>JACYFF010019584.1:13761758-13876725 GCA_017589665.1 Selenicereus undatus
GTGTGAATGTGCATGGTTGAGATTATGCTTAACTGTGTTATATATAGCACTCATGTTTCAAGCCTTGTCCTTTTGGACGGCGGTAATGCCCCTATCATTGGATTCATCATATTAAAATTGAGTGTTTTATTAAGGAGAATATGAACAGTGAAACATGTTTAATTTGGGGCGTTACAATATCAAAAGTTGATTTTTGAATGGCATTTTATTTAACCAGTAAACCTTTAAATTGGTATCACATATTTGAATTTAAATTGTACTTATGTTAATTTTTTTGTCTGGATGATGCACAGGTGAGAGAGGGGAAACCGTGGAGCAAGATTATAACTAAGAGGACAAAAATGACGAACTCTTATTTACAAGTAATAGAATTCATATCTTGGTAAAAGATGTAAATTTCACCTTTAATAACCTATAGTACAGAAATAAATATTAAGACGTCTTATCCAGCATAGGCAACCTTATATTCTAAATCATTGTAAAGATTTTTAAAAAGAAAATTTTGAAAGTGCCAGTTAGTTAATAAACTTGTAGAGATTTTGAAAAGTTTTACAAAAGACTTGAATTTGAATTCTACTATATAGATTTTGCGGCCTCATTAACATCATAAATCATTTTAAAGTACGAAATTTTAGCTTGTATGGAAAGCACTCCATCTTTAAGAGCTTGATCAAGCTCTTATCAAAGGAAGACATCTATTATAACTTAATTTATTTAAATGTCTCTCATAATATATTTCATCGATGACTTCATGTTATACAATTACAAAACTAAAAGCGGCTTTCTTATGTACGCTTTCTTATTCATATCTTAGTCTCTTATTTTATATAGTATAATGCACAATAAAGAACCTCCTTGTTTGCTTAATTTAATGTGAACTCTTTAAAAATTTTAGCATTTGTCGCCTATGTAAAATAGCTTGTTAACAATATCCCATATTATATTTTAGTTTACTCTTCATTTCACCAACTACTTTGTATTACATCTTGTGTTCTTTATCTGATTGTATGAATAAAACTACTTCAACACTTTTGATTAAAAAATAATGTACTTCAACACGAAAAAATGGGCTAAATTGGATCACGTATTGCTAGACCTGGTGAAACCTGACACGACTCAAAAACT
The DNA here is from genome assembly GCA_017589665.1 of Selenicereus undatus. Lineage (NCBI taxonomy): Eukaryota > Viridiplantae > Streptophyta > Magnoliopsida > Caryophyllales > Cactaceae > Selenicereus > Selenicereus undatus. The sequence goes on from JACYFF010019584.1 coordinate 13,762,884, forward strand.
CGACCTGAACCAGCCCGAAAGTTTTAGGTTCTGAACTTCATTTGCTCGACCCGAACCCGAAATATACAAAATCCGAAAAATGTGTAAATTTTTGGGTTAAACCTGACCCGAACCGAAACCCGCCCGCTCAACCCGGATATTATATTCTTATTTTTTTTTCTTTAGTTTTCCTCCTTAACAATAATAGTTTGTCATTATAATCAATCGCTTAGAGAGATGTTTTATAACTATCGCGTAGCTTCGCAAATTAGACAATGGTACTCGTTTTTTCCCATATTCATTCTCATATAATAACGTTATATACAACTTATAAATGGAACAATTTTAGAAAGCAGGCATGAAATATGTAGTCTTAAGACCATCAATTCAGAATAACACAAATTTTAAAAATGTGCAAGTCATACCATTATATTATTAGTGAGTTCAATACGCCTCATCGCATTTTAAATAATATTACTCTATAATCATCAAAAATTTTGATGTTATAATTAATAAAATAATTGTAATATCTTATGCGTCCATAACAATATTTCATTTGGTTTCGTTCTAATTGGTCTCGAACTTGATGCCAGTATTGAGCAGTGAACCAATTTGTGTTCATATAAGGATCGGGCCACTAATAAAGCATACATGATTAGGTAACAGATAGTTAATTAACAAAATATCAAATCATTAAATGCGTAATTAACGGGGCTAACAGCTCCAATCCGTTATAATGTTTTAGGTGGGCCAACCCGTGAATGGTCCGACCTATACTATTATTAATATCTAATATACGAACCAACCCACTCAAGCGTGACTTATTGTCCACTGGTATATGACGTTCATATATCATGTTGGAAAATTTAAATATTTTTTATATTCTTTTAACAAATTATAATTAGAATGATTGTTCATTAAATACAAACAATTTAAGAAACAAATATGCCAAGACTTTTTTTTTGACAAAAAGAGAATAACTCAGTAAAAAGTCGTTCCGAACGTATTGGGTTGACTCAAAACTTGTAAAACTAAAATACGTCCGCCTGTATTTTATCCAAATCCAAAATTCACCTATTTTGCCTAAACTCGAATACACCTGACCTGTATTTAACCCGCCCATCTGAACTGATAGGTCTACACATCGCGATGTTAATATGTTATTAATTGAAACCTTCAACAGTTAACTACACCAATTCGCTCGCCCCCAGAGAAGAAGCAAAACACTGAGATAATAGAAATACATCGTATCAAATATCATTAGGGGATGGTTTGGCTGAGTGGTCTAAGGCGCTAGATTTAGGCTCTGGTCCGAAAGGGCTTGGGTTCAAATCCCACAACTGTCACATCCTTTTCGTTTGTTGAATTTTGTTTTCGCCTAATCCCCATGGGTGACTTTTAAAAGCAAATCACATCAACTTTGATGGGAATTATTTTATTATTTTTTTAGACTCAGAGGTGTGTTTGATAAATTTTAATTGCTCAAACTTTAAATGTCAAATTGTTTGTTGCAGATGTAAACAATAAACATGCTTATGTGGTCATTGATCAACTACTCTTTAAAATTCAATCAGATGGGATCTTTTATGTTGGTAGGTATTAGAATGTGATTGAAAGATTTGGGTGATGATTCGTGTACGGTGGTTAGATCTTAGATTGTTTAAATAACTTAGGAAGAGTGAACGTAAATAAAAATTCAATCTTTGGATTATTGGACAAAAATATATCATTTTTTTCTTGGATACCAACAGTCTGGGACAAGTTTTTTAATAAACTGCTATCGATTTTCAAATACTTTGATTTGCCCGGAAGCTAATACACCAGATGATTTTGAAAATGTGTATAGTGGTAGGACTACTTAACTTAATCTGAAGTTAATTTTGAATTTTAGCTTTTGATAATTTGAAGTTTTGTTTGTGATAATTTGAAGTTTCTTTTGGGTTCAAATTGTTATGATACTTGTTAATTTTTTATGTTTGCAAAAAAAATAATTTAAATTAATAAGCATCACACAGATCTCTATGTTGAGAGCAAATCCATTTTCATTTTGCAAGGTTAGACCATCATTGACAAGAACTCTTTGAAAATCCAATCTCTACTTTCTTTGCGCCTTCAAACTTTCCTCGGCATCCTAACAAGAGAGTTGGATGTCCTCAGCCATTCCAGCCAGGTGTGAGTCAATTCTGTTAGCACCTCCTCAGGAATAGTTTCATATGAAATATTCCTAATTTTTTACTTTTTTTCATCTTCTTTATTATGTTTTGTGTTTTACAAAATATTATTTTATTTATCACAACGAGAATGATCAAATTTCACAATTCAAGAAAAAAATAATGATTTAAAATAATTACATACATAAATCTCAAGCATTGCATAGGTTCTTAATGTTCATTTAGTTATAACTTTGTTTTCAGTAAAGCTTGGTTACCTGAATTATGACACTCAGGTTTAACTATGTAATGTTCAAGCAACTCAAACCTAACAAGTTAAACTACACTGAAATCAAGTGATCGAATGAATTTGATGTGCCCACCCTAAAAGAATCAAGAAAAATACACATTAAAAGACTTGTTATTTAGAAATATCTTCAACCTAAGGTGAGGTTTGAATTAGAATGATTAAGTATGATTCTGAAGAAGAGAAGGCACCAATGTGACTTCATTCCTCCCAATGGCAATCTACGCAATAGGGAACCTTAATGAAATCACACACGAGGGGATAATGTTCTGAAAACTTATTTTATAAGCCAAGGTCCTGTGTTCAATTTATAAAGAAAAAAATGAAAAATTTAGTGTCAAATGTAGACCCTTGGGCGAGAGCCTTCCACCAAAAGAACCTGGGTTAATTTTTTATTATTCTCAGGATCCAGCTCAATTCCTATTATCATAATTTGGAGACAAGATCATATGATTAGCATGAAATCAAATAGTTCTATATTATCTGAACAGAAACAATTTTAGCCTAATTATTTGAGTTGATTTAACTTTCCTATCCATAATTTTTCAATTTATAAATCCTATCTGTAATTTTTAAGTCAATTCAATTGTATTGAGTTACTCACCGTAAAAAAAAGAGTAATTTGGCAGACATGAAATTGAGTAAACAGTGGTCAATCAAGTTTAATTTGGGCAGCACGTTTGTTATAGTTGGTTGGTCAATGAGGTTTAGATGAAACTAAACCAACACTCTGTTGTTGTCTAGTTGGTTAGGATACTCGGCTCTCACCCGAGAGACCCGAGTTCAAGCCCCGGCAATGGAATTTTTTATCCCCTCCCCCCTTCTTTTTCTTTGTGAACTAATTTAAGCAAAAAGAGGACTGTGTTAAAATCTTGTCGTGTGGTTTGGAAGAATGTTCCCTAAGTCCACTTTTATCCAGTCAGAATTTCTGACTAGCCTTTTTTGTAACGCCCCAATAATACATAAATCATAGCTGCATTAACCTACCTAAGCTGAACACCAAGAAATCCATGGATAGGCGTTACCGCCGTCCGCAAGGACAAGGCTTCTCTTGAATATGAAAATTTAGCCATAAAATCAAAGTATAACCTTATAGGTCATTCACGACCATTTGAAACATTTAACACACAGAAATGATTCTAACTTCCCATGGTTACATCATCATGCATAACTCAATTTAATTATACAATTATAACATCAAAATACATGTTGCAGTTCAGATATATATAGCTGGAACACCAAAAAGCACCACCATAAGACATGAAAGCATTTTAGCACTCATAGCACTTCTATCTGCCAATCTCATGGACGGTCCTGACTTATTTATCACCTTCAGCTTCCCTGCCCGCATGGGAGCATTTTACTGAACACTTTCCTAAAAGAAAACATAAAAACATTTTGAACTGTGAGCCAAAGCTCAGTACATGCATCCCTGTACTGATAAAGATTTATTGAGAAAAAAAATTATGAGGGCCCTCTTTGTAATTCATTTTGATTTTAAAACAGGGAATGAGATGTATATAAAACTAAGTTGCCAATTATTATCTGTTAGTGCACCCCTTAGTAACTGTTACGATCTATGTATAGGTGTACACCTGCCAAACCGACCGGAAGACCTGGCCTGAAGCCGCGCGGGTAACTAGAGGGCAATGTCCTATAACTGGTAACTGATGGGGTCACTACTTATGTGATAAATCACTGATTCAAATGATTCATTGATGTACATACCAAAACATTACAATTTTGATAAATACGTGCTGATTTCGAAAGATACAGTCAATGAACGTACCTGGGGTCTTTAAAAGCTAGTTCATAGAGTGAATAGATGTATTAAAATGGAGAGAACGAGAGCTTAGGCCTTGATTCTGTTCAAATCATTATAGGCATATGAGGTTAGAAATGGACTTATTTAGATAATGAACACCTTTAAATAAAATTAGCACAATGAATACCGTTATATAGAAAAGGCTTATAAAGAATTTGTGTGAATCGGTTAGTTAATAGATTAAACTGATAAAGTTAAATAAAGTATAGAAATGCTGAGTTAAGGCACGGTAGCGAGTTTAAGGGGTCAGGGTTTATGACGAGGGTACGGAATGAATAATCCACAACTTATACTCCTGACCTCCAACTAAGACGTAAGACCCCAAGATAAATAGATTAGGAAGTCCTCTAAAACTTTCCTGAATGACACATAACAAGATTCCTACGACAGGTTCCATAAAATGGGGTTAGAACACCAACATGTCAGGTTTCAGTGCTGAAAAATCCATTCTGCCCAAGTTCAGTAAAATAGCCATAGCTTTCTACACAGACCTCGGATTGAGGCGATTCAAGATTCATTTTAAGGCTAACATCCGGACCTATCTATCCACCAAAAATTAGAAGTTTTGGCTGGCCGATTATTACCATTTTTGTTCCAAAGTTCGTCCTATTTTCTGAAAAATTTCAGCAGCAATGCTTTAGTTGTTCCTTCACTTTTTTTACACCAAACCTTAACTCAAACTCTTTTTTAAGAGTGAATAACACACTTTGGTACATCCCAACCTCATGCAACATCACCATACCTAATTTCGCTTCATATTCATATCGAATAAAACTCCTTTTCCAGTCACATAAAGCCACACGCCTCAAATTTAACACTAGTTGGTCAAAATCTTGCATTTTGGACAAACCCTAGCTTTGGGTGACTTTGAACTCACTCCCAACTTTTCCAAAATACCATAAACAACATAACAACTTCAATATATCGAAAAATAAGCAAGGACAAGGATAAAACATGCAATAAACATCACTTGAATAAGAAGCTTTGCATGACCAAGATGAAACCCTAACCCTAGCCTCATCCAATTTCAACTCCACCATAATCCATCAACAAAAAGATTCTTAATACCATAAAAACAACATAATCCATCATTAAAACAACCAAAATAAGCAACAAAAACCAACAAGATCAAGAATCAACAACAAAAATCAGCATAGGGGTGAAATAACACTTGAGCTTGCAAATGAGATAGTTATGGTTCTTGATGCTTATGGAAGTGAAAGAGGTGTTTGGGGGTGGTGAGTGGGGGTTGTTTTGTGGGGTTTTGGTGGTGAAAAGGTGGTTGAATAATGGCTGGGAGGAAGGGCTGGCCGAGTAGAGATAGAAGGAGGAGCGGGAAGAGAGAGAAAGGCACTTGAACACTTGGTGTAAAATGAAGATAAAGACAATTTTTTAATTTTTATACTAACTTTATTACTTGGCTGCAAATAAAGGTAGAAAAATCAATATTATCAAGCTTGATTAAGGCTTAATTAAGAGGATTTAGCTAAACAAATAAAGGTCAAGTCTTGTCGCATCAAAATTGGCTTCAAACGAGCTCGGTTTTAGAGAAAGAACTTCACCCCTTAAATATCAAGGCCTAACTCAATTTCCAAAAGAACCGGGTTTAGCGAAAGAACCGAGTGCATTTGCAACAATTTTTTTTTTTTTTTTTTAAAAAAATTTGAGATAAAATGGTTGTGGTGCCATGAAAAAGAATTTTAAAGATTAAATTTTTAAATATCAAGGCCTAACTCAATTTCCAAAATTGACTAGAACAAATCCCCGAATTACAAAGTAAGGGCCCCGTTAGAAATGTCCAAATGAGAATAATAAAAAGATGAGAATATAAAAAGAAATTATGTGAATGAAATGAACTCAATCACATGGATTAATGACATGAAATTAATAAACAGAATTGAGGTTCAGACTATTACAGTCTTCCCCACTTAAAAAGTTTCGTCCTCGAAACTAAACTAATGAACTTCACCATATCATGCTAGATTACCTCGAATAAATGTGGGTATTTGGCTTTCATTGCCTCCTCGGTCTCCCAAGTAGCTTTTTGGGAGGTATGGTTCGTCCAGAGTACTTTAACCAATGGTATCTGCTTGTTGCGCAGCTGTTTGATCCTGCGATCTAGTATTTGAACGGGATGCTCTTCATATACTAGATCTTCAGCGATATTGATAGATTCAAATACAATGGTATGGTTTGGATCTGGAATATATTTTCAAAGCTGAGAGATATGAAATACGTTATGGACGTGCTCAAGTTCGGCAGGCAACTCTAGGCGATAAGCGTCAGGATTCAACCTCTCAACGATTTCATAAGGTCCAATGTACCTTGGACTCAATTTGCCCCGTACTCCGAACCTCTTCACACCTTTAGTTGGTGAAACTTTTAGAAAAACTTTATCACCGACTTGAAACTCTAGAGGCCTTCTTCTTTTGTCTGCATAACTTTTCTGTCGACTTTGGGCAACCCTAATATGCTCCTGAATCTTTCTTATTGTCTCAGTGGTCTCTTGGATCATTTCAGGACCTATAATCAGTGCCTCATCCAAATCACTCCAGCACAACGGGGTTCTACATTTTCTCGCGTATAGAGCCTCAAATGGGGCCATTTTGATGGTGGATTGATAACTGTTGTTATAAGAGAATTCCACCAAAGGTAAATCATCTTCCTATTTCCCTTGGAACTCCAATACACAAGCTCTCAGCATGTCCTCCAAAATTTGATTAACCCTTTCAGTTTGTCCATCTGTCTCTGGGTGATAGGAGCTACTGAAGTTTAGTTTGGTTCCAAAGGCCTTTTGAAGTGCTTGCCAGAAGCGCGCTTGGAATCGTTGATCCCTATCTGAGACTATGTCTAGAGGGATCCCATGTAGACGGACTATCTCCTTCACATATAGTTGGGCTAGTCTTTCTATTCCCCAAGTATCCTTAATTGGCAGGAAATGAGCCGACTTTGTGAGTCAACCAACTATGACCCAGACAGCATTCTTCTTCGAGGCAGAAAGGGGTAAACCCATAACAAAGTCCATTGAGATTGAATTCCACTTCCAAGTGGGAATTTCTAAGGGTCGTAGTTCACCCACAGGGCGCTGATGCTCTGCTTTAACTTTCTGGCAGATTAAACACTTGTTCACATATTCTGCAACATCTTTCTTCATATTATTCCACCAAAAATATTGTCTCAAATCTCTGTACATCTTTATACCTCCTGGATGCACTGAATAACGAGTATTATGAGCCTCTTCCAAGATTTGCTTTCTTACTTCCCCATTTTTGGGCACACATAAGCGATTCTGGAACCGTAAAGTCCCATCCTCGTGTACTACAAAACCTGGAGACTTCCCTTTTTCTAAATTTTGCTTTATGCTTTAGAGTTCGGGATCACTTTCCTGAGTCAGTAGAATTTCTTCCACCAGGGACGACTGAACCGTAAATGCTGATAATTGAGCATTTAATTGCCCGTGAAATACTAATTGAATCCCAAAGTCCTCAAGTTCTCTCAAGAGGGTCAATTGAGTAATCACCACAGTGTTTGAGCTATGTTGCGCCTTCCTACTCAAGGCATCCGCCACCACATTTGCTTTACCAGGGTGGTATTGAATCTGCAAATCATAATCTTTAAGCAACTCAAGCCAACGCCGTTGCCTCAAATTGAGCTCCTTTTGGGTGAGGATATACTTTAAACTTTGATGATCAGTATAGATCTTGCACGGTACCTCATATAAATAACGCCTCCAAATTTTCAAGGCAAAGACCACAACTGCTAGTTCCAGGTCATGGGTAGGATAGTTTTTCTCGTACGGCTTGAGTTGCCGAGAAGCATAAGCCACTACTTTGTCCTCTTGCATCAGTACGCACCCAAGACCGTTCTTCGATGCGTCACTATAAACTGTATACTCCTTCCCTTCCATTGGTAACGTGAGAATTGGGGCAGTAGTTAGTCGCTGCCTTAGCTCTTGGAAAGCTTTCTCACATTTTTCCGTCCACTCGAACTTATTCACCTTCTTCAATAGATTGGTCAGTGGTGAAGCGATTTTTGAAAAGTCTTGGACGAACCTTCGATAATAACCTGCTAAACCCAGAAAACTTCTAATTTCAGTGACATTGGTAAGCCTTGGCCATTCTATGATTGCTTTCACCTTTTGGGGGTCAACTTTAATTCTTTCTTTGGTAATCACATGCCCCAAAAATACCACTTCCTCCAGCCAAAATTCACATTTCTTTAATTTTCCATAGAGTTGATGCTCCCTCAAGGTTTGCAGTACTGTTCCCAATTGGTCAGCATGTCCCTCCTTATCCTTAGAATAGATAAGGATGTCATCTATGAACACCACTACAAACTTGTCTAAATAAGGTCTGAAAACCTTGTTCATAAGGTCCATGAAGGCTGCATGAGCATTAGTGAGACCAAAAGGCATCACTGTGAACTCATAGTGACCATACCTGGTTCTAAATGTTGTCTTAGGAATGTGATCAGGTTTAATCCTAAGTTGATGGTACCCTGACCTTAAATCAATCTTAGAGAACACTCCTGCCCCTTGTAATTGATCAAACAAATCATCTATTCGTGGCAGAGGGTACTTGTTCTTGATGGTAATCTTGTTCAACTCCCTATAATCAATACATAGCCTCAAGGTTCCGTCCTTCTTCTTAACAAACAACACTGAAGCACCCCATGGTGACACACTTGGCCTAATAAAGCCCTTTTGTAACAGTTCATCTAGTTGAAGCTTTAATTCCTTAAGCTCAGTTGGGGCCAAAGGATATGGGGCTTTAGAAATAGGTTGGGCTCCAGGAATTAATTCGATCCCAAAATCAATTTCCCTCTGCGGGGGTAGTTCTGGTAATTCTTTCGGGAAAACATCTTCAAATTCACAAACCACAGGTATATTCTCTACTTCCTCTTCTTTTGTTGGGGTGCTGATAGCATAACACCAATATCCAATACATCCTTGATATAACAACTTACTTGTTTTCATAGCAGAAATCAAAGGACAAGAGTTTGCCTCTCTCTGCCCATAAAAACACACTTTTCTCCCTTTTTCATCTTTCGAGATAACCTTAAGATCTTCACAATCGATTTGGGCTCCATAAGAATGCAACCAATTCATCCCCAAAATGATATCAAAATCAGACAAATCAAATTGAATCAAATCCACAGGGAAGGTGGTTTCACCAATGCTGATGGGAACAAGTTGATAAGAGAGGGGTACTCAATCACAGAATTATTGGGTAGCTTGATTCTATAATTGGTTGCCATCCTTCTGTTCTCAAGGCCCAATTGTTTAGCAGATCGGGTAGATATAAACGAATGAGTGGCACCCGAATCAAATAATACGCAAAATGGATTTGAATTTAAAAAGAGAGTTCCAATGACTACCATACGAGAGGTAGCAGCTTCCTTTTTGTTCATCACAAATGCCCTTCCTGCAACTGCAGGCCTTGAAGGGGGAGGTCCCTGGCGGAGCGAGGCCAAGGGTTTCGCTGCGCCCTTATCTACAGCTTTTAATCGTTAGGGGTATGCAGCGATAAGATGTTCAGGACTTCCACACCACATGCATTTGTTGGTGCCAACGCGACATTCAGGAGTGGAATGATTTATTCTTCCACATTTCGCACAAGGTGCTGTTGAGCGTGTAGGACGGCTCTTGGAGGGAACAGGAGTAGGTTTCTTCTGGTTCTGGTTCACACTCTCACTTGGAGTCCCCCGCTCAAACCCCTTTCTCTTGTGGTTGATTGGATTCAGTGTCCTCAACTCCGTCTTCACTCTTTCCACTTCGGCTGGTCGCTCATATAATTCTTGATAAGTTAGCATTGGTTGTCTAGCTAACTGATTTCGAATATAGAAGACCAAACCTTCCTCAAACCTTCTCATCTTTAACCTTTCAGATGACACAAATTCAGGGACAAACCTACATAGTTCGGTGAACTTACTAGCATACTGCATCACCGACATGCTACCGCTCATTTTTAATTCCATAAATTCTTTCTCCTTTTGCCTTTGCACCACAGCTGGGTAAAATTTCGCCCTCAGCTCTGCTAAGAATTTATTCCAGGTGAATTCAGGCCCTTCGAGCTTATCCTTCACTGTATTCCACCAATTGTCAGCTTCTCGTGACAAATAATATGTCCCAATGTTCATTTTCTTTTCCTCTAGCACCTCAACTACTATAAAAATTTTCTCCATTCCCCTTATCCATTCCTCCAATACCACAGGATCATAAGACCCGTTGTAAACTTTAGGGTTACGCTGTGCTACCCTATCTGCCAATTTATCCTCCTTGGGAGGGGTTTCAGTAGGCACCTGGGGAATCCGCTTCATCATTTCAGCAACTAAGGTTGGCCAGTAACTCGGGTTGCCTAAGTTGCTAGCTAACTCAGAGAGCGACGGTGGCATGTCACCATGTGGTGGCCCCTAACACGAGGCTTGATCACCTGATCCTTGACCTTGCTTCGAATTGTCCTCTACATGCACCTCATTGTCGTTTTGCATTGCCTGAGACATTCTGATCAGACATTAAATAAAACAATTTAGACACTGGGACCCCAGACATATAAGATAAACATGCCCAATAAATACATAGGAGATGGATCAAAGAACATTTCATAACTCAAGGCGTCATCATTTCATTTCATAACTACTTACTTGCATACATAGTTGTTGGTTTATATACATGAACAACAAAAGCATATAACACCTGTAAGCCTAGTTCTTACTCCTAAACACTAAACACTAAATAGCCCTTAGACACTAGATCCGTCACATGATCAAAAAGAGTTACGGATCATGTCGTCATGGTCAGAGAGCATTGAACTAATTATATACAATGTCGGATGCCCCACCAAAATATAACCATCTAATCCAACCATACCATATCTACATACAGAGGGCTCAAAATGGAAACCACTACACTGACCCTTCAAATCACCTAACGATCCCTAGATGGATCGTAATCTGGGTCAGACTCATCGTCAAGTTCTTCACCTGAATCGAAACTGCTCGTGGATGCCTCTGACTCGGCATCATCGACTTCCTGTTGAACTTGTGGCTCATGTTCCTCCTCTAAGTCCACCATCAACTCGTCCACCTCTTGCTCCCCTTGCTGCTCTATCCCCATCTCATCACTGTCTTGATCCCCCTCGGGATCCTCCTTTGGATCGTCCTCCTCCCCCTGGGGATCCTCATCCCCAGAACTAGAACTAATCACCACTAAGTCTGGGGTGTCAGGGATGTCTATCACCACGTAGACCTCCCCAGGGCTCTCAGGCATCAGTGGGGTGCCTGGTGCGGGTGGGATGGGTGGCTCCTGTGCTGGTGCTGGGTCTACGGGAGGGGGATGGACCTGATGGAGGGGAAAGACGTGTTGAAGAGTTTCCATAGTAATTCTCCTTAATTCAAACTCCTCTCTCAACAACAACTCCGTAGTAAGAGTCATCCAAGCCCCCTGGGCCTGAAACCTAGGCCCGTCTAAGCCTGGGTTCCCTGTCATCATAAAGTCGTAATAACGAAGCCTAAACTCCACCCACGGCCCAACCGGGGGTAAGGACCCCAGTAGTCTCTGCGCACAGACCGTAATACTGTGGAACTCGAAGTAGGGGTCCTATGCGTGTGACTCCATACTAATATGGAGCAACGTAATGTGAGCTATCATTGATCTGCCCGGTAACATGTTAACACCATAGGGATCCATCTAACAAAGAAAACACATATGTGAGAGGCAGGCATAACCATAGCCATCCATAAATAAGGAACATGCAAATAAAAGCAACTTGCATTCTCCTAATATCAGCCTAGCAATATACAATAGCCCCTCCTAGCAACCACTCTCACCCTATTGTTTCTAGCTCTACCTTCCTCAAGAAAATCTCAACCTGGCCCTGATACCAAATCTGTAACGCCCCAATAATACATAAATCATAGCTGTATTAACCTACCTAAGCTGAACACCAAGAAATCCATGGATGGGCGTTACCGTCGTTCGCAAGAACAAGGCTTCTCTTGAATATGAAAATTTAGCCATAAAATCAAAGTATAACCTTAGAGGGCATCACGACCATTCGAAACATTTAACAACACACGGGAATGATTCTAACTTCCTAGGGTTACATTATCATACATAACTCAGTTTAATTATACAATTATAACATCAAAATACATGTTGCAGTTCGGACATATATAGCTGGAACACCAAAAAGCACCACCATAAGACATGAAAGCATTTTAGCACTCATAGCACTTCTATCTGCCAATCTCATGGACGGTCCTGACTTATTTATCACCTTCAGCTTCCCTGCCCGCCTGGGAGTGGTTTACTGAACACTTTCCTAAAACAAAACATAAAAACATTTTGAACTGTGAGCCAAAGCTCAGTACATGCATCCCTATACTGATAAAGATTTATTGAGAAAAAAAATTATAAGGGCCCCCTTTGCAATTCATTTTGATTTTAAAACAGGGAATGAGATGTATATAAAGCTAAGTTGCCAATTATTATCTGTTAGTGCACCCCTTAGTAACTGCTACGATCTATGTATAGGTGTACACCTCCCAAGCCGACCAGAAGACCTGGCCTGAAGCCGCGCGGGTAACTGATGGGGTCTTTAAATACGTGTTGATTTCAAAAGATACAGTCAATGAACGTACCTGGGGTCTTTAAAAGCTAGTTCACAGAGTAAATAGATGAATTAAAATGGAGAGAACGAGAGCTTAGGCCTTGATTCTGTTCAAAATCATTATAGGCATATGAGGTTAGAAATGGACTTATTTAGATAATGAACACCTTCAAATAAAATTAGCACAATGAATACCCTTATATAGAAAAGGCTTATAATTTTGTGAACCAGTTAGTTAATAGATTAAACTGATAAAGTTAAATAAAGTATAGAAATGCTGAGTTAAGGCACGGTAGCGAGTTTAGGGGGCAAGGGTTTATGACGAGGGTACAGAATGAATAATCCACAACTTATACTCCTGACCTCCAACTGAGACGTAAGAACCCAATATAAATAGATTAGGAAGTCCCCTAAAACTTTCTTGAAGGACACATAACAAGATTCCTACGACAGGTTCCATAAAATGGGGTTAGAACACCAACATGTCAGGTTTCAGTGCTGAAAAATCCATTCTGCCCAGGTTCAGTAAAATAGCCATAACTTTCTCCACAGACCTCGGATTGAGGCGATTCAAGAGTCATTTTAAATCTAACATCCAGACGTATCTATCCACAGAAAATCAGAAGTTTGGGCCTGGCTGATTATTACCATTTTAGTTCCAAAGTTCGTCCTATTTTCTGAAAAATTTCAGCAGTACTGCTTTAGGTTTTCCTTCACTTTTTTTACACCAAACCGCACGCAAACTCTTTTTTAAGAGTGTATAACACACTTTGGTACATCCCAACCTCATGCAACATCACCATACCTAATTTCGCTTCATATTCATATCAAATAAAACTCCTTTTCCAGTCACATAAAGCCACACACCTCAAATTTAACATTAGTTGGTCAAAATCTTGCATTTTGGACAAACCCTAGCTTTGGGTCACTTTGAACTCACTCCTAACTTTTCCAAAATACCATAAACAACATAAAAACTTCAATATATCAAAAGATAAGCAAGGACAAGGATAAAACATGCAATAAACATCACTTGAATAAGAAGCTTTGCATGACCAAGATGAAACCCTAACCCTAGCCTCATCCAATTTCAACTCCACCATAATCCATCAACAAAAAGATTCTTAATACCATAAAAACAACATAATCCATCACTAAAACAACCAAAATAAGCAACAAAAACCAACAAGATCAAGAATCAACAACAAAAATCAGCATAGGGGTGAAATAACACTTGAGCTTGCAAATGAGATAGTTATGGTTCTTGATGCTTATGGAAGTAAAAGAAGTGTTTGGGGGTGGTGAGTGGGGGTTGTTTTGTGGGGTTTTGGTGGTGAAAAGGTGGTTGAATAATGGCTGGGAGGAAGGGCTGGCCGAGTAGAGAGAGAAGGAGGAGAGGGAAGAGAGAGAAAGGCACTTGAACACTTGGTGTAAAATGAAGATAATGACAACTTTTTAATTTTTATACTAACTTTATTACTTGGCGGCAAATAAAGGTAGAAAAATCAATATTATCAAGCTTGATTAAGGCTTAATTAAGAGGATTTAGCTAAACAAATAAAGGTCAAGTCTTATCGCATCGAAATTGGCTTCAAACGAGCTCGGGTTTAGAGAACGAACTGAAACTGAGTGCGTTTGAAACAAAAAAATTTATTTTTTTTTATAAAAAAACAAATTTGAGATTAAATGGTTGTGGTGCCATGAAAAATAATTTTAAATATTAAATTTTTAAATATCAAGGCCTAACTCAATTTTCAAAATTGACTAGAACAAATCCCCGAATTGCAAAGTATGGGCCATGTTAGAAATGTCCAAATGAGAATAATAAAAAGATGAGAATATACAAAAAAAATGATGTGAATGAAATGAACTCAACCACATGGATTAATGACAGGAAATTAATAAACAGAATTTAGGGTCGGACTATTACTTTCTTGGTTATCCATTATGTTTTACTTATTATTAATTTGAGAGCATAAAATGAAATATTAGGCAATGCTCTTTTGAGAGTCTCTGTTGAGTTTTTCATATCACCGGAAAAGGGTACAAGGCTATTTATATCAAAAGTTGATTTTTGAATGGCATTTGGTTTAACTTGTAAACCTTTAAAATCGGTAACAAAGATTTGAATTTAAATTGTACTTATGTTAATTTTTTTGTCTGTAGCATGCACAGGTGAGAGAGGGGAAACCGTGGAGCAAAATTATAACTAAGAGGACAAAAATGATGGACTCTTATTTACATGTAATAGAATTAATATCTTGGTAAAAGATGTAAATTTCACCTTTAATAAGCTATAGTACAGAAATAAATATTACGTCTTCTCCAGCATAGGCACCCTTATATTCTAAATCATTGTAAGGATTTTTAAAAAGAAAATTTTGTGGGTGCGAGTTAGTTAATAAACTTGTTGAGATTTTGAATAGTTTTACAAAAGACTTGAACTTGAATTCCACTATATAGATTTTGCGACCTCATTAACATTATAAATCATTTTAAAGTACAAAATTTTAGCTTGTACGGAAGGCACTCCGTCTTTAAGAGCTTGATCAAGCTCTTATCAAAGTAAGATATCTATTATAACTTGATTTGTTTAAATGTCTCTCATAATATATATGTCATCGATGACTTCATGTTATACAATTACAAAACTGAAAGTGGCTTTCTTATGCAGACTTTATTATTCATATCTTAGTCCCTTATTTTATATAGTATAATGCACTATAAAGAACCTCCTTGTTTGCTTAACTTAATGTGAACTCTTTAAAAATTTTAGCATTTGTCGCCTATGTAAAATAGCTTGTTAACAATATCCCATATTATATTTTAGTTTACTCTTCATTTCACCAACTCCTCTGTATTACATCTTGTGTTCTTTATCTGATTGTATCAATAAAACTACTTCAACACTTTTTATTAAAAAAAAAGTACTCCAACACTTAAAAATGGACTAAATTGGATCACACATCGCTAGACCTGGTAAAACCTGACATGACTCAAAAACTCGACCTGAACCCGCTCGAAAGTTTTAGGTTCTGAATTTGATTTGCTCGACCCGAACCCGAAATAAATAGAATCCGAAAAATGTGTAAAACCCAAACCCGTCCGCTCAACCCTGATGTTACACCCTTATTTTTTATTTTCTTTAGTTTTCCCCCTTAACAATAATAGTTTAAATAACTTAGGAAGAGTGAACGTAAGCAAAAATTCAATCTTTAGAGTATTGGACAAAAATATGTCATTTTTTTTTCTTGGATACCAACAGTCTAGGATAAGTTTTTTAATAAACTGTTATCGATTTTCAAATACTTTGAGTTGCCAGGAAGCTAATACGCCGGATGATTTTGAAAATGTGTATAGTGGTAGGACTGCTTAACTTAATCTGAAGTTAATTTTGAAGTTTAGCTTTTGATAATTTGAAGTTTTGTTTGTGATCAATTGAAGTTTGTTTTGGGTACAAATTGTTATAATACTTGTTAATTTCAGATGTTTGCACAAAAAAAAATTAAAATTAATAAGCATCACACAAATCCCTATGTTGAGAGCAAATCCTTTTTCATTTTGGCAGGTCAGACCATCATTGACAAGAACTGTTTGAAATTCAATCTTTACTTTCTTTGTGCCTTCCAACTTTCCTCGGGATCCGAACCAGAGAGTTGGATGGGTTTTCCTTAGAATCAAAATCGACTTTTTCCTTTGTGCGGGATAGAAGCTCGAATATAGCATGTCCTCAGTCAATCCAGTCAGGTGTGAATCAATTCTCTTACCACCTCCTCAGGAATAATTTCAAATGAAATATTGCTAATTTTATTTTATTTTTTTATCTTCGTTATTATGTTTTGTGTTTTAGCAGGTATTGTTGTATTTATCACAATGAGAATGATCAAATTTCACAATTAAAGAAAAAAACAATGATTTAAAATAATTACATCCATAAATCTCAAGCATTGCATAGGTTCTTAATGTTCATTTAGTTATAACTTTGTTTTCAGTAAAACTTGGTTACCTCAATTATGACACTCAGGTTTAATTATGAAATGTTGAAGCAACTCAAACCTAACAAGTTAAACTACACTGAAATCAAGTGATCGAACGAATTTGAACTGTCTACCGAAAAGAATCAAGAAAAATACACATTAAAAGACTTGTTGTTTAGAAATATCTTGAACCTAAGGTGAGGTTTAAATTAGAATGATTAAGTATGATTCTAAAGAAGAGAAGGCACCTATGTGACTTCATTCCTCTCAATGGCAATCTATGCAATAGGGAACCTTAATGAAATCACACACGAAAGGATAATGTTCTGAAAACTTATTTTATAAGCCAAGGTCTTGTGTTGAATTTATAAAGAAAAAAATGAAAAATTTAGGTTCAAATGTAGACCCATGGGCGAGAGCCTTCCACCAGAAAAACATGGGTTAATTATTTATTATTCTTAAGATCTAGCTCAATTCCTATTATCATAATTTAGAGACAAGATCATATGGTTAGCATGAAATCAAATAGTTCTATATTATCTTCAACAGAAACAATTTTAGCCTAATTATTTGAGTTGATTTAACTTTCGTATCCATAATTTCTCAATTTATAAATCCTATCAGTAATTTTTAATTCAATTCAATTGTATTGAGTTACTCACCCTAAAAAAAAGAAAGGGTAATTTGGCAGATATGAAATTGAGTTAACAGTGGTCAATCAAGTTTATTTTGGGCAGCACGTTTGTTTTAGTTGGTTGGTCCGACCTATACTATTATTAATATTTAATATACGGACCAACCTACTCAAGAGTGATTTATTGTCCACCGGTACATGACGTTCATATATCATGTTGGAAAAATTAAATATTTTTTATATTCTTTTAACAAATTATAATGAGAAAGCTTGTTCGTTAAATACAAACCATTTAAGCAACAAACATGCCAAGATTTTGATTTTGACAAAAAGAGAAATAACTAACTAAAAAGTCACTCCGAACCTATTGGGTTGACGCGAAACTTGTAAAACTAAAATACGTCCGCCCGTATGTTATCTGAATCCAAAATTCACCTATTTTACCCAAACCCGAATACACCTGATCTGAATTTAACCCGCCCGTCTGAACTGACAGGTCTACACATCGCATTGTTAATATGTTATTAATTGAAACCTTCAACAGTTAACTACACCAACTCCCCCGCCGCCAGAGAAAAAGCAAAACACTGAGATAATAAAAATACATCATATCAAATATCATTAAGGGATGGTTTGGTCGAGTGGTTTAAGGTGCCAGATTTAGGCTCTGGTTCGAAGGGGTGAGGGTTCAAATCCCACTTCCGTCACATCCTTTTCGTTTCTCTAATTTTGTTTTCGTCTAATCCCTATGGGTGACTTTTAAAGCAAATCACATCTACTTTGATGGAATTTTATTTTTTTTTTTAGACTCAGAGGTGTGTTTGATGAACTTTAATTGCTCAAACTTTAAATGTGAAATCGTTTGTTGCAAATGTGAACATGCTTATGTGGCTAATAATCAGCTACTCTTTAAAATTCAATCAGATGGGATCTTTTATGTTGGTAGGTATTAGAATGTGATTGAAAGATTTGGGTGATGATTCGTGTAAGGTGGTTAGATCTTAGATTATTTAAATAACTTAGGAGCATTGAATGTAAATACAAATTCAATCTTTGGAGTCTTGGACAAAAATGTATCATTTTTTTCTTGGATAACAACAGTCTGGGACAAGTTTTTTAATAAACTGCTATCAATTTTCAAATACTTTGCCTTGCCAGGAAGCTAATTCGCGGGATGATTTTGAGCATGTATATAGTGGTTGGACTACTTAACTTAATCTGAAGTTAATTTTTAAGTTTAGCTTTTGATAATTTGAAGTTTAGTTTGTGATAATTTGAAGTTTGTTTTGGGTTCAGTTTGTTATAATACTTGTTAACTTTGGATGTTTGGAAAAAAAAAAATTTAAAATTAATAAGCATCACACAAATCCCTATACTGAGAGCAAATCCTTTTTCATTTTGGCAGGTCAGACCATCATGGACGAGAACTCTTTGAAAATCCTATCTTTACTTTCTTTGTGCCTTCCAACTTTCCTCGGGATCCTAACTCGAGAGTTGAATGGATTTTCCTTAGAATCAAAATCGACTTTTCCCTTTGTGCAGGACAGAAGCTCAAACACAACATGTACTCAATCATTAGGTGTAAGTCAATTCTCTTACCACCTCTTCAGGAATAGTTTCATATGAAATATTCCTAATTTTTTTTATCTTCGTTATTATGTTTTGTGCTTTAGCAAATATTATCGTATTTATCACAATGAGAATTATCAAATTTCACAATAAAAGAAAAAAATAATGATTTACAATAATTACATGCATAAATCTCAATCATTGCATAGGTTCTTAATGTTCATTTAGTTATAACTTTGTTTTCAGTAAAACTTGGTTACCTCATTTATGACACTCAGGCTTAACTATGTAATGTTGAAGCAACTCAAACCTAACAAGTTAAACTACACTGAAATCAAGTGATCGAACGAATTTGATGTGCCTACCGAAAATAATCAAGAAAAATACACATTAAAAGACTTGTTATTTAGAAACATC
Source organism: Selenicereus undatus (assembly GCA_017589665.1). Classification (NCBI taxonomy): domain Eukaryota; kingdom Viridiplantae; phylum Streptophyta; class Magnoliopsida; order Caryophyllales; family Cactaceae; genus Selenicereus; species Selenicereus undatus. The sequence continues at coordinate 13,782,351 of JACYFF010019584.1, forward strand.
TTGAACTTAAGGTGAGGTTTAAATTAGAGTCATTAAGTATGATTTAGAAGAAGAGAAGACAACTATGTGACTTCATTCCTCTCAATGGTAATCTATGTAATAGGGAACCTTAATAAAATCACACAAGAGGGGATAATGTTCTGAAAACCTATTTTATAAGCCAAGGCCTTGTGTTGAATTTATAAAGAAAAAAATGAAAAACTTAGATTCAAATGTAGACCCATGGGCGAGAGCCTTCCACCAAAAGAACCTGGGTTAATTATTTATTATTCTTAGGATCCAACTCAATTCCTATTATCGAAATTTAGAGACACGATCATATGATTAGCATGAAGTCAAATAGTTCTATATTATCTTGAACAGAAAGAATTTTAGCCTAATTATTTGAGATGATTTAACTTTCCCATCCATAATTTTTTAATTTACAAATCCTATCTGTAATTTTTAAGCCAATTCAATTGTATTGAGTTACTCACCCTAAAAAAAAAGGTAATTTGGCAGACATGGAACTGAGTTAACAGTGGTCAATCAAGCTTATTTTGGGCAGCACATTTGTTTTAGTTGGTTGGTCAATGAGGTTTAGATGAAACTATACCAACACTTTGTTGTAGTTTAGTTGGTTAGGATACTCGGCTCTCACCCGAGAGACCCAGGTTCATGTCCCGGCAACAGAATTTTTTATCCCCTCCCCCTCCCCCTCCCCCCTTCGTTTTCTTTATGAACTAATTTAAGTGAAATCCGGACTTTGTTACAGTCTTGTCGTGTGGTTTGGAATAATGTTTCCTAAGTCCACTTTTATCCAGTCAGAATTTCGGACTAGCCTTTTTGGTTATCCATTATTTTTTACTTATTGTTAATTTGAGAACATATAAATAAATATTAGGCAATGCTCTTTTGAGACTCTCTGTTGAGTTCTTCATATCATCGAAACAGGGTACAAGGCTATTTATATCAAAAGTTGATTTTTGAATGGCATTTAGTTTAACAAGTAAACCATTAAAATCAATAACAACGATTTGAATTTATATTGTACTTATGTTAATTTTTTTGTCTGTTGCATGCATAGTTGAGAGAGGGGAAACCGTGGAGCAAGATTATAACTAAGAGGGCAAAAATGATGGACTCTTATTTACATGTAATAGAGTTAATATCTTGTTCGAGGATGTAAATTTGACCTTTAATAACATATAGTACAGAAATAAATAGTAAGATGTCTTCCCCAGCATAGGCACCCGTATATTCTAAATCATTGTAAAGATTTTTAAAAAGAAAATTTTGTGGGTGCCAGTTAGTTAATAAACTTGTAGAGATTTTGAAAAGTTTTACAAAAGACTTGAATTTGAATTCCATTATATAGATTTTGCGCCTCATTAACATCATAAATCATTTTGATGCACCAAATTTTACCTTGTACGGAAAGCACTCCATCTTTAAGAGCTTGATCAAGCTCTTATCAAAGGAAGACGTCTATTACAACTTAATTTGTTTAAACGTCCCTCATAATATATATCATCGATGACTTCATATTATACAATTACAAAACTAAAAGCGGCTTTCTTATGTAGGCTTTCTTATTCTTATCTTAGCCCCTTATTTGATATAGTATAATGCACAATAAAGAACCTCCTTGTTTGCTTAATTTAAAGTGAACTTTTCAAAAATTTTAGCATTTGTCGCCTATGTCAAATAGCTTGTTAACAATATGCCATATTATATTTTAGTTTACTCTTCATTTCACCAACTCCTCTATATTACATCTTGCGTTCTTTATCTGACTATATGAATAAAACTGCTCCAACACTTTTGATTAAAAAAAAAGTACGTCAACACTTAAAAATGGACTAAATTGGATCACACATCGCTAGACCTAATAAACCTGACATGACTCAAAAACTCGACCTGAACTCGCCCGAAAGTTTTAGGTTCTGAACTTGATTTGCTCGACCCCAATCCGAAATAAACAGAATCCGAAAAATGTGTAAATTTTTGGGTTAAACCTGACCCGAACCCAAACTCGCCCGCTGAACCCGGATATTATATCCTTATTTTTTATTTTTCTTTATTTTTCCCGCTTAACAATAATACTTTGTCGTTATTATCAATTGCTTAGACAGACGTTCTATAACTATCACGTAGCTTCGAAAATTAGACGATGGTACTCGTTTTTTCCCACATTCATTCTTATATACTAGCGTCATATACAACTTATAAATGGAACAATTTTAGAAAATAGGCATGAAATATGTAGTCTTAAGAGCATCAATTCAGAATAACACAAATTTTAAAAATGTGCAATTCATACCATTATATTATTAGTGAATTCAATACGCCTCATCGTATTTTAAATAATATTAAGCTATAATCATCTAAAATTTTTATGTTATAATTAATAAAATAATTGTAATATCTTATGCGTCCATAACGATCTTTCATTTGGTTTCGTTCTAATTGGTCTCAACTTTGATGTCAGTATTGAGCAATGAACCAATTTGTGTTCATATAAGGATCGGCCCATTAATAAAGCATACATGATTAGGTAATAGTAGGTTAATTAACAAAATATCAAATCATTAAATGGGTAATTAACGAGTCAAACAGCTCCAATCCGTTATCATGTTTTAGGTGGGCCAGCCCATGAATGGTCCGACCTATACTATTATTAATATTTAATATACGGACCAACCCACTCAACTGTGACTTATTGTCCACCAGTATATGACGTTCATATATCATGTTTGAAAATTTAAATATTTTTTATAATCTTTTAACAAATTATAGTTAGAATGCTTGTTCATTAAATACAAATAATTTAAGCAACAAATATGCCAAGATTTTGATTTTGACAAAATGAGAAAGAACTCACTAAAAAGTCGCTCCGAACGTATCGGGTTGACCCAAAACTTGTAAAAATAAAATAAGTCCGCCCGTATTTTATCCGAATCCAAAATTCACCTATTTTACCTAAACCCGAATATACCCGATCTGTATTTAACCCGCCCGCCTGAACTGACAGGTCTACACATCGCATTGTTAATATACTATTAATTGAAACCTTCAACAGTTAACTACACCAACTCTACCACCCCCACAGAAAAAGCAAAACACTAAGATAATATAAATAAATCATGTCAAATATCATTAGGGGACGATTTGGCTGAGTTTTCTAAGGTGCCAGATTTAGGCTCTGGTTCGAAAGGGCGTGGGTTCAAATCCCACAGCCATCACATCCATTTTGTTTCTTTAATTTTGTTTTCGCCTAATCCCTATGGGTGACTTTTAAAGCAAATCACATCAACTTTGATGGGAATTATTTTATTTTTTTTTTAGACTCAGAGGTGTGTTTGATGAATTTTAATTGCTCAAACTTTAAGTGTCAAATCGTTTGTTGCATATGTAAACAGTAAACATGCTTGTGTGGTCATTGATTAACTACTCTTTAAAATTCAATCAGATGAGATCTTTTATGTTGCTAAGGATTAGAATGTGATTGAAAGATTTGGGTGGTGATTCGTGTAAGGTGGTTGGATCTTAGATTATTTAAATAACTTAGGAAGAGTGAACGTAAAGAAAAATTCAATCTTTGGAGTATTGGACAAAAATATATCATTTTTTTCTCGGATACCAACAGTCTGGGACAACTTTTTTAATAAACTGCTATCGATTTTCAAATACTTTGACTTGCCAGGAAGGTAATACGCGGGATGATTTTGAAAATGTGTATAGTGGTAGGACTGCTTAACTTAATCTGAAGTTAATTTTGAAGTTTAGCTTTTGATAATTTGAAGTTTTGTTTGTGATAATTTGATGTTTGTTTTAGGTTCAGATTGTTATAATACTTGTTAATTATGGATGTTTGCAAAAAAAATAAAAAATAAATTAATAAGCATCAAACAAATGCTATGTTGAGAGCAAATCCTTTTTCATTTCGGCAAGTTAGACCATCATTGACCAGAACTCTTTCAAAATCCAATCTTTACTTTCTTTGTGCCTTCCAACTTTCCTCGCGATCCTAACCGATGAGTTGGATGGGTTTTCCTTAGAAAAAAATGGACTTTTCCCTTTGTGTGGGACAGAAGATCGAATACATCATGTCCTCCGTCATTCCAACCAAGTGTGAGTCAATTCTCTTACCACCTCCTTAAGAATAGTTTCATATGAAATATTCCAATTTTTTTTTTATCTTCGTTATTAAGTTTTGTGTTTTAGCAAATATTATTGTATTTATCACAATGAAAATTATCAAATTTCACAATTAAAGAAAAAAATAATGATTTAAAATAATCACATAAATAAATCACAAGCATTGCATAGGTTCTTAATGTTCATTTAGTTATAACTTTGTTTTCTGTAAAACTTGGTTACCTCAATTATGACAATTGGGTTTAACTATGTAATGTTGAAGCAACTCAAACCTAATAAGTTAAACTACACCGAAATCAAGTGATCGAACGAATTTGATGGGCCTACCAAAAAGAATCAAGAAAAATACACATTAAAAGACTTGTTATTTAGAAATATCTTGAACCTAAGGTGAGGTTTAAATTAGAATGATTAAGTATGATTCTGAAGAAGAGAAGGCACCTATGTGACTTCATTCCTCTCAATGGCAATCTATGCAATACGGATCCTTAATGAAATCACACATGAAGGGATAATGTTCTGAAAACTTATTTTATAAGCCAAGGTCTTGTGTTGGATTTATAAAGAAGAAAATGAAAAATTTAGATTGAAATGTAGACCCATGGGCGATAGCCTTGAACCAAAAGAACCTGGGTTAATTATTTATTATTCTCAAGATCCAACTCAATACCTATTGTCATAATATAGACACAAGATTATATGATTAGCATGAAATCAAGTAGTTCTATATTATCTTGAATAGAAACAATTTTAGCCTAATTACTTGAGTTGATTTAACTTTCCTATCCGTAATTTTTCAATTTATAAATCCTATCTGTAATTTTTAAGTCAATTCAATTGTATTGAGTTACTCACCCTAAAAAAAGGGGTAATTTGGCAGACATGAAATTGAGTTAACAGTGGTCAATCAAGTTTATTTTGGGTATCACGTTTGTTTTAGTTGGTTGGTCAATGAGGTTTAGATGAAACTATACCAACACTTCGTTGTAGTCTAGTTGGTCAGGATATTCGGCTCTCACCCGAGAGACTTGGGTTCAAGTCCCGGCAACAGAATTTTTTATCCCCTCCCCCCCCCTTCTTTTTCCTTATGAACTAATTAAAGTGAAATGAGGACTTTGTTATAGTCTTGTCGTGTGGTTTGGAATAATGTTCCCTAACTCCACTTTTATCCAGTCAGAATTTCCGACTAGCCTTCTTGGTTATCCATTATTTTTTACTTATTATTAATTTGTGAACATAAAAAGAAATATTAGGCAATGGAGTTTGGAGAGTCTCTGTTGAGTTCTTCATATCACCGGAATAAGGTACAAGGCTATTTATATCAAAGGTTGATTTTTGAATGGCATTTAGTTTAACCAGTGAACCTTTAAAATCGGTAACAAATATTTGAATTTAAATTGTACTTATGTTAATTTTTTTGTCTGCAGAAAGCACAGGTGAGAGAGGGGAAACCGTGGAGCAAGATTATAACTAAGAGGACAAAAATGATGGACTCTTATTTACATGTAATAGAATTAATATCTTGGTAAAAGATGTAAATTTCACCTTTAATAACCTACAGTACAAAAATAAATATTAAGACGTCTTCTCCAGCATAGGCACCCTTATTTTCTAAATCATTGTAAAGATTTTTAAAAAGAAAATTTTGTGGGTGCCCCTTAGTTAATAAACTTGTAGAGATTTTGAAAAGTTTTACAAAAGACTTAAATTTGAATTCCACTATATAGATTTTGCGGCCTCATTAACATCATAAAGCATTTTGATGCACCAAATTTCAGCTTGTGCGGAAAGCACTCCATCTTTAAGAGCTTGATCAAGCTCTTATCAAAGGAAGACATCTATTATAACTTAATTGGTTTAAATGTCTCTCATAATATACGTCATCGATGACTTCATGTTATAAAATTACAAAACTTAAAGCGACTTTTTTATGTAGGCTTTCTTATTCATATCTTAGGCCCTTATTTTATATAGTATAATGCCCAAAGAACCTCCTTGTTTGCTTAATTTAATGTGAACTCTTTAAAAATTTTAGCATTTGTCGCCTATGCAAAATAGCTTGTTAATAATATCCCATACTATATTTTAGTTTACTCTTCATTTCACCAACTCCTCTATCTGACATCTTGTGCTCTTTATCTGACTATATGAATAAAGCTACTTCAACACTTTTGATTAAAAAAAAAGTACTCCAACACTTAAAAATGGACTAAATTGGATCACACATCGCTAGACTTGGTAAAACCTGACACGACTCAAAAACTCGACCTGAACCCGCCCTAAAGTTTTAGGTTTTGAACATGATTTGCTCGGACCCAAACCCGAAATAAACAGAATTCGAAAAATGTGTAAATTTTCGGGTTAAACCTGACCCAAACCCAAACCTGCCCACTGAACCCGGATATTATATCCTTACTTTTTATTTTTCTTTAATTTTTCCCTTCAACAATAATAGTTTGTCATTATAATCAGTCGCTTAGAGAGACATTCTATAACTATCACTTAGCTTCGCAAATTAGACGATGGTACTCGTTTTTTCCCACATTCATTCTCAAATAATAACGTTATATACAACTTCTAAATGGAACAATTTTAAAAAATATGCATGAAATATGTAGTCTTAAGAGCATCAATTCAGAATAACACAAATTTTAAAAATGTGCAAGCCATACCATTATATTATTAGTGAATTCAATACACCTCATCACATTTTAAATAATATTACTCTATAATCATCTAAAGTTTTGAGGTCATAATTAATAAAACAATTGTAATATCTTATGTGTCTATAATAATCTTTTATTTGGTTTCGTTCTAATTGTTCTCGAACTTGATGACAGTATTGAGCAATGAACCAATTTGTGTTCATATAAAGATCTACCCACTAATAAAGCATACATAATTAGGTAATAGCATGTTAATTAACAAAATATCAAATCATTAAATTGGTAATTAACAGGTCGAACAACTCCATTCTGTTATCATGTTTTAGGTGGGCCAACCCATGAATGGTCCGACCTATACTATTATTAATATTTAATATACAGACCAACCCCCTCAAGCGTGACTTATTGTCCACCGGTACAAGACGTTCATATATCATATTGGAAAATTTAAATATTTTATATATTTTTTTTACAAATTATAATTACAATGCTTGTTCATTAAATACAAACAATTTAAGCAACAAATATGCCAAGATTTTGATTTTAACAAAAAGAGAAATAACTCACTAAAAAGTTGCTCCGAACCTGTTGGGTTGGCCCGAAACTTGTAAAACTAAAATACGTCCGCCCATATTGTATCCGAATTCAAAATTCACCTATTTTACCTAAACCCGAATACACCCGATCTGCATTTAACCCGCCCCCCTGAACTGACAGGTCTATACATCGCATTGTTAGTATGTTATTAATTGAAACCTTCAACAGTTAACTACACCAACTCGCCCGTCCCCAGAGGAAAAGCAAAACACTGAGATAATAGAAATACATCATATCAAATATTATTAGGGGACGATTACGCTGAGTGGTCTAAGGTGTCAGATTTAGGCTCTGGTCCAAAAGGGTGTGGGTTCAAATCCCACAGCCGTCACATTATTTTGGTTTCTTTAATTTTGTTTTCGCCTAATCCCTGTGGGTGACTTTTAAAGCAAATCACATCAACTTTGATGGGAATCATTTTATTGTTTTTTTGGACTCAGAGGTGTGTTTGGTGAATTTTAATTGCTCAAACTTCAAATGTCAAATCGTTTGTTGCAGATGTAAACATGCTTATGTGGTCACTGATAAGCTACTCTTTAAAATTCAATCAGATGGGATCTTTTATGTTGGTAGGTATTAGAATGTCATTGAAAGATTTGGGTGACCATTCGTGTAAGGTGGTAAGATCTTAGATTATTTAAATAACTTAGGAACGTTGAACATAAATAAAAATTCAATCTTTGGAGTATTGGACAAAAATATATCATTTTTTTCTTGGACACCAACAGTCTGGGACAAGTTTTTTAATAAATTGCTATCAATTTTGAAACACTTTGACTTACCAGGAAACTAATATGCGGGATGATTTTGAAAATGTGTATAGTGGTAGGACTACTTAAGTTAATTTTGATGTTTAGCTTTTGATAATTTGAGGTTTTGTTTGTGGTCATTTGAAGGTTGTCTTGGGTTCAGATTGTTATAATACTTGTTAATTTTCGATGTTTGGAAAAAAAATTTTATAAATTAATAAGCATCACAGAAATCCCTATGCTGAGAGCAAATCCTTTTTCATTTTGGCAGGTCAGACCATCATTGACGAGAACTCTTTGAAAATCCAATGTTTACTTTCTTTGCTCGTTCCAAGTTTACTCGGGATCCTAACCAGAGAGTTGGATGGGTTTTCCTTAGAATCAAAATCGATTTTTCCCTTTGTATGGCACAGAAGCTCGAATACAGCATGTACTCAGTCATTCCAGCCAGGTGTAAGTCAATTCTCTTACCACCTCCTTAGGAATAGTTTCATATGAAATATTCCTAATTTTTTATTTTTTTTATCTTCGTTATCAATTATTGTGTTTTAGGTGATATTATTGTATTTATCATAATGAGAATTATCAAATTTCACAATTAAAGAAAAAAATAATAATTTAAAATAATTGCATACATAAATCTCAAGCATTGCATAGGTTCTTAATGTTTATTTAGTTATAACTTTGTTTTCAGAAAAACTTGGTTACCTTATTTATGACGCTCGGGTTTAAGTATGTAATGTTAAGGCAACTCAAACCTAACAACTTAAACCACGCTGAAATCAAGTGATCAAATGAATTTGATGTGCATACTCAAAAGAATCAAGAAAAATCAACATTAAAAGACTTGTTATTTAGAAATATCTTTAACCTAAGGTGAGGTTTCAATCAGAGTGATTAAGTATGATTTAGAGGAAGAGAAGGCACCTATGTGACTTCATTCCTCTCAATGGCGATCTATGCAATGGGGAACCTTAATGAAATCACACAAGAGGGGATAATGTTCTGAAAACCTATTTTATAAGCCAAGGTCTTGTGTTGAATTTATAAAGAAAAAAATGAAAAATTTAGATTCAAATGTAGACCCATAGGCGAGAGCCTTCAACCAAAAGAACCTGGGTTAATTATCTATTATTCTCAAGATCCAGTTCAAATCCTATCATCATAATTTACAGACACGATCATATTATTAGCATGAAATCAAATAGTTCTATATTATCTTGAATAGAAATAATTTTAGCCTAATTATTTGAGTTGATTTAACTTTCATATCCATAATTTTTTAATTATAAATGCCAGCTGTAATTTTTAAGTTAATTCAATTGTATTGAGTTACACACCAAAAAAAAAAAGAGTAATTTGGCAGACATGAAATTGAGTTAACAGTGGTCAATCAAGTTTATTTTGGGCAGCATGTTTGTTTTAGTTGGTTGGTCAATGAGGTTTAGATGAAGCTATGCCAACTCTCTGTTGTAGTCTAGTTGGTTAGGATACTCAGCTCTCACCCGAGAGACACGGGTTCAAGTCATGGCAATTGAATTTTTTAGCCCCTCCTCCTCCCCCCTTCTTTTTCTTTATGAACTAATTTAAGTGAAATGAGGACTTTGTTACAGTCTTGTCGTGTGGTTTGGAATAATATTCCCTAAGTCCAATTTTAACCAGTCAAAATTTCCGACTAGCCTTCTTGGTTATCCATTATTTTTTACTTATTATTAATTTGAGAACATAAAAAGAAATATTAGCAATGCTCTTTTAAGCTCTTTTAAGAGTCTCTGTTGAGTTCTTCGTATCATTGGAATAGGGTACAAGGCTATTTAGATCGAAAGTTGATTTTTGAATGGCATTTAGCTTAAAGAGTATACCTTTAAAATTGGTAACAAAGATTTGAATTTAAATTGTGCTTATGTTAACTCTTTTGTCTGTTGCATGCATAGGTGAGAGAGGGGAAACCGTGTAGCAAGGTTATAACTAAGAGGAAAAAAATGGACTCTTATTTACATGTAATAGAATTAATATCTTGTTAAAAGATGTAAATTTCACATTTAATAATCTATAGTACAGAAATAAATATTAAGACGTCTTCTCCAGCATAGGTACCCTTATATTCTAAATCATTGTAAAAGTTTTTAAAAAGAAAATTTTGTGGGTGCCAGTTAGTTAATAAACTTGTAAAGATTTTGAAAAGTTTTACAAAAGACTTGAATTTGAATTCCACTATATAGATTTTGCGACCTTATTAACATCATAAATCATTTTAAAGTATGAAATTTTGGGTTGTACGGAAGGCACTCCATCCTTAAGAGCTTGATCAAGCTCTTATCAAAGGAAGATATCTATTATAACTTAATTTGTTTAAATGTCTTTCATAATATATAGCATCGATGACTTCATGTTATATAATTACAAAACTGAATGCGGCTTTCTTATGTAGGCTTTCTTATTCATATCTTAGTCTCTTATTTTGTATAGTATAATGCACAATAAAGAACCTCCTTGTTTGCTTAATTTAATGTGAACTCTTTAAAAATTTTAGCATTTGTCGCCTATGTAAAATAGCTTGTTAATAATATCGCCTAGTATATTTTAATTTACTCTTCATATCACCAACTCCTCTGTATTACATCTTGTGTTCTTTATCTAACCATATGAATAAAACTGCTTCAACACTTTTGTATTAAAAAAAAAAAAGTATTTCAACACTTAAAAATGGACTAAATTGGATCACACATCGGTAGACCTAGTAAAACCGGACACGACTCGAAAACTTGACCTAAACCCGCCCGAAAGTTTTGGGTTCTGAACATGATATGCTTGACGCGAACCGAAAATAAACATGATTCGAAAAATGTGTAAATTTTTGGGTTAAACCTGACCCGAACCGAACCTGCCTGGTCAACCCGAATATATGCTTATTTTTTATTTTCCCTTAATTTTTCCCCTTAACAATAACAATTTGTCATTATAATCAATCACTTAGAGAGACGTTCTATAAGCATCGCATAGCTTTGCAAATTAGGCGATGGTGCTCGTTTTTTTCCACATTCATTCTCATATAATAATGTCATGTACAACTTATAAATGGAACAATTTTAGAAAATAGGCAGGAAATATGTTGTCTTAAGAAAATCAATTCAGAATAACACAAATTTTAAAAATGTGCAAGTCATACCAGTTTGCTGTTAGTCAATTCAATACGCCTCATCGTACTTTAAATAATATTACTCTATAATCATCTAAAATTTTGATGTTATAATTAATAAAATCATTGTAATATCTTATGCGTCTACAATATTCTTTCATTTGGTTTCGTTTTAATTGGTCTCGAACTTGATGTCAGTACTGAGCAATGAACCAATTTGTGTTCATATAAGGATCGACCCATTAATAAAGCATACATGATTAGGTAATAGCAGGTTAATTAATAAAATATCAAATCATTAAATCGGTAACAAACGGGTCGAACAGCTCCAACCCGTTATCATGTTTTAGGTGAGCCAACACATGAATGGTCTGACCTTTATTATTGTTAATATTTATTATATGGACCAACCCACTCAAGTGTGACTTATTGTCCACCGGTGCATGATGTTCATATGTCATATTTGAGAATTTAAATATTTTTTGTATTCTTTTAACAAATTATAATTAGAATGCTTGTTCATTAAATAATTTAAGCAAAAAAAAAATGCCAAGATTTTGATTTTGACAAAAAGGGAAATAACTCACTAAAAAGTCGCTCCGAACCTATTGGGCTGGCCCGAAACTTGAAAAACTAAAATACTTCCGCCCGCATTTTATCCGAATCCGAAATTCACCTATTTTACCTAAACTCGAATACACCCGATCTGTATTGAACCCGCCCGTCCGAACTGACAAGTCTACACATCGCATTGTTAATATGTTATTAATTGAAACCTTCAACAGTTAACTACACCAACTCGCCCGACCCCAAAGAAAAAGCAAAACACTGAGATAATAGAAATACATCATATCAAAGATCATTAGGGGATGGTTTGGCTGAGTGGTCTAAGGTGCTAGATTTAGGCTTTGGTCCAAAAGGTTATGGGTTCAAATCCCACAGCTGCCACATCCTTTCTGTTTCTTCAATTTTGGCTATGGGTCACTTTTAAAGAAAATCATGTCTACTTTGATGGAAATTATTTTATTATTTTGTTTAATTTTGTTTTCGCCTAATCCCTCTCGGTCACTTTTAAAGCAAATCATATCTACTTTGATGGAAATTATTTTATTATTTTTTAGACTCAAAGGTGGGTTTGATGAATTTTAATTGCTCAAACTTTAAATGTCATATCATTTGTTGCAGAGGTAAACATGCTTATGTGGTCATTAATCAGCTACTCTTTAAAATTCAATCGAATGGGATCTTTTATGTTGGTAGGTATTACAGTGTGATTGAAGGATTTGGGTGATGATTCATGTAAGGTGGTTAGATCTTAGATTATTTAAATAACATAGGAACATTGAACGTAAATAAAAACTTAATCTTTGGACTATTGGACAAAAGTATATCATTTTTTTTCATGGATACCAACAGTCTGGGACAAGTTTTTTAATAAACTACTATCAATTTTCAAACACTTTGACTTGCCAGGAAGCTAATATGCGGGATGATTTTTGAAATGTGTATAGTGGTAGGACTGCTTAACTTAATCTGAAGTTAATTTTGAAGTTTAGCTTTTGATAATTTGAAGTTTGTTTTGGGTTCAGATTGTTATAATACTTGTTATCTTTGAATGTTTGGAGAATTTGTTTTTTAAATTAACAAGCATCACACAAATCCCTATACTGAGAGCAAATCCTTTTTCATTTTGGTAGGTCAGACCATCATGGACGAGAACTCTTTGAAAATCCGATCTTTACTTTCTTTGTGCCTGCCAACTTTCCTTGGGATCCTAACCAGAGAGTTGAATGGGTTTTCCCTAGAATCAAAATCGATGTTTCCCTTTGTGCGGGACACAAGCTCAAACACAACATGCCCTCAGTCATTCCAGCCAGGTGTAACTCAATTCTCTTACCACCTCCTCAGGAATAGTTTCATATGAAATATTCCTAATTTTTGGTTTTTTTTATCTTCGTTAATATGTTTTGTGTTTTAGCAAATATTATTGTATTTATCATGATGAGAATGATCAAATTTCACAATTAAAGAAAAAAATATTGACTTAAAATAAATACAAACATAAATCTCAAGCATTGCGTAGGTTCTTAATGTTCATTTAGTTATAACTTTGTTTTCAGTAAATTTACCTCATTTATGACACTCGGGTGTAACTATGTAATGTTCAAGCAACTCAAACCTAAAAATTTAAACTACGCCAAAATTACGTGATTGAACGAATTTGAGGTGCCTACTAAAAAGCATCAAGAAAAAAAAAATTAAAGGACTTGTTATTTAGAAATATCTTGAACCTAAGGCAGGATTTAAATTAGAGTGATTAAGTATGATTCAGAAGAAGGGAAGACACCTATGTGACTTTATTTCTCTCAATGGCGATCTATGCAATGGGGAACCTTAATAAAGTCACACAAGAGGGGATAACGTTTGGAAAACCTATTTTATAAGCCAAGGTCTTGTGTTGAATTTATAAAGAAAAAAATGAAAAATTTAGATTCAAATGTTGACCCAGAGGCGAGAGCCTTCGACCAAAAGAACCTGGGTTAATTATTTATTATTCTCAAGATCCAGCTCAATTCCTATTATCATAGTTTGGAGACACGATCATATTATTAGCATGTAATCACATAGTTCTATATTATATTGAATAGAAACAATTTTAGCCTAATTATTTGAGTTGATTTAAATTTCCTACCCAGAATTTTTAATTTATAAATCCTAGCTGTAATTTTTAAGTCAATTCAATTGTATTGAGTTACTCACCCAAAAAAGAGAGTAATTTTGCAGACATGAAATTGAGTTAACAGTGGTCAATCAAGTTTATTTTGGGTAGTACTTTTGTTTTAGTTGATTGGTCAATGAGGTTTAGATGAAACTATGCCAACACTCTGTTGTAGTCTAGTTGGCTAAGATACTCAACTCTCACTCGAGAGACCCGATTTCAAGTCCCAGCAACGGAATTTTTTATCCCCTCCCCCTCCGCCCTTCTTTTTCTTTATGAACTAATCTAAGTGAAATGAGGACTTTCTCACAGTCTCTAGCCTTCCTAGTTATCCATTATTTTTTACTTATTATTAATTTGAGAACATAAAAAGAAATATTAGGCAATGCTCTTTTGAGAGTCTCTATTGAGTTCTTCATATCACCAGAATAAGGTAGAAGGCTATTTAGATCAAAAGTTGATTTTTGAATGGCATTTAGTTTATCCAGTAAACCTTTAAAATCGTTAATAAAGATTTAAATTTGAATTGTACTTATGCTAATTTTTTTGTTTGTTGCCTGCATAGGTGAGAAAGGGGAAACTATGGGGCAAGATTATAACTAAGAGGACAAAAATGATGGACTCTTAATTTACATGTAATAGAATTAATATCTTGCTAAAAGATGTAAATTTCACCTTTAGTAACCTATAGCACATAAATAAATATTAAGACGTCTTCTCTAGCATAGACACCCTTGTACTCTAAATCATTGTAAAGATTTTTGAAAAGAAACTTTTGTGGGTGCCAGTTAGTTAAGAAACTTGTAAAGATTTTGAAAAGTTTTACAAAAGACTTGAATTTGAATTCCACTATATAGATTGCGCGGCCTCATTAACATCATATCATAAATCATTTTAAAGTACGGAATTTTGGCTTGTACGCAAAGCAATCCATCCATAAGAACTTGATCAAGCTCTTATCAAAGGAAGATATCTATTATAACTTAATTTGTTTAAATGTCTCTCATAATATATATCATCGATGACTTCATGTTATACAATTACAAAACTGAAAGCGACTTTTTTGTGTGGGCTTTCTTATTCAGATCTTAGTCCCTTATTTTATATAGTTTAATGCACAATAAAGAACCCCCTTGTTTGCTTAATTTAATGTGATCTGTTTAAAATATTTAGCATTTGTCGCATATGCAAAATAGCTTGTTAACAATATCGCCTATTATATTTTAATTTACTTGTCATTTCACCAACTCCTCTATATTGCATCTTGTGTTCTTTATCTGATTATATGAATAAACTGCTTTAGCACTTTTGAATTAAAAAAAAGTACTTCAACACGTTAAAATGGACGAAATTGGATCGCGCATCGGTAGACCTGGTAAAACCTAACACGACTCGAAAACTCGACCTAAACCTGTCCAAAAGTTTTGGGTTCTGAACATGATTTGCTCGACCCGAACCCGAAAAAAAAAAGAATTCGAAAAATGTGCAAATTTTTGGGTTAAACCTGACCCGAACCGAACCTGCCCGCTCAACCTGAATATTATATCCTTATTTTTTGTTTTCCTTTAATTTTCCCCCTTAACGATAATAATTTGTCATTATAATCAATCGCTTAGAGAGACGTGCTATAACTATCGCATAGCATTGCAAATTAGGCGACAGTACTCGTTTTTTTTCCACATTCATTCTCATATAATTATGTCATATACAACTTATAAATGGAACAATTTTAGAAAATAGGCGTGAAATATGTATTCTTAAGAAAATCAATTCAGAATAACACAAATTTTAAAAATATGCAAGCCCATACCATTATATTCTTAATAAATTCAATACGCCTCATCGTATTTTAAATAATATTACTCTATAATCATATAAAATTTTTGATGTTATAATTAATAAAATTATCGTAATATCTTATGTGTCTATAATATCCTTTCATTTGGTTTCGTTCTAATTGGTCTCAAACTTGATGTCAGTATTGAGCAATAAAGCAATTTGTGTTCATATAAGGATCAGCCCACTAACAAAGCATACATGATTAGGTAATAGCAGGTTAATTGACAAAATATCAAATCCTTAAATGGGTCATTAACGGGTCGAACAGCTCCAACTCGTTATCATGTTTTAGGTGGACCAACCCATAAATGGTCCGACCTATATTATTATTAATATTTAATATACAGACCAACCCACTCAAGCGTGACTTATTGCCCACCGGTACATGACGTTCATGTATCATATTGGAAAATTTAAATATTTTTTATATTCTTTTAACAAATTATAATTAGAATGCTTGTTCGTTAAATACAAACAATTTAAGCAACAAATATACCATGATTTTGATTTTGATTTTGATTTTGACAAAAAGAGAAATAACTCACTAAAAAGTCGCTCCGAACCTATTGGGTTGACTCAAAACTTGTAAATCTAAAATACGTCCACCCGTATTTTATCCAAATTCGAAATTCACCTATTTTATCTAAACCCGAATACACCCGCTCTATATTTAACCTGCCCCCCGAACTGGCATGTATATACATCGCATTGTTAATATATTATTAAATGAAACCTTCAACAATTAACTACACCAACTCGCCCGCCCTTAGACAAAAAGCAAAACATTGAGATAATAGAACTACATCATATCAAATATCATCAGGGGATGCTTTGGTTGAGTGGTCTAAGGTGCTAGATTTAGGCTCTAGTCCGAAAGGGTGTGGGTTCAAATCCCACAGCCGTTGTATTCTTTTTGTTTCTTTAATTTTGTTTTCGCCTAATCCCTATGGGTCATTTTTAAAGCAAATCATATCTACTTTGATGGAAATTATTTTATTATCTTTTTAAATTCAGAGGTGTGTTGGATGAATTTTAATTGGTCAAACTTTAATTATCAAATCGTTTGTTGCAGATGTAAACATGCTTATGTGGTCATCAATCAGCTACTCTTTAAAATATTCAATCACATGCGATCTTTTATGTTGGTAAGTATTAGAATGTGATTGAAAGATTTGGGTGATGATACGTGTAAGGTGGTTAGATCTTAGATTATTTAAATAACATAGGAATATTGAACGTAAATAAAAATTCAACCTTCCGAGTATTGGACAAAAATATATCATTTTTTTTTCTTGGATACGAACAGTCTGGGGCAAGTTTTTTAATAAACCATTATCGATTTTCAAGTACTTTAACTTGCGAGGAAGCTAATATGCGGGATGATTTTGGAAATGTGTATAGTGATAGGACTGTTTAACTTAATCTGAAGTTAATTTTGAAGTTTATCTTTTGATAATTTGAAGTTTACTTTTTGATAATTTGAAGTTTGTTTTGGGTTCAGATTGTTATAATACTTGTTAATTTTGGATGTTCGCAAAAAAAATATATAAAAATTAATAAGCATCACACAAATCGCTATACAGAGAGCATATCCTTTTTCATTTTGGCAGGCCAGACTATCATGGATGAGAACTCTTTGAAAATCCAATCTTTTTGCTCTTTGTGCCTTCCAACTTTCCTCGGGATCCTAACTGGAGAGTTGGATGGGTTTTCCTTAGAATCAAAATTGACTTTTCCCTTTGTGCGTGGCAGAAGCTCGAATACAGCATGTCCTTAGTCATTCCAGCCAGGTGTGAGTCGATTCCCTTACCACCTCCTTAGGAATAGTTTCATATGAAATATTCCTAATTTTTTATTTTTTTTATCCTTGTTATTATGTTTTGTGTTTTAGCAAATATTATTGTATTTATAACAATAGGAATTATCAAATTTCACAATTAAAGAAAAAAATAATGATTTAAAATAATTACATACATAAATCTCAAGCATTGCATAGGTTCTTAATGTTCATTTAGTTATAACTTTGTTTTCAGTAAAAATTGGTTACCTCATTTATGACACTCGGGTTTAACTATGTAATGTTGAAGCAACTCAAACCTAACAAGTTAAACTACGCCGAAATCAAGTGATCGAACGAATTTGATGTGCCTACTGAAAAGAATCAAGAAAAATAAACATTAAAAGACTTGTTATTTAGAAATATCTTGAACCTAAGGTGAGATTTAAATTAGAGTGATTAAGTATGATTTAGAAGAAGAGAAGGCACCTATGTAACATCTTCCCTCTCAATGGTGATCTATGCAATAGGGAACCTTAATTAAATCACACAAGAGGGGATAATGTTTTGAAAACCTATTTTATAAGCCAAGGTCTTGTGTTGAATTTATAAAGAAAAAAATGAAAAATTTTGATTCAAATGTAGACCCAGAGGCAAGAGCCTTCCATTAAAAGAACCTGATGGAGATCTACCCATGATCCTCAATTTGGACTAAGGGGTTAGTCAAGGTATTCAGGTTTTAACATCCCAAACCCAAGAAAAACCCACATTTTTGCTAGGAACACAAAAACAGTAGTTTCCGGGTTCAAATCAGAATACAAGCTCGGTTTTTTTCCCTTTAATACTTTGACTTCCATGAGATTTAACTTCAATATTTTGCCATGAGTTTAAAGCTCAGGAAGTCATGTTTCCAATAAAACAAGTTCGAAGTCATTTGGACTTCATTTGCCCACCTAAATCAGCCATTAAATCCAAACTATCCAGACTGCCTAGTTGAACTAGAATGTACCCAGTTTTGTGTACTTAATTACTTAGGCCTCCTTGAGGTTTAAGTTTGATATTTTTTGATATTTTGGTTCCTTACATCTTATCTTTTAGGACATGTAAAAATATTTAGGTTAAATCATGCAAAAATAGTAGAACCAGGTTGTTTTTATAAACCATGTAGACTAGACTCGGTTTTGAGCAGTCTGAAGTTTCGAAGGAGTTGGGGCAACAAATCAAGTTCAAAAACTGAATTTCCCCCAAGAGGAGTTAGAAGACATCTGGAGGTTTTCTCCCATGTAAGGAAATCCATATCATCCGCTCTTTTTGCATGTGAAATGTGGCATCCAAAACCAGCTAGAAAACTGCTTAGTACTGCTAGCTGCTACTGTGGAAAGTTCTTAGCAATCTTAGGGTCAAGTCACGTCTAAACAGCTTGCTTAGCTTTTTTAAAGGAGTTTAGACATAACCATGAAGCTTTCTACTCAACCACAAAGGGAACCAATGAGAAACAAGTAAAGAAAGGCAGCAAGGTTCCTATTGGCTAGCCGTAAAGTGCAAATGAGACAAGCCACTTTTTGCTTTTTCTCTCACATAAGGGGAGCAGCTGGTTAAACGTAAAATGTTGATAAATTTAAATGTGTCAAAATTAACCCTAATAAAATCAATACAATCCTATCATAAAAAGGCTCAAAATTTCTGTTAAGGGGTTATAAAATGAGGACCTTTATAAATTCAATTATGGAAGCCACCAAGTAAAAAAAAAATTAAAAAAATCCTAACATCATATAACCCCCCAAACCTTGTACGTCAATCCCATGATGAGAAAAATGATGACAATAAAAAAATTGGGATTATTTGGTGGATCACTAGAATCAATTCAAGGAGCATTAATTAGGCAGTTACTTTCACATTGACTATTCCACTCCCCCACTAACTTCACTCCTCTATTCACTGCAACGTGGGCACTAAAAAAAAAGGAACTGCTCACTGTATTATAAAAAAAGGAGAGGGGTCTCGGTGAAAGGGGGGCAGAGAGATTAAAAAAAACAAAAGAAAGTGAGAGAAGCAGAAGTAGCATAAAGAGAAGCAAGAAAAATAGGGGACAAAAAGAAAAAAACAGAGTGTAAAGGAAGCATCAAAAATCAAAGGCGAAGACCAAAGCTCCAACTTGTGAAAAAGAGGACATCAGTCAGAGAAATAGGCAAGTTAGAGAATAGAGCATAAAAAAACCAATTCAGAGGAGAAGAAGAATTCGATCAACGACGAAGCATTCATTCTCTAGTATACCAATTTTCTGAATATTTGAAGGTAATAAAAGAATTCAGTCAAGTTAATTAAATCTCTCCCATGTCTCTCACCTCTCTCATGGTGTCTCTTCCATGCTTGTCTACGAGAACCTCTATCGCTGTCAAATCCGAAAACGGATCAGTAACCGAGCAAATGGGCATTCCATTATCGATTTGGAAGGGGTGAGATACGATACATGATAAGTATTGGGTTTAAAGGAGGCTCACAACTTTGGATTCGCAAGGAGCCCGATCAAATTTGAAGTGACTAAAAAAATAGATTCGCAAGAATCATGGGTTTGCAAGGACCCAAATTTTGGATTCGAAAGGATCCCGGATCGAAATGACCTATAATTCTTGTGTCCATATAGTATACGGATTTTATGGATTACCTCATGGTCGTGTCCAACTTGCCAAAACTAATAAAATCATCAAGGATGGGATGTTTAAAATCCCATGACTTCATCCGATGGAAAAGATATGAGAGTTTCTTTAAATAAATTGGAACTTTTCTATTCTCCAGGATTATAAGAATCATGAAAGCCATAGCTGATCTTAGACCAAAATTTCAGCTAGCATCCCATGAAAACCCATAATGAAGATACTGGGAAGTATAAAATAATTTATTTATTTATTTACTTATTTTATTTATAAACGTATATGAAAGTGTAGGTTTCTTCTGGTTTAATGTAATGACATTTAAAGCAATAGTTAGAAAGTTAGCAGTGATGTTCATGGTAAACTAAAATGGCTTGTGCAAATTTAAGGATGACAAAATTATGCCGTTTCATGATCTAGATTTAAATAGAGGGGCGCTGTATAGGGTTTAAGAAACAGGACTTAGACAGCAAATTATGTTGGACTTGACCTATGTGGGACTAAATTCAAAATAACTTACTCAAATTACGTCAAAATAAAGGGGGTAAAAGATTTGGTGTTGAAACAGATCAGTAAAGAAAAACGACGCGTGGGGTCAACTAATTACAGGTCGCTCCTAAGCAAAATAAGCGCACAAAATTAGGTCATCAACAAAAGAAGAAGATGATCACTCGCCTAAAATAATGCTTATGACGTTCACTGGTGTTCACAGTATCAAAGCATTTCCTGTTGTTTGATCTTGTCGTCAAAAAAGAAAAACATGAAAGATAGCATAGATTATGTGATCCTCGATTAGAACTACGATGACTTGATTCCACTAAGGATACGTAGGAAGCTCGATATAAAATGTTGTCGAGTTCAGTCTAAATCAAAGTCCTCAAACGGGCTCAAACCGACCCCCCTCAAATTTTCAAGTCCATGAAATGGACCAAAATAAGCCTTTTTTATTTTCCCCCTCTTTAAAAGGTTAAAGTTACAGTTCTGTAACTTTTCGTTCCACATTACGTAACCAAAACAAATTAAGTGAGGAGTTTTTCAAAAAGTCGAAGCTTTGTTAAAAAAATAATAAGTATGGCAAAATGGACCGTACAACCAAGCCTACCAAATTCTCCCCTTTTCGAGACGTAAGCCTAAATAAAATTCGGGCCAAGAACTACGTCAATTTGATCCCACTAAGGGTACGTAGGAAACCCATAAATAAATTTCGGGTGCAATCGCAAGTTAAACAAAATTAATGGACCGGCCCCATTAAAGGTTAAGTCGGCAAAAAAAAATTAAAAAAAATCATGAAGTGGCTAAAAATATAACTTAGCCATTTTATTTTACTTTTTTTTAAAAGTCCAAGTACCAATATTAAATCAAAAATTATCCTAGCATAAATAACTTAACCAAGATAAAAAAAAAGATAAATTAAATCAAATAAAATCAAAGAACTACGACTGGTTTGATCATCTATAAAAGAGGTACGTAGGCAGCTCACGATAAATAAGTGAGTGCAACCCAAATTCCAAATTAAATTAAATTGCCCGTGTCCTAACCTGCACATGAAGAATGTGTATGTGCAGTACACTTCCTAGAAGGTGCCTATATAGCCACTATCTGATGCAATTAAGTTACGGATAATGGGTGACTCGGCATACAATATACATGTCGATCCAAATTATATAAAGTCTTATTAATACAAAATAAAACAAACTAACAAAGAGAATAATAAAATAGAGCGAATCGGAATCAAAGTTGGTCTCCGAGATGGGAGACGTAATTAAGGAGATTTATTCTCTTGAATGGGGTCGTACTCAAAATAAACCGATGTAAATTTTTTTTTATATACGTCGGAAAGTTGTGTTGTGCATATCATTTATTTTCATTAAATCTTTGCCCAACATAATTTTTGGCAAGCTCGGTGGGACCCTATTTTTCTTTTCATCTCCGATTTGTATATTATTGACTAATATTTATTTTCTTCTCTTTTGTTGTGTTTGTTTTTGTATTGAAGTTCAAAAACAATGGCACCTCAAGTCACCGTTAACTTCAACGAGCTTCCCGTCACATTTGTGATCAAACGCGGAATGTTCCAGGCCAGGAAGAACGTGCACGTGGTCTTCACTGTTGGGCCACGATCCATCCTGGCTGAGTTTCCATTGTCAAACTCAATGGAACCTCTCAGGGACCTTGAAAGGGGAAGCAGGCCCGCCCCTAAGGCCGACAAACCGCTTACAAAGAAAGCGGTGAAGAACTTAAAACGCAACAAGCGTAGAAGCGACAAGCGTCGTGCCAAGTCGGCTGCACCTAAGCTAGCTCCATCATCAGCCTTGGAGCTAGCCAAGACGACCTTGAGGAGGGCTTTCCAGCAAAGGTTATCCTCTACGGCGTGCCCCTCAGTGGCTAGGGCGTTCAACCCGGTGCTGACCCCATGCCCCAGCCAAATGCCAAATCTGAGGGCAACCTACATAAGGGAAGCACCAACAACTCGAGCGACAATCCAACCAAGGCAAGCTCGGGTCCCTCATCTGACCCCAAAGCAAGTTCGGGTCCCCACTTCGGCCCCAAGGCAAACTCGGGTCGCTAATCTAGCCCTGAGGCAAAATCAAGTTCCTTCCTCAGGCTCAATCCACACTTGGGCTCCTGCATCCACCGGGAAGGGGGCAAAGACAAGCAAAAAACCCCCAACCTCGAAGACCCCTAATAACCCATTTGGGGAAGGAACCTCAGGAGTCAAGAAGGCTCCTCAAGTTCGCTCTACAAGGCAGATTCTTATCGGGACTATCCCTGTTGATATTCCCGTAGCCGAAGTTATGATGACCTCCTATTCAGAGGAGGAAACAATACCTAAAACTGCGAAGGTTAAATTTGTTAAACCTTCAACCTCAAGTACCTCTACTATGGTGCCGAGACTTCTGCAGGTCACAACCACTACTCCTCCTCAAAGCCTTACAAAAGGTAAGAGGATTTTACCTCCTAGGCCACAAAATCAAAGTGATTTAACCTTTGAAGGGATCGAGTCACAAGCATACAACGACCCTATTATAAGATCAAGGGCCAAAGCATTATCATATGCCGAGGTGGCCTTACAATCTTCAGCCACTACCTTTCAGCAAGGCAAGGACCAACTGAAAAGACAAGATGAAGTTACAAGGCCTGCCTTTTCCCAAGAAGAAGCGGCATCCACCATCATCCTACAAGAGCAAATCAGCGAGGGTGATCAGGCTGAAAACACGCCGGTCTTGGTTACCAGCACGCCAAGCCTCGATGAGCAAATACCAGAGTTGCAAAGGAAACTTGCAGAAAAAGAGGTTGAAATAGCTAACCTCGCTATGCGCCTTGAAAATAGGGAGCATGAAAAGACTAATGAGGTTAGCAGTAACAACACAGTTATCACTCCACAAGATATCAAGGAGTTGGTAGCTCAAGGAATCAGAGAGCATCAAGCAGCCATGAATCCCCCAGTGTTGGGGTATAGGAGCCCATACCCAAGTCACTACGACTCGGTTCCTTTCCCCAAGGGTTACCAAAAGCCAAACTTTGAAAAGTTTGATGGAATAAATGGGTCACCGCATGAACATTTGGCCCATTTTTATTCAGCCTGTGGTGAAATTGCCTTAAATGACGCGTTGTTGATCAGGCAGTTCGTATAGTCCCTCAAAGGAGCAGCGTTTACATGGTATGCCCAGCTTCAGCTTGGGTCATTGCACACTTGGGATGACCTCCAAAGGGCATTCCTAGCCCAGTTCGTGAGTTCAAAGCGAAGAGTTTCTATAATAGACCTTGCCGATACTCACCAAAGGCCAAACGAAAGTGTTAATGATTTCATCATGAGGTGGAGAAGCTTAAGCTTGCAATGCCCAGAAAAGCTAAGCGAGCAATCAACATTTCAAATGTGTGCAAACAATTTAGACACTCAAGTCGCTACATATGTTGGTACTGCTGAGCCTCAAAACTTTGATGCTCTCGTGTCTAAGGCGAGCAATGTAGAAAGACAACTTGCTCGTCAGAAAGCCATATAACCCAAGAGGGAAGAAATCAAAAGGCCAAACAAGAAGGGAGAGTCAATGGCTACGTTTGTCAGAGCAAGCCCAAAGCCAATCAATGGCGGAAATTTCAACAATGGCAAAGACAAACAAAAAGAGGGAGCTCGACGACTCACCCTCCAGGAAAGGAAAGAAAAGAAGTATCCCTTCGATGATGATGATGTTCAAGGGGTATTTGATGAGTTAATGGCTGCAAAAGCCCTTTCTCTTCCAGAGCCAAAACAACCTGCCGAGGTCAATATGACGAATGATCCTAAGTATTGCTCATACCATAGGATCGTTAGCCACCCTATAAAAGATTGTTATGTCTTTAAAGACATAATTGAAGATATGATTAGGAGGGGATAAATTGAGATGGAAGGGGCTCCAACCAAAGGACCCACCGCATCGTCAAATGCAACTTCAATGGTAGAACAGAGGGATGGATCTCATCCATCATCCTCAGAAACTAATAATGGGATCCCAACAGTGTTATTACCACCTCATGCGGTCCCCATCAAGTTCATTGTTGATGATGATGTAGCAATAGTATGGGCGTATTCAGATATGCTTGCACCCTCACCAGGAGCACCCACCTTATACGATTTTTACCTAGACCCAAGTCTAGAGGCATGGGCAACATCAGAAGATGAGCACGATGATAACTTTGGGTGGCAAACCTACTCCAGCAGGCGATCATTTCATCAGGGAATAGTCCGTGCTTCTCAGTCCTCAGGAGTTAAAATAAGAGGACAGAAGCCACCTCTGAAAGAAAAACAAGAAAAAGAAGTCAAGGGCAAAAAAAAAGCCAGATTTATCTTCTGAAGAGGAGTACGTGCCACCGGTTAAGACCCCGTTCACTTTAGGTGATTATATCCCCAAAGGTTTTTTCGGCAGTGACTCCTCGGATGATGACCCTGAAGAAGGGGAAGTAGCCCAATGTTGCATGGTTTCATGGGCTGATGAATGTGAAGAAGCGAATTCCATTCTCGCAAACACCGCTCAAGAAGTGGATCAAATAACTCTTCGATCTGGTCGTCAACTCCAACCACCGAAACCAGCAGGGAAAGAGGAGAAAAGAGAAATGACACCAGAGATACCACTAATATCGGATGACGCCAAAGAAAAGGGTAGTGAGGAAGTAATTCCCTCGAGCTCAAACAGCCAGGGAACTGCTGAGAACAGACAAACAACTAAAAATTCCAAGAAGGATCTTCCTACCACAACCCCTTTTCAATCTCGTCACGGGTCTCATAAAGAAAAGGTTCGTTATGATGTCATTTCTCATCTCAAGCGACTCCCAGCGCGCCTAAGTGTCTATGACGCCTTACAAATGTCCAAAGAGCTAAGAAGGGCACTTATACAAGCATTAATGGACCCCGACGACTACAAAGATCAAGTTGATCCTATTGAGGTGGATGAAGTGTTATCATATCCTTTAAACCGGTGTGTTGCATGCATGGCTTGCGTAACATTCTCTGATGAGGATCTCCAGTTGGGGTCTACAAATCATAACAGGCCTCTGTATGTCACCGGTAGGATTGGAGATAAAAGAATAAATCGGATCCTACTTGAATGTGGTTCTGCAGTCAATCTTCTTCCATTGAGGGTATTAAGGGCGATAGGGATAACACCAAATCAGTTGTCCCCAACTTTTCTCATAATACAAGGGTTTAATCAGGTAGAGCAGAAAGCCTTAGGCACTATTGCTTTGAAAGTTGAGCTAGATGATCTCTACACAGATGCTCTTTTTTATGTAATAGATGCTGATACTTCCTACAACGCCTTACTCGGGTGGCCATGGCTTCATACTAGTAAGGCTATCGCCTCCACTCTTCACCAGTGTTTGAAATACACTGACGAACATGGCAATGAGAAAACAATCTGAGGGGACGCCAATCCTTTTCATGGGGAAGATGTTAATTATGCTGATGCCAAGTTTTACAAATATGTGGATTCTGGGACCTCCCAAGTTCTTTTAGCCCAAGAAAAGGACAACCAAAAAGAAAAACCCAAAGCCCTTACTTTGCCCCAAAAGGTCATTCGGGTTGTCAATAATTACGCTAGTGAAGCCAAGGAAGTTCAGTTTCCACGATCAAAGGTGTTGTTCAAATACACACCTAAAGACAAAAGAAAGGACGACCAAAAGGCCCTGACTCCGGTGAAGGAAATTATGAACTCTCTTGTCACGAGTTATACTTTTCCCCTCCGAAGAATTGATCATTCGGTACCCAAAGAGAATCTGGTCATAAGAACATCACTCGGCAACAAGAGAGTGGTGTTAAGGGAAAACCTTTCAAAGCCTCTAATAGGAGCATTCTCTTCAAGCGGTTCATCTCCAGGAGGGCCATCATCATCAAAGTGGAGCAAGAAGAATAAGAGAGGACTTGCCAAGGAAAACCGAAAATTGAATATTTCATTTGAAAGTGGAGTCCTAAAGGCATCATTGCAAGAGAATACCTTCGGAAATCTTCAAATATACAATGATGGGGGAATTCTCAAGGCTCATACCACAAATGATACGGTCTTTACACCCCGAGAACAAGAGATGTTTTCTGAAAATGAGCAAGTCCAACCCCAAATCTCAGTTTTTCAAAGACTTAGTAAAATCAATGAACCCAAGCAAAAGAATTTCCAAGTCGGAAAGCAGAAAAAGTGGAAGCTGAAGAAGAAAAAGCAACAGCCTAGAAGCTTCGTCTGGGTTCGGGGACAAAATGATGTTAGCCAAATTGAGCAGGTGGAGCAAGTTATTGTGTCTGTGGCGGATGAGGAAGATGCTCAAAATTTTGAATTTCCTTGTCAAAAAGTTCCCAAGCATCACAGGATCGATAGGCTAAATTTTAAAGAGTGTGATGAAGTCCAGGTTCATGCTGATTCACTTAAGAGATTGGATGGTGCCTCGGTTGCTATAAAACAAGGATCCTCTGAGGATTTTGTCGAGGCTATCCAACCAACACCACCAGAAATGGAAGATGGTGGTCAAGCAACAATTGATGAGCTTCGAAAAATAAATTTGGGCACAACTGATGAACCCAAGCCAATTTTTATGAGTGCCATATTGAATAATGAAGAGGTGGTATAGTATGAACAACTCCTTCGGGAATACAAAGATGTATTTGCTTGGGGATATCAAGACATGTCAGGCTTAGATCCAAATGTTGCTGTCCATAAGTTAGTCGTTTCTGAAGGAGTAAAACCGATAAAGCAACCTCAACGACGCTTTCGTCCTGAATTGACAATTCAAATAAATGTTGAGGTTGACAAGCTCATAAAGGCTAACTTCATTCGCGAAGTTCAATACCCCACTTGGTTGGCTAACATCATACCAGTTCGGAAAAAGAACGGTCAACTTCGGATATGTGTGGATTTCAGGGACTTAAATGATGCATGTCCCAAGGATGATTTCCCACTATCAATCACTGAACTCCTCGTGGATGCCACTACAGGGTTTGGGGCTCTGTCTTTCATGGATGGTTTCTCGGGGTACAATCAAATCAAAATGCATCCCGAAAATGAAGACTTAACAGCCTTTCGAACACCACAAGGCATATACTGCTATACAGTAATGCCGTTTGGTTTGAAAAATGCCGGAGCCACCTACCAAAGAGCCATGATGATAATTTTTCGTGATTTTCTCCACAATCTCATTGAATGTTATGTTGATGACTTGGTTGTAAAAACAAAAGATAGAGAAAATCACCCACATGACCTAAGAACGGTCTTTGAAAAGCTTCGTCAACATCAGCTCAAGATAAACCCCTTAAAATGTGCATTTGGGGTCACCTCAGGGAAATTTCTCGGCTTTGTGATTCGGAAAGAAAGGATTGAGATTGACCTTGATAAAGTCAAAGCCATAATCCAAATGCCCCCTCCGAGAAACTTAAGAGAATTGCGGGGCTTACAAGGAAGGTTGGCCTACATACGACGTTTCATTTCAAATTTGTTAGGAAGGTGTCAACCTTTCACAAGACTCTTAAAAAAGGACACGCCTTTCATTTGGGATCAAGCTTGTCAAAATGCTTTTGAAAGCATCAAGCAATATCTCACAAGGCCACCAGTCCTAATGGCTCCAATACAGGGAAGACCTTTAATATTATACACAGCAGCCCTCGAACGGTCCTTGTGGGCTATGTTGGCTCAATGTAATGACGAAGGGAAAGAAAATGCCCTGTATTATATCAACCGGACAATGGTGGGTGCAAAAGTAAATTACTCATCCATGGAGAAAATTTGCCTTACCTTGGTTTTTTCCATTCAAAAGTTACGACACTATCTCTTATCCCATCAGATCATTTTGATTTCGAAGGTAGATCCGTTAAGGTATATATTATCTAAACATATGCTATCAGGGAGATAGGCTAAATGGGCTATGCTTTTAGCCCCTTCTGACATCAAGTTCATGCCTCAAAAAGTAGTAAAAGGACAAGCCATAGTCGATTTCCTAGCAGCACATCTGTGTACAGATAATGAAGAACTACCTGATGATTTGCCAGATGATGGATTTATGCTTGCTGAAATTAAAACGTGGCAGTTAAATTTTGATGGGGCAGCAAGGAGTCGAGGAACCGAAGTAGGAATTGTGTTTGTCACACCATTTGGAGGACTAATTCCTTACTCATTTGCTCTTCTTGAGATATGTTCAAATAATGTAGCTGAATATGAGGCACTCATCATTGGCCTTGAATTGGCCCATGAAATGCGTATTGACCAACTTGAAGTATTTGGTGATTCTCAGTTAATTATCCGACAAATAAATGGTGAGTATGAGGTAAGAGATGTGAAATTAGCGCCTCTCTACAAAAGGGCAAGAAGCCTTATGAATCAATTCCTTTAAGTAGAAGTCAATCATGTGCCGAGGTCTGAAAATGATAAAGCAGATGTCTTAGCAAAGTTGGCTGCTTCACTGACACTCCTTGATGAAAGGAAAATTCAAATAATAATTGGGGAACGTCACTTGTTAGCCTCAGCTTTAGACCATCTTGATGAAATTGAAGAAACAAATGTGGTCTACTTTCTTGAAATCGAAGAAGAAGCAGATTGGAGACAACCTCTCATTGAATATATTCAATATGGCATCTTGCCTACTGACCCAAAGAAAAGGGCAGATGTAAAACGGCGAGCACTAAGGTTTACTTTTAAAAATGACACTCTATATCGAAAAACTTTTGATGGGGTTTTACTTAGATGCTTGTCAAGGGAAGAGGCTACTTATGTCCTAAATGAAGCTCATGCCAGGGTGTGTGGTGCTCACCAAGCAGGTCCAAAACTTGCTGATCAAATCAAAAGATTGGGTTATTACTGGCCAACCATGGTTCAAGATGCGATAAAGTTTGCCAAGATATGTCAAGCTTGTCAAATACATGGTGATTTATTCACCAGCCACCACAATTACTCCATCCAAGTTTATTATCTTGGCCCTTCCATACATGGGGGTTAGACGTTATAGGACCTTTCAAGCCATCTTCCTCTCACGGCCATTTATTCATCTTAGCAGCCACAGATTATTTCTCAAAGTGGGCTGAGGCTATCCAGTTAAAAGAAGTGGGGGCAAAGCAAGTTGCTGACTTTATCAGGACCCATCTCATTTATAGATACGGAGTCCCATACAAGATCATTTCAGACAACGCCCTATACTTTAAAAATCAAGTGATGATAAGGCTTGCAGAGAAGTACAGGTTCAGACATAGCTTTTCGTCAAGCTACAATCCATCGTCGAATGGTCAAGCTGAAGCGTTCAATAAAGTGCTGTGTAAGATCTTAAAGAAAATGGTTTCAAGAACAAGGAGGGATTGGCATGAATGACTACCAGAAGCTTTATGGGCATATCGAACCATAGTTCGAACTGCAACTGGTTGTACGCCCTACAACTTGGTGTTCGGTTCAGAAGTCGTGTTACCCCTTGAGGTGCAATTACCTTCCCTAAGAGTAGCCATGCAATTCACTGATCCAGATGAAAACACTCAAGTCAGATTGGCTGAGCTGGAAGCGTTAGACGTGCGTCGGCTAATGGCCCAACAAAGGCTTGAAATTTACCAAGCTCAAATGACTGGTGCATTCAATAGGCGAGTCAAGTTTCGCTCTTTTGGCATTCATGATTTGGTGTTAACAATAAGGAGACCCATTGTCATCAATCGAAAAACACAAGGAAAATTTGAGTCCAAATGGGAAGGCCCCTATGTAATCACCAAAGTCTTTCCTAAAGGGGCATATGAGCTCTCGAATCATGATGGCCGAATAGTATATGCCTGTGTCAATGGTAAATTTGTAAATAAATTCTTTACTTAAGGTTGCTGGATCATTGAATTGCATTGAACTACGGAAGGCTTGATCCCTTAGAAAGGGGGTACGTAGGCAATCTGGTTGTATGCCAGACCCAGCCACAAAAATAAATAAATTCCTCTTTTTCCCCTATATATGAGAAATTTTAGATTCATGTGATTTATCAAGTGATCATGTGATGTTTATAGCAAGAATCATTACTAATTACTCTTTGTTGTGTAATTATTCTAATTTTTGTTATTTCTTATTATTAAAAAGAGGGGGAGGGGAAGAAGGAAAACCAAAAAAAAAAAAAACCCTATTGGAGCAAAGTCTCTGCAAAGAGAACAAGAGACAAGGAGGATATGTTCCTTATTATTAAGGAGGCCAAAAATGGGCATGTAAAAAAAGTTTCATGGAAACATAGGGGAGGTAAAAAAAAAATGGAATACGGATAAATCAAGGTATAGAAATTGGATGATTAAGATACCTATTTTGTGTTAAATTTGAAACAAGGCATATTAACCTCGATTTAATTCAAGTTGTCTTTGAACACTCATTCTGGAAAATCCAAGTTACCTCCATGCCTAAGAAAGAAGCTCTCCACAATCTTTTACATGACCTTGTAGAAAGTAAGAGTACAACCTTACTTAAGTCAAAAAAGTCTCTCAACAAAGAGAGACTTGAAATACCCTTCTGAAAGTGAGCATATGATGTGAAGTGAGGCATGGACCCTTCCTAGAAGGTGACTTGTTGAGCTTTCTGATGCTATCACAACTTTCGAAGGTTACAATTATACAACTCCCACTAGAGTCGCGGTGCATGAAATTGTTTATGTATTGTAGAAAGGGAGGGATAAAAAACAAGTTATTTAGCATGAAGGCGAACATTATATGTGTTCAAGAAAATTCACACGTACAACGCTCGGGGGGCAACTGTTAAACGTAAAATGTTGATAAATTTAAATGTGTCAAAATTGACCCTCATAAAATCAATACACTCCTATCATAAAAAGGCTCAAAATTTCTGTTAAGGGGTTATAAAATGTGGACCCTTATAAATTCAATTAACGAAGCCACCAAGTCAAAAATTAAAAAAAAATCCTAACATCATATGAACCCCCAAACCTTGTACGTCAATCCCATGATGAGAAAAATGATGACAATAAAAAAATTGGGATTATTTGGTGGATCACTAGAATCAATTCAAGGAGCATTAATTAGGCAGTTACTTTCACATTGACTATTCCACTCCCCTACTAACTTCACTCCTCTATTAACTGCAACGTGGGCACTAAAAAAAAAGGAATTGCTCACTGTATTATAAAAAAAGGAGAGGGGTCTCGGTGAAAGGGGGGCAGAGAGATTAAAAAAACAAAAGAAAGTGAGAGAAGCAGAAGTAGCATACAGAGAAGCAAGAAAAATAAGGGACGAAAAGAAAAAAAACAGAGTGTAAAGGAAGCATCAAAAATCAAAGGCAAAGACCAAAGCTCCAACTTGTGAAAAAGAGGACATCAGTCAGAGAAATAGGCAAGTTAGAGAATAGAGCATAAAAAAACCAATTCAGAGGAGAAGAAGAATTCGATCAACGATGAAGCATTCATTCTCTAGTATACCAATTTTCTGAATATTTGAAGGTAATAAAAGAATTCAGTCAAGTTAATTAAATCTCTCCCATGTCTCTCACCTCTCTCATGGTGTCTCTTCCATGCTTGTCTACGAGAACCTCTATCGCTGTCAAATCCGAAAACGGATCAGTAACCGAGCAAATGGGCATTCCATTATCGATTTGGAAGGGGCGAGATACGATACCTGATAAGTATTGGGTTTAAAGGAGGCTCACAACTTTGGATTCGCAAGGAGCCCGATCAAATTTGAAGTGACTAAAAAAATAGATTCGCAAGAATCATGGGTTCGCAAGGACCCAAATTTTGGATTCAAAAGGATCCCGGATCGAAATGACCTGTAATTCTTGTGTCCATATAGTATACGGATTTTATGGATTACCTCATGGTTGTGTCCAACTTGCCAAAACTAATAAAATCATCAAGGATGGGATGTTTAAAATCCCATGACTTCATCCGATGGAAAAGATATGAGAGTTTCTTTAAATAAATTGGAACTTTTCTATTCTCCAGGATTATAAGAAGCATGAAAGCCATAGCTGATCTTAGACCAAAATTTCAGCTAGCATCCCATGAAAACCCATAATGAAGATACTGGGAAGTATAAAATAATTTATTTATTTATAAACGTATATGAAAGTGTAGGTTTCTTCTGGTTTAATGTAATGACATTTAAAGCAATAGTTAGAAAGTTAGCAGTGATGTTCATGGTAAACTAAAATGGCTTGTGCAAATTTAAGGATGACAAAATTATGCCGTTTCATGATCTTGATTTAAATAGAGGGGCGCCGTATAGGGTTTAAGAAATAGGACTTAGACAGCAAATTATGTTGGACTTGACCTATGTGGGACTAAATTCAAAATAACTTACTCAAATTACGTCAAAATAAAGGGGGTAAAAGATTTGGTGTTGAAACAGATCAGTAAAGAACAACGACGAGTGGGGTCAACTAATTACAGGTCACTCCTAAGCAAAATAAGCGCACAAAATTAGGTCATCAACAAAAGAAGAAGATGATCACTCGTCTAAAATAATGCTTATGACGTTCACTGGTGTTCACAGTATCAAAGCATTTCCTGTTGTTTGATCTTGCCTTCAAAAAAGAAAAACATGAAAGATAGCATAGATTATGTGATCCTCTATTAGAACTACGATGGCTTGATTCCACTAAGGATACGTAGGAAGCTCGATATAAAATGTTGTCGAGTTCAGTCTAAATCAAAGTCCTCAAACGGACTCAAACCGACCCCCCTCAAATTTTCAAGTCCATGAAATGGACCAAAATAAGCCTTTTTTATTTTCCCCCTCTTTAAAAGGTTAAAGTTACAGTTCTGTAACTTTTCGTTCCACATTACGTAACCAAAACAAATTAAGTGAGGAGTTTTTCAAAAAGTCGAAGCTTTGTTAAAAAAATAATAAGTATGGCAAAATGGACCGTACAACCAAGCCTACCAAATTCTCCCCTTTCCGAGACGTAAGCCTAAATAAAATTCGGGCCAAGAACTACGTCGATTTGATCCCACTAAGGGTACGTAGGAAACCCATAAATAAATTTCGGGTGCAATCACAAGTTAAACAAAATTAATGGACCTGCCCCATTAAAGGTTAAGTCGGCAAAAAAAAATTAAAAAAAAATCATGAAGTGGCTAAAAATATAACTTAGCCATTTTATTTTACTTTTTTTTTTAAAGTCCAAGTACCAATATTAAATCAAAAATTATCATAACATAAATAATTTAACCAAGATAAAAAAAAAGATAAATTAAATCAAATAAAATCAAAGAACTACGACTGGTTTGATCCTCTATAAAAGAGGTACGTAGGCAGCTCACGATAAATAAGTGAGTGCAACCCAAATTTCAAATTAAATTAAATCGCTCGTGTCCTAACCTGCACATGAAGAATGTGTAGGTGTAGTACCCTTCCTAGAAGGTGCCTATACAGCCACTATCTGATGCAATTAAGTTACGGATAATGGGTGACTCGGCATACAGTATACATGTCGATCCAAACTATATAAAGTCTTATTAATACAAAATAAAACAAACAAGCAAAGAGAATAATAAAATAGAACGAATCGGAATCAAAATGTGGTCTCCGAGACGGGAGACGTAATTAAGGAGGTTTATTCTCTTGAATAGGGTCGTACTCAAAATAAACCGATGTATATTTTTTTTTAATATACGTCGGAAAGTTGTGCTATGCATATGATTTATTTTCATTAAATTTTTGCCCAACACTGCTTGTGTGCTTGCTCACTTGTTTGCTTACATAGGCTGATTGTAATCAATGTAATCTAGCTTATTTTGGTGCATAAAGTTGTAATTAGCTTGATTAAATCGTGTTTAATTGAAACCGGTTTAACTAAACTAGATTAGGCTAGATTAAGTTAAGTTAGAGGTTCCCTAACCTTGAAGAAACCTCCTAAACCTTTTCTAGGAATCCTAGGACGTTTATATAAGGGCCTTAGGGACTACATTTTGTAACTAAGCTTTGATATTGAAATTGAAATCAGATTTGAGAGCATTGCTCTTGTTTATCTTAAAACACTAAACTTGCTTATCTCTAACTAGGCCGGTTAAGGTGGTGTTCAAGTGTAGTCTTAAACTTGATTAAGTGGTGTTTCTGTATCTTAATCATAATTTAAGGGCCTTAATCTTGTTTTTGGTGGTGTTTCTGTATCCTTGAACAAGCTTAGTTCTACCTAGATTAGTCCTTGGTGGTGGTTTCTTTATCCAAAGATTAGTTTAGTATCTATCCTTTATTTTCCTTTTCCCATTTAGAATCCCTTGATTCTAAATCCATTCCCCTCCTTACATTTTAGCTGATTCACAAACCAGATTATAACCTGCCATTCTCTTGAGTTTTCCTTGATTGTACTCTCTCTTGGTTTTAAGCTTTTGCTCTTGAATTGAGTTTTAGCTTAGACCCTTGACGGGTACATCATATTTGGTATCAAAGCAAGTTTCTCCTTGGCCTGGTATTAGTCCCCACGCTCCCTAAAACACAAATCCAAATCCATTTCCTAGACACCACCCGTAATCACCCACTTTCGCCATGAGATTTCGGGAAGCTATGTCCCTTAGAAAGATCCTCAAACTACAAGATGAACTTGAAGCATTTGACCTTAGAACGCAAGAAATAGACTGGGAAATGCAACAATAAGCACATGACCTCAGAAGGCAAGAAAGAGAACTTGATCTACTCTCCCTCTGGTTCAAAAAAAAGAAGGGAATCCAAACAGCCCTTGGTTTCACCAACCAAAGTCACAAAGGTAATGAGGTTAACTTCGACCTACCTCTTGAGTTTACTGAGCATGAAGGTGATAAAGGTATTTGTGAGGAATCCGTCATCTTGGACACCCCACAAAAACACTCAGCTCCACAAAACAGCTTCGCCCCTCAAAATAGACCTAACCTTGCCCCTATGAACATTAAAAGGTGTTCTAAGCGTCAAGGCTTTGGTCACATAGCCTTGGTTTGCCCAAATCAAGAAACAATTACCTTGGCCGAATGGGAGGTCGTGAGGGAGGAGGAAAATAAAGAGGTTCGAGAAAAGGTCATAAGAAAAAAGGATGAAGATACAGTGAAGAAAGTGGCAAACAATCTATAAGAAGTTGAGGCAAGAACAGATGTAGGTTAAGTGCTTGCATTCATGAGCTCGAACCGCCCACAAAAGAGCCATGAGCATCTAAGCCTTTTCCTCACTTTCCCTAAACCGTTACTTAAGGTACCTTGTTCTGAAATTAGGACCTTTAAGGGAAGGAATCTAGATGCATCCAAAGGTGTTCCCCCAAACCAGATTCAAATCAACATGGGGAATGAATGGAAAAGAGTCTCTAAGGTCAAGAGAGACTTATTCGAATGGCTGGTATTATTTTAGCCAGAATTGTTACCAGAAGTGGGAGATGATTAGCCAAACGATTTGAGGTCAAATATTTCTCAACAACGGGAGGATGATGGAGATCTACCCATGAACCTCAAGTTGGACTAAGGGGTTAGTCAAGGTAATCAGGTTTTAAAATCCCAAACCCAAGAAAAACCCACATGTTTGCTAGGAACAAAAAAACAATAGGTTCCGAGTTCGAATCAGAATACAAGCTCGGTTTTGTGTCCTTGAATACTTTGACTTCCATGAGATTTAACTTCAATATTTTTCCATGCGTTTGAAGCTCAGGAAGTCAGGTTTCCAATAAAACAAGTTCGGAGTCATTTAGACTTCATTTGCCCGCCCAAATTAGCCATTAAATCCAAACTGTCCAGACAGCCTAGTTGAACCAGAATATACCCAGTTTTGTGTGCTTAATTACTTAGGCCTCCTTGAGGTTTAAGTTTGATATTTTTTGATATTTTGGTTCCTTAAGATCTTATTTTTCAGGGCACGTAAAAATATTTAGGTTAAATCATGAAAAAATAGTAGAACCAGGCTGTTTTTATAAACCATGCAGACTGGACCCAGTTTTGAGCGGTCTGAACTTTCTAAGGAGTTGGGGCAGTAAATCAAGTCCAAAAACTGAATTTCCATCTGAAGAAGTTAGAAGACATCTCAAGGTTTCCTCCCATGTAAGGAAATCCATATCATCCCCTCCTTTTGCATGTGAAATGTGGCGTCCAAAACGAGCCAGAAAACTGCGCAATACTGCTAGCTGCTGTTGTGGAAAGTTCTCAGCAATCTTAGGGCCAAGTCACATCTTCACAACTTTCTTAGCTTGTTTAAAGGATTTTAGACATAATCATGAAACTTTCTACTCAACCACAAAGGGAACCAATGAGAAACAAGTAAAGAAAGGCAACAAGGTTCCTATTGGCTAGCCGTAAAGTGCAAAGGAGACAAGCCACTTTTTGCTTTTTCTCTCACATAAGGAGAGCAGCTTTTGTGCTTGCTCACGTGTTTGCTTAGTTAGGCTGATTGTAATCAATGAGTCTAGGTTATTTTGGTGCACAAATTTGTAATTAGCTTGATTAAATCGTGTTTAATTGAAACTAGTTTGACTAAGCTAGATTAGGCTAGATTAAGTTAGGTTAGAGGTTTCCTAACCTTGAAGAAAGCTCCTAAACCTTTTCTAGGCAGCCTAGGACGTTTATATAAGGGCCTTAGGAACTTCATTTTGTGACCATGCTTTGATATTGAAATTGAAATCAGATTTGAGAGCATTGCTCCTGTTTCTCTTAAAACACTAAACTTGCTTATCACTAACTAGGCCGGTTAGGGTGGTGTTTAAGTGTAGTCTTAAACTTGATTAAGTGGTGTCCCTATATCTTAATCATAGTTTAAGGACCCTAATCTTGTTCTTGGTGATGTTTCTGTATCCTTGAACAAGCTTAGTTCTACCTAGATGGCTAGATTAGTCTTTGGTGGTGGTTTCTGTATCCAAAGATTAGTTTAGTATCTATCCTTTCTTTTCCTTTTCCAATTTAGAATCCCTTGATTCTAAATCCAGTCCACTCCTTACGTTTTAGCTGATTCACAACCAGCTTATAACGAGCCATTCTCTTGAGTTTTCCTTGATTGTGCTCTCTCTTGGTTTTAAGTTTTTGCTCTTGAATTGAGTTTTAGCTTAGACCCTTGACAAGTACATTAGAACCTGGGTTAATTATTTATTATTCTCAAGATCCAGCTCAATTCCTATTATCATAATTTGGACACACGATCATATTATTTGCGTGAAATCAAATAGTTCTATATTATATTGAACAGAAACAATTTTAGCCTAATTATTTGAGTTGATTTAACTTTCCTATCCATAATTTTTTAATTATAAATGCTAGATGTAATTTTTAAGTCAATTCAATTGTATTGAGTTACACACCCAAAAAAAAGAGTAATTTTGCATATATGAAATTGAGTTAACAGTGGTCAATCAAGTTTATTTTGGGCAGCGCGTTTGTTTTAGTTGGTTGGTCAATGAGGTTTAGATGAAGTTATGCCAACACTTCGTTGTAGTCTAGTTGGTTAGGATATTTAGCTCTCACCTGAGAGACCCGGGTTCAAGTCCCGACAATGGAATTTTTTACGCCAAACCCCTCCCCCCTTCTTTTTCTTTATGAACTAATTTAAGCGAAATGAGGACTTTGTTACAGTCTTGTCGTGTGGTTTGGAATAATGTTCCCTAAGTCCACTTTTAACCAGTCAAAATTTTCGACTAGC
The DNA here is from genome assembly GCA_017589665.1 of Selenicereus undatus. Taxonomy (NCBI): domain Eukaryota; kingdom Viridiplantae; phylum Streptophyta; class Magnoliopsida; order Caryophyllales; family Cactaceae; genus Selenicereus; species Selenicereus undatus. The sequence continues at coordinate 13,820,665 of JACYFF010019584.1, forward strand.
CTTCTAGGTTATCCATTATTTTTTACATATTATTAATTTGAGAACATAAAAAGAAATATTAGGCAATGCTCTTTTAAGAGCCTTTGGTGAGTTCTTCGTATCACCGGAATAGGGTACAAGGCTATTTAGATCGAAAGTTGATTTTTGAATGGCATTTAGCTTAAAGAGTAAACCTTTAAAGTTGGTAACAAGGATTTGAATGTAAATTGTGCTTATGTCAATTGTTTTGTCTGTTGCATGCATAGGTGAGAGAGGGGAAACCGTGGAGCTAGATTATAATTAAGAGGACAAAAATGATGGACTCTTGTTTACATGTAATAGAATTAATATCGTGTTAAAAGATGTAAATTTCACCTTTAATAACCCATAGTATAGAAATAAATATTAAGACACCTTCTCCAGCATAGACACCCTTATATTCTAAATCATTGTAAAGAGTTTTAAAAAGAAAATTTTGTAGGTGCCAGTTAGTTAATAAACTTGTAAAGATTTTGAAAAGTTTTACAAAAGACTTGAATTTGAATTCGACTATATAGATTTTGCGGCCTCATTAACATCATAAATCATTTTAAAGTACGAAATTTCTGCTTTTAAGGAAAGCACTCCATCTTTAAGAGCTTGATCAAGCTCATATCAAAGGAAGATATCTATTATAACTTAATTTGTTTAAATGTCTCTCATATCATATATCATCGATGACTTCATGTTATACAATTACAAAACTGAAAGTGGCTTTTTTATGTAGGCTTTCTTATTCAGATCCTAGTCCCTTATTTTATATAGTATAATGCACAATCAAGAACCTCCTTGTTTGCTTAATTTCATGTGAAACCTTTAAAAATTTTGGCATTTGTCGCCTATGCAAAATAGCTTGTTAATAATATCCCATATTATATTTTAGCTTACTCTTCATTTCACCAACTCCTCTATATTACATCTTGTGTTCTTCATCTGTCTATATTAATAAAACTACTTCAACACTTTTGATTAAAAAAAAAAGTACTTCAACACTTAAAAATGGACTAAATTGGATCACACATCGCTAGATCTGGTAAAACCTGACACGACTCGAAAACTCGACCTAAACCCGCCTGAAAGTTTCAGGTTCTGAACATGATTTGCTCGACCCAAACTCGAAATAAACAAAATTCGAAAAATGTGGAAATTTTTGGGTAAACCTTACCCGGACCCGAACTCGCTCGCTAAACCTGAATAGTATATCCTTATTTTTTATTTTTCTTTACTTTTCCCCCTTAACAGTAATCTTTTGTCATTATAATCAATCGCTTAGAGAGACGTTCTATAACTATCGAATAGCTTCGCAAATTAGATGATGGTACTCGTTTTTCCCCACGTTCATTCTCATATAATAACATCATATACAACTTATAAATGGAACAATTTTAGAAAATAGGCTTGAAATATGTAGTCTTAAGAACATCAGTTTAGAATAACACAAATTTTAAAAATGTGCAAATCATACCATTTTATTCTTAGTGAATTCAATACGCCTCATCGCATTTTAAATAATATTACTCTATAATCATCTCAAATTTTGATGTTATAATTAATGAAATAATTATAATATCTTATACGTCTATAATATTCTTTCATTTGGTTTCGTTCAAATTGGTCTTGAACTTGATGCCATTATTGAGAAATGAACCAATTTGTGTTCATATAAGGATCGACCCACTAATAAAGTATACATGACTCGATAATAGCAGGCTAATTAACAAAATATCAAATCATTAAATTAGAAATTAACGGGTCGAACAACTCCAACCCGTTATCATGTTTTAGGTGGGCCAACCCATGAATGGTCTGACCTATACTATTATTAATATTTAATATACGGACCAACTCACTCAAGTATGACTTATTGTCCACCGGTACATGACGTTCATATATCACATTGGAAAATTTAAATATTTTTTGTATTCCTTTAACAAATTATAATTAGAATGCTTGTTCATTAAATACAAACAATTTAAGCAACAAATATGCGAAGATTTTGACTTTGACAAAAAGAGAAATAATTCACTAAAAAGTCACTCCAAACCTATTGAGTTGACCCGAAACTTGTAAAACTAAAATACGTCTGCCAGTATTTTATCCGAATCCAAAATTTACCTATTTTACCCAAACCCGAATACACCCGATCTGTATTTAACCCGCCCGCTCGAACTGACAGGTCTACACATCACATTGTTAATATGTCATTAATTGAAACCTTCAACAGTTAACTACCCCAACTTGCCCGCTCCCAGAGAAAGCTTAAAACATTGAGATAATAGAAATACATCATATCAAGTGCCATCAGGGAATGGTTAGGCCAAGTGGTCTAAGGTGCCAGATTTAGGCTTTGGTTCGAAAGGGCGTGGGTTCAAATCCCACAGCCTTCACATCCTTTTCGTTTCTTTAATTTTGTTTTCGCCTAATCCCCATGGGTCACTTTTAAAGCAAATCACATCTACTTTGATGGAAATTATTTTATTATTTTTTTAGACTCAGAGGTGTGTTTGATGAACTTTAATTGCTCAAACTTTAAAAGTCAAATCGTTTGTTGCTGATGTAAACATGCTTATGTGGCTAATAATCAGCTACTCTTTAAAATTCAATCAGATTGGATCTTTTATGTTGGTAGGTATTAGAATGTGATTGAAAGATTTGGGTTATGATTCGTGTAAGGTGGTCATATCTTAGATTATTTAAATAACTTAGGAACATTCAACGTAAACAAAAATTCAATCTTTGGAGTATTGGACAAAAATATATCATTTTTTTTTCCTTGGATTCCAACAGTGTGAGGCAAGTTTTTTAAGAAACTGCTATTGATTTTCAAATACTTTGACTTGCCAGGAAGCTAATATGCGAGGTGATTTTGGAAATGTGTATAGTGGTAGGACTGTTTAACCTAATCTGAAGTTAATTTTGGAGTTTAGCTTTTGATAATTTGAAGTTTAGTTTGTGATCATTTGAAGTTTATTTTGGGTTCAGATTGTTATAATACTTGTTAATTTTGGATGTTTGCAAAAAAAAAAATCAAAATTAATAAGCATCACACGAATCCCTATACTGAGAGCAAATCCTTTTTCATTTTGGCAGGTCAGACCATCATGGGCGAGAACTCTTTGAAAATCCAATCTTTACTTTCTTTGTGCCTTGCAACTTTCCTCGGGATCCTAACCATAGAGTCGGATGGGTTTTCCTTAGAATCAAAATCGACTTTTCCCTTTGTGCGGGAAAGAACCTCGAATACAGCATGTCCAGAGTCATTCCAGCCAGGGGTAAATCAATTCTCTTACCACCTCCTTAGGAATAGTTTCACATGAAATATTCCTAAGTTTTTATTTTTTTTATCTTTATTATTGTGTTTTGTGTGTTTAGCAAATAGTATTGTATTTATCATAATGAGAATTATCAAATTTCAAAATTAAAGAAAAAAATAATAATTTAAAATAATTACATACATAAATCTCAAGCATTGCATAGGTTCTTCATGTTCATTTAGTTATAACTTTGTTTTCAGTAAAACTTGTTTACGTCATTCATGACCCTCAGGGTTTAACTATGTAATGTTGAAGCAACTCAAACCTAACAAGTTAAACTATGCTGAAATCAAGTCATCGAAGGAATTTGAGGTGCCTACTGAAAAGCATCAAGAAAAATAAACATTAAAAGACTTGTTATTGAGAAATATCTTGAACCTAAGGTGAGGTTTAAATTAGAGTGATTAAGTATGATTCAGAAGAAGAGAAAACACCTATGTGACTTCATTCCTCTCAATGGCGATCTATGCAATAGGGAACCTTAATGAAATCACACGAGGGGACAATGTTTTGAAAACCTATTTTATAAGCCAAGGTCTTGTGTTGAATTCATAAAGAAAAAAATGAAAAATTTGGATTCAAATGTAGACCCAGATGCGAGAGCCTTCCATCAAAAGAACCTGGGTTAATTATTTATTATCCTCAAGATCCAACTCAATTCCTATTATCATAATTTAGAGACACGATCATATTATTAGCTTGAAATCAAATAGTTCGATATTATATTGAACAGAAGCAATTTTAGCCTAATGATTTGAGTTGATCTAACTTTCCCATCCATAATTTTTTAACTTATAAATCCTAGCTGTCATTTTTAAGTCAATTCAATTGTATTGAGTTACTCACCCAAAAAAAAAGAGTAATTTGGTAGACATGAAATTGAGTTAACAATGGTCAATCAAGTTTATTTTGGGCAGTATGTTTACTTTAGTTGGTTGGTCAATGAGGTTTAGATGAAAGTATACCAACACTCCGTTGTAGTCTAGTTGGTTAGGATATTCGGCTCTCACCCGAGAGACCCGAGTTTAAGTCCCAACAAAAGAATTTTTTATCCCCTCCCCCTCCCCCCTTCTTTTTCTTCATGAACTAACTTAAGTAAAATGAGGACTTTGTTACAGTCTTGTCATATGGTTCAGAATAACATTCCCTAAGTCCACTTTTATCGAGTCAGAACTTCCGACTAGCCTTCCTAGTTGTCCATTATTTTTTACTTATTATTAATTTGAGAACATAAAAAGAAATATTAGGCCATGCTCTTTTGATTGTCTCTGTTGAGTTCTTCATATCACCGGAATAGGGTACAAGGCTATTTAGATCAAAAGTTGAGTTTTGAATGGCAATTAGTTTAACCAGTAAACCTTTAAAATCAGTAACAAAGATTTCAATTTAAATTGTACTTACGTTAGTTTTTTTGTCTGTTGCATGCATAGGTGAGAGAGGGGAAACCGTGGAGCAAGATTATAACCAAGAGGACAAAAATGATGGACTCTTATTAACACGTAATAGAATTAATATCTTGTTGAAAGCTGTAAATTTCACCTTTAATAACCTATAGTACATGAATAAATATTAAGACGTCTTCCCCAGTATAGTCACCCTTATATTCTAAATCATTGTGAAGATTCTTAAAAAGAAAATTTTGTGGGTGCCAGTTAGTTAATAAACTTGTAAAGATTTTGAAAAGTTTTACAAAAGACTTGAATTTGAATTCCAATATATAGATTTTGCGGCCTCATTAACATCATAAATCATTTTAAAGTAGGAAATTATGGCTTGTATGGAAAGTACTCCATCATCAAGAGCTTGATCAAGCTCTTATCAAAGGAAGATATCTATTATAACTTAATTTGTTTAAATGTCTCTCATAATATATATCATCGATGACTTCATGTTATACAATCACAAAACTGAAAGTGGTTTTTTTATGTAGGCTTTCTTATTCACATCTTACTCCCTTATTTTATATGGTACAATGCAGAATAAAGAACCTCCTTTTTTGCTTAATTTAATGCGATCACTTAAAAAATTTTAGCATTTGTCGCCTATGCAAAATAGCTTGTTAATAATATCCCATATTATATTTTAGCTTACTCTTCATTTCACCAACTCCTCTATGTTACATCTTGTGTTCTTTATCTGACTATATGAATAAAACTACCTCAACACTTATGAATTAAAAAAAAAGTACTTCAACACTTAAAAATGGACTAATTTGGATCACACATCGGTAGACCTGGTAAAACTAGACACGACTCAAAAACTCGACCTAAACCCACCCGAAAGTTTTGGGTTTCGAACATGATTTGCTTGACTCGAACCCGAAATAAACAGAATTCGAAAAATGAGTTGGGTTAAACCTGACACAAACCCGAACCCGCCGGCTCAGCCCGAATATTATTTCCTTTTTTTATTTTTCTTTGGTTTTTCCTCCTTAACAATAATAGTTTGTCATCATAATCAATCGCTTAGAAAGACGTTCTACAACTATCGCATAGCTTCGCAAATTAGACGATGGTACTCGTTTTTTCCCAAATTCATACTCATATAATTACGTCATATACAACTTATAAATGGAACAATTTTAGAAAATAGGCATGAAATATGTAGTCTTAAGAACATCAATTCCGAATAACACAAAGTTTAAAAATGTGCAAGTCATACCATTATATTCTTAGTGAATTCAATATGCCTCATCGCATTTTAAATAATATTACTCTATAATCATCTAAAATTTTGATGTTTTAATTAATAAAATAATTGTAATGTCTTATGCGTCTATAATATTTTTTCATTTGGTTTTGATCTAATTGGTCTTGAACTTGATGTCAGTATTGAGCAATGAACCAATTTGTGTTCTTATAAGGATCGGACCACGAATAAAGCATACATGATTAGGTAATAGCAGGTTAATTAACAAAATATCAAATCATTAAATGGGTAATTAACAGGTCGAACAGCTCCAATTGTTGTTCACATGGGCAATAATGCCCAATATAATGTAACTGGAATCGGTACTATTAAAATCAAGACCCATGATGGTGTTGTCAAGACTTTATCGAATGTTCATCACGTTCCTGACTTGAAGTGTAACCTCATCTCTTTAGGCACCCTTGAATCCAAGGGGTGCAAATATTCAACTGAAGGTGCTGTTCTGAAGGTTTCGAAGGGCTGTCGGATTCTGTTGAAGGGTTTGAGACAAAGAAGCCTCTATGTCTTGCAGACATCTACTACAACAGATTATATAAAGAAAGGTTCATACAAGTCGTCTCCCAGAGCTAAGTTCAAGTATCACTTAAAGAAAGGTTCATACAAGTCGTCTTCCAGAGCTAAGTCCAAGTATCACTTGAACTCAGCCGGCGTTCGGATCGCTTAAATACCCTTTGGGGTCCGCCCTGTGGGGCATCACCATTCGGGGTGCTATGATGGTGTGCGAGAGTTGGTGTTGGTGATATTGGTCCAAGGTGGAGATTGTTGGGTTTGATGGCCCAAAATCAGCTCCACAGATCCACCACGGGCTTCAAGGAGTTTGGGCTACGGACTGTGGCAGCTAGGGTTTCGTCGTCTTGACGGCCAGAGTTGCTCCAAGGATTTTTTGCATCCTTATACCTCTAAACCCTATATAAAGGGCCTTCACTAGGCCCTAATAATCATCCCTGAATCCCATATCAGTAAGAAATACTTATAGAGTATTCTGTTTCCACTATCTTAGAATTGTGATAGAGGTTGAGAGTGTTTTGAGAGAGATTATAAGAGAGATTGTAATCTGATTGCTTGATTGAATCACTCGTTGTGATTGTGATCGCATTGTAGTCACTCCCTTATAGTGGATTGTTTGTGCTCGTCGCCATCCGTGGTTTTTCCCATATTGGATTTTCACGTAAATCTGTGTTCTTAATTGTTCTTGTTATCGTTGTTTACTTTTTAATATCACTGTTCATCCTAACGCTTCTGCTATTAGTTTGCTCTAATTGCTAACAAAATCCTTTTTCATTTTTGTAGGCCAGACCATCATCGACGAGAACTCTTTGAAAATCCAATCTTTAATTTCTTTGTGCCTTCCAACTTTCCTCAAGATCTTAACCAGAGAGTTGGACAGGTTTTCCTTAGTATCAAAATCATTTCCTTTTGTGTGAGACAAAAGCTCGAATACAGTGTATCCTCAGTCATTCCAGCCAGGTGTAAGTCAATTCTCTTACCACCTCCTCAGGAATAGTTTCATATGAAATATTCCTAATTTTTTTATTTTTTTATCTATGTTATTATGTTTTGTGTTTTAGCAAACATTAATGTATTTATCATAATGAGAATTATCAAATATCATAATTAAATCACAATTAAAGAAAAAAATAATAATTTAAAATAATTACATATATAAATCTCAAGCATTGTATAGGTCCTTAATGTTCATTTAGTTATAACTTTGTTTTCAGTAAAACTTGTTTACCTCATTTATGACACTTGGGGTTTACTATGTAATGTTGAAGCAACTCAAACCTAACAAGTTAAATTACGCCGAAATCAAGTGATTAAAGGAACTTGAGGTGCCTACTAAAATTCATAAAGAAAAATAAACATTAAAAAACTTGTTATTTAGAAATATCTTGAACCTAAGGTGAGGTTTAAATTAGAGTGATTAAGTATGATTCAGAAGAAGAGAAGACACGTATGTGACATCATTCCTCTCAATGGTCATCTATGCAATAGGGAACCTTAATGAAATCACACATGAGGGGATAATGTTCTGAAAACCTATTTTATAAGCCAAGGTCTTATGTTGAATTTGCAAAGAAAACAATGAAAAATTTAGATTGAAGTGTAGACCCAGAGGCCAGAGCCTTTCATCTTAGTCACCTGGGTTAATTATTTATTATTATCAAGATCCAGCTCAATTCCTATTATCATAATTTAGAGACATGATCATATTATTAGCATGAAATCAAATAGTTCTATATTGTATTGAATAGAAACAATTTTAGCCGAATTATTTGAGTTGATTTAACTTTCCTATCCATAATTTTTTTAATTTATAAATCCTATCTGTTATTTTTAAATCAATCCAATTGTATTGAGTTACTCACCAAAAAAAAAAAGAGTAATTTGGCAGACATAAAACTGAGTTAACATTGGTCAATCAAGCTTATTTTGGGTGGTACGTTTGTTTTAGTTGGTTGGTCAATGAATTTTAGATGAAACTATACCAACACTCTGCTGTAGTCTAGTTGCTTAGGATACTTGGCACTCACCCAAGAGACTTAGGTTCAAGTCTTGGCAACAGAATTTTTTATCCCCTCCCCCTCCCTCCCCCTTTCTTTTTCTTTAAGTGAGAACTAATTTAAGTGAAATGAGGACTTTGTCACAGTCTTGTCGTGTGCTTTGGAATAATTTTCCCTAAGTCCACTTTTACCCGGTCAGAATTTCCCACTGGCCTTCTTGGTTATCCATTATCTTTTACTTATTATTAATTTGAGAACGTAAAAAGAAATATTAGGCAATGCTCTTTTGAGACTCTCTGTTGAGTTCTTCATATCACCATAATAGAGCATGAGGCTATATAGATCAAAAGTTGATTTTTGAATGGCATTTAGTTTAACCAGTAAACCTTTAAAATTGTTAACAAAGATTTGAATTTAAATTGTACTTATGTTAATTTTTGTCTATTGCTGGCATAGGTGAGAGAGGGGAAACCGTGGAGCAAGATTATAACTAAGAGGACAAAAATGATGGACTCTTATTTACATGTAATAGAATTAATATCTTGTTAAAAGATGTAAATTTCACCTTTAATAACCTATAGTATAGAAATAAATATTAAGACGTCTTCTCCAGCATAGGCACCCTTATATTCTAAATCATTGTAAAGATTTTTAAAAAGAAAATTTTGTGGGTGTCGGTTAGTTAATAAACTTGTAAATATTTTCAAAAGTTTTATAAAAGATTTGAATTTGAATTCTACTATATAGATTCTGCGGCCTCATTAACATCATAAATCATTTTAAAGTATGAAAATTTTGTTTGTACGAAAAGCACTACATCCTTAAGAGCTTGATCAAGCTCTTATCAAAGGAAGATATCTATTATAACATAATTTGTTTAAATGTCTCTCATAATATATATCGTTGATGACTTCATCTTATACAATTACGAAACTGAAAGTGGCTTTTTTATGTAGGCTTTCTTATTCATATCTTAGTCCCTTATTTTGTGTAGTATAATGCACAATAAAGGACCTCCTTGTTTGCTTAATTTAATGTGATCTCTTTAAAAATTTTAGCATTTGTCGCCTATGCGAAATAGCTTGTTAAAAATATTGGCTATTATATTTTAGTTTACTCTTTATTTCACCAACTCCTCTAAATTACATCTTGTGTTCTTTGTCTGACTATATGAATAAAACTACTTCAACACTTTTGGTTAAAAAAACAAGTACTTCAACACTTAAAAATGGACTGAGTTAGATCACACATTGCGTGACTTGGTAAAACCTGACACGACACGAAAACTCGACCTGAACTCACCCGAAAGTTTTGGGTTCTAAACAGGATTTGCTCGACCCGAACTCGAAATAAAATGAATCCGAAAAACATGTAAATTTTTTTGTTAAACCCGACTCGAACCCGAACCCGAACCCGCCCACTCAACCCGAATATTATATCCTTATTTTTTATTTTTCTTTAATTTTCCCCCTTAGCAATAATAGTTTGTCATTATAATTTAGAGAGACGTCCTATAACTATCGCATAGTTTCGCAAATTAGATGATGGTACTCATTTTTTCTCAAATTCATTCGCATATAATAGCATCATATACAACTTATAAAGGGAACAATCTTAGAAAATTGACAAGAAATATCTAGTCTTAAGAAAATCAATTTAGAATAATAGAAATTTTAAAAATGTGCAAGTCAGACCATTATATTTTTAGTGAATTGAATACGCCTCATCGCATTTTAAATAATAGTACTCTATAATTATCTACAATTTTGATGTTAAAATTAATAAAATAATTGTAATATCTTATGCTTCTATAATATTCTTTCGTTTGGTTTCATTCCAATTGGTCTCGAACGTGATGTCAATATTGTGCAATGAACCAATTTGTGTCCATATAAGGATTGGCCCACTAACAGAGCATACATGATTAGGTAATAGCTGGTTAATTAACAAAATATTAAATCATTAAATGGGTAATTAATGGGTCAGCCCATGAATGACCCGACCTATATTATTATTAATATTTAATAAACGGACCAACCCACTCAAGTGTGGCTTATAGTCCACAGGTACATGACGTTCATATATCATATTGGAAAATTTAAATATTTTTTATATTCTTTAAAGAAATTATAATTAGAATGCTTGTTCATTAAATACAAACAATTTAAGCAAAAAATAAGCCAAGATTTTGATTTTGACAAGAATAGAAATAACTCACTAAAAAGTTGCTCGGAACCTATTGGGTTGACCCGAAACCCGTAAAACTAAAATATGTCCGCCCGTATTTTACCCGAATACGAAATTCACCCATTTTATCCAAACCCGAATACACCTAATCCGTATTTTACCCCCCCCCCCCCCCCCGCCGAAATGATAGGTCTACAAATATGTTATTAATTGAAACCTTCAACAGTTAACTACACCAACTCGCCCACCCTAGAGAAAAAGCAAAACAGTCAAATAATAGAAATACATCATAACAAATGTCATCATGGGATGGTTTGGCCGAGTGGTCTAAGGTGCCAGATTTAGGCTCTGGTCCGAAAGGGCGTGGGTTTAAATCGTACAGCTGTCACATCTTTCTTGTTTCTTCAATATTTCGTTTTCGCCTAATCCCTATGAGTGACTTTTAACGCAAATCACGCCTATTTTGATGGAAATTATTTTATTATTTTCTTTGACTCAAAGGTGTGTTTGATGAATTTTAACTCCTCAAACTTTAAATGTCAAATCGTTCGTTACAGGTGTAAACATGCTTATGTGGTCATTGCTCAGCTACTCTTTAAGATTCAATCAAATGGGATCTTTTATGTTGGTAAGTATTAGAATATGATTGAAAGATTTGGGTGATGATGCATGTAAGGTGGTCAGATCTTAGATTAATTAAATAACTTAGGAACATTGAACGTAAATAAAAATTCAGTCTTTGGAGTATTGGATAGAAATATATCATTTTTTTCTTAGATACCAACAGTCTGAGACTAGTTTTTTAATAAACTGCTATCGATTTTCAATTACTTTGACTTGTCAGGAAGGTACTATGCAGGATGATTTTGGAAATGTGTATAGTGGTAGGACTGCTTAACTTAATCTGAAGTTAATTTTGATGTTTAGCTTTTGATAATTTGAAGTTTAGTTTGTGATAATTTGAAGTTTGTTTTGGGTTCAGATTGTCATAATACTTCTAAATTTTGGATGCTGCAAAAAAAAAAATTCAAAATTAACAAGCATCACACAAATCCTTATACTGAAAGCAAATCCTTTTTCATTTTGGCAAGTTAGACCATCATTGATGAGAACTCTTTGAAAATCTAATCTTTACTTTCTTTGTGCCTTCCAACTTTCCTAGGGATCCTAACCAGAGAGTTGGACGGGTTTTCCTTAGAATCAAAATCGACATTTCCCTTTGTGCTGGACAGAAGCTCGAATGCATCATGTCCTTAGTCATTCCGGTCAGGTGCAAGTTAATTCTCTTACCTTACCACCTCCTCAAGAATAGTTTCATACGAAATAATCGTAATTTTTTTTTTTTTATCTCCATTATTATTTTTTGTCTTTTAGCAAATATTAATGCATTTATCGTAATGAGAATCATCAAATTTCACAATTAAATGAAAAATAATGATTCAAAATAATTACATATAAAAATTTCACAATTGAACGAAAAATAATGTTCATTTAGTTATAACTTTGTTTTTAGTAAAACTTGTCTACCTCATATTTGACACTCGGCTTTAACTATGTAATGTTGAAGCAACTCAAACCTAACAAGTTAAACTACATTGAAATCAAGTGATCGAAGGAATTTGAGGTGCCCACTGAAAATCATCAAGAAAAATAGACATTAAAAGACTTGTTATTTAGAAATATCTTGAACCTAAGGTGAGGTTTAAATTAGAGTGCTTAAGTATGATTCAGAAGAAGAGAAGATACCTATGTGAGTTCATTCCTCTCAATGGTGATCTATGCAATGGGGAACCTTAATGAAATCGCACATGAAGGGATAATGTTATGAAAACCTATTTATAATCCAAGGTCTTATGTTTAATTTATAAGGAAAAAAATGAAAAATTTAGATTCAAGTGTAGACCCAGAGGCTAGAGCCTTTCATCTTAGTCACCTGGGTTAACTATTTATTATTCTCAAGATCCAGCTCAATTCCTATTATCATAATTTAGAGACATGATCATATTGTTAGCATGAAATCAAATAATTCTATATTATATTGAGCAAAAACAATTTTAGCCGAATTATTTGAGTTGATTTAACTTTCCTATCCATAATTTTTGTAATTTATGAATCCTATCTGTAATTTTTAAATCAATCCAATTGTATTGAGTTACTCACCAAAAAAAAAGAGTAATTTGGCAGACATGAAATTGAGGTAACATTGGTCAGTCAAGTTTATTTTGGGTAGTATGTTTGTTTTAGTTGGTTAGTCAATGAAGTTTAGATGAAATTGTACTAGCACTTCGTTGTGGTCTAGTCGGTTAGGATACTCGGCTCTCACCCAAGAGACTTGAGTTCAAGTCTCGACAACAAAAAATTTTATCCACTCCCCCTCCCCCTTCTTTTTCTTTGTGAACAAATTTAAGTGAAATGAGGACTTTGTTACAGTCTTGTCGTGTGGTTTGGAATAATGTTCACCAAGTCCACTTTTACCTAGTCGGAATTGTCGACTAGCCTTCTTGGTTGTCCATTATTTTTTACTTATTATTAATTTGATAACATAAAAAGAAATATTAGGCAATGCTCTTTTTAGAGTCTCTATTGAGTTCTTCATATCACTGGAATAGGGTGCAAGGCTATATAGAACAAAAGTTGATTTTTGAATGGCATTTAGTTTAACCAGTAAACCTTTAAAAATGGTAACAAAGATTTGAATTTAAATTGTATTTATGTTAATTGTTTTGTTTGTTGCATGCATAGGTGAGAGAGGGGAAACCATGGAGGAGGATTATAACTAAGAGAACAAAAATGATGGACTCTTATTTACATTTAATACAATTAACATCTTATTAAAAGATGTGAATTTCACCTTTAATAATCTATAGTACAGAAATAAATATTAAGACGTCTTCTCCAGCTTAGGCACTGAAAGGGAGCCTTGGAACAACAGTAAGGTTGTCTCCATGTGACCAAAAAGTCACAGGTTCGAGCCGTGGAATCAGCTACTGACAAAGTCAGGTTAGGCTGCCTACAATTCACCTCTTGGGGTGCCACCTGTCCCCGGACCCTGCGTGAATACTTGATGCTTGTGCACCAGGCTGCCCCTTTTTTTTCTCCAGCATAGGCACCCTTATATTCTAAATCATTGCAAAGATTTTTTTTAAAAAAATTTTGGGGGTGCGAGTTAGTTAATAAACTTGTAAAGATTTTGAAAAGTTTTACGAAAGACTTGAATTTGAATTCTGCTATATAGAGCTTGTCGCCTCATTAACATCACAAATCATTTTAAAGTATGAAATTTTGGCTTGTATGAAAAGCACTCCATCCTTAAGAGCTTGATCAAGCTCTAATCAAAGGACGATATCTATTATAAGTTAACTTGTTTAAATGTCTCTCATAGTATATATCATGGATGACTTCATGTTATACAATTATAAAATTGAAAATGGCTTTTTTATGTAGGCTTTCTTATTCAGATCTTAGTCCCTTGTTTTGTATAGTATAATGCACAATAAAGGACCTCTTTGTTTGCTTAATTTGAAGTGATCTCTTTAACAATTTTAACATTTGTTGCCTATCCAAAATAGCTTGCTAATAATATCGCCTATTATATTTTAGTTTACTCTTCGTTTCACCAACTCCTCTATATTACATCTTGTCTTCTTTGTCTGACTATATGCATAAAACTACTTCAACACTTAACGGACTAAATTGGATCACAACCCGCTAGGCCTGGTAAAACTTGACACGACCCAAATACTTGACCTGAACCCACCCGAAAGTTTTGGATCCTAAACATGATTTGTTCGACCCGAACCCAAAATAAACTGAACCCGAAAAACATGTAAATTTTTGGGTTAAACCTGACCCGAACCCAAACCCGAACCGTCCCGCTCAACCCGAATATTATATCCTTATTTTTTATTTTTCTTTAATTTTTCCCCCAAAAATAATAGTTTTTCATTATAATCAATCGTTTAGAGAGACGTTCTATAACTATCGTATAGTTTCTCAAATTAGACGATGGTACTCGTTTTTTCCCAAATTCATTCGCGTATAATAACATCATATAAAACTTATAAATTGAACAATTTTAGAAAATAGGAATGAAATATGTAGTCTTAAGAAAATCAATTCAGAATAACACAAATTTTGAAAATGTACAAGTCATATCATTATATTCTTAGTGAATTGAATACGCCTCATCGCATTTTAAATAATATTACTCTATAATCATATAAAATTTTGATGTTATAACTAATAAAATAATTGTGATATCTTCTGTATCTATAATATTCTTTCATTTGGTTTCATTCTATTTGGTCTCGAACTTGATGTCAGTATTGAGTAATGAACCAATTTGCGTTCATATAAGGATCGGTCCACTAATAAAGCATACATGATTAGGTAATAGCAGGTTAATTAACAAAATATCAAATCTTTAAATGGGTAATTAACGGGTCGAACAGCTCCAACCCGTTATGTCGTTTTAGGTCGGCCAAACCCATGAATGGCCCGACCTATATTATTATTAATTATTAATATACGGACCAACCCACTCAAGCTTGACTTAGTGTCCACCGATATATGATGTTCATATATCATATTGGAAAATTTAAATATTTTTTATATTCTTTTTAGAAATTATAATTAGAATGCTTGTTCATTAAATACAAACAATTTAAGCAATAAATATGCCCAGATTTTGATTTTGGCAAAAAGAGAAATAAATCACTAAAAAATCGCTCGGAACCTATTGGGTTGACCCAAAACCCGAAAAACTAAAATATGTCCGCCCGTATTTTGCCTGAATCCGAATACACCTGATTTGTATTTAACCTGCCTGCCAGAACTGACATGTCTACACATCGCATTGTTAATATGTTATTAATTGAAACCTTCAACAGTTAACTACACCAACACGCTCGCCCCTAGAGAAAAGCATAACACTATCATAATAGAAATACATCATAACAAGTGTCATCAGGGGACGGTTTTGCCTAGTGGACGAAGGTACCGGATTTAGGCTATGGTCCTAAAGGGTGTGGGTTCAAATCCCATAGCTGTTACATCCTTTTTGTTTCTTTAGTTTTATTTTTGCCTAATCCCTATGGGTGACTTTTGACCCAATTCATGTCTACTTTGATGGAAATTATTTTATTATTTTCTTTGACTCAGAGGTGTGTTTGATGAATTTTAATTGCTCAAACTTTAAATGTCAAATCGTTCGTTGCAGATGTAAACATGCTTATGTGATCATTGATCAGCTATACTTTTAAATTCAATCAGATGAGACCTTTTATGTTGGTAAGTATTAGAATGCGATTGAAAGATTTGGGTGATAATTTGTGTAAGGTGGTTATATCTTCGATTATTTACTTAGGAACGTTGAACGTAAATAAAAATTCTATCTTTGCAGTATTGGACAAAAATATATCATTTTTTTCTTGGATACCAACAGTCTAAGACTAGTTTTTTAATGAACTGCTATCAATTTTCAAATACTTTGACTTGCCAGGAAGGTGATATGCGATATGATTTTGGAAATGTGTATAGTGGTAGGACTGTTTAACTTAATCTGAAGTTAATTTTGAAGTTTAGCTTTTGATAATTTGAAGTTTAGTTTGTGATAATTTGAAGTTTGTTTTGGATTTAGATTGTTATAATACTTGTTAATTTCGAATGTTTGCAAAAAAAAAATTTAAATTAATAAGCATCACACAAATCGCTATACTGAGAGTAAATCCTTTTTCATTTTGGCAAGTGAAACCATCATTGACGTGAACTCTTTGAAAATCCAATCTTTACTTTCTTTGTGCCTTCCAACTTTCCTTGAGATCCTAACCAGAGAGTTGGACGGGTTTTCCTTAGAATCGAAATCGACGTTTCCCTTTGTGTGGGATGGATGCTCGAATACAGTACGTCCTCAGTCATTCTAGCCAGGTGTAAGTCAATTCTCTTACCACCTCCTCAGGAATAGTTTCATATGAAATATTCCTAATTTTTTTTATCTTCGCTATTATGTTTTGTGTTTTAGCAAATATTAATGTATTTATCATGATGAGAATGATCAAATTTCACAATTAAAGAAAAAAATAATGATTTTAAATAATTACATATATAAATCTCAACCATTGCATAGGTCCTTAATGTTCATTTAGTTATAACTTGCTTTTCAGTAAAACTTGTTTACCCCATTTATGACACTCGGGTTTAACTATGTTATGTTGATGCAACTCAAACCTAACAAGCTAAACTACATCGAAATCAAGTGACTGAAGGAATTTGAGGTGCCTACAGAAAAGCATCAAGAAAAATAGACATTAAAAAACTCGTTACTTAGAAATATCTTGAACCTAAGGTGAGGTTTAAATTAGAATGATTAAGTATGATTTAGAAATAGACATTAAGGGTGGGGTTTAAAGTAGACTTCATTCCTCTCAATGGCGATCTATGTTGTAACACCCTGCCCAAAAGAGGGCAGGTCCGTCACCACCGTGGATGTCCCACTAGAAACACCCACACGGTTGCCCAAACTTATTGACCTTAATTATTCTGTTAATAGGCGAGTGCAGCCAAAGCTTATAACAAAACCTATATAAGGTTTGGGAGGGTAATTCTAAAACATGCATTTACATACATACCTAAACCATATCCATAATATTCTTACATATGTGTCAACCCAAAGATACATCCATACTTTTATTTGCGAAACCTAATCTACAACATAGCATAAACTAGGTATGCATCCTCAGCTTAGCTCTCCACAAAGTGTATCTCACCCTAGCCCCGTGTATGCTCCTATGGCTTCCTTTAGCTTACAAAACCTAAAAAATGGTGAGGTCATGAGCTCCCCGAGCCCTGTGAATAGTCCTTACCTTACCTGTTGTAACAGTTTGCACATTATTAGGTTTACAAGTAATTACATAAAACATATATCATAATGAATCAAAGCATAGCATCAAAACATAGCACATTTCATACAATGTGACATAAAAACATGCTCATGCTTCTGAAATAGGAAACAAACTCATACCTTTTTATATATACCATAAGACAGGTAATTAGTTAACCTAGTCATACCTGCCCCATGACATGTACGATTTAAGGACCATGGTTTTCACTTAAGTCCTTAAACAAACTCTGCAGTTAGTCTATTCACTAAACTAACCATGATCGTCCCATACCAACCATGTCATTTGGGCTCTTAATCCTCATTAGATTCCAAAGGAAAGCAAAGCTTGCTACATCAAACTAATGGCTCGTCTATAACCATAGCTGACACATTCATAAAAACAAAGTTCTCACAAACTTCACAAAATATTCCAAATCCAAGCAAAAAACCAGTCGTATAACGTATCATATATTCTTAGGTTAACGAAGTTCTTTAACTTGGGGAAATCCACCCATGACCTACACAAAGAACTATCACAAAATACAAGGGTCACAAACATATCCTGTCAAACCGGGCGATGCCCACTCAAGGTACCCAGCAGGGACCCAATACTCTAGAGTACGTATATGCCATCAAATCTCAAATTGTGGAGTCGCATTCACATCCTGGAGAACCAAGGACCCACACAGCTCCAAACACAAAGACAACTACTTCTATAGTCATAGCACTAGAACGCGACTGTAATAGCCCTAAGTAAGACATGACTTCTTTCCCCAAGAAAATGCAATTTAGTTATGTCATACTCATATTACCATAGCTTATTAACTTGAAAGAAACTTTTATTCACATCATATACCAAAATATACCAAAGACATAATCCAACTTCAAATAGTTTTCACAAACTCCCTATAATTCATCACACAATTGAAATATTTATAAAGCTCAACAATGGCCTTTCCATATCTAATTTATGGATTAAACACATAAATAATCCATAAGTTCACTAAACATGACAATTTAGTTTAAAAATTCATAACTCAAAGAATACACATCAATCTTCACGAAATTTTTTAGGAAATTGAAAAATAGTATATAGATTCTAACATAAAATTTTCAAGATTTTTCCCCAGGTCAGTAGTTCCCAGAAATTCAAACAGTAAGCTGAAATTATCAAAAATCTAATAGTTAAACTCAAAAATTCATAACTTATAGCATACACAACCAAAACTCACAAAAATTTACAAGAAACCACCCAATATCATGGGGAATCTATAGCAATTATTTCATAATTTTGTCCAAGCAGATCTTTAAAATGAATTAAAACAGTAACTGAAACTATACACCAAAACAGGGGAGTTCCAATCAAAAATTCATAACTCCTAAAATACACATCCAAAATTCATAAAAATTTACATAAAATTTCCGCACATCTAGATTCTACAGTAAAAATTTTAGAAATTTTCAAGCATCCAACAATTCGCAAAAATTCAAACAATACCTGGGTTTTGTATAAATTCGAAAATTAATCTTGTTTTACTCCATTTTGTTCTTCCAATACAAGCAGTCAACCCAAAAATCCAAAGTACAATATGTATTTGGATGGATTCACAACACAACCATCAATTCATAAAATCCAATTAATCCAAAAATTACAATTAAACATGAAACTTTAGGGTTGGTCTCTACCAATTGAAATTAGTGTTCTAATGTACTAAACTCTAAAACATCAAATTCAAAGCTTCAATTCTAAATTGATTTCTTAAATTCGAACATAAATCAACAAATTAATCCTTTCCTAATCAATTTTAAGGTTAGAGAAGAATAAAGATTACTCACCTTGAATTTATTTTAAAACCAAAATCCTTAATCTTCTCCTCCTCCTCCTCCTCCTTCTTCTTCTCCTTCTCTTCTTCCTCTTTTCTCCTCTCTTTTCTCTGCATGTGTGATGTATGTGTTTGTGTTGAAGAAGAAAAACAGAGCCCCCCCTGATAATATCACGTATAAAATCCCCCTCCCCCTTTCTTGTTTTCTTTTTCCCTTTTTTTTGGGCTTCTTTTTGTTTTCTTTTTTTTTTACTCATCTTTCTCTCTGTATTTTTTTTCTTACTGGAAAAACAAAGTCTTATAATAACTCAACTAATATTTCCCTAAACATAATAATATTAACTAAAAAAAACACGTACGTCTAAAATAAAACACATAAAATATACGCGCATAAATCACACTTTCATATATTAGTCAAAGTTAGTAACTAATAAAAAAAAATTCAGGGTGTTACATCCTTTCCCCCTTAAAATAAGTTTCATTCCCGAAACTTACCTTTCCTTGCCACCTGATGTGAGTTAGCTTAATTTTTCTCAGACGGCTTCATAACATAGATCCTCCCCACGGAACCTTTCCCCCGATCGTAATCTGTCTTTTTGTTCGGTGTCTGGGGCTGATCATCAGAGAATGGTCTCTTCATGCTTCCAGGAACCCTTCTATTCGGTTGGGGTCACTGGGAAGCTATATGGCTAGGTTTTTCGCAGTTGAAGCACTTGCCCGTCGCTCGATAGCATTCAATTCCACCATGAATTTTTTTACCAAAGTCACAGTATTTCTTATCTGAAGCTTGTTCAAGCATTCGCTCTTCTTGAGCAATGTTCTTTTGTTTCTCAGAGGCTGAGCTTCCTCCACTTGATTTCTTTATATTAGTTGCATTCTTAGCTTTACTTTCATTCAAAACCTTTTCAACTCGCATTGCTCTTGGTATATGTCTTGATACTTAGTGAAGACTTGCAATGATAAACCCTTACAAATTTCAATATCTAAGCCATCTTCGAATCGATCAACTTTCCTCTGCTCTGTATCCACCAGATGTCTCCCAAATCGACTGAGTTCTGTAAACTTAGCACCATATTCCATCACGGTCATCTTACCCTGCTCCAAGTTAGAGAACTCTAACTCCTCAGGCCCCTACATATCTCTAGGATAATACTGTTCATCCATCTTTTCTTTAAGCTTTTTCCAAGTTAGTGGGTTTGCTTTTTCCTTCTCATCAGTCGACTTGATAGAATCCCACCAATGATCCGCTTCTCCAGTGAATAAATGCGTAGCCAAACTAACTTATACTCCTTAGGGCACATCATTGTCTTAAATATCTTATCAAGTTCCCTCATCCACTTGTCTAACTCGGAGGGATTCACAGTTCCCCTAAACTTCGAATGCTGCAACTTAAGGAACTTGGTGAGTAAATTACCAGATCCACCTCCACCTCTTGTAGCAGCCATCTAAACGAGCCGACTATAGGTAAGTTAGTATGCTTAGTGTTTGCTCAAGTATGGTCCACAACTAAGCTAGGCACAAATAATTCAATTAAGCACGTGTACATTCACATAAGCATATACTTTTCACATAAGCACATAGTTTTTACATTAACAAGCACTAAATCACGCGCACACGCACATAATTCCTATAGGTTGCAGGCCTCTTGCTATGATACCACTTCTGTAACGCCCGTCCAAAAGAGGGCAGGCGCGCCACCGCTGTGGATGTCCCACTAGAAACACCCACAAGGTTGTCCAAACATTCACATAAGCTAATATGCGGGATGATTTTGGAAATGTGTATAGTGGTAGGACTACTTAACTTAATCTGAAGTTAATTTTACAGTTTAGCTTTTGATAATTTGAAGTTTAGTTTGTGATAATTTGAAGTTTGTTTTGGGTTCAGATTGTTATAATACTTGTTAATTTCGAATGTCTGCAAAACAAAAATTTTAAAAATTAATAAGTATCACACAAATCCCTATATTGAGAGCAAATCCTTTTTCATTTTGACAGGTCAGACCATCATTGACGAGAACTCGTTGAAAATCAAATCTTTGCTTTCTTTGTGCCTTCCAACTTTTCTCGGGATCCTTACCAGAGAGTTGGACCGGTTTTCCTTTGAATCAAAATCTACATTTCCCTTTGTGCGGGACAGAAGCTCGAATATGGCATGTCCTTAGTCATTCCAGTCAGATGTAAGTCAATTCTCTTACCACCTCCTCTGGAATAGTTTGATAATAAACATTCCTAATTTTTTATTTTTTTTTATCTCCATTATTATGTTTTGTGTCTTAGCAAATATTAATGTATTTATAATAATGAGAATTATCAAATTTCAATATTAAAGAAAAAAATACTGATTTAAAATAATTACATATATAAATCTCAAGCATTGCATAGGTCCTTAATGTTCATTTAGTTATAACTTTGTTTTTAGTAACATTGTGTTTACCTCATTTATGACACTCAAGTTTAACTATGTAACATTGTAGCAACTCAAACCTAACAAGTTAAACTACATCGAAATCTAGTGATCGAAGCAACTTGAAGTGCCTATTGAAAAGCATCAAGAAAAATAGACATTAAAAAACCTGTCATTTAGAATTATCTTGAACCTAAGGTGAGGTTTAAATTAGAGTGATTAAGTATGATTCAGAAGAAGAGAAGATATCTATGTGACTTCATTCCTCTCAATGTTGATCTATGCAATAGGGAACTTTAATGAAATCACATAGCAGGGGATATTGTTCTGAAAGCTTATTTCATAAGCCAAGATCTTATGTTGAATTTATAAAGAAAAAATTGAAAAACTTAGATTCAAGTGTAGACCCAGAGGCCAGAGTCTTTCATCTTAGTTACCTGGGTTAATTATTTATTATTCTCAAGATCCAGCTCAATTTCTATGGTCATATTTTAAAGACATGATCATATTATTAGCATGAAATCAAATGGTTTTGTATTATATCAAACAGAAACAATTTTAGCCTAATTATTTGAGTTTATTTAACTTTCCTATCCATGATTTTTTTAACTTGTGAATCCTATCGATAATTTTTAAATCAATTCAATTGTATTGAGTTACTCCCCAAAAAAAAAAAGTAATTTGGCAGACATGAAATTGAGTTAACAATGGTCAATCAAGTTTATTTTGGGAAATACTTTCGTTTTAGCTGGTTGGTCAATGAAGTATAGATGAAACTACACCAACACTTCGTTGTAGTCTAGTTGGTTGGGATACTTAGCTCTCACCTGAGAGACCTGGGTTCAATTCCCGGCAACATAATTTTTTAACCCCTCCCTCTCCCCCCGACTGAAATGAGGACTTTGTTACAGTCTTGTCGTGTGGTCTAGAATAATATTCACCAAGTCCATTTTACCCAGTTAGAATTTCCAACTAGCCTTCTTGGCTGCCCATTATTTTTCACGTACTTATTATTAATTTGAGAACTTAAAAAGAAACATGAGGCACTACTCTTTTGATAGTCTTTGTTGAGTTCTTCATATCGTCGGAATAGGGTACAAGGCTATATAGATCAAAAGTTGATTTTTGAATGGCATTTAGTTTAACCAGTAAACCTTTAAAATCGTCAACAACGATTTGAATTTAAATTGTACTTATGTTAATTTTTTTTCCTCTGTTGCATGCATAGGTGGGAGAGGGGAAACCGTGGAGCAAGATTATAACTAAGAGGAAAAAAATGATGGACTCTTATTTACATGTAATAGAAGTAATATCATGTTAAAAGATGTAAATTTCACCTTTAATAACCCATAGTATAGAAATAAATATTAAGATGTCTTCTCCAGCATAGGCACCCTTATATTCTAAATCATTCTGAAGATTTTTAAAAAGAAAATTTTGTGGGTGCCAGTTGGTTAATAAACTTGTAAAGATTTTGAAAAGTTTTACAAAAGACTTGAATTTGAATTCCGCTATATAGAGTTTGCGGCCTCATTAACATCATAAATCATTTTGAATTATGAAATTTTGGCTTGTATGGAATGCACTCCATCCTTAAGAGCTTGATCAAGCTCTTATCAAAGGAAGATGTTTATTATAACTTAATTTGTTTAAATGTCTCTCATAATATATATCATCGATGACTTCATGTTATACAATTATAAAATAGAAAGTGGTTTTTTTATGTAGGCTTTCTTATTCAGATCTTAACCCCTTGTTTTATATAGTATAATGCACAATGAAGGACGCCCCTGTTTGCTTAATTTAATATGATGTCTTTAACAATTTTAACATTTGTCGCCTATGCAAAATAACTTGTTAGTAATATCGCCTATTATATTTTAGTTTACTCTTCATTTCAACAACTCCTCTATATTACATCTTGTGTTCTTTGTCTAACTGTATTAATAAAAGTACTTATGAATAAAAGTACCTCAACACTTTTGATTAAAAAAAAGTATTTCAACACCTAAAAATGGACTAAAATTGGATCACACATTGCTAGACCTGGTAAAACGTGACACGACTTGAAAACTCGGCCCGAACATGCCCCAAAGTTTTAGGCTCAGAACGTGATTTGCTTGACCCGAACCTGAAATAAACCAAACCCGACAAACGTGTAAATTTTTGGCTCAAACCTGACCCGAACCTGAGCCCGCCCGCTCAACCCGAATATTATATCCTCATTTTTTATTTTTCTTTAATTTTTCCCGTTAACGATAATAGTGTCTCAGTATAATCAATCGTTTAGAGAGACATTCTATAACTACCGCGTACCTTCTCAAATTAGACGATGGTACTCGTTTTTTCCTAAATTCATTCTCATATAATAACGTCATATACAACTTATAAATGGAATAATTTTAGAAAATATGCATGAAATATTAGTCTTAAGAAAATCAATTCAGAATAACACAAATTTTAAAAATGTGCAAGTCGTACAATTATATTCTTAGTGAATTGAATACGCTTCATCGCATTTTAAATAATATTACTCTATAATCATCTAAAATTTGATGTTATAATGAATAAAATAATTGTAATATCTTGTGCATGTATAATATTCTTTCATTTGGTTTCATTCTAATTGGTCTCAAAATTGATGTCAGTATTGAGCAACGCACCAATTTGTGTTCTTATTAGGATCGACCTACTAATAAAGCATACATAATTATGTAATAGCAAGTTAATTAATAAAATATCGAACCATTAAATGGATTATTAACGGTCGAACTGCTCCAACCCGTTATCATGTTTTAGGTGGGTCGACGCATGAATGACCCGACCTATATTATTGTTAATATTGAATATACGGGCTAACCCTTCGGACATGACTTAATGTCCACCAGTACATGGCGTTCATATATCATATTGGAAAATTTAAATATTTTTTATATTCTTTTAAGAAATTATAATTAGAATGCTTGTTCACTAAATACAAACAATTTAAGCAATAAATATGCCAAGATTTTGATTTTGAGAAAAAGAGGAATAACTCACTAAAAAGGCACTCCAAACCTATTGGGTTGACCCGATACCCGTAAAACTGAAATACGTCAGCCAGTATTTGACCCGAATCCAAAATACACTTATTTTACCCGAACTCAAATACACCTGATCCGTATTTAAACCGCCCGCCCGAACTGGCACGTTTACACTTTGCATTGTCAATATGTCATCAATTGAAACCTTCAACAGTTAACTACACCAACTCGCCTACACCCAGAGAAAAAGCAAAACACTGAGATAATAGAAATACATCATAACAAATGACATCAGGGGATGGCTTGGCCAAGTGGTTTAAGGTGCCAGATTTAGGCTCTGGTTCGAAAGGGTGTGGGTTCAAATCCCACAGCCGTCACATCGTTTTTGTTTTCGCCTAATCCCTATGGGTGACTTTGAAAGCAAATCACGTCTACTTTGACGGAAATTAATTTATTATTTTCATAGACACAGAGGTGTGTTTGATGAATTCTAATTGCACAAGCTTTAAATATCAAATCGTTCGTTGTAGATGTAAACATGCTTATGTGATCATTGATTAGCTACTTTTAAAGATTCAATGAGATGGGATCTTTTATGTTGGTAAGTATTAGAATGTGATTGAAAGATTTGGTTATGGTTCATGTAAGGCGGTTAGATCTTAGATTATTCAAATAACTTAGGAACATTGAATGTGAATAAAAACTCAATCTTTGGAGTATTGTACAAAAATACATCATTTTCTTCTTCGATACCAATAGTCTGAGACTAGTTTTTTTAATAAACTGCTATTGATTTTCAAATACTTTGACTTGCCAGGAAGCTAATATGAGGGATGATTTTGGAAAAATGTATAGTGGTGGGACTGCTTAACTTAGTATGAAGTTAATTTTGAAGTTTAGCTTTTGATAATTTGAAGTTTAGCTTGTGATAATTTGAAGTTTGTTTTGGGTTCAAATTGTTATAATACTTGTTGATTTTGGATGTTTGCAAAAAAAAAAAAATTTAAAATTAATAAGTATCACACAAATCCCTATACTGAGAGCAAATCCTTTTTCATTTTGGCAGGTCAGACCATCATTGATGAGAATTCTTTGAAAATCAAATCTTTACTTTCTTTGTTCCTTTCAACTTTCCTCGGGACTAGAGAGTTAGACAGGTTTTCTTTAGAATCAAATCGACGTTTCCCTTTGTGCGGGACAGAAGCTCGAATTCAGCATGTACTTAGTCATTCCAGCCAGGTGTAAGTCAATTCTCTTACCACCTCCTCAGGAATAGTTTCATATGAAACAATCCTAATTTTTTTTTATCTCCATTATTATGTTTTGTGTTTTAGCAAATATTAATGTGTTTATCGCAATGAGAATTATCAAATTTCACAATTAAAGAAAAAAATAATGATTTAAAATAATTATATATATAAATCTCAAGCATTGCATAGGTCCTTAATGTTCATTTAGTTATAACTTTGTTTTCAGGAAAACTGTATTTACCTCATTTATGACACTCGTGTTCGATTATGTAATGTTGAACCAACTCAAACCTAACAAGTTAAACTACATCGAAATCAACTGGTCGAAAGAATGTGAGTTGCCTATTGAAAAGCATCAAGAAAAAACTTGTTGTTTAGAAATATCTTGAACCTAAGGCGAGGTTTAAATTAGAGTGATTAAGTATGATTCAGAAGAAGAGAAGATACCTATGTGACTTCATTCCTCTCAATGGCAATCTATGCAATAGGGAACCTTAATGAAATCACACATGAATGGATAATGTTCTGAAAACCTATTTCATAAGCCAAGGTTTTATGTTGAAGTTGTAAATAAAAAAATGAAAAATTTAGATTCAACTGTAGACCCAGAGGCTGGAGCGTTTCATCTTAGTCACTTAGGTTAATCATTTATTATTCCCAAGATCCAGCCCAATTCCTATGATCATATTTTAGAGACATGATCATATTATTAGCATGAAATCATATAGTTCTATATTATATTGAATAGAAACAATTTTAGCCAAATTATTTGAGTTGATTTAATTTTCTTATCCATAATTTTTTTTATTTGTGAATCCTATCTGTAATTTTTAAATCAATTCAATTGTATTGAGTTACTCACAAAAAAAAGAAGAGTAATTTGGCAGACATGAAATTGAGTTAACAGTAATCAATCAAGTTTATTAAGTTTGTTTGAGTTGGGTGGTTAATGAAGTTTAGATGAAACCAAACCAACACTTTGTTGTAGTCTAGTTGGTTAGGATACTTAGCTCTCACTTGAGAGACTTGGGTTCAAGTCTTGGCAGCGGAATTTTTTAGCCCCTCCCCCTCCCCCCTTGTTTTTCTTTATGAAGAAATTTAAGTGAAATGAGGACTTTGTTACAGTCTTGTTGAGTGGTTTAGAATAATGTTCACCAAGTCCAATTTTACCTAATTAGAATTTCCGACTACCCTCCATTGTTATCCATTATTTTTTACTTATTATTAATTTGAAAACATAAAAAGAAATATTAGGCAATGCTCTCTTAAGAGTCTCTGTTGAGTTCTTCATATCACTGGAATTGGGTACAAGTTGGTTTTTGAATGGCATACAGTTTAACCAGTAAACCTTTATAATCGATAACAAGGATTTGAATTTAAATTAAACTTATCTTAATTTTTTTGTCTGTTGCATGCATAGGTGAGATAGGGGAAACTGTGGAGCAAAATTATAACTAAGATGACAAAAATGATGGACTCTTATTTACATGTAATAGAAGTAATATCTTGTTAAAACAAGTAAATTTCACCTTTAATAACCTATAGTGCAAAAATAAATATTAAGATGTCTTCTATAGCATAGGAACCCTTATATTCTAAGTCATTGTAAAGATTTTTAAAAAGAAATTTTTGTTGGCGCCAATTAGTTAATGAACTTGTAAAGATTTTGAAAAGTTTTACAAAGGACTTGAATTTGAATTCCACTATATAGAATTTGCGACCTCATTAACATCATAAATCATTTTAAAGTATGAGATTTTGGCTTGTATGGAAAGCACTCCATGCTTAAGAGCTTGATCAAGCTCTTATCAAAGGAAGATATCTATTATAACTTAATTTGTTTAAATGTCTCTCATAATATATATCATCGATGACTTCATGTTATACAATTATAAAACTGAAAGTGACTTTTTTATGCAGGCTTCCTTATTTAGAACTTAGTCCTTTGTTTTATATAGTATAATGCACAATAAAGTCTTCCCTGTTTGCTTTATTTAATGTGATCTCTTTAACAATTTTGACATTTGTCATCTAAGCAAAATAGCTTGATAATAATATCGCCTGTTATATTTTAGTTTACTCTTCATTTCACAAACTCCTCTGTATTACATCTTGTGTTCTTTATGTAGTTATATGAATAACAGTACTGACCCGACTCGAAATCTCAACCTGAACCTGCCTGAAAGTTTTGGGTTCTGAACATGATTTGCTCGATTCGAACCCGAAATAAACCAAACCTGAAAAACGTGTAAATTTTTCGGTCAAACCTAACTCAGACTTGAATCCGCCTGCTCAACCCAAATATTATATCCTTGTTTTAATTTTTCTTTAATTTTTCCCTTAACAATAATATTTTTTCATTATAATCAACCGTTTAGAGAGACTTTCTATAACTATTGCATGCCTTCGTAAATTACACGATAGTACTCGTTTTTTCCCAAATTCATTCTCATATAATAACGTCATATACAACTTATAAATTGAACAATTTTAGAAAATAGGCATGAAATGTGTTGTCTTAAAAAAATCAATTCAGAATAACACAAATTTTAAGAATGTGCAAGCCATACCATTATACTCTTACTGAATTGAATATGCCTCATCGCATTTTAAATAATATTACTCTGTAATCATCTAAAATTTTGATGTTATAATTAACAAAATAATTGTAATATCGTGTGCGTCTATGATACTTTTCATTTGGTTTCGTTCTAATTAGTCTCGAACTTGATGTCAGTCTTGAGAAATAGACCAATTTGTATTCATATTAGGATCGACCCACTAATAAAACATACATGATTAGGTAATAGCAGGTTAATTAACAAAATATAAAATCATTAAATAGGTAATTAACAGGTTGAACCGCTCCAACCCGTTATCACGTTTTAGGTGGGCCAACCCATGAATGACCGACCTATATTATTATTAATCTTTAGTGTATGGACCAACCCACTCAAACGTAACTTATGTCCACCAGTACATGGCGTTCATATATCATATTGAAAAATTTAAATATTTTTATATTCTTTTGTGAAATTATAATTGGAATGCTTGTTCATTAAATACAAACAATTTAAGCAATAAATATGTGATGATTTTGATTTTGACAAAAATAACTCACTAAAAGGTGCTTCAAACTTAGTGGATTGACCCGAAATCCATAAAACTAAAATACGTCCGTTGTATTTTTCCGAAATCCGAAATACACCTATTTTGACCGAACTTGAATACACCGATTCATATTTGATCCGCCCACCCAAATTGACAGGTCTACACATCGTATTGTCAATATGTTATTAATTGAAACCTTCAACAGTTAACTACACCAACTAGCCCGCCGCCAGAGAAAAAGCAAAACACTAAATTAATAGAAACACATCATAACAAATGTCATTAGGTTATGGTGCGGTCGAGTGCTCTAAGGTGCCAGATTTTAGGCCTTGGTTTGAAAGGGAGTGGGTTCAAATCCACATCCTTTTTGTTTCTTTAATTGTGTTTTTGCGAAATCCCTGTGGGCGACTGTGAAAGTGAATTACATCTACTTTGATGGAAGTTATTTTATTATTTCCTTAGACTCAAAGACGTGTTTAATGAATTTTAAGTGCTCAAACTTTAAATGTCAAATTGTTCATTGTAGATGCAAACATGCTTATGTGATCATCGATCATCTACTCCTTAAAATTCAATCAGATGGCATATTTTATGTTGGTAAGTATTAGAATGTGATTGAAAGAATTGGGTTATGATTCGTGTAAGGCGGTTAGATCTTAGATTATTTAAATAACTTAGGAACATTGAATGTAAATAAAAATTCAATCTTTGGGGTCTTGGACAAAAATATCATTTTTTTCTTGGATGCCAACAGTCCGAGACTACTTTCTTAATAAACTGCTATCGATTTTCAAATACTTTGACTTGCCAGGAAGCTAATATGTGGGATGATTTTCGAAATGTGTATAGTGGTAGGCCTACTTAACTTAATTTGAAGTTAATTTTGAAGGCTAGCTTGTGATCATTTGAAGTTTAGTTTGTGATAATTTGAAGTTTACTTTGGGTTCAGATTGTTATCATACTTATTAATTTTGGGTTTTTGTAAAAAAAAAATTTTTTTTTTTAAGCTAATAAGTCCCACCACTTTAACACGTGATCTACACCTCCTAATACAAAAGCTTTCTGGCAAAGAATAATGCTTGAAAATCAATTGCGGTTTAGTAAAAGATACTGCCATAAAGTCATACAATCATACTGTTGACATCTAGGAAAAAAGTCTGATATATTTTCATCCAATATCCCCGAGTTTTGAATTGTGTTATGTTCAGTGTTTCAATAAGCTATGGTAATTATTGTATTGTTTCTACTTTCTTCTGCTTCACTAGAAGCTTATCAATGATTTTTTGAAAACAATCACACGGTATCTTCATTATCTATTATATTTTACTTGTTATTTCCTTGATACTCAGTATCTTACAATCTTATTTTTCATTATTGGTTTTTGCTGATCGGAGACATTGCTATTAGGCATGATTTAACCGGACAAAGGCTGTCGTGCAATCTCATTTGAGAACCTTGATTTAATAATATAACGACAAGGATAATAGTATCACTTTTTCCTTCCTTGTTAAACCCCTAACACCGCCCCCCCCCCCAAAACGAGATTCTTCCATCATTGAAATTTTTAAAATTATCATAGTTTAAAATCATGATTGTCCTTCCTGTTGTCCTAATAAACCTCAACCGTTGATTTTTTTTACCGCAACTGGTTTCAATAGATGATATCTAGTGGCAGTTTTATGGGACTCCACCCCCACAAGTCACTCGGTCTGGTCTAGCTCTGTCTCTCTCCCCTCTCTCCCTCTCTCTCTATAAGCATAATGCTCGCTCTCTATATCTTAGCGTAATATTCTCTCTATATCTCAGCAACGGCATTAAATCAATGCAAGAGAAAATACCAGTGACTAATCTTTCTTTTTAAAAAAAAATCATAGAAGCCATATGATGAAGAATGTTGTGTCCAGTTCATCTCAACTGCCAAGCTGGTAAGAGAAAGTGAAAGACGAATAGAGTTGTTAGTTGCCAATTAACTTTGGAGAGGGGGATGTATAAAGAGACAAATGAATTGAAAAGCTAGAAGTAGAGAAAGAAAATCGGAATTTCTCACCATCCAACCATAATTCTCAGTGCCATGATTCTCACATAAATATTATCATCCTAAATCTCCTTTTTGATGGTGCCTAAAAGGAGCTCTAAAAATAAAATATCCTGAACTTTTGGTCAAAGTATGAAAATACCCCCTCAATATTAAAATTGAGGTGAATACCCTTTTACTTATATTATTTGTTCACATTAATTTATGACATGTGTTTGCCGAAATGATGTGGCAAGATTATGAAAAAAAATAAATTCCACATAAGCACATTGTTACCTATATAAATAACGTAATTTATTACAAAAATTGCATAATCTAATTACTTCATGCATTTTAGGTAAAACAATCCCACAATTTTTTTAGAAAATAATAATTGTACATTAACCCAAAACTTATCGAAGACGGCCTGTAATCAAATTTCACATTAGAGCATCTCACAATAATTTAATTTATTAAACAAACATTTCCTCAAACTTGATCCACAAAAATGAAGGAGCCAAAATTTAATTTATCTAAACCAAGTTTTGCAAATAATTACATAGCAAAAAAGAGAAAAAAAAAGTGTTATGGTAATCATGTTTCTTAATTCAAGTACCAAAGCATGAACTTGTCAAATGGACCAAAGAAACAAAAACCGATGAAAATGGTTGTTTGAATATGTAGGTGAATTACAAAGGTATAAATTTATTTATTTTACATTACAATAAAATATTTTACAAATAGTAAAATATTTGATAAATTAAATTGTGCAAATGTTTGGGTAAGATCCTTATAATAAATTATTATAAGGTAGTCAATTTGGCATTAACTATAAATAGTTTGACAAGTTCTAAGCTAATGTAAAATTATTATTCCCCCCCCCCCCCAAAAAATCAGAAAGTTTCACTCAAGATAAAGTAATATATATAATTTTTTTCTAATATATATAATTTTTCCATCAAAACTGTATTATTTTATATATAAAATAATGCACTTATGTGTCCTATAAAAAAAAAGCAATGTACTTATGTGGCTTTTCTTTTTCTTCCTAATTTTGCCACATCATTTAAGTAAAAACATGTCATCAATTAGTGTAAATATTAAAAATAACTTAAATAAATCAAAGGGTATTTACCCCACTTTAAAAGTTGAGGGGTATTTTCTAAACTTGACCAAAAGTTCAAGAGTCTTTAATTTTTAGAACTCATGCCTAAAAGTCACTCTTTGTCCTCTTATTAAATGCAATTCATAAGAACTCTGTTTTTCCCAAAATGAAAGAAGCGATTGTTACGAAGCAATGCCTCAAGGATTTAGGAAATGCAACAACTTTTATACTAAAAGCCCAAAAAAGAAAGAGAAAAGTGCTACTATCATCAACAACTATACTGCAACTTTCATGGTAGAAAGAAAGAGAAACTTAGGAGGTGAGGTCATAATCCTTGAGAAGCTCTAACTATCTACGTTGCCTCATATTCAATTCCTTTTGAGTGAAGATGTATTCGAGAACTTTGTGACCAATAAAAGTCTTGCAAGGAGCTACCATAGAGATGGCGTCTCCAAATTTTAATGCAAAAACCACCACGGCTAGTTCCAAGTAATGGTTACGGTGATTTTGCTCATAAGGCTTTAGCTGTCTAGAAGCATCGCCATAAATGGTGTATTTTTCTCGTTCCGCCGGTAAAGTTAGGACTGGTGTAGTAGCAAGCTTGTGCTTTAGCTCCTGGAAAGTAGCTTCACACATGTCTTTACACTCTAACTTCGTAGTCTTCCTTAATAGGTTAGTAAGAGGCATGGCGATTTTTGAAAAATCTTGCACAAATCTCCTACAGTACTTGGCCATACCCAGGGAACTCCGAACCTCAATAATGTTAGTAGGCCTTAGACATTCAGTAACTATTTTTACTTTTTGCAGGTCCACTTTAATCATTTCTTTAGCAATCCCATGCCCCAAAGAAGTCATTTTCATTAAGTAAAATTCACATTCTGATAGTTTAGCATAAAGTTTGTCCTCCCTTAGGGTTTGTAGCACGATTCTCAAATGTGCAAATATGCTCCTCTTCAACTCTAGAATATATTAGGATATCATTAATGAAAACAACTATACATTTATCCAAATACGACCTAAACACCCTGTTCATCAAATCCATAAATGTTGCAAGGGCATTGGTGAACTCAACATCACCGTAAATTCATAATGACCATAGCGAGTCCTAAATGTTGTTTTAGGGATATCCTCAGGTTTGATCCTTCATTGGTGGTACCCAGACCTAAGGTCAATATTTAATAAAACTCTCATTCCCTGTAGTGGATCAAATAAATCATCAATCTTTTCAACTTATTATCTACAGTGATCTTATTCAGTTCTTCAAAACCTACACACAATCTCAAAGTTCCACCCCATTTTCTTCACAAAGAATACCAGTGCTCCCCATGGAGATACGCTTTGTCTTGCATAAACCCTTTGTAACAAGTCTTCCAATTGCACTTTCAATTCTTTCAACTCAGCCGGGGCCATCCTATATGAAGGCTTTGAGATGGGGTGTGCTCCTGGTCCTAACTCTATTTCAAAGTCAATCTCTCTTTTGGGTGGTAACCGATATTTTTTCTAGAAACACATCTAAAAATTCCCTGATCCCAGAATATCCTCAAGTTTTAGTTCCTTCCTCCTATTTTCTATAACACAGCATTTGTATGCCTCGCATCCTTACCATTAAGGATATTATAAGACACTCCTTACTACTATTGTTTCCCCCCAAAAGACATCTTTTCTCCCCCTTTTTCCTTTTAGGGATATCGCTGTTTTTGGATGCCAATTTTACTCCATGCCTCGACAACCAATCCATTCCTAAAATTATGTCAAATTCTGCTAGATCTAACTGTATCAAATCACCCTCAAACTCCTCTTAATTTAGAATAATTGGGCAATTCCTATACATATCACTATAATTTATCATTTTTATTGCGGGCAAATTCACATACAAATCTACAAATTGTTTATGGGATTTCATCCCTATTTGAGATGCAGCTTTTGATCAAATAAATGAATGTGTAGCTCTCGAATCAAATAAAATGGCAAGTGGTGTTGAATTAAAAAGACGCGTGCCAGTAACAACTATTCCTAAGTTATCAGCTTGCTTCCTGTTAATCACATAAACTTTGCCCAACTGGCGACTGGTTGCAGGGACGGTGGCCTTACCATGTTTAGGAGCTGGAGCGGCACCCTTTCCTGGCTGGGTCGAATGATTTAGGATCTCCACACCAATAGCAACGAATTGTTCCCGCCTTACATTTTGAAGTACTGTGGTTTATACAACCACACTTGGTGCAACGCTTCCTAGTAGGAGCTGGTATTGGGGTGTTGGTCTCATGTTGGTAAGGTTCTTATATAATAGCCCAACCCCAAATCATGTTTATTTATTTAATCAAACCATCTCATTAATTTTTTCACATTTATTTATTGCATTTGAACATTCCGATTGAGAAAATTTTCATTTTGGGCCACACTTTGCAATTCAAGTTTTAATTATTGTAACAATTTCCGGAGAATTGATAATAGGCCCCATTTAAAAGCCACTTTTTGGAGGTTAAAACTCAGCCAAGTAAATCAAGATAACATTAAAAATATTTTCAACCAAGTAAAAAGCCTAGTCTTCTTATTCCTTTCTTCTCCACACCCCAACTGCCAGCCCCCCTGCCAGCCTGCTGCTGCTATTTTTGGTGGCTACTGCCACTCCTAGCCACCATTGGCCACCAGGCCCCACCCCCAACACCACCAGCCACCATTTTCAACTCCTACCACCACCAAACACCACCTCCATCTTCTTACATTCAAGCTTAAGTGAGATAAAACCCTAACCTAATCTTGTTTAATTTTGGATTTTTATGATGGATTGTTTATGGATCATGTTATCTTGATAAAAATAAGTGTTAGTTTGATGTTTTATTGAGTTGGTTAAGAAGGAAGGCGTGTAAGTTATGTATAAAGTTGAATCCAAGCATGATCATGCAAGCTTATGTATAAGATTGATGGATTTTGGGTTTTGTGTTATAATCTTTC
The DNA here is from genome assembly GCA_017589665.1 of Selenicereus undatus. NCBI lineage: Eukaryota > Viridiplantae > Streptophyta > Magnoliopsida > Caryophyllales > Cactaceae > Selenicereus > Selenicereus undatus. The sequence goes on from JACYFF010019584.1 coordinate 13,855,958, forward strand.
AATCTTTAACATAAAGAGTAAGTATGATGTTGTGTAAAATGATTTTGGATGTGAATTTCAATTGAGCATGACTTAGGGCTATATGAGCATGCATGATCTAATTTAATTTTTGAATCATGTTATTTGGAGTGAATTAGGTGAAATTTGGAGGGTAGTTGTGCTATTAACTTAAAAGAATGATGTTATGTGATTTTGTCAAAATTAGTAGTTCATGGAAAATCCCAAAAGTGATCAAAAGAGGTTGTTTGGATTATTAATGCAAGAAAGTGAGTTTATGAGCGCATTTTGAGTGATTACATGTAGAAAACAAAGTTTAATGGTCTTTAAAGCGGCATTTAGCATGATTTATGAGAGAAAGAAGGAAACCATGAATTTTGAGAGCTTAATTAAAAGCTTTAAGTAATTATAGATACTGCGAAGAAATACAAAATTTAGTGGGGTCAAAAATTTTGATTGTGCTTACAAGCTTACTCGGGTTGAAAAACTGAGTTAAATGGGCATGAGATTGAAATGTGAGAAGTGGGGAGAGTAATGATTCAAGAACAATGGTCATCAGGCTAAGCTAGAGTGATTTAGGCTATCCCAAACCTAATTATACTCTCTTGGCCTTAAACCTTTTATTTTTCATCTTAGAAATATCAAAAACCCACATTCAATTTATAACCATCAAAGCCTTTCTATTATAACCTCAACTATTTTATTTTGGTCTATTTTACTCCAAATTATCTTACCTTGAGTCAGATTACCTTAATTTATTTTGGTTTTAAATCATCCTAGTGTGACTTATCATCTATCGAATGGTTTGAGTTATGGATGCCTTTTAATTAATAAATTTCTACTAAAGTAAAGTACAAATTATGAGAGTGAATGTTGTTTACTAGCTACATATACCTATACTGAAATAGAATCGAGGCCTACTTTATCGTTTTCCCCCTTTTCTACATAAATATTATCCAGCGAGATTGCATTTAAAATCTCAAGTACGTTTATTACCTATATCTTTAGAAATCAGAACATATTTGTTACAATGTCTTGGTAAGTATATCAGGAATCAATGTACTCCATGATTTATCACTTAGTTAGTGACCCCGTCAGTTATCATTTATAGGGCATTCACCCTCCAGTTACCCGCACGGCCTCAGACCAAGTTCCCCGATCGACTTGGTAGATGTACACCTATCTATAGATTGTAACAGTTACCAGGGGTTCACTACCAGAAAATAACTAGCATTGCAGTTTTACGTTCATCTCATTCCCTGTTTTGAATTGAAATGAATTACAAAGTGGAACCACTCAATTTTACAGTGATCATTTAACCATACAGGAATGCATGTGTTGAGCTTCGGCTTACATTTTGAAATGTTTGTCATGTTTTGTTTTAGGCAAATGCTCAGGGAATCACCCCACGCTAGCAAACCAGCTGATGAGAATAAGTGAGCAAAGTAATGTAGATGGATTAGTAGTGATATCAGTTCATGGATATCAAGAACTGTATTTTGAGAGCTTCAGTTGAAGGAGTTATAAACTTTATGAAGTACTGTTCTGTTATGGTGTTTAAACCTTATGGTAGTGAACAACTACTTGTATATGGTTTGATAATGTTTAAATATGTATGATTGTGGACTATGCTTAGTTATCCTATATCTTGCACGTTTACTTAAAGCCTTATCTATCTAGATGGCTGCAATGCTCTAATCATTGGGTTTATCAGTTATAATTAAGAGATTTTATTATAAAGACTACAATAGTGAAACATGCTCATTTGGGGATGTTACATCTTATTAGGAAGTCCCTCAAGTTTAAGTGCCTTTCTCATTCTACCCTTTTCATAGGGTTGGCCTGGTTGGCCATTCTCAACTCATTTTTCACCAGTTCGTTTCCGCCTCACGCTTATACCATTCCTAACTAGTTTGTACAGGTTGTCCTATCAACTGGTTCCTAATATAAGGCGCTAGAGCTTCCTTAAATATTAACATCCTCATTTGATCTGTGGCTACATACTCTAAAGCAAACCTTGAGAGTTTAGCCAAGCAACTTGTTTACTCCATTATGGATAGGTTACCATGCCTCAGGGATACTCCCTGTGTTTTTGCTTTTACAAGGGCATCAAATAGAACTTTGCTCGCACGCCTTGCTAAACCTACTACAAGTGGCCTCAAAACTTTGAAAAGTGGACTTAACTGTTCCCCACCCCAATAGTCACATGTCTATTATCAAGAACTTCCACAACATCATACATATTTTCCACCTGTCTGATTCATTCTTCCAGTAACACTGGACCTTGTTCGCTATCATATATTTTTGGATTCCATTTGTGACCCAGTCAAAGAATTTATTTTCTTTTTCGTCCTTATTAGATCTAGAGCCCTTATCCTTCTTTGTCGCTTTATCCATAATCTTTGCCCATAGTTTAGAATCTAAGTCATCTAGTAGTCCCTTTTGACTCTTAAGCTTCTCAGGGTTTGGGGGTACACTAACAGCTTCTTGACTTCTTTAAGGGGTCACTACCAGAAAGTTTTGATTGGCAGAGTAGGCTGACACAGATTTTATGTTGTTCCTTTGCACATTGTTTTCCAGAAAGTTGTTATTTTGATCCACCATTTTGTCCAACCTATATGCAAACATGTTACCTTTGGCTTATTCGTATCCCTTGTGGTTACACATTCATACTTTCTCTTCATTATTATTTATTCATGTGCTACTCTTCCCATGTGACCAATTTGCTACCTTTGCTATTCATACTAGCCAATCGAGTGTCACAAGCTAAACCATATTGTTAGATTCTTCTGGATTCCATTGTTGGCAATTTCATTTGTAAGTAATTTAACAATTCCAGTACTCATGTACATAAAACTTACATGCATTCATTAACTTAGCCATAACGTATGTTACATTAACCTACCAGGAATATTGTCTCCATAGCAGATACACAAAAGGCCCACCCACTAAATCAAAATGGGTGGGTGAAGTTGGATTAGTCATAATTCTAACCTTATGACCTGAAGTCCTATATCATTGCTAACTTTGTATCCCCCCTAGGAATTAGTTCCTTATATGCTACTTTACATATTTACACCTTTTTACATATTCATAAATTCACTTCCTAATTCACCTCCTCAGCAACCTCCTACGTCCAACTGCTTCTCTAACTTCCTCTCCTTGTACGATCCCCTGGTCTTGTGATATAAGTCATTGTTGTTACTAGTTTTAAATCCAGAGTTTCAAGACTCTTCGTCAGTCTTATCATAGCTTATTTTATCACCTCAGGGGACTCAGGAATATTGATTACACTCACCACGCTACCTAAATCCCTAGAGTGATACCTAAATCACTAGAATCACCGTCATTCCCTCCTACCCAAATATCATACCTGTTACCTCCGGCTAGATATCAAATATCTCAGTCTCACATCTCTCTATAGCAATTGGTAACTCTGGGGCGAGTGGCGGTAGGGGGAAAAGGGCCTTCTTCTTAGGGAGGTTTTGGGGAAAGTGGGGGACCTTGAGGTTATCAGGGGATGCCACTTCAAAAGGATCCTGTCCTGCCAGCTATGTGTACGCATTTTATAGAATTTTGCACCTCTTCGTCAACCCTAGGGCTTACTCATTCAGTCCTTACACAGCTAACCTTATTATTATGAATTTTATCTCCTTTACCAAAACATACCTAGAGCTGTAGCAATCTGGACCCCCCAAATGATGGCGTTAATCTAGTCATGCAGACATCTAAGTTTGCTCTGATAGCAATTATATAACGCCCCAACTTAATCACCGTCCAAATGCCTTTATTAATAAGCATTAGGAGTTAGAAAAATGCGCTATCAAGCTAGGGCATTACCGTTGTCTGTTAGGGACAAGGTTGTCAAAAAAGAAGTAGAGTCGACTAGAAAAGTAACATCAACCAGTTACAATAATAACACCAAATAAGGTCTAAGATTGTTATTAAATATTTCAACGTAAGCATCACACAACTATTTAATCACGTCCAAAATGGATTTGCATTTCACTAAAGCTGCACACGCGCTCAAAACATAAGTTATTTTCTAAGCCCTCAAAATGACTAACTAGGGTAGAGGATTAGCAATCACTGCTTTAGCCCACTTCTCCTGGACCCTTAACCTCTGCAGGTTCCTACTTCACCTTAAGTTGTTTCTCCTCCCTTAAACAGTTTGGAAAACACAAAGAATGGAAAAGTTAGCTATAACTTAATATGTTATACTGGTACAGTCAATAACTATCTGCAAGGAGTCAGTGAGCGTGCGTACAATGTTAAAACTATACTTTGTAAACATCTTTTGCAAAGCACTGATTCAAGTAATCATGTTTCTTTTCCTGGACTAGGACCTAAATCTATGAATTGCAGCTATGGCATCAATGAACAATGAACTATAGGCTTTCCCGTGTAACGATAAGGGCATGAACTGTGAATTTTGCTAGCGGAAACTATGAATAATGAACACTGAACATTACACTGAATGATAAAAAAAAAAATGGGTCTTTAAGGTTCTAGTGGCTTAATAAAACTTGTTAACATTTGTAAATGTAAATTTGAAACTTCTTTGAAGGGTATAAGCAGTAACATACCTTTTGCATTTATTTATACTGTTCTCTTTTTTGTTCCTCCTTTAGGTGTCTTTCTTGGAAATAGAGTCAGTGATGCTCTGTATTAATTAAGAGAATTAATGCTTGTAAGTCTTAAATTGTTCTGGTAATACTCTTATGCTTCTCATTTAAAATCCAAAGCACCACACATGCTACATTACCACACTCTACTAACCCAACACGATTAGCAAGTTGGATTTTCTTCCGAGGCGAGATCTCAAATCAACCTCCTTTTTTTCAAAAAAAAAAAGGAATCGCTTGGCTCTAATATTCCGAACATAGTGCCCAGAGTACTTATCTCCTCAAACATTTCCATTATACTTTCTCATGGCTATAATTGACTCGTTAAAACCATAATTGGGAAAACTGATTGCACAGCGTTTGAATAATCCAACCATGACGCTAACTGCACAAATTGCGCCCTAATTTACTGAGCACTAACCACATAGTCGTTATAACTACAATTTTCTTTCCACTTTCAACTATGTCACATAACCCCTTTGTTTAGCAACAAACCATTAACAACCATTTATATCTACATTACTTGAGCATACTATGGCTTTGCTTGAACAATTAAACATCATCTGGACTACTGTCATCTTATACACATTTCTTCCACCAAAATTTCTCGCAATCATACCTTCACACCCATATTATGACAAATGCTAATTACTTGTCAATTCTTCCTATATATGAATTCATTCTATTCACCCCAACAATCACATAATCAAAATACAACAATTTATCCCAACATTTACACAAACAACTATTGACATATGAGTTTGAATATAATGGAAGGCCAAAATTAAATTACCTTCCAAGAGACTAGAGTTGGAGATGGGTGCAATCAAGGGGTGTGAAGAGAAGGAGATGGTGGGGCTGAGCTGAACCGTAACTTGGGGCGACGATAAAGTCAGCCGGCGAGGGTCAGTGGCGATTGCTACTAGTCAATGGGGTGTCACACGTGAGAGAGGGAAAATGGAAGGTTGGCTCTCTTGGGTTTTTGGTTTTTATTGGCTTATTTCCAAAACCCACATGCCATTTAAATATCTATTGCCCCCTTAAATTAGTAACACTCGTTCTATTACTTTTCTTTTTTTTTCTTCGTTTGGATAATTGCTTTGTCATATCAAAATAAATGCAAGCTTATCTCAATTTCTTTTCCGTTAAACATGGCCCAGTACTGGCCATACATTTGGCTGGTAGTAATTTGGTAATTCGATTTCTTTTCATAGCTATTAAGAAATTGTTATGGCTTGATAAATTGCCGACCTTGCTCAAATACAAATTCATGTTTACAAGAAATTGCATACTTTCACATAATTATTTGAGACTTCATATGGCCTAGAGAAAGTTCCGCTTTGATGTAATTTCTTAATCAAAAATTACTTTGTTCATCAATAGAAAATGCACGGCTCACCACTCTGATTAGTCATAAACATGTGACTAATGCAAAAATTGAATCCAATTAAAAATGATCAAGTGGCGGGGTATTACACCTTTCTTGATAGAAATTAAGCATCTTAAGGCATCTCAAAAAGAACAAATTCATTCAAGATTATTCAAGGAGATAGAATCAAAGAATTTATTATACATGTTCTTGGAACAGTTTTACATAATAGTAATACGAAATTAAGTTTGTTTCTCAATTTCTTATCTAATTTATTTTAGACTTGAAATTTGTGTTTACAAGTTTTGGCACGCTCAGTGAGACATCTCTGTCTCTCATCTCTTTCTCAAAAGTACGAGCTTCATATCCCTTTCAGACGATATGGCCCCTAAGAACGCTATCTCTCAATCTTCAAGTAAAGCTATCCAATTCACATTTCAGGGATCGACAACCTCTAGCACTATATCTAGCGGGTTTATGACTAGAAGTATGTCAAAAGTTGTTGCCACAATTGCCATAGGGCAATTAGTTGTGATTGCACTATCATATAGGGGTGAGCAAGACCGGGTACCTGGTCCAATTTCTTGGAACCGGTCCCGGTCCCGGTTGGACCGGGTCCAATAATTTTGGAACCGGTCCCGGTCCCGGTTGAACCGGTTCCAAAATTTCTAGACCCGGTCCCAGAACCGGTCGGGACCGGTTCCGTAACCGGGTACCCGGTGCCCTTTTTTGACTTTTAAATTTTTTTTAAAATTAACTTTTATCAGAATTTAAGCCATTAAGTACACCACCAACCCAACAACTACTAAACACTAAAGACGTTAGTACTTCTATTTCTAAGCAAACATCACAAAAAGGCAAGAAAAAGGCTCCAACATTAACTAATAACTATGCATGCAAAAGATCATTGGGTAATTAGACCGGGTAACCGGGTACCGGGACCGGTACCGGTTCCAAACTTTCAGGAACCAGACCTGGAACCGGTTGCCACCGGATCCTAAATTTTGGAACTGGTCCCGGTCCCGGTTGGACCGGGTCCAAACCGGTTCCGGGTCTGGGTCCGGGTACCCGGTTTTTTTGCTCAGCCCTACTATCATAGTCAAGTCAGATTCGAAATCCCAACTCCAAAATGTCTGACGCAATCAATCAAGTTGTTTTCTTGCTTTGAAGCAAAAGTATGTTGTTGGACTCAACATGCAGCAAACGATACCTCGTGGAATGGATGAACTTCAAACTCATACCAACCCTACCTTCCAGCCTTTTGGTTTGGAAGATAATGGTTATTTAGGTAGTAATTTCTCTTTAATGTCATCAAAGAAATCACTCTCTTCTCATGCTGAAGCTAAATCCTCTGACACTGTCATCATGCCAGTTATGGTGATGAACGCTACTAACTTTAAGGAACAACTAGCAAGCATGAAGGCTATGTTGGATTGACTCTCTAAGGAGAGTGTAGAAAAGGACGCTCAAATCAAGTGCCAGAATGAGCAGATTGCCGAGTTGAAAAAGAAATTGGAGAAGAAGTCATCGGAAACTTCTAATAAAGGATCAGTTGGTGAAGATTATGATAAAGAGTATAATCACAACAAAGACTCAGACGATGAACGCATACCAAAGAAAGAATCTCCTTTAGGTTCAATATCTGCTGAGCGAATTTAGCGCTTAATTGTGAATGCAGTTAAGGCTCAGTTAGGGGAAGGAGCTCGTAAGACAAACTTATATACAAAGCCTTATATGACGAGGATTGACGTGCTTCGTATTGCCCATGGCTATCAACCCCCTAAATTCAATCAATTTGATGGAAAGGGCAATCCTAAATAGTATATTGCACATTTCATTAAAACGTGCAGTAATGCTAGGACTGAATGGGACCGGTTACTGAAGCAGTTCGTCTGATCTCTTAAAGGAATTGCTTTTGACTAATATACTAATTTGGAGCCTGAATCTATCAATAGTTGGGAACAAATGGAGTAGGAGTTCCTCAACAGATTTTATAGCACTTAGTACATTGTTAGTATGACAGAACTGAACAATACTACATAGTGGAAGGGTGAACCTATCCTCGATTACATTAATCGTTGGAGATCTCTCAGCCTCGAGTGCAATGATCGTTTGTCTGAAGCCTCTGCTGTCAAGATCTGTGCTCAAGGTATGGGGTGGAACTTGTTGTATGTTTTATAGATAAGCAAGCCAAGGACTTTCTAGGAACTAGCTATCAAAGCGCATGACATGGAAATGACGATAGCAAACCGTCGTGGTAAGTCGTCTTAATTTGAGGACAAAGGTGAGCAGACACCCTCTCCCTGGGTTTGCCTCTTCTTCTAAGGCTTTATTCAAAGAGAAAGAGGGCTTGTCGCATACACATGCCAAAGAGGGATTTGATCTAAATGCATATAAGCTTATGGAAAGAACTGTTTATAACTTTCAAAATCCAACTACCTTGGAGAAGGTAATCGAAGCCAAGCCTCATGGTCTTAATAAAACTCAAAAAATGATCCAAGAGCAAGGAGTTTAATAGGTGTCTCTAAAGTTGGACTTGGCTACGTGCCAATGTAGCTAATCAGAGTCTCTCGGGGCGACGAAAGAACAGGTAGCTGACAGTTCAACACATCTCCGCCGAAGATATAGATAGGAGTGAAGAGGATGATGATCCACCTAGCATTAGGACTTCTATATTCGATAGATTACAATCGTCCACTTCAAAAAGACGTTCATTTGCCTTTACTAGAATTGCAACACGACCAAAGCCTTCAATGTTCAACAGGATCAAGAAGGGAACAGAACCCTTGAAGGCACCATCCTAAGAGCTTAAAAGTTCCATAGTCAATCAATTGGGTAATATAAATGAGGTACAAAATTTTATCCCTTCATGAGTGAAGCAAGTTTCAACCCTGGACATTAAAACAGAAGGTTCATTGCAAGTGAAAAGGCACATTGTGATCTTCACTGGTTAGCAAAGTAGCTCTAACTCTAATAGGGAAGAAGGGCGAAATGAGTTACTTCTTCTCATCATATCACAGTTTGAGAATGCGAGGATTCAAATTCAGCGATAAATCTGGCAAAAACTCTTAAAACCCTTGAGGATGGAGAGCAAGCTACAGTCAATGATCTAAAGGAATTGAATCTTGGAATTGCCGAGGAACCTCACCCTATTTATGTAAGTTCATTGTTGACACCCAAGGAAGAAAATAAGTACTTTGATCTCCTCTGAGAGTATAAGGACGTGTTCGTATAGAGTTACAAAGAAATGACAGGGCTTAATCCCAAAGTTGCAGTCCATCGCATATCCATAAAAAGGGTGTTTCTCTAAAAAAGCAACCCCAATAGTGTTTTCGTCCAAAGATGGTACCTGAGATTGAAAAAGAAGTCAGTAAACTCATTGACGTGGGGTTCATTCGCGAGGTAAGGAATTCAACCTGGATCGTAAGCATTGCCCACGTAAGGAAGAAAAATGGACAACTTCGCATCCGTGTAGACTTCTAGGATCCCAATGACGCATGTCCAAAAGATGACTTCCCGCTACCCATTATCGAATTCATGATTGATTCAACTATGGGACACGAGGTTTTATCATTCATGAATTGTACTGCAGAATATAATCAAATCCAAATGGAATCGGAAGACAAGGAGGCCATGGCTTTTCGCACACCCAAAGGCATTTTTTGCTAAAAAGTGACGACCTTCGATATAATGAATGCAGGGGCAACATATCAAAGGGCCATGCAAAATACTTTTGATGATATGCTCCACAAGACAGTTGAGTGTTACATCGATGACTTAGTGGTGAAATCCAAAAGGAAGTCAAACCACATTCAATATCTTCATGGGGTCTTTGAACGACTATAAAAGTGTCAGCTGAAGATGAACCCACTCAAGTGTTCATTTGGTGTCACTTCTGGAAAGTTCTTAGGTTTCATTGTCCACCATAAGGGATAGTGATTGACCAATCCAAGGTCAAAGCAATGCAAAAGATGCCTGAGCCAAAGAATCTCAAAGAGCTTCGTGGTCTTCAAGGTCGCTTGGCATATATTCAAAGGTTCATATCAAATCTCGCTAGCCGTTGTCATCGCTTTAGCCCCGTCATGAAAAAAGGAGCACCTTTTGAATGGGACGAGTCGTGCCGCAAAGTTTTCGAGAAAATTAAGAAGTACTTGTCAAATCCTCCAATGGTGGCGCACCAATCCCTACCAAGCCTCTTATACTTTATATTGCGCTCAAGAACAATCATTGGGAGCATTATGTGTTCAAAAGAATGAGGAAGGAAAAGAAGTGGCTCTGTAGTACTTAAGTCGTACGTTGGTTAGGGGTTGAATTAAACTATTCTCCCACAAAAAAAACATATGCTTATCACTCGTATTTGTCGTTCAAAAACTAAGACATTACATGTAGGCATACACAGTGTAAGTGGTTTCTAAAGCTGATCACATCAAGTACATCCTATCAAGGTCAGTTCTTAGTGGGCGACTTGTGAAGTGGGCTATGATCTTCAAGCAGCATGATCTTATCTGTGTGCCACAAAAGGCAATCAAAGGCAAGCGCTAGTGTATTTTTTAGCAAACCATCCAATTCCTGATGAGCGGGAGATAAACGAAGACTTACCAGGTGAAGACGTGTTCTTTGTCGGTATTTTCCCACCTTGGAAATGTATTTCAATGGAGTTGCGAGAAACAATGGAGCTAGTGCAGGTGTAGGGTTTGTCTCCCTTGAAAAGCATGTCCTTACCTATTCATTCATGCTAAGCCAATGTGTTCAAATAACATCAGTAATTAGGTCTTCAAATGGCTATTGAAATGGGAATCAAAGATCTGGACATCTATGGTGACTCACAAATGGTCCTTAAACAACTTCTCAAAGAGTTTGAAGTCAAAATGGATGATCTCATTTCATACTAAAAATGTGCCCTAAGATTACTAATTAAGCAAGCTTGAAATCGTCAAGTTAGAGCATGTTCCCAGGAGTGCCAATAAGAAGACTGATGCACTTGTAAATATTACAACCACTTTAGCATTGGGGGCAAAAGAAAACATGAATGTCCCTGCCTACAATCGATGGGTTATTACATCCCTTGATGAAGAGTTTGAGGAAAATATCAACGTAGTTAGTGGTCAAGAAGTACATGAAGAAGATTAGCGTCAACCTCTTATTGATTACTTGCAGCATGGGAAGCTCCCTAATTATCCAAAGCATAAGATAGAAATCCAACGAAGAGTTCCCCGCTTCCTTTACTTCAATGAGACTCTTTATTGGCATTCTTTCCTCAGCATTTGGTTGCAATGCTGGGTAACAAAGAGGCAAGATAAACAATGGAGGAAGGGCACTTAACAATATTGCAATGCACACAAGGCAAGGCCTAAATTGTATGATCGAATCAAGAGGATGGGTTATGATTGGCCTGCCATGCTGCAAGATTGCATTAACTATGCAAAGAGGTGCAAGCCTTGCCAGTTTCATGCTAATTTTATTCATCAACTTCCTGAATCACTCCATCCAACTATGGCATCTTGGCCATTTGAAGCTTGGGGGCTCAATGTTGTGGACCCGTCACTCGAAGCCTTCTGCTGGTCACTCGCACATCTTGGCAACAACGGACTACTTTTCCAAATGGGAAGAAGTAAGCCCCATAAGAGAAGTCAAGAAGGAGAATGTCATTGATTTTACTTGGACACACATCATTTATCGGTATGGCGTGCCTCGATACATTATCACTGACAACGGCGAATCATTTCTCAACAAGCAGGTGATTGAACTCCGTGAAAATTTTGAGTTTGTTCAGCACAAATCTTCAATGTACAATGCACCTATAAAGGGGTTGGTAGAGGGGTTCAATAAATTCTTTGCACCTTATTAAGCAAAGTGATGGTAAAGTCAAAATAGGATTGAAATGAAAGACTAGGAGATGCTCTTCGGGCATACCGAACCATGTACAAGACACCAACTCAAACGGCTTCTGTTGTTATTGTGTACGGGTTAAAACAATATTGTCTTTGGAACTTCAAATTTGTTCGCTCCGTATTGCCATACAAGAAGGCTTACTGAAGATGAAAATCACAAGCTTCGTTTAGATGAGCTCGAGGCTCTTCATGCAAAAAGACTTTGAGCACAACAGAAATTGGAATGCTATTGAGCTCGCTTATCACAAGCATTCTACAAAAAGGTGCATCCGCGTTCATTTCAAGTTGGAGATCAAGTGCTCGTAGTAAGAAGATCAACCATTATTCTACACAAGACTAGAAGCAAGTTCACTTCCAAGTGGGATAATCCTTATGCGGTTTGGGAAGTCTACACAAACGACGCTTATAAGATAGTCAACACTGATGGAGTGTGAGTAGGGCCTATAAATTGTAAGTTCCTAAAATTTTACTATCCTTGATGTATTGGTACTTGTAAGCTCCTAAGTAAAAGCCTAAACTGCTTATCATACAAAACAAATAAAACAAATCAGAAGAAAAACTTTGTACTACTCCTAGCCCGCGAGAGTATAAACTGTGGGCGACCAAATAAAAAAAAGATTTTTTCTTGTTTTTTGAACTGCATATGACTTGATCCCCTTCAGGGTGTTGTACCCACTTTAGGTACGTAGGCAATTCGGGTATGTATTCAAACACAACCACAAAAAGATCGAAAAAATATATATATGAAGTTGTTTATGCTTAATAAGGAGGGTCTTTTGACTTAGTTTGTGGTTTGCCTGATTACAAGTTGTAGATAACTTTGAACTTGGAATTTTTCATTCAAACCTCATTGAATTGACATCAAGCTTACTTCATAAAAAAATAAACACATAATGAATCTATATTGAAAAAAACGGCTATGGTGTCCATTGAAAGGTCTTCAAATCTTCAAATGACTCCTTTATGTAAGATTTAGCCTTTTCTACGCTAGCTTTGGTGGCTGGGTCTATGACTTTAATGCCATTAATAGTGTTAATTTGACCCTATAAGCCAATGACTTCCCGCTCAGCCTCTTGACGCAAATCTTCGCTGGCCACCACTTGACAGCTAAGGTCTTTCTTTTGATTGTTTAAGGATTGCAACTCTTTCAGCAATTCCTCGCTCCTTGATTCCACTTACTCCAACTTAGCCTTAAGTGCATTGTAACGAGTACTTTATGTGTCCAGCCAATGTGAAGCCTCATTAAGTTTACTATCGAGCTCTATACGACGACTCTCTCACACCTCGATAATCATTCGGTCATAGTAGCTATTTTGCTGGCCTTTAAGGTCGCATGCCTAGTGGATTAGCTTTTCAACCTTATTCTTTAAAGGAATTGCATCACCTCCTCTTTCGTTAATGAGGTTGTAAAGGCTATCAAACTCCCCCTTAACGTAATGAAGCCTTTCAAAAGGGGTACGAAACACCTTGTCCATAATAACTTGACCTGTCATCCGAGCTCCACTCTTGTTTACTTCTCTTATGATGGCATCAACGTTGAAGACAAAAACATCTTGTGAAGCTCTTAAAGGGCGTAGTAGAGGGGGCACTCATGGAGCATCTACTAAAGGGGTAGACACTGCTTCATCATCATTGCTTAGGGTACAAATACTCTTTGAGTCGTTGATGCATAAATCATTGCTGAGGAAATCTTGCCCAATGGATCATAAGTGCTTAATTGAAGGGAAACAGTGACTTCTTTGTGGCAGAGGAACATGTGCCAGCTTCTTAAAATTCATGTCGTCGCTTTCTCCCTCTTAAAGAAAAAAGAGGTCAAATAAGGGAACATTGAGGTAAGCATTTCAAAGAAGACGAAAAAAAAGAGTTTATTTCTATGCATTCGGTGGAGCTAGGATCAAAATCTTGATGTCCATAATATTCTCCGGACCATCTAGAGGCGAGAAAATGGCCTTCCCAGAATTCAACTTACTTTGTTGGACACTTGACATACCTTGTTCATCCAGAGTACAAACAATAATAAACTTCAACTTTGATCTACAAGCTGTAGCAGGTGAAGGCTCAAGAGTAAGTCTAACCTCATTTGGAGCCTTTGTTGGCATAGCAACACTCTACATGGGAATTGCGGAGATAGGTGCGACTGAGATGACATCACCTACTACTAGGATCTTTGTCTAAGGAGTGTTGTCTTCTGTGGCAAGAATAGGAGGTCTATGGGAGCGAACGATCTTCAGTTTGGGATTTGAGCCAGGAGCACCTTCATCCCTTTGAATATTTTTGTCAGATGAACCGTCTCTCTTCCTCTTTGAGTTTCCTCCAGAATAGGTACATGATGAAGTAAGGAACACTTTACACCACTACTCGTGGAAGCGTGGAGTGAACTTCCTCTCCAGAGAAGGGCACTGATAGCAAACAACACCTGAGAATTTGTTCCATAGCGTACGTATTCTTGATGAAGTCGAAGCATAATCTTTGAATTCGGAAGGATGGAGAAATCTATGTTCGTAGGAATGTCCTGAGAAAGCCAAATTGTTTGCTGAACTTATGAGGGCAATAGTGCTCTATAACAAAACTATCCTCGCAACAGCAGTAGACGTAACTCGAACGAATGCTAGCAAGATAAGCAAAGTCGGCCCGTGACAGTTGGCCATTGTTGATGAGGGTTTCTTTAATTCGATGCCTGATAGCATTATTCTAGCAAAAGCCCCTACTAGAATTAAGGAGTTCACGGGCTCCGCCAAGGTCAAATGATTTAGCCCAACTAAAGCCACTGAATTTTGGCATTCTTAGTTGGAAGGGACTTTATCATCAAGATCATGTGGTCGAAAATATTTACCTACCCAAGCATAAAGAAAATGCCATAGGATATGGCCTTCTTTTCTTCCTAGTTGAGCAGAGCGATAAATTTCTCCAAGAACTCTGTAAATGCTTCCGAAGATGACTGAAGAAAGACAATATGCTTGGTCTCTTTCCATACTCGATGCTACTGAGAAAGTCCCAGGACAAATGCAACCGGCATCTGTGATTGGAAGTATGAACAAGCACAGCCAACGTGAAAGAAAGGCTGTAAGGAAAGTCTCTGTGTGCTTGCCTTTGGGCACGCCTAACTCGATAAAGACAGCATGAGACTCATTCCATCAATGAACTTCAGTAGTAAAAGATACATAGGTTAGGAAAGGGACCCAGCTTCGACGGTCTGATTTTATGGGAGCGTGATATTTGATTGGTCCCCAGAACCAAAATGCGATTCATTTCTCTATGGTTGGTTTGTGATCAAAGCGTTGTTGAAGAATATGGTAGGTTGTAAATAAATGAGTGTAACTACTTCCCAGGCTAGTCTTGAGTTCTTTGGATGGATAAACGACTTCATTGTAGAGAAAACCTGACAACAAAAGCCCGAAGGAGCCATCGATGTCCAGTACAGAAATAGATACATCGCCTTTTAAGGTATGCAAAGAGTTTGTTTCGGGGCACCAGTATTCGCAAATTGCTCGAATAATATTTGGATAGTTGTCATAAACAAAGAGCTTGCTAGACCTTGTTCAGTTCCAGAACTTGCTGGACCTTGTTTGTTGGACCACCATGGTCTGATGGCTGCCCCCACATAGCTTGCATTCCAGGATAATGGAATTGGGATAATAATAGACACATATATATGTAGGTATAGGCCAAAGATACACACACACTTATATACATGTATTTGTAAGGCAAAGAGTTACCACATGTATGCTCTATTTGAGCAAAATAGCTCTGTTTGAGCATAATTACAACTCACTAATTACATACATAGGGGTTTATATTACACTAGTACAGTGCTTGTATTGTCACAGGTTGTGGCTTTGACTAAATGTCTGCTCTTTGCATCTCAATCGCCCTCTCCTTGCTCACCATGCTTTCTGCTAGGATCTCCTTAATCGATACATATTGAACTAGTGGTTAAAGTAAGGGATGGAACCTACAGTAGTGGTTAAAGGAAGGGATCTCCTCAATTTGATCCAGTCTCTTACATCACCTTAATCATCTGTACTTTGTCTTATTTTCAGCCCTAATGCTTGCTTCTTTCTTTTGTGAGTCTTGCCCTCCAAAACCCCATTATACAGATGACGAAATAACAGAACAATTGGGAGGGAGGCCAGTAGGTTTAATTGTTTTAGTATTTTATTTTTTGGGGGTGGGGCTGGCAGTTGGTATAGATGGTGGGTTAGGGAACATGTGACAGCGCAAAGAAAGAATAGCTACGAGATTTTTTTTCTTTTTTGCGGATTTTTAGGGTGAATTTTTGTAAGAGTTGTTCATGTAATCAAGATAAACAAATAAAAGTGCGTTCAAGTTTTGGAAGTAGACCCTGAACTATTGAAGAATGTCTTAGAGATAAAGAATGGGGATAGGATGAAGGTAGTAGTGAGTTTAGGTTGTGTATAATTTAGATGGACTAATGAGTTTTGGTTTTAAGATTATCGTTCGCGATTATAAGTATGACGGTGATTGACAATTTCGCTAATGTAATGTTTGGTTAGATGTAATCAATCTTGTAATGCAAATAAGTTTGTAATTGTGTTTTCATTACCTTGTTTGGTTGTATGATAGTATTGCAATAAAAGAACTATATTGTAAATATAATTACCACAAGCTAAGTAATCATGATTGCATTACAAAGTCAATTGCATTACATTGTCATTACATTACATCTAACCAAACATTACATAATAGTTCTAAGAGATTTTTATGGTTTTCAAGATACATGCTCTGGTGTTGATTATGTGGTTGTATATATAAGAAAATTGCAGATATGTTATGGCGTAAGTCTACATGTATGGCCAATATTCTATTTTTTTGTCATTCTAACATAATTGTTGATAAAACTGTCTTTTAATCACGATTCTTGATAAAATTGTAGTCTAAGTGATATTACTTATTCTCGATCTTGGCACAGTTTGCTTCTCGATCACCGTTGACCTTGCGCTTGATTGTGCTTAATTCGCATCTCGGCACAGGTTCATTGTTATCAATCTCGGTACAGGTTAGTCAATTTTTCAATTTTGCTATTTCCTAGCTCCATTGCTTATGCAGATCAGTATTTATTCCCATCTCCCTCTTGAACATCCTACCGATAAGCCCACTTCATGATTTCATTTAGAGAAGACTGTTGAAGTTTCCTGTAATTGATTCATGTAGTCTAAGCGTAGCAAAAGCTTATGTGAAGGTTCCCGTAATTGATTCCTTCAGCAATGGGTGTTGGTTTCATCAGTTCCACTAATTTTGTGACTTTAAGATGCTCTTTTCTTAGTTCAATTGAGATAACTTCGATGTTTCCTATAATTGATTCCTTCAGCAATGAGTGTTTTTTTGTAATTATTTGACTTTGAGGAGAAATAGTTATGTGCCATGTGATGCCTAAAACTACTTTAATTCATACTAAATTTCAACTTTGATATGGTAAATGCTAGTAATTAAGTGATGAGATTTGCGTAGTTATTCATATACTTTGGTAGTGTTATCATCTTAAATTTTTTGAGTGTATGACAATCGTCGTGACACAATGGTGGTGCTGCTTGGTATGATTTTGTTTTTTAAAAAAGTTGTTAATGTTGTTGATGGCAGTTATTGAAATGGGTGTTGATCTATCGGTTATAAATGCTAGTAATCTTCAATGAATAGTAATTTGTCCTATTGGCCTTTTAATCTCTAAAGGACGTAGCTATGTTTTTTCCTGACATTTATATCAAGTGAATTGGTTGTTTAGCATGTATGCTAGCAAATGATGATGACTTCTTTTGATTTGTATTGTAGCTACATAGTTGATTGCTGCTTATGGATTGTCTTTTGTTACACCTTTATTTCCTCTTCTATGTAAATGACATGAACAGAATCTGGTCCAAGTTGTTTAAAAATATAATAGTAATATTAAAATAATGCAGTTTATAAATGTCAAAATCTAAACAAGTTTTGTTACCTTCAAAACCTACTTATACATATTATAGAGATATAATCTCAACCGTTTTCTAAATCTTCTTATTTTATTGAATTTAGGTAATTTAACTATGGATACATTTAGCAACAAGAGTTGGGTAAAATACCAAAAAGCTTTCAGGGCATTATCAGAATTCGAAGATTGTTTAAATGCATTTCTTGATCATGCATTCTCTATTGTTGCCTTAGATGGAACAATTTATTGCCCGTGTAAGCCATGTGCAAAGTGTTTTGTGCATGGTAGAGATATTGTGTATGAACACCTTAAACTTATTGGCATGGACAAATGTTATGCTCAAAGTAGATGGGTTCATCATGGAGAAGTTGAACAAAATCAATCTAATAAATCATCAGCTAACATTCATGTCCATGGGGAAGCAAGTGAGGGACATGATATGCAAGACATGTTGGAAGATACTTTTGGTTTTCATAGTCCTAATGGAATTGGGGGCCAAACACAACACCAAGATGGGCCAAATGCAGAAATGAAGGCCTTTTTGAAATTAGTGGAGGATATGAATAAACCCCTATTTTCAAGATGTGAGAAAATTTCAATTCTTTCTTTTATTGTGTCGTTATACCATGTAAAGTGTTTATATGGGGTAACTGATGGTGCTTTTAATGCCTTCATCAAATTGTTCAAAGAAGCCCTCCTCGAAGGATATGAGTTCCCAAGTTCTTTTGAGAAAACGAAAAGCATAACTAAGAAATTAGGACTTGGTTATAATAACATTGATGCATGTCCTAATGACTGTGTACTTTTCTGGAAAGAGAACGCGGACTTAGATAATTGCCCTAACTGTGATGCCTTTAGATGAAAAACCACTTATGAAGGTTTGATTGCTATACTGGCTAATGGTAAGAAAGTCCCAACGAAGGTATTACATCAGTTTCTACTAATACCAAGACTCCAAAGATTATTAATGTTGTCAAAAACTGCAAATTCTATGAGATGGCATGCATACGGGCATAAGAAAGATGGTAACTAAGGCATCCTATTGATTCCCTTGCTTGGAAAAGATTAGATGAGCGTTACCGTGAATTTTCTAGTGATCCTGGGAATGTTAGGCTTGGGTTGGCAAGTGATGGATTTAACCCTTTTGGTATTCTAGGTACCCAATACAGTATATGGCATGTTGTCTTGACAACGTATAATCTACCTCCGTGGTTGTGCATGAAAACAATCTTATTTTATTATCTTACTTATTATATTATTCCCGGTCTGAAAGCCCCTGGCAATGATATTGATGTGTATCTGCAACCTTTGGTTGATGAGGTTAAATAGTTATGGGATGACGTTGATACATATGACTCTTATAATGGTGAGACTTTTCCATTGAAAGGGGCATTGATTTGGACAATAAATGACTTTCTAGCCTACAATAATTTGTCGAGATGGGGGACAAAAGGGAAGATGGCATGTCGTCATTGTAATATAGATACATGTTCTCACTATTTGTGTAACAACTAGAACCTAAAATCATGCTAATTACCTTGCGTTATAGTAATTACAAAATAATCGAGTTGGACGCCGCATTTCGATTTAGTACTTTACATGTGTACATGTTTATTTACGCAATTGCAGGTTGAATCGGCATAGTGGTTTCAAAATGAATTTTTAGTTACACTCCTGCATAATCTTTATATAACAAATGCTAAACTGGGTAGAGTGCTCACAATTGAGGAATTCTCAAATA
This sequence comes from Selenicereus undatus, assembly GCA_017589665.1. NCBI lineage: Eukaryota > Viridiplantae > Streptophyta > Magnoliopsida > Caryophyllales > Cactaceae > Selenicereus > Selenicereus undatus. The sequence continues at coordinate 13,875,504 of JACYFF010019584.1, forward strand.
CTGTATGGAGAGTGATTTGTGGAGATTCAGTAGATAGCAACCGTAGATTTAAACTTAATACTGAATCTTGGCCTTTTAATTATTCACATTATTTTAAAATTTAAAACAATTAGAAATTAATTTAATTCTAAATTCCAAATTTCATAAAAATTCACAGTTCTCACAGGCCTCAGGATCAAAACCTGGCTCTGACAGAAGAGTTGCTTCTCTAACCTCCTTTGTTTTTTTGCTCTTCAAATAGCAACCGTGGATTTAAACTCAACAGTGAATCCCGACCTTTCAATTATTCACATTATTTTAAATTTTTAAACAGTTAGAAATTAATTTGATTTTAAATTTTAAAATTCATAAAAATTCACAGGTCTCACAGGTCCCAGGATCGAAACCTGGCTCTAATAGAAGAGTTGCTTCCCTATCCTCCTTTGTTTTTTTGCTCTTCAATTTTTTTTTTTCGGGACAGGTCCCAAGATCGAAACCTGACTCTGATAGAAGAGTTGCTTCCCTACCCACGTTTAATTTTTCGCTCTTCAATTTTTTTTATTTTTTTCCCCCTAATTCTTTTGTCTATAGTTTGAGAAAAAGCGTGAAATAAGATAGGTTTAATATAAAACCTGCAAATAAGGATTGAGCTAATTCTCTCCACATACTTACTCTTTCATTTATTAATACTGTGGTCAATGCCCTTGCGATGCAAGGTTTTTAATAAAAAGTAAAAGTTTATCTTATCAACGTTATCGCACATAGTAAAAGAGTAATATATACATCTTTATAAGATAAATGTAAAAATGAATGGTAGCCGAAGAATATTTCCCCCCCTCAATCCAAGCTTCTCATTAATTCCATCAAAATACTCAAAACAGTTAGAATTTAATTCGATTTCAAATTTTAAAATTCATAAAAATTCACTAATTGATATCCCCCCACTTCCCTACTTTCCCACGTCACTCTCTTTATCGTCAATAACCACCTAAAATTATATTCCCGCGAAGAGAGGGTCAGAAAGATGTGGATATGGAGGATAGTTTCCAGTGGGGGGAAAAAAATCATATTTCATTATCATTTTCTTTTTGGAGGGGATCAGATTTAATTAGCAATCTTACTATGTCCTAACTTGAATAATTAATTTGTATTTATATACGGCATGTAAATTATATCATATGATCATAAACTTTTATTCTACATTTTTTTTTTTGGAAAAACAACAATTCATCAATGAAGTATA
>JACYFF010019584.1:13884983-13919004 GCA_017589665.1 Selenicereus undatus
TAATAATAATAATAATAATAATAATAATAATAATAATAATAATAATAATAATAGCAATACCTATATCAATAGCAATAATTATAATACTGGTGCTATTTCTAATAATCGAGACAAAACAAATGATATTGACAAGCTCATGTTAATTACTATAATGATTATGGCATTAACGATAACAAAAAAATTAAGGATAATAATACCATCTTGCTTCCATAACATTTATAAAACGAGCATTGGCAATACCCAAAGAAGAAAATAGAACAATGTGAGATGAAATCAAGTTAGATGAGAGGTAACAGACATGCATTAAGTAAAAAGGAAAGCCAAAGAAGTTTGAATTACCTATTAGACTAGAAAATTTAATAAAAATTTTCTAAACTCACACTAACCATGAAGTTACATATTGGAAGCAGAAGTGAGGCCCTCTGTCACTTTAAGCTGCCAATAAACGATTTTCATTAAAACGGAGTCAAAGATCAGGTACATACATTGCCTGTGCTCTTCGAAAACTTACATGTTTCTTAAACTATACAAAATCAATATCATGTTCATACAATGAATCATTTGACGCAATGTTTTGTCATCGAAGCAAGTGACTCCAATCAATTACCAATCATCAGGACTTATGCCCATCAATTTACCCGTGTGGCTGCAACTCAGGTTTCTCGATCGGCCTAGGAGGTGTGCGCATATCTCAAGATTATTTCAGACGTCAATCGGGATCCACTTTAAGATAATAATGGGAAAATCAAGTTTATTTACACTTTCTCTCTCTCCTATTTGTAAAACAAAATGTTTTGAAATGTGAGTGCTCAACTAATTGAATGCAAACTTATTCTACAGCATATGGATGTACGGGCTGAGCTTCGATTCATTATTCGAATGTTTTTATATTTTCTGTTTTAGGTAAGAAATCAGTGAACTGGCCTCACCCTGGCAGGCTAGAAGTTTACAAGAAATGAGCGAGAGTTACAGTTTTTTCTTATCGTTAGTTGGCCAATGGCCAAGCGCTCACAGTGATTTGTGGGCTAGCTCCCTACAGATTTGTAGTCTTTTGAACTTTGGGTTGGTAATGCTTGGTATTGGAATGCTAAGTTATCACATGTATTATGAGCTGCACAAGTTGACAGATGTTTGTTTTGTTTCCAAAGTATAGTAAATCAAGTAATGATGAGGGTAACATAGTGTTACAATAGTTTTAGGTAGCCTTGTTCCATCACGGAACGACGATAATGTCTCCAGTTAATAAACTACGCTGTAATCCATAAGTGAATAAGTGATTAGTTTAGATTAATCAAGCATTATATATTGGGGGTGTTACAACTTGAAAAGGAGTAGGAAGTTATCTTATACTGATCATCAACGCTTCTTGAATCTTAATCATAAATTTCGATGTAATAGAAAGTCATTTGACGAAAATACTGAAATGAGGCCAGCTCCAAAGACACGATCAGGTTCATAGGTACTAGATCAAATGCAGGGACTTGATGTTACTCTAAGAAAAGGCCCTATATCCAAGCAAAGGAAGAGGAAACAAGGTGATAAGCCTACGCCTTGGAAGAAAAAGATTATTATTTTTTTCCCAACTTCCATATTGGGAACACCTTCTTATACGCCATAACTTGGATATGATGCATGTTGAGAAAATTTTCTCTGACAGTTTGATTGGTACACTTCTAAACATTGAAGGCAAAACCAAGGATACATTACAATCACGTCTAGATTTGAAATATTTGCAGATTAGGGAACATCTTCATCCAATAGAAGATGGTGCTACAATCAGAATACCCCCCTACAAGCTTTACATTGGTGCTAATGAGAAAGAGAACTTCTTAAAGGTTCTAGCTAGTGTGAAAGTCCCTGATCGCTATGCATCTAATATTACACGATGTGTGCAGCTTCGTGAGTATAAGATCCATGGCCTTGAAAGCCATGACCACCTTGCTATCATGCAACAGTTGTTGCCACTAGCAGTTCGGAAGTTACGTAATAAAGATTTAATCTTAGTTTTAATAGAAGTCAGGAGCTTCTTTAGAGAGTTGTGTTCTAAAGTGGCAACACCACATGATTTTGAATGCTTGCAAAATCGAATTGTGGTTACAATTTGCCATCTTGAACACTTATTCCCACCTTCTTTCTTTGATATCATGATACATCTGTTTGTTCATTTGGCATATGAGGTGATGATTACTGGGTAAGTGCATTATAGATGGATGTATCTAATAGAAAAGTACGTTTAATAGATACTTTATGTCATTGGCATAACTCTTGTTCATTTGTTAATTAATTTGTTGCTAACAAGACAACATGGGGGAAAATATACCTTTTTTGAGTGTTAATAGGTACATGCATAGATTAAAGACCTATGTATGTACAAAAGTTGTCCAATGGGGTCAATTGCTAAAGGATACTGTGTTGAAGAATATTTGACTTTTTGTGCAAGATATCTGCATGGTGTTGAGACAAGAGAGACTCGATCAAGTAGGATTTATGATGATGATGGTTACTAAATTCGTGAGGGTTTATCAATATTTTCTCTTAAATATCATCCCTTGTCCGAAAAGAATGACAAACAGGCGGATGATTGCCTCAGAGAACAAGCACATAGATATGTGCTTTTTAATTGTGATGAAATTGGGTTTATATCGAGTAAGTTTTTTCTTTAGTATTTTCTTATGAGACTTTATTATTACTGGAAATGATTTAATAATCTACTAATGATGATAATTTATTGCAGAGAGCATAAAGAATATGTTCACAGCAAAAATAGTTATCGAGGGTGAAGGCAAATTGAAAATATTCAAAAAAGAGAGTTTTGTAAATGGTTTGAGAATAATGTAAGTTCACAAGTTAATTGTCATCATAATTTTAGTGAATTGAATTACTAATTAAACTAACACATAATATTTGTAGGTTTCTCATCATCTACCAAATGATCCTTGTTTAGTTGATGATTTTGGGTCGCTTAGTAAATATCCTTCCTTATGCATGAAGACGTTTTCCAAAGTTGCTTGTAATGGGTTCAAGTTTCGAATCAAAAAAGTGGACAAGAACTCTCTAACTCAGAATTGTGGTGGTGTTGTTACTGTAACATCTAGCGAAGGTGACATCAGTTACTATGGTGTCCTGTGGTGTCCTTGTGTCCTGACAGAAATCCAAGAATTGGATTACATGGAGGGAGGAAGGTTCTTTTGTTTAGATGCAGTTGGGTGGATCCCATTAAAGGCGTTAAAGAATATCAATTTGGATTTATCTTGGTAAATTTGAAGGCATTATGGAAAACTGATGAACCTTTTGTTTTGGCATCTCAAGTATTGCAAGTGTTTTACATTCCAGATCCTAAAGAAAAGAACTGGCATGTTGTGACGACAACTAAGCCAAGACATATGTTCGATATGGAAGAAGAGCATATACCTGAAATAGATTTTGCTTTACCTGCATTGTTGGTCGACATTGATGTAGATGAAAATGATGCTGACAAGTGTGTAGAAGATCTTGAGCTAGCCATACTTGAGGGAGGACTTCTAAAGACTCAACGCAATGAGGATACATTTAGTGACGACAATAGCTGTGATAAAGATTAAACTCTGGATGATTATGATTAAATATTGATATGGAAATGATGCCCATTGGTGATAATGATTTAATTTTTCTCATTATTTATATTTTAGGGTGAGAAACCCTTTTTTTATTTGTTTGGATTCCACATTTTAAAATAGAATATTGTAGAGATTTTAATATTTTTGTTATGTTAAGGTTTGTATATGGTTGCATCTAATTTTCTAAATTATGTTGTTACAAATGTCCAATATTTTATTTATTTGTCAGTTTTATTTGTCATTTGTCACAGGATATAATAATGTCAAATACAAGAGATGCTGGGAGAAAAAGTTGGATAAAGATGTCCCAACTAAAGGTACTAACTTAGCTTCTTATTACATGTTAATATTCCATACCCTTTATGAAATTTAATTTCAGGTTATGATTTTGTACACAGGGTGCTAGGAGAACTTTAAAAAATGTTAGAGTTATAGGTGAACAACCAACGGACAATGCTCCCCCTGAATCATCAAAGGTTCGACGTGTTCTTTTCCAGTCAAACACATCATTGAATTAAGGGTTGTACAACATTTGTTGACATTTGCTTAATGTACTTACAAGTTCTATTTATTTATCATTGTTATTTCCTCATTATGATCTTTATACATTGTTTGCTAAAAATCAACTCAATAACGGTACAAATGTACTCATGCAACTTTTTTAATTTGTTGTTTTTGTCACTAAGAATTCTAATTCATGTTTTTTATACTCAACAATATTAGTCGGTCGGGGCCCAATGCTTTTGAAAGGATCAGTGGAAGAAAACTCCTCTAAACATTCAATAAATGGCAGTAGTGGTACGCTGTAGTCGTCATCATCATCCAAAAGAAATGGTAACCAAGAAAAAGTTTTATTTGCCATATTCAACTAACATTGTATTGCTTACTAAATTTATTTATGAATCAATTATTCTCCACCCATATAGATTGTTGAAATCCAAGGCATGACTATCCATTCTGGAGAAGGACACAAGTTACTTCTGCATCATACGCTACAGATCAAGTTGATACGTGTGATGGTACGAATACTTTTAGTACTCCTACTGACTAGCAAATTGTACTCACTAGCGGACATGAGTTTTTTCTTTGGCATGCACACTTGGCTAGCCTATCTAATGACAACTAACGTTTGCAATATATAATGTGGATTTTCCTTTATTCATGTGGCTAAACGAAATAAAACCAGCCAATGCCTCTTGGGATGTCTATCGCGGCTGTTTTGGCCCAAGTTCGGCCTTGATTTTACGTATTTTGATCAAACTTTGGATTTTTCTGTGTTTGAATGGTGATTAGGGTTTTTTTAGGTAATTGAATTTGTAGGGTTTTGTTGATTTAGGATTTTGGAATGTTTCGAGCTTTCTGTTTTCAAGTTGTAATCTTTGTGGTTTTATGGTGATTGTGTGTCTTGGGGTCTACCAAGCGTTGAAATAAGATCCCATTTTTATGTTGGTTGAGAGTATTGGCGTGTGGGTATTCTATTCTATTCTATGTAATACTTGGACTTATGTCTGCGGTAGACATCTTGTAGCACCTTCTTCTATTGGCTACGCTTTAGAATAGTAGATTGGTTTTTCTGTGTTTTGAATGTAAGGTGCTGGTATGATCCTTGGCTGCGTTGGTGTTGTCTCTTAGTCCTTTGATTTTGTGATTCTTATTATTATTCCTTTGACTTCATTTATTGTAGTGGGTAAGAGAAATCGAACTGTGCAAGTTAGGCCTTTTTGTTGCATTTGGAGGCTAGACGGGCATTAGAATCTAGGACTCAAATTGGTTGTTCGGAAGTGTAAAAGTTACTATCTTCATTGATAAGCAGTATGGACCATGCACGTCATTGTCACGCTGTATACATCTCTCTGGCATATATATTTGGTTGACAAGTTATGAATCTATGTGGCTTGTATATCCGTCTGACATATATATTTGGTTGACAGGTTTTTTTTTAATTTATTTTGATAACTCCAATTCAATTTAAGTCACATTCCTCTTTATGCTATTGCGTGGGAGCTGAGTACTTTATGCAATATCCCAATAATGTCATTAGAAATAATTTTCCATCCTGTTTTATTGCATTATTGCGGCTCTATGTAATACCTTGACTTGTGTCTGCGGTAGATATCTTGTATCACCTTCTTCTGTGGCAAGAAACGTTGTCAAATCCCGCCTCCAATTCTGAGTCTCCGCCATTACGAACAAACCTCTTGCTTTGATATCCATCTTGCTCATATCTCAAGGCGTGGGCTCTCTCTTTTCCCACGATCTGAAACATCTCAATGACTACTGTCTAATACTGTTATCGATGCTGGCTTAATCTCACCCTTGAAATTAGACTATCGTCCGCCATGAACACTTTATCCCCTTTTGGGTCATGTTATGGGCTTATATGCCTCCTGGAGACTACAATAACAACACTTCTCAGTGTGGGTTCCGCTTTCGTGGGGTTTGAGGAGATTCAGCTGTAGGCAACCTTACCCCTACCGGTATTCCTATCTGTAGAGAGACTGTTTGTAAAAGACTCGTAAAAAAGAATTTGAAAAATATTTTAAGGAAGAAAGACTTTGTAGAAACATTTAATGGAGAAATTAAGGGCACATCGCAAGGAAAGACTACGATAAATTAAAAAGGCAAGTTGTTGGACCTATGTAACAAAAAAAGAATAAATCCGAGGGGGGTAACATACCTCAACATCTAAAGGTAAGAGAACGTCGCCTCTTCCCAGAAGAAAGTGCTACTTCCAAACAAATACGACATCCGAAAGAAAAAAACTACCGCTGCCACTGCAACCAAAAGACAACTACGGGGTCGACTCTCCGCGGTCTAGGATCTTAATCCTATTCCGCCACAGCCTCCTATCCTGAGTCAGGTTTTCCGTCAAACCGACAACTTTCAAGTCATCTCTAATCACTTCGTTCATACTCTTCTTTGGTTAGCGCCTCCCTCTTTTGCCTTCGGGGATGTCGATCCCCTCTCATTTTCTCACTGGGGCGTCCACACTCCTCCTTTTCACATGACCAAACCATCGGAGTTTAGTTTCTCATCTTATCTTCGATTGGAGCTACTTTAACTAAATCCTTGATAACATCATTCCTAATTCTGTCTATTATCTTATAACCGCACATCCACCTAATCATTTACATCTCTGCCACCATCAACCTCTGAACCAACGTCTTTTTTATGGGCCAACATTCCGATCCATAAAGAACCGCCGGTCTAACTACCATACGATAGACTTTGCCTTTCAAACTGAGGGGCACCCTCTTATCACACAGCACACCAGAGGTAAACTTTCATTTTTGCCAGCCTACCTTTATACGGTGGCTGATATCTTCGTCAATATCTCCATTCTGCTTAATGATCGAGCCTAGATACTTAAACTTATCGACCTTAGGCATCGGCCTCCCATCCAGAGTAACTTCTCCCCCCGCATCCACCCTTCCACTGAAACCGCAATGAAAGTACTCCGTTTTCGTTCTACTAACTCTAAAACCTCTAGATTCCAGAGTACGCCTCCATCTTTGCAACTTGTCATTAACTCCCCGTCTGGTCTCATCAGTAAGAACAATGTCATCTGCGAATAACATATACTAAAGTAACTCGTCTTGAATCCCTCTTGTAAGTTCATCCATAACTAGAGCGAAAAGAAAAGTGCCTAAGGCGGAACCCTGATGCAGACTTATACCAACGAAGAAGTCATTGGTGACCCCTCCTGGCTTCCTAACACTCGTCCTACTACCCTTGTACATATTCTTAATAACTCGAATAAACACGGGTGACACTCCTTTCTTTTCCTGGAAATTCCATAACACTTCCTGCGGAACTTGATCATATGCTTTTTTCAAGTCAATGGACACCATATGGAGATCCACCTTTCTATCTCTATACAAACCCATGAGCCTTATAAGGAGGTAAATCGCCTCTATGATTGATCTGCCTGGCATAAAATCAAATTGGTTCTCTGAAATTGAAACATCCTTCCGTAACCTTCTCTCAATCACCCTCTCCCACAATCTCATCGTGTGACTAAGCAATTTTACACCCCTAAAATTATTACAATCCTGAATATCATCTTTGTTCTTGTACAGAGGAATGACTGTACTAGACCTTCATTCTTTGGGCATCTTAGCGGTCCTAAAAATAACATTGAAAAGGTCTGTCAGCCTCTCTAATCCTTCTTCACCCAAACACTTCCACACTTCTATTGGTATCTGATGTGGACTCTCTGTCTTCCCATTGGTCATCTTCTTTAAGACCTCTTTAATCTCGTCCTTACTGATAGGACCACACACCCTCGGATCAAGCCGCCTCTCGCTACCCTCTTTTTCCCTACTTCGGGAATCCTCCATCACTTCCCCATTAAGCAGTTTGGAAAAGTACCTTTGCCATCTCTCCTTGATTTCTGCATCCTCGGACAACACCTTATCATCCTCATCCTTAATGCACCTCAGAACACCTAAGTCCCTTGATCTTCTTTCCCTAGCCCTTGCCAATTTAAAGACTTCCTTCTCCCTTTCCTTGGACTCCGCAACAGCTTTCTTGGCTACCTTCTTTGCTGCTTTATACTTAGCTTTACTAATCTCTATCTCTTAATCTACTGCACTGTTCAAGAAATCAGCGTAAGTCTCTTTTTTCTCCTTGACTTTCTCCTTTATCTCTTCGTTCCACCACCAGGCACCCTTCATTTTGGTACCACCACCTCTAGAAGAATGTAGGATTTCTTTAGCCGACCTTCGAATACAATCTGTCATTGCCTCCCACATTGCATCTGGATCCTCTACCCGTCTCCAAGCTCCTTCTGTAATCCTCTTTGATAATAACGCAGTGTTCTCCTTCATAAGGGTCCACCACTTAACTCTAGGGTCCCTGACTCTCCTCTTCTTTCCCTTTGAACATTTAAACTCTACATCCAACACTAACAACCTATGTTGAGTCCTTAGATTCTCACCAGGGATCGCCTTACAATCCTTACAAAACCTCCGACTATCCGCCCTCAACAGGAAGTAATCAATTTGGGTCTTTACAGAGCCACTCTTGAAGATCACTAAGTGGTCCTCTTTCTTGAAATAGGAGTTTACCACCAACAGTTCATAGGCCACTGCAAAGTCCAACACAGAAACTCCTTCGTTGTTTCTCTGTCCAAAACCGAAACTTCCATGGGCTGAGTCATACCCGTCCGAGTCAACTCTAATATGTCTATTAAAGTCTCCTCCTATGAACAGTTTCTCGCTCTGAGGCACATCCTAGATGACCATATTCAAATTCTCCTAGAAAAGTTTCTTAATATCGTCTGACAAACCTATTTGTGGAGTATAAACACAAACAACATTGATGATTTCTGCACCCACCAAGACCTTAATGGCCATAATTCGGCCACTCCTACACCTCACTTCAACAATAAAATCTACCAACTCCTTCTCAACCAAAATGTCAACCCCATTCCTCGCCTTGGTTGACCCCGAGTACCATAATTTGTACCCATAAACTTTTCTAGCTATAACCCTCACCCACTTCGTCTCTTGAAAACACGCTATGCTAACCCTACGCCTATGCAACGCCCTAACGAATTCTATAGACTTATCCGTAAGAGATCCAATATTCCAAGACGTTAGGCGCATCTTCCGATACTCTACACCCCACCTAACCCCATTACCCTCCGGAGGACTGGCTGAGGCTACTACATTGCTAGCCACTAGCTTACGTTGCCTACACCCACCTCCCGCAACGCACTAAAAGCTGCTACTAAAAACGCGCAAAAAACTTGCACGGAAGATTAACAGGGGAGTAAGCGAAAAAAGCTCCCCAAAAAGTCCCGGGGTGGGCCCAAAAAAAGGCAAAGGCCTGCAACTAAAAGGGAGTGAGATGCTGGCCACGAAGAACCACAGACTTAGAACACCGGCCTTGGAGTCAACTAGGCAAGAAAAAATAAAAAAACACTAGCCAATCGAAAACTACTAACTAAAAATAATAAGAAAACTAATATACCCAACACACCCTCAATCAAATACACACTAGAGCTTAAGACTAATACCGCAAACGACCGAAACGAAAATACTATAGAAACTGATAGCAACACTAACTTACTAAAGAGAGACTAAAAGCAACACTACATACAAATAATACTAATAATGACAATGGCCTAGAGATGCTACTAGAATACTAACAACAAGAAAAATACTAATACTAACAACCAAAAATAATACTAATAATCAAATTGCCGCGAAACTTACCACACAATAGCAAATATCAATTACTAATATACAGCACCAAGTGTAAATAAATTAAAAAGACGCAGGAGCTAAAGCAGTTGCTAAGAATGCTACTAAAAAACACTAACAATACAATAAAAAAATAATCTCAATGCTAATAATAATAAGAATGCTAATACTAAAGAAATAATAATACTACTAATAATAATAGTGAAACCAACCTAACAACAAAGAATAGTAATGCAAAGTTCCAAAAGTCACCAATGAAAGCAGTAAATACATAAGAGGCCAGATCGAACAAAAGAACGCCCTCAAAAGAAAGAAGGAACCAAGAGCACTTAAACTTGAAAAAAATGCTGGAGGCCAACACTAAGGAGAAATTCAACGATTAATACCAAAACTAGGGTTGTCAAACAAGTCGGGTCGGGTCGACCTATTTAATAAACGGGTCAATTTCATGTCGGCTTTAAAAATAGCTTAGATCTGCTCAAAACTGAAAAATAACAAGTTTTCACACTAAATGGTCAAATCGTGTCGACTTCGGGTCGAAATCGGTTCGGTTCAGGTCGGATTCGTGTTTCTCTCGGTTAATTCGGGTCGGGTTATCGGGTCGGGTTAGACTTTGACAGCCCTAACCAAAACAGACCCGAGCTAAGAAACAGTGGCCACATTGACTTGCACAAATAAACAAAGTTGGTCTGCACCCTACTTAACTAGGCTTACCGCAAACCTACGCTTGGGCAGAGCACCCAACGGTCACTCTCCCCCAATTCACAGGAAATGGAGGTACACTGAGATTAATCGAGGATAGAAGAAGGAAGAAGATGACCAGATCACAAATTGGGCCAAATAGGACCTTTAAAAGGATGGCAATCAAACCAGAAATTAACGACGGTTGATCAAATACAAAGACGAGGTACAGAGTTGAGTTCGGTACCACAGATTGTCACCAACGAAGACAGAGGGGGGATCCGACTTACTTGACAGGTGGCGGAGATGAGCCGATTGGTGAGCCAATTGTTGATGATGGGGGAGGAGGAGCTACAAGATAGTTTGCTGCGAAATTGGGCTACCAGATCTTAGATAATGGAGAGGTGAATACAGCAGAACCCAGCGAAATTGAGCAGCACTCTGCATGGCACTGCAGCAGTGACGACAAAGGCTGGGCTGGACTTGGGCGTCAGAAGGCTGGCAGCGTGCGACCGTTCCGGTGGCCGGTGGTGGTGGCCACCCAAATTATCTAAGATCACGGGCTTCAGCTCCCTAATTCGCTCTCTTGTTCCAAGAGCCAATCTTTGGAAAACTGCCTGATTTAATGGCTTTTCTCTGATATACTAACCTCAATCTTCATCTCATAAAAGAGAAGATGGTCATACGCTTTGCCTGATTTAATGGCTTTTCTCTTCTTGGCTGCAGAACTCCTGGAGACTATGAGGGCCAATTCAAAACCAATCTGTGTTTTCAACCCCCCTCCACCCACCAAAGAATTCAGGCACATCCCATTCCTGAGTACTGGGTAATATCAGCCTACAGGACAAAGGGCATCTGGGCTCGGCTTTGTCATCTCGTTCGATAACTACATGATCATGTTGCTTGAGCAAACTGTAACCTTTAATTCTAATGACAGTCTACAACAATACAGTTGGTGTGTCCTCATTGAGGGATGATCAGTGAAAGACTTAGATTCCTCTAGCAGTAATCTGGATGCATCACTTGCTGGTGCCTATCTGGATACAAGATCTCCGGCAGTTTGGTCCAATAAGGCTTTACACTCTGTGGTTCCATTGTTTCCTGTTGGACCTAGAGGTAGCTTTGTCATACTCGAATTCAGTCTAGCTAAAGAGGGACTTTCAAGGGCAGCAAATGTGGAACATAACAGGGATACGGATCACAGAATAATGTACGACGTTCAGAAATTATCCATTGGGGTTGTTGAACAAAAGCATGTGTGTTGGTCAGATACACTTAATGCAAAGTGGTGAACGATTTCTTGAGATGTTGATGATGGAAAAGTATGGTGAGTTGAATCGATTGTTTAGACGTCAACTTGAGTCTGACATTGTTGGAAGATCTCTTGGGTTATTGGGGTTTACACCCAATGGCAGTGTTTGGCTAGTAAGGAACGTGGCAGGAAGACAAGAAATCTTGCTTCTTGATCCGAGTCGAAGTCCACCTACATATGTTCTGGTTGCGGAAAAATATGTCCATCATGTTATGAGTCGGTTGCTAGTTATGCAAAAAGGTATTTATGTTTGAAGAGAAATATTTGCTTTATTTATAATATAATGGAGAAATTACAGAGTTGTGTTCCAAAGATGTTATGTTCCCCTGAATTGGATCGTCTCTGTTAATTCGATGTCTTGCTTTAATTATTGGTCATTAACTCTACTTCTAATAAGAAATTTCAAAGAAGAGTGCTAACATATACAACATATTCAATTTAGGCCCTAGTATTGCTAGCTTTAAAATCACTACTAATTACTACTTCTGAATTCCGATTGCCCTTGAAATTCATTGATCGAGGCTCAAAAAATGAGACACAAAATATTTCTTGGTTATATGGAGGATTCATTAGTGAATAGAAACCCGTTTCACATGAAAGTTTCTTGTCAACAGTTGAGCTGGAGTGGGAAGTCACATCTAATTGCCATAGGGTTAGGACTCTTGAATATGATCTTTTTGCTTATTGTACTTTTATGTTCAGCTTTGTTTCCTTCACCTGTGTCTGTGTTTGGTGAGCAAAAACGGGTTGGGGACTTGAATCCTCAGGGTTCAAGTTCCACTCCTTAATGTTTGGTGATAAATTTGGAAAAAGGAACTTGATACTTGGGGGGATCAAGTCCCCCCATAAACCCCTGGAACTTGAACCCTCCTATTATTGGAGGGTTTCAAGTTCTCATCCCCAGGGTTCAAGTTCCACTCCATAATAATAATAATTATTATTATTATAATAATTCTTATTATAATTATTATTATTATAATATAATTCTTATTATTATTATTATTATTATTATTATTATTATTATTATTATTATTATTATTATTATTATTATTATTACAATTATTATTATAATATAATTCTTATTCTTATTGTTATTGTTATTATATAATAATAATAATTATTATTATTATTATTATTATTATTATTACTATTATTATTATTATTTTTATAATATATTAATTATTATTATTATTATTAATATTATAATTATTATAATAATAAAAATAATAATTATTATCATTATTATTATTATTATAATAACAATAATAATTATTATAATTATTATGATAATAATAATTATTATTATTATTATAATATGATAATAATAATTATTATTATTATTACTATAATAATTATTATTATTATTATTATTATTATTATAATTATTATTATAATATAATAATTACTATTATTCTTATTATTATTATTATTATTATAATATAATAATTATTATTATTGTTATTGTTATTATATAATAATGATAATAATAATAATTATTATTATAATTATTGTTATTATAGTAAATATTATTATTATTATTATAAATATTCATACTTGCATATAATATTTCTAAAATAAAAACAGACTTAATTCCATTCCAAAACTACTCACCAAACAGCAAGGAGTGGGACCTGATTCCATTCCAGTTTTCACCAAACAACTAGGTTCAGAATTCAAGTTCCATACCCAACCCCCCAGAATTCAAGTCTTGATTCCATTCCATTCCAGTTTCCCTCACCAAACAGGGCAGTAAGGTGTTGGTGCTGAAAACTATTATGTTATGTTACTCTGAGTGTCTTGCAATCTTTCTATGGGATTTAATTAAGAAGGTTGTCCAGGAGTTTCTGATAAACATGGGTTTCTCGTTTGTAGTGGTTTCATTGTATGTTCATAGTGTTTTTTCGGGCCTTTTGGAGTTTGCTGAAACAAAATTTTTCGGATTTTGCAGGGCTGGATTAGTATAAAATGTTGGTCTGATCCTTGGCTGCATTGGTATTGTATATATCTGTCTGGTCATCATCACAGTGTTGTATATGTCTGTCTGGCATATATATTTGGTTGACAGTTATGAATCTTTCTGGCTTGTATATCTGTCTGGTATTTTCCATCCTCTATGGGGCTAGTATGGAAGTTTACCGGAATTCAACCCCTGCCTGCCTTGCCTAAGCGGCGCCGAGGGTGGAACAACGATGGTCGAGCAGTGCTGGCATTGGATTCACTGGTAGTTCTACAATGGTTTTTGCGTGTTAAGAAATTTCCTGCAGTCTAGAACTCCCAATTATGACGCAACATGAAAAAGTGACGCCTTTTTCTGGTTGTATTATTTGAATATTTCATTCGCGTGAAGCTAAGATGTCCACTACTTGATATGACCTTGTACAATTTGAGATTTCCCAACTTTCATGCAATTGTTCATTTTTATTCTGTGAGAAGGTAGTTATAGCACGTCTTAAGGCAGTCAGTTTACCGATGGAGAAAAACTTTTTCAAGAATTCCTTTTGCAATTGATCCCAAGTGGTGATATTTGTCTTAGTGCCCAACCAAGCTTTAGCTTTATCTTTTAAAGAAAAAGGAAAAAGCCGCAAGCGAAGAGCATCATCAGAGATATTATGTAAAAACACAGTAGAGCAAATCTCTAAGAATGCATCAACATGCTTGAAAGGATTTTCAGACTGTAGCCCATAAAACGACGACAACATTTGGATAAGAGAATGTTTAATCTCAAATGGCACCGTAACAGTGGGCATACGGGTTCTAGTTGGTGAATCATATGTGGCGGGAGTAAAATACTCTTTAAGTTGCTTAGGTGGTGGGGTTGGTTGTGTAGAAATAACCATAATTAGTTCCTTAATTAAAGGGACTAAATATTGGCCAAATTATTCTGCAAATATTTAGGTTGTATTTTTTTTGTAGTAGTTGCTGTAATCTTGGTTGTAGTTGCCTAATTTACAGGGCACCTCTGTGCATAAATATTTGTACTATCTCAAGCAATAAAGATATACAAAAATTAAAACCACAATCCTGCTTGATTTCTCTATATGGTATCAGAGCCGTAAGGTTCCGACTTGGGGATACGAAACCTTGTTTTTCCTCATCATTTACCAGAAGTCCTTACCTACAATGGACGAACAACCACCATCAAACAACCAGTTAATATCCATGGAACAAATGGAACAAATGTTCCAGTTATTCCAGAAGTTAAATAAAACCCAAAACAACCCAGAATCCGGCACATCACAAACAGTGCGTGTGGCCGAAAAACTAACCTTTACGAATTACACAAAATGGTGTAAACTGATGCAAATAGCTATCGGTGGGCGGGGAAGGCTCAACCATATCACTGCCGACCCTGTCCAATCAGACGACCCGGATTATCACCAGTGGGCTCAGCGAGACTCCATGGTAGTCTCATGGATTATTGAGAACATTGATGGAGATCTAGTGAACCAGTTTCTGGATTATAAAACAGCCTGGGAATTATGGAAGGGCATCGAAACGCTTCTTAGTAGTGGAAGGGACGAACTTCAGATCTACGATCTGAGTTCTAAAGCAGCCACCATGACCCAAGGAAAAGATACAATTGAAGTGTATTTTAGCAAATTAAATACACTTTGGAAGGAAATTGACAGAAGAATGCCAAACCCGATGAAATGCGCAGAGGACATTACTGTGTTCAACTCATTCATACAGAGGCAACGTTTATATCAATTCTTGGCTGGAATTGATAATTCATTGGACAAAGAAAAGAGGGACATCTTACATCTAGACCCTCTCCCCACCATCGACGTCGCATACGCCACCATCCGGCGAGAAATTATGCGCCGGGGTATTATGACTAGCGCCTCATCATTGGGACAAGGTCCCTCAGAGATTGGGAGTGGCCTTGTTGCTCACCGCCGGTCGGAATCCTCATCCCGGCGTGAAGATAAGTCTCACCTTAAGTGTAGCCATTGTGGAGGAACGAAGCACACCAAGAAAGGGTGCTTCGAAATCATCGGGTACCCTGACTGGTGGGAAGAATACACGAAGAAGAAGGCCGCCACCAAGGTCGACGCGAACGCGACCGGCGGCAAGGCCAACCTTGCCGTGAAACCTTGCCCAGCCAGCAGTGGAAACGGACGCCGTTGCCCAGACAGCAGTGGAAACGGCACCGACAGGGACGAGAGGTTCTCAGAGGGGACCGCCGGTATGGGGAAAGAAGATAGAACCACCGAGAACTACGGTGGTCAGGAAGGGAGATCCATGAAAATGGAAAGAGAAGGTGAAGATGGAAAGAAGGAGCCTTCTTCCTTCTTTTATACGGCGGAAAAAGGGGAAGCAACCAAAAGAAACCTAACTCAATCCCTAGCCCAAACTACTCAGCCCAATAATTTACCCCAACAAAACTTTAGCCTTGTTTGCAATAAAATCATCCCATGGATTTTTGATTGTGGAGCCACTGATACTATGACTTGTGACCCGTTAGATATTGGAATCACTCAAACCACCCATCGTACTCAAATTCAAACGGCAAACGGGGAATATATTCCTGTTACCCAGGCTGGGACTATTGATGTTACCTCAGATATTCACTTAAACAAGTGTCTTTTAATTCCCAGTCTCACTCATAAGCTTTTATCTGTTAGTCAATTGACTAAGGAGCTTAATTGTACTGTCTTATTAACGGCCTCTGGTTGTATTGTGCAGGATGCTCTGACAGGACGGATCATTGGGCGTGGTACTGAACGAGGGGGTTTGTACTATGTGGATGAGGTGGCTCAACAGGGCAACGCTTTGCTTGCTCATGGATCACCGGAAAACCGGCTTTGGATGTGGCACCGTCGGCTAGGTCACCCCTCTCTTGGTTATCTTAAACGTTTATTTCCCTCATTTAAAAATATTGAAGTAGCCTTGAATTGTGAAGCATGTGTCTTAGCTAAGAGTCATAAACATACTTACTATCCTAGTTTAAGCCATGCCTCTAAACCTTTTGTTTTGATTCATTCCGATGTATGGGGCCCAGCGCCTGCATTTGCGTGTCATAACTATTCCTATTTTGTTTTATTTGTGGATGACCATACTCGTATGAGTTGGGTTTATTTCTTAAAACATAAATCTGAAGTGTTTGATGTCTTTGTCAAATTTTATCATATGATATGCACTCAGTTTCATGCTCACCCACAAATTTTACGGTCTGACAATGGGGGGGGGAATATATAACCTTAGATATGAAACAATTCATTACTGATCATGGTCTAATCCACCAAACCACATGCCCAGATACTCCCCAACAAAATGGAGTTGCCGAACGTAAAAACCGAACCCTTCTTGAAATAACCAGGGCTATCATGATAGAGTCCCATGTCCCGATCTATTTTTGGCCAGAAGCTATTGCTACTTCCACCTATCTCACAAACCGGCTTCCCAGTAAACCACTTGATTACAAAACACCTCTTGACACCTTATCCTCTCATGTCACCATCCCATCAGTCCATTTCTTACCCCCTCGAGTTTTTGGGTGCATTGTCTATGTTCATTTACCAAAACGGGCTCGAAACAAGCTTGAGCCTAGGGCAGTTAAATGTGTCTTTATCGGGTATGGGGTTCATCAAAAGGGATACCGTTGTTATGATCCAATTCAAAAAAAGGTCTACACCACCTTAGACTGTGAGTTCTTTGAACAATCTTACTATTATACCCAGCTAAGTCCTCAGGGGGAGAATATGAGTGATGACCTAAGCTGGTTGACATATCCTGAAATGGTAGACCCAGAACCTACAACACAAGTAGGCAATACCATCGATGTTGCCCCTGGAGCAGCGGACTCACTCCCTCTTCCGTCTACACCTAATGATACGACAAATGAGCATCTATCTAATGATATCTCATCAGTAGAGGTACCATCCGATAGCTCTCCTGGTTCTTATAATATGCCTGAAATTACTGATGTCTCCGGTGAAAGTGAACAAAACAGGTATGAGTTACCCCCTAGAAGTACGAGAGGAGTTCCACCAAGGAGATATGATCCTGAATATGAGGACCAACGGTCTAAATATCCGATTGAAAGAATCAACACTGAAAATCTATCGAGCACAGCCATAGCTTTCAATGCTTCTTTGTATTCCGCAGACATTCCAAAAAAATGTGGAGGAAGCTGTCAAGAATGGAAAATGGAAGCAGGCTATGGAAGAAGAGTATCAGGCCCTACAGAAAAACAAGACTTGGGAGAAATGCACCTTACCAAAGGGGAAGAAGAAGGTGGGATGTAAATGGGTATTCTCCATCAAATACAGAGCAGATGGAACTATTGAGAGATACAAAGCACGACTGGTGGCTAAGGGATACACTCAGACATATGGAATAGACTACTCAGAAACTTTCTCCCCTGTAGCCAAAATTGACACAATACGAGTTCTGTTTTCTGTAGCTGCAAACAAGGAATGGCCTCTGTACCAGTTTGATGTGAAAAATGCCTTCCTTCATGGAAGCATTGACGAGGAAGTGTATATGGAGGTTCCTCCTGGATATTCTCATGAGTTTGGAGATGGGGAAGGATGCAGATTGAGGAAGGCTCTCTATGGACTGAAACAGTCTCCTAGGGCGTGGTTCGGAAGATTCACAAAAGCTATGAAGAAGTTTGGATATAGTCAAAGTAATTCCGATCATACTTTATTCCTAAAGAAAGAAAAAAAGAAAATTACCTGTTTAATCATCTATGTAGATGACATGATTATTACAGGAAATGATGAGGAGGAGATTGCAGACTTAAAGGGGAAATTATTTCAGGAATTTGAGATGAAAGATTTGGGCAACCTCAAATACTTCCTTGGCATAGAGGTCTTGAGATCGAAGCAAGGGATCTTCATTCACCAGAGGAAATATATCCTTGACCTTCTGGCAGAAACAGGAATGCTTAATTGCAAACCAGCGGAAACACCGATTGTGGCAAATCATGGCCTTCAAATTATTGAAGGTGCAAAGCTGACTAATAAGGAGCAGTATCAAAAGATTGTGGGGAAACTTATTTACTTAGCTCACACAAGACCAGACATAGCCTATGCAGTAGGGGTAGTGAGCAGATTCATGCATCTTCCACAAACACAACACATGACAGCAGTAATGAGGATTTTGAGGTACCTAAAGGGTACAAGTAGCACTGGGATTTACTTTGACAAGAATGATCACCTAGATATAATTGCGTACACGGATGCAGATTGGGCAGGAGATCGTGATGGTAGAAAATCCACCTCTGGGTACTTCACCCTAGTAGGAGGTAATTTGGTCACCTGGAGAAGTAAGAAACAGAAAGTAGTGGCTTTATCAAGTGCAGAGGCAGAATTCAGAGGTATTGCAAAAGGGATAACTGAAATCTTATGGATCCGGAAACTTATGAGTGAAATTGGTTTTCCACAGAAAACAGCATGCAAACTCTTTTGTGATAACAAAGCCGCAATAAGCATCTCAGAAAATCCAGTTCAACACGACAGAACGAAGCATGTTGAGATAGACAGACACTTCATAAAAGACAAACTGGAAGATAAGACGATTAAACTTCCATTTGTCAGATCAAGAGATCAGTTAGCTGATATCCTGACAAAAGCTGTCAACACTGAAGCATTCAATGAGGTTTTACGCAAGTTAGGCATTGGAGCACCGAATGCCCAACTTGAGGGGGAGTGTAGAAATAACCATAATTAGTTCCTTAATTAAAGGGACTAAATATTGGCCAAATTATTCTGCAAATATTTAGGTTGTATTTTTTTGGTAGTAGTTGCTGTAATCTTGGTTGTAGTTGCCTAATTTACAGGGCACCTCTGTGTATAAATATTTGTACTATCTCAAGCAATAAAGATATACAAAAATTAAAACCACAATCCTGCTTGATTTCTCTATAGGTTGTTCTTCAGCCATCTTGTTCTTAGATTTCTTTTTCTTAGCTCTTATCTTGCGAAGAGAGCGTTCAATTTCAGGATTGTATGGTTTAGGATCGGAGCACAAAGAACGTCTACCAAGCATATACCAACAAGGAACAAAGAGAAAAGAATGAAATCACCACCATAGTCACCAAACAAAAATAAAAAACAAAGAGAAGAGCGAGATAAGAAAAAAATAAAAAATAAAAAAATAAAAAAATAAAATAAAATAAAAATAAATGAAAGGGAAGGGGAAAAAAACAAAATAAACGAAATGAAATAAAATAAAAAGAACAAAAGAAATAAATGGGAATGGGATTGTTAGATTAGGTACAATAAATAAAATAACAAAAATAAAATTAAAAAAAAAAGTTAGATTAGATTAGAGTAGATTAGAAGGGAGAGGGAAAACAGTTAGATTAGATGGGAGAGGGAATAACAAAAAATAAAATGGTTAGATTAGGAGGGATTGGGGAATGAGACAATAAAGATAGAAGGGAAAGGGGTGTTAGATTAGCGGGGAAGGGGAAACCAAAAATAAAAATAAAAAAATTAAATTAAATTAAAGGAAAAGAAAATTCAAAAATCACTATTCGATTCCCCGGCAACGGCGCCAAAAACTTGATGTGGATTTTATATGTAGTTTTAAAACCCTTTTTACTTGCAAGTGCACAAGGTTAATTGTAGACTAGCGAGTATAGGGTGTTGATCCCACGAGGAACAATAGCGATTTTTAAAATTTACCTTTCCGATTACAAAGAATAATTTAATTTCAGAGTTGGATTATGAATATAAATTGACCAACAAAATGAAGAGCAAATAAGTAGTAAAGTATAGAGAAATCAAATAGGAGAAAGTTCTAGGACTTTGGATTTCACCTTTGTTGCCAATATTGATTTACTAATTCGAATGGGGATTCAATTTGTCTCTTGTTCAACCTAAGCTACAAGCATTAGGCAGTGAATTAAAAAGATGATTATAATTATAAAGTGACATAATTTATCTAGTAGTTTAGCATGAATTATTCTTTTTAGACATAACTCATCTAATTTCTAGCATAAATTATTCAATTTAAACAATTATAATTTTAAGCCCAAATTGCATAATCATCATATTAGCCTACAAGGTCTAATATTCATTTGAGATAGCAAATTAAACTAACGTCATCAACATGATTAAACATTAGTGTTAAGATGCATAGGTAGATGATGATCAAATATAAACTCAAGATTATGCAAAAGAGACAAAAATAACCCCATAAGAAATTAGCAAAAGAATATTATTACCATGGATTCATCATAGTCCTAGAAATGAGTAGTTTAGCTGGCCATAGTTAGGGAAAACACCATTAAAATTGGTATATTTCACTTTCTATGTCCAAACCTTATACTCAATTACACAAAATTATGAAACTTAGTATAAACTCTCAAATTTGACTCACAAATGAGATGAGAAGAGAAGAGAAAAATAGCTAACAAAGTTTATTTTCTTCTTAACCCCTCAACCCAAATGATCTTGTCTTACAAAGACTCTCTCTAAAAAAATGAAAGATGAAAGGACAAGAAGATGCTTGAGTGAGTGGATAGAAGAATGAGAGTGGATATGAGTGACTTTTTCCCTCAACCTTGGCCCCTTTTTATAGTGGAAACCCAACCCTTAGGATACCCCCAAAATTAATGGAAATTAATTCCAATTAATTTGGGATGTTACATACATGGTCATGGCTAGTCATAAGTATAATATTAATTTTGATTAATGGCATTTAACTAGGTTAAGAATTAGCCATGTGGAAAAAATAGAGCACTTGAGAGAAGAGGGGAGGATGAGATGGAGTGAGAGGCATGGTCAAGACTGGGCCGCTTGCTCAAACCCAAACAAACCATTTTATGTTTTTTTTCTTTTCTTTTCTTTGGGCTTGAACTTTAGACTTTGCACTTGTAGGCGATCCGAGTAAAATTGCACTACCTTCATCCAAATTCTTCTATTTTAGTTTTCCTGTAAGTTTCATAAAATCTGCATTATTTACTCAAAAATATATCTCAAAGACATAAAAGTAGGTAAAATGAAGGAGAAAATTGTATATAAAATATGAATTATCACTCCAATTCAATTTAAGTTACATTCCTCTTATGCTATTGCGTGGGAGTTGAGTACTGTATGCAATATGCCAGTAATGTCGATAGAAATAATAGATTGAGAATAGTAGATTGAATTTTCTGTGTTTTGAATGTCAGGTGCTTGTGCTAAAAACTATTATGCTATGTTACTAGTATTGATTTTACTCACTAGCCCATTTGTAAATTGATTTTTTCTTTCCAACCCAGGTAGATTCTCATAATCCAAGGCATAATTATCTGTTCAAAAGGAAAAAGGGTAATGATACTTTTGTATTGTCTGCCATAGACCAACCAGACGCTTTTAAGGTTACGAGTGCCTTAAGCTTGAGAACTCTCCGTTCATCACAAAAAAGAGTTCCTCGTGAGATCCAACTTCAACAAGGAGAGGAAAGGGAGACTAACATAGCATCAGAAGAGGAGAATCATGATATGTTGGATGCTCAGGAAAATGGGAGTAGGACAACTAGTAAGAATGTTTACGCTCATATAATTTGAGTTAAGATACGATAAGTTTTTTCTACTGGAGTATGTATTTTGATGGTGGTATATCTTATTTTGTAAAGGAAAACCAAATTAAGAGATACAAGGGATGCTACCCTAAATTTGACTAGCATGCAAATAGCTGGGTCCCACGCTCTCACTGAACTTCCTGACTTCAGCTTACAATACATTTTGGCATAGTTGAAGCTAGTACCGAGGTTGCTATGAGTAGCATTTTCTAGACCTAATGTGAAAGTCAACTTAGGATCCTCATTCTCAATCAAAACAGCAGCATTTAGGGATTTCAAATAGCTTTTCCGGTACATTTCTCGTTCTGAATTTGAGATAGAAAATTGAATTTGAGATAGAAAATTGGCCAGCATTGGCGCCTGAGCCACAAAATGCTTGTTTTCATCAGAAGCTAATTCAATAATTTCATCAGAATAATTTATGCCTTCTTTGGCAAGCTTTCCATCATTCACGCACAACTTTGCTCCCAGCAAAAGAGAAGGGATATGAGGCTTGTGCTTGGACTCTTAAGTGTCATGCAATCTTTCTTTCTAGGTCCAAAGCGACGGCATTCTGCCCAGCAGCACTGTAGCAAAGTGCAAGAACATTTTAGATATTGTTCTCTGGTTGTTCGTTATCATTGTTGATTTTTCTTTATTTCTCTTCAGGTGTAAATAAAAAATAGCAGAGGATCTCATCATGAACACCACAAAGAAGTGTGGGTGCAACAAACTAAAGCCACCAAAGGAACCAATATATATATATATATATATATATATATATATATATATATATATATCAGTGAATAACTTTGGCCAACCAGACAATAATGAAGCAAGGAAATTATCTTCCTTTATCAGTCACCTTGCTAGGGATCCAAGGATCATGCCAATTGATTGCATTGACTTTAGGAAAATTGGAGAAGATAGAATAGAACATATCTGGAACATTGTGTAGGTGTAGAATACTAAGTTTAGAGGTAATATGTTTATTTATCTCAATTTCATAATTACTTTTGTGCACTTATACTATTCATTTTATTTCTTAAAATGGATATATGTGGAGTAGGGGTCATTCAAATTCCCCGAAGGAAAAGAGCCGAGATAATGGTTCAGGGAGACATTAGATGCCAGTTGGAGGTGGAACAAGTGCAAATTAAAAAGGGAGAAATTCAACGGGAAGTCTATTGATGAAGCTCTGAATTCTAAACCAACAATTATTCCTAAGGACCAATAGAGAAATGTAGTTCAATTTTGGGCAACTACTCCAGGGTGGGCAAGTGGTATTTGCTTATTTTCATGAATAATCATACGTACATTTGAAAATAATGCCATCATTGTGAATTCAATTTAGGCTCGAACTGAGAGAATTTGGAAAATCGAGCTTACCATGAAATGTCTCATTATGGTGAAAGTAAGAGCTTTGCAAGGCTACGTAGGGAAATGGTAACTCCTTTAATTATTCATTTCATATATGTTAGTATTTCAAGTTTCTAATTACATTAACTACGTCTTCAATATGATGTATGTATATACTTTAATATTTGCTTTTTCCCACATACAGACAAAAGATGGCAAGGAACCAGATAAGCTTGAGTTATTTGAGGCTACCCATAAACCAAAACAGCCAGAAACCGAGCTTGACGATGCATCTGCTACAACACTTGTATGTCACCTGCTTCCCCTTTTTTCTTTGAGTTTTTCGTAATTTTGCACATATACATAAGAATTTTGTATAATTACATTTGTTGATTTTGTATAATTTTATATAGGATGAAATTCGAACAAAATTGGATGGATTACCAGAGAGTTCTAGATCAGATAAAGCTGTGCGAGATAAGATATATGAGGAAATTGTTGGTGAAGATAAAAATGGCTATGCAAAAAATAATGGGTTAGGTGTTAAGGGAAAATATCATTGTCAGGTACCCCACTTCGTATGGAAACTATAACCAAGGGACCATGTTATAAGAATATATTTAAAAGATGCAAAATTCTGTGAAAATTATTTTAAGGGGACCGTTCACTGTTTGCTTTTTCGATTTAGCCCTTTAACTGCAAATGCTAGGCATGCAGAGAAGTAAACATTATGCTAATGAATGCAAAAATAGGAAGAATAACAAGCTTATTGAAACCTTGGGTAGCCTAAATTATGTTGATTCTAGTGAAGATGAGGCATTAGACCTAGCCCTAAATAATAACAAAGGGATTGTTGAAATTATCTTGTACAATAAATATGAAGAAAGTGATTATGAAGAAACAAGTCATATGATGGAAAGTAGCTCAGTTAGTTTTGATGATCTTCAAGGAGAAAAGTTTGTTGCAGACAATGATCACGGATAAAGGAGATTGGGTTTTTCCCATAATTCAGAAATATATGATCTATAAAAAATCCATCTTTCAATTAAAAAGTAAGTATGTATGCAAGATGATGGAAGGAGATTTAGAGATAAAAGATTGTGATTATGACATGGGAGAAGCTAAGTAAATCTCATTAATTGGGAAAGCATCACTAAGCATAACAAAGAGAGAAAGTACAGGTATATCTATGTTGGAAGTGTCCAAATTCAAATCACTCCATTAAAATATTATGGCAAAGATATTAATCTTTATGCTTTGTTCTATGATATAAGACATGCCAAATTTAATAATCAAATTATCGCAGGGATTAAGACTAACTTGTGTAATGGATCAGTAAGATTCAATTGTCGACATGGATATTATGTAAGTCTAAAAGATGAATTGGCTAAAAAATTTCTATCCCTTAAGATAAAAATAGTTGGAATGGACAAGAAAAGAGGAGGATATCCATTAAGGATATTTTGAAAAGTTATCTATAAATTAAATAATACTATAGATCCAAAGATTAAGGTCATAATGATAAAGGCAGAAAAATTTGAAAATTCTACCCCTATGCAAAAGATTCAAAGGATTAAATCCAACCTATAGGAGATAAAAATTGATCATTCATGGATATCTAGCTTTGCCAACCCTACAAAAATCAATAAGAAAAATGTAATAAAAATTTATGAGAATGATAAAATTACCATCAAACCCCAACTATTAAGAAGCATGAGTACAAGATTATAATGGGGAGAAGGATCTTCATCAACCCAAGAAGAACTTAAAGAAGATACACTTAGTATGACTAGTGAAATGAGTAGAATGAGCTTTGAAGCTACAAGACCCAGTGTAGATTGGAGTTTGAGTCTAAATAGAAAGGTCATTAGGTACAAAATAAGAACTGTTAGTGAACCAATTTATAAGGATAAATTAGTCAAAAACATGACAATGGAGATATGCTATAAAGTCACCAACATAAATCCTAATAGCATCTATATCCCAATAAACGTATATTTAGATAGATATAATAAATATGAGTTATTTACCTACATAGATAGTGGTTGTCCTGTATGCTTTGGAAAAATATCATTATTTTCAGAGTTTATGTGGAAAAGAGATAAAAATCCTTTTCAACTAAGGATAGCTGATAATGGCATTATGAATCATAATGAAACTATAGAAGGGTTATCCATAGAATTAGGAGGAGTTCAATGTATTATACCAGTTCTATGGGCTACTGATCAGCCATCTCATGAGATGATTATTAGAAATAATTTTCAGAGATTATATTTTCCATGCATGTAGACCATAAATCAAATAATTTTTACAATCAATGGTCACTAAGTTCCTATTGAAAAATTAAGCAAGGCTTACACTCATCAGAAAATTGAGTTTACACGCAGTCAGCGTAGTGAGAAGATAATGCATGCATAACGCGAGGTGGCATTAACAATTTCTCTACTCGAGTTATCTATTAAAGAGCAGATGGTCGAACAACAAGAAAAATTATGCAAAGAACTCTAATTTGATAATCCACTAAAGTTTTGGGATAAAGATAAGACATTTGCAAAAATTACTCTGTTAAATCTCAATACTATTATTCGAGTCAAATAAATAGTGTATACACGCCACGATATCCAGGAATTTGATAAACAAATCAAAGAACTTCTGGACAAATATTAATTAGGAATAGTAAGAGTCCTCAAACCAGCCCCGTTTTCATGGTAAGAAATCATGCAGAAGAAAAAAGAGGAAAAGTAAGAATGATGATTAATTATAAAAAGCTTACTGACAATACTGTCATTGATGGTTATTATATTTCTAACAAAACAGTCCTTTTCAATAGAATTCAATGTGTCTCTTTGTTCTTGAAAATGGATTGCAAAAGTGGATATTGGCAGACAAAGATGGATGAGGAAAGCATTCCTTTAACTGCATTTAATGCCTCACAACGACATTATGAATGGATAGTTATGTCATTTAGTCTTAAAAATGCACCTCAAATATTCCAAGCAAGAATGGATAATATCTTTAAAGATCTTAATAATTGTTGTTTAGTGTAAATCGATGATATCCTTGTCGTTTTGAAGACCATAGAACAACACAAAGATGATTTCTTAGCTATTACCAAAAGGTGCATTGATCATGGTATCATACTTGAAAAAAGCAAGTGTATTTATGTTGAACAAGAAATTGAGTTCTTAGGTCTAGAAATAAAAGTTGGGCAAATCACTCTACAAAAATATATTCTGAAAAAAATAGAAGATTTCATTGAAAAAATTGAAGATAGGAAGCAGCTAGAAAGATTTCTTGGATGCCTTACCTATACTTCATATTTAATTAAAGATTTAGCTAAACTGAGAAGGCCATTGCAGCAGAAACTCAAAAAAGAAGTAAGTTGGACATGGACCATTAATGATACAAAGATTGTTCAAAATTTCAAAAAGATATGTAAAAATCTTTCTGTTCTTAATTTGCCTAATGAAGGAGATGACTTAGTTCTTGAGACAGATGCCAGCAATGAGCATTGGAGCGTAGTACTCAAAATCAAAAAAGGGAAAAAACTCTGCAAATATTGCAGTGGAAGTTCTAATAAGGCATACTACAACTATCCCACGATGGAAAAGGAAACCTTGCAGTTATAACGAGAATTGAAAAGTTTTTAATCTTTTTAGCTCCAAAATTTTTTCTTATACGAACTGATTGCAAAGGAATATTTGGTTTTGTGAAAAAGAATTCATCAAATATGCAAGCGCAAGGGCGACTCCTGCGTTGGCGATTGTGGCTTGACCAGTTTTTCTTCTCTATTAAATATATATAGGGATCGAAAAATTATCTGATAGATAGTTTAACTCGAGAATTCGCTAATGGTGATCATCAAAGCAGAACTCCTGTAAGAAAAGGAGGAAATCCATAATGAGATGACATCACCACTAGAACGGGTTACTCCTTCCAGTAAAGTCCTTATTGATAATTTGAAATTCCATACAAAAAGTATATCACACTTTAATCTACTATCTTTAGCCTACCTAATAGCCCAAATATTTTTCCCTTCTAGAATTACAAATTAATTATCTTAAATGTCCTTATGATATCCAAGAAAAAATAAGTTCTCATGTTCAAGAAAAATGGTCCAATGAGTGGTATGCAGCTTGTATCGACAATTATCATAACTATTTTTATGATATTTGAGAGTCTTAGAGTACACCGATCTACTTTCTTGATAGGTCTGGAGTTGGTGGTGTTAGTTTCCTACCAAATTCACTCTCTCCAAACAACCCTGTTATGAAAGCCTGGGAGTACGGGATGGTAATTTACTTTATGGAGTTCTCAGATCTAAAGTTCCCATTTTTCTCAATACTAACTAAATTCCAACAATGCATGTTCAAGAAGATCCATTGGAGTCTTACATCTCCTGATCGTCCAACAAAAATCTCATATAGCAGATGTCTATATGTGGAGGTACATTGTGCACTAATCGGGTATGAAAATGGAAAAGCCAAACTGGCTCACTATCTTGTTCAGATAGTTGATTTCGACTACGCTGAAGATCGACAACAAGAATGGAATCCAAAACGTCGAGATTTAGTTACTGATCCTGCTTTAGCAAGAGGTATTGGATTTTTTAACATTTATCAACAAAGTTGGAGATTAATTGAACGAGGAAAAACACTAATGGATTGCAGAAGTACTACTTTCGCTTATCATAATGAGTTTAGCGAATATGTAAAGGTGGAAGGAGCGACTTCAGAAGATGTTTTTGATTATCTCTTTGACGTTGGAGCGGGAAAATTCTTATCAGAAAAAGAAAAAAAAATATCTTCTTGAGGTTTGAGAAATAGGACCTAGAGCATATTCAATTAGATGAAGATTTTGATAATTATCCAAATAATGATGGTCTGGAAGATATAATTGGATATGAAAGCATGCAGAATCCTAATAATGATGACTAGTCTTGTCATCGTTAAAAGCTCTGAAAAATGGTTACTCCATCATTGTACTATTTTGACAAGTGTTGGGTCTGTAAAATAAAGTAAGGCGTTGTAGTCATGTGAAAAATCAGTATATACTGTAGTCATTAGGGCATCTTATGTACCCCCAACCCTTTATAAAAGGAGAGATGTAGAGTGTTGAGAAGGGACACGGACATTTGAGCATTCTTGAGCAAAAAAGATGTTGGAATTCTCCATTTCACTATGAGCAAGCCTCTCTAATGATCTCAGCTTAAAAGTCCATTTTCAAGCTTTCCATTGTAATATTTCTATTTCAAGCTTTCAATAAAAGAAGTTTTGCAGTAGGGAACGTTATTCAATTGAATCTTATGTCTTAAATATTATAATTTTTTGATTAAAGTCTCATTATCCTTTAAAAATATATAAAACTTGACTAGTGACTATGCTCCGAGGTAAGAAACAAAACAGATCTGTGTTGTGCTTGATGTAAGGAAGGTAAGGTTGAGATTATCAATCTTTGTAAACGAGAAGCTAGAGGAATGTAGGAGTCCAATGCTGACTACGTTCAGGTAATGGTCGAAATTCTCTAATTAAGATTTAATTATTTTACTAAGTATGGTGGACCGTTAATCACAGAAAATACAATGTTTATAATATATTTAGTAGATTGTGATAACTAGTACCAGTAAAGTCATTATAAGAAGTCTAAAAAATTATAAGCTTAGTTTTATTAAAAAGTCCCAAAAACTTGAGTATTTGCACTTAAAACCTCATTTTGGGCAAAAATAGCAAATTAAGAAAGTTTAGGGACTAAGTTGCAAAGAAAAACTTTAGCTAGTAACTATTTCTTAAAATATTGACCTCTGCTAATAGTTTCCATTCTAAAAACATTGACCCCTAAAAATTATTTTCATAAAATCTAGTGTACCCCAGAGTATAAACTGGGTGTTAAGGTGTCGTGTTCTCATGAAAAGAGATGTGCATTGGCCTATGAAATAGAAAAAAGAATTAAGTCAGATGAGGACTTGAAGAATATGATATTAAAATTGCAAGAGACAGAAGAAAAGGTTGAAAGGGCTCAACATAAGGCAGAGAGGACAGTTGATTGGATCGGAAGAGTGATAGGGGACTTACTTTTACTTAAGGTAATCCTTGAAAATCTTTTCCCCACATTATTGATGTACTTTAATGTTGAGACATTTATTCTTTAGTGAAACCACTTAATTGTATAAGTGTTTGTATAACAAAATATTGTCATGATGTCAGTCTCAACTTAGAAGAAGAAAATATGGAAGTATTGAAGACGAGGAAGCTGATTGTTCTTTTTGGCAAGAGTTTGAGAATGATTTTCCATCGTACGACCATGGTTCACCTTCAGTGAAGATGAACTTGTGTCGAATGATGAAGATGCATGATCAAGAACCATTTAAATGATGCTAGGCATTCGTTTGATACTAATTACAAGCGCTGGATTCATACAATATTATATACCATTTTCTTTTCTTTTTTATTCATGCATAGTTTCATTCAATTTTGGCATAACAATTTATTTTGGATAGACATGATATTGAACTCCAGATGCATTATTAGCAATAGTTATATATGTGATTGAATATTATTTATTTGCCTTTTATTCATGAATATTTATATCCTAATAGTTACATGCTTATGTATTGTATAAACTGGTACCAATAGTAACATATATATCAATTTAGTATGACGTCGATTGCAAAATAAATAATTTTCAATAATTAAGTTCTATGCAACACCAACAGTAATAGTAATCATATGGGGATAAAACAAATGCGAATAGAATTTCTTAAAGTTGAAAATTGCAACACCAATAGTAATCATATGCTGGCAATGGTGACACCAAAACATATCTATGCACAAAGATTTCTATTCAGAATAATAATGCCAACGAATTAAAATTGTTGGAATAAGTAATGCCAACAGAAATGGCAACAAATTGATATCTATTTGGAATGCTAATGTTAACATATCAAAATTGTTGGAATAAGCAATGCCAACAGAACTATCAACATATCAATTTTTGTTGGTATTGTTTAACATTCACAACATAATGCAATTTTCTGTTGGAAATAGCTTTATTAGCAGAACTAATCCCAACAGTACAACCAACAGAAATATTTTTGTTGGCATAACCATTTCCAAGAGTAAATTGACTTTTTGCCAACAAATCAATCATGTTGGCACAAGTTGCATTTTTTGTAGTGCTAATATACCATTTAGTGCTAGCTTTTTTTTTACGCTTATCAAGGTAGTACCTAGATTGGATGTTTCATTGTGAAACACCTTACTATTCCTGAATTTCTAAATACTCCATAGAAATGCAACTTCTCTATCCAAGTTGGATACCTTGGAAGTGGCTTTAAGGTGAGCTAACATTTGCAATATTCCCATTTGCGAGCCTGGTAAACAGGTGGTATCAAACCAATTGTGGGCACTTCCCAGCCCCCACATGCATTGAGTAACTATATAGCTTAAGAAAAGGTGATCTGAATCCTCAGCTTCCCTCTCACAAAGACGACAAAGTGGGTCAATACTCTTTATCAAATTCCACTTGTAGGGAGGGACTTATGGCACAATTGCACATAAACATTTTTAACTTAGGGCCTATTCTTTTTGTGGGTCAATCCATATTTACCCACTTCAACCTACTTCAACCTATTTCAACCTACTTCAACTCACTGAAAAAAAAAAATACCAACTTCAACCCACTTCAACCTATCTCAACCTACTTTAACCCACTTCAACCAACTTCAACCCACCCCCTTCATAATTTTAATAATTTGTAAAGTATCATGTGAGATTTAGGGCCTGTTGTTTTCGTGGGTAAATTGGGTAGGGAAAAGGGTGAAGTAAGTTGAAGTAGGTTGAGGTAAGTTGAAGTTAATATTTTTTTTTTTGAGGAGGGTTGAAATAGGTCGAACTAGATTGAAGTAGGTTGATGTAGGTTGAAATGCGAAGAAGTTGGTATATTTTTTATATGGTGGGTTGAAATGGGTTAAAATAATGAGAATGTAACTCATGTGTGAAAATTTATAAAGTAATCGAAATTTTGTGGAATTTTTGTTTATTCTTTCTTATTTCTCAGTTTTTATATTTTTTTACTTTTAATTTTTTATTTTTTATTTTTTTAATGTCTTTTTTTTAATTTATTTTTTTAATTTTTAATTTTTAATTTTTAATTTTTTATTTTTTATTTTTTTTATTTCTTAATTTTTTATTTTTTATTTTTTATTTATTGGTTTTTTTAAATTTTTAATTTTTAGCTTTAAATTTTTATTTTTTAATATTTTTTATTTTTTATTTTTTGTTATTACTTTTTTATTTTTTAATTTTTTATTTTTAACTTTTAATTTTTTGCTTTTTACTTTTTATTTTTTTATTTTTTATTTTTTATTTTTTATTTTTTATTTCATTTTTTATTTTTTTTTTTATTTTTCTATGATTTTATGTTTTTTATGTTTTTATTTTTTCACTTCTTACTTCTTATTTTTTATTTTTTATTTTTTATTTTTCCTTTTTTGTTTTTTATTTTTAATGTTTAATTTTTATCTTTCATTTTTTCATTTTTTTATTTTTTATGTTGTTTATGTTTTTATTTTTTTATTTCTTATTTTTCATTTTTTATTTTTTATTTTTCACATTTTAATTTTAATTTTCGGTTTTTTATTTTCTTATTTCTTATTTTTTGATGTTTTGATGTTTTTATTTTTCATTTCTTATTCATTTATTTTTTTTATTTTTTTATTTTTTTGGAATTTAAAACAAACTAAAAAAACACAAACTAAAAAAATAAAAAATAAAATGTGAAATATAAAAATTAAATTAAAAAAATACAAAATAGAAAATAAGAAATCAAAAAATCAAAAAATAAGAAATAATAAATAAAAATTAAAAAATTAAAAAATTAAAATTAAAATGTAAAAAATTAAAATTAAAAATTAAAAAATAGAAATAAAAAATAAAAAATAAAAAAATAAAAAAATAAAAAATAAAAAGAGAAAAAATGAAAAATAAAATATAAAATATAAAAACATGAAAAATAAACAATAAACAATAAATAATAAACAATAAAGAAATAAACGATAAGAAATAAGAAATAAGAAATACAAAAATAAACACATAGAAAACATAAAAAACATAAAATCATAGAAAATTAATAAATAAAAAATAAAAAATAAAGAACAAAAAAACTAAAAAAATAAACAGTACAACGAAAATAAAATAAAATAAAATAAAATAAATAATTAAATATTAAAAAGAAAAAAATAAAAAATAAAAAATAAAAAATGAAAAATAAAAAATAAGAAAAGAAAAAATAAAAAAAATAAAACATAAAAAATTAGAAAGAGAAAATAAAATTCAAAATTAATAATAAAAAAAGGAAAAAATGAAAAAAAATAAAACATAAAAAATAAGAAAGAAAAAATAAATATAAATAAATAAATAAATTAGAAATTAGAAAAATATAAAAATATAAGAAATAAAAGATAAAAAAAAGAGCGTAAAAAATAAAAAAATAAAAAATAAATCAAAAAATGAAAATTAAACAGTGGAAAAAAAAATAAAACATAAAACATAAAACATAAAAAATAAAAAATAAATGAAAAATGAAATATTAAAATATTAAAAAAATAAAAATAAGAAATAAGAAATAAGAAATTAAAAAAATAAAAAGAAAAAAATAAAAAATAAAAAAATAAAAAATAAAAGATAAAAGATAAAAAATTAAAAATTAAAAAAATTTAAAATTAAAAATTAAAAATTAAAAATTAAAAATTAAAAACTAAAAATTAAAAATTAAAAATTAAAAATTAAAAATAAAAAAGAATAAACAAAAATTTCACAAAATT
The DNA here is from genome assembly GCA_017589665.1 of Selenicereus undatus. NCBI lineage: Eukaryota > Viridiplantae > Streptophyta > Magnoliopsida > Caryophyllales > Cactaceae > Selenicereus > Selenicereus undatus. The sequence goes on from JACYFF010019584.1 coordinate 13,918,458, forward strand.
TCGATAACTTCATAAATTATCACACATTAATTACATTCTCATTATTTTAACCCATTTCAACCCACCACATAAAAAATAGGCCAACTTCAACTAATTTTAACCAACATCAACCCACTTCAACCTATTTCAACTTATTTCAACCCAACTAGAAAAAAAAATACCAATTTCAACCTACCTCAACCCACTTCGGCCCTATTCTTTTGGATGAGAAATGCACTCAACCCACACTCACCCACTTTTTCCCACCTCTTCCCACTCTTTCCCACACTTAAAAAAAAAAAATACAACTCCTTCCCACATTCACCAACTCCTTCCCACATTCACTCACTTCTTCCCACACCTACATAAAACAACCATTTTTCATATTTGAAAATTTTTTATACATTACGTAATTGTGTGTGTAAATAATCTGATAGCAATTATGAGCAGTTTTAATTTTTCGGATGTTATGGAACAGTTTATTTTTTGTCTTTTTCCTTAATTTTTTAATTTTTTAATTCAATTTTTTAATAATTAATTTTTTAATTTTTTAATTTTTAATTTTTTT
>JACYFF010019584.1:13929004-13988025 GCA_017589665.1 Selenicereus undatus
ACAATATGCCAATGTCCAAAATTATGACTAATTCATCAATAATATTGTTTTCATCATTTAGATTTATATTATTAGTTAAATATTCTTTTTATCTATTGATTTTTTTTTACACATGTTATTTTTAAATATGCAAGTAATTATTTATTAATGATATTTCTCAGTAATTGATCAAGAAAAAGATGAAAAGTCTTGTGGAGTATATAAAGAAAGATAAAAAAAGAATTGTATGCATGCTAAAACACACAAAATAAATTTAAATAGTAATTAATAACCTATCCAATAAAGTTATGACACTTGGCAAAAATGTGTGAAGTAATTCAATTTTATATATAGTTATATAGATGATTAGATAATAGTAGGTTAATTAATAAAATATCGAATCATTAAACGGGTTATTAACGGGCCGAACCGCTCCAACCCGTTATCATGCTTTAAATAGGCGGACCCATGGCGTTCATATATCATATTGAAAAATTTAAATATTTTTTGTGTTCTTTTAAGAAATTATAATTAGAATGCTTGTTTATTTAATACAGACAATTTTAAGAAATGAATATGCCAAGATTTTGATTTTGGCAAAAAGAGAAATAATTCACTAAAAAGGTGCTCCAAACTTATTGGGTTGACCAGAAACCCATGAAACCGAAATACTTTCGCTCGTATTTTACTCAATTCCAAAATACACCCGACCTGTATTTTTCCTAAACCCGAATACACCTGATCTATATTTAACACGCTCGCCCAAACTGAAAGATCTACATATCGCATTGTCAATATGTTATTAATTGAAACATTCAACAATTAACTACATCAACTCGTCCGCCCCCAGAGAAAAAGCAAAATAATGACATAATAGAAATACATCATAATAAATGTCATCAAAGGATGCTTTGTCCGAGTGGTCTAAGGCGCTAGATTTAGGCTTTAGTTTGAAAGGGCATGGGTCCAAATCCCATAGTTGTCACATCCTTTTTGTTTCTTTAATTTTCTGTTCACCAAATCCCTATGGGCAACTGTAAAAGCGAATCACGTCTACTTTGATGAAAATTGTCTTATTATTTTCTTAGACTTAAAGGTGTTTGATGAATTTTAATTGCTCAAACTTTAAATGTCAAATAGTTCGTTGTAGATGTAAATATGCTTATGTGATCATTGATCATGTACTCCTTGAAATTCAATCAGATTGGATCTTTTATGTTGGTAAGTATTAGAATGTGATAGAAAGATTTGGGTTATGATTCATGTAAGGTGGTCAGATCTTAGATTATTTAAATAACTTAGGAACATTGAACATAAACAAAAATTCAATCTTTGGAGTATTGGACAAAAACATATCGTCTTTTTCTTGGATACAAGCAGTCTGAGACTAGTTTTTTAATAAACTACTATCGATTTTCAAATACTTTAACTTACCAAGAAGCTAATATGGGGATGATTTTGGAACTGTCTATAGTGATAGGACTGCTTAACTTAATCTGAAGTTAATTCTGAAGTTTAGCTTGTGATAATTTAAAGTTTATTTTGTGATAATTCGAAGTTTGTTATGGGTTCAGATTGTTATAATACTTGCTAATTTTGGATTTTTGTAAATTTTTTTTTTTAAGTTAATAACTCCACCACCTTACACATGGTGACGTGGTCTATCCCACCTGATACAAGAGCTTTCTGGCGAAAAATAATGCTTGAAACGATTGCAGTTTATTAAAAAGTACTACCATAAAGTCAAACGTTCATACTGTTGACATCCAGGAAAAAAGGCTTATATATTTTCATCCAACATTCCCAACTTTTGAATTGTTTATGTTCCGTGTGCTAATAAGTTAGGGTAATTAATTTATTTTTTCTTCAGCTTCTCTAGAAGCTTATCAATGATTTTTTTTTTTTATAAAAAAATCACATGGTATCTTCATTATCTATTTTATTTTACTTATTATTTCCTTGATAGTCAGTATCGCACAATCTTATTTTTCGTTATTGGTTTTTGGTAATCGGAGACATTGCTGTTGTTTATATCATTAAAGTTAGTCTTATGTAAAATTATCTTATCGTAGTCAGGATAACTAAAATAAGGCAGTTAGGCATGATTTAACCAGATAAAGGTTGTCGTGTAATATCATTTGAGAACCTTGATTTAACAATATAATAACGACAAGGATAATAATATCACTTTTTGCTCCTCGTTATTCGTACAAAAAAAAACCCAAAACCCAAAAAAAGTAGAGGATTCACACACAAAAAAAACTATGGTCTTCGAGTAACTGTAGGGGATGTTCTAGCCTAACTGGTAGGAAAGATCGCCAAAGCAGTTGGACCTCAATCAATTCCACGGTTATGGCCTTCTTCAGGCTTATGCACCATCATTGACAATTAACCCAGGAGAGAGAGAGAGAGAGAGAGAGAGAGAGAGAGAGAGGTTTTTTTGGTCTTTTTTCCCTTTTTTTGGAGAGGGAAGGGGGGTTGGAGCTCTGTGATAAGGGAGTAAAAGTCATCAATTCAACCTTATACTGTCAATTTGTTCTTACATTACATATTGGCATGGGATTTCCAGCCATCTCTGTCGAGTTGCACATTTATGTACCACAAAACTTCAATATATTGGCAAAAATAGCCTTGGTATAGTTTGGTCCTCCTTTTCCAGGTTGCACTAAGCAGCCATGTACATACACAAAAGATAACCTTTGCCATGCGACAGTAAAGTCCCAAGTAGATCAAGCTTACTGATTATGCAATTCGGCGGGATCAACAAGGCCTTCCAACACCACTAGCTGGTCCAAGAGTTGAAGCTTCTCATCTTCAAGGGCCTTAATCTCATCTTCCACCTCTCTCAACTCGTTTCCCAAATTGCCACTCTCTTCCTCCAGCAGTAAGTACTTGCGCCTCAGTGCTCTGTACTCCTTGGCCACACTGGATTCGATCTGAGCTGAGGACATGGATCTGTCCTGCTGTCTATACAACTGTGCAAGGTCTGATTTTGCACCCTTCTTTGAAGCCTTGTGTAAGCTTTTCAATGGAAGTGTTGGTGAGCTTTCTTGAACCACTCTCATGTAGTCTTCCGGCATTTGTGTAATCAATGCCCTCTGGGATTTCTGCTTCCGTGGGTTCATCATCCTAGGATCTTGCAACTGTTATGGAAAACAATTCACACTGCCCGAAAATAGAAGGATCAGAAGTCAGGAGTGTCTTTATCGGCTGCTTCCCCTCATGATATATGCTATACTGTAACTAAACAGAATCAAATAGAAAAATAACTCGCGAATTTTCTCAACACATACTGAGTGCACTAAACGAATGAAGAATTTGTGCAAAATCTTGACAAATCTATTACTGCGTAAACAAAGATAATGAAGATTATAATAACATAGTTCTTCCCAACAACCAAAGAATGGCGAGTCACAAAGTATGGATGTGACTTCAATCAAATATGTGCCTGAAATACCAAATATGCAGCTAAGGGCATGTTCTATTTGGCGATAAAATATAGGTGTAAGATGTAAGAAAACATAAGGAGCTGTAAGAAGATATAAGGAGTTGTAAGAAGATGTAAGAAGCTATAAAGATAGATGTAAGGAGTTCTTGAATTATTAAATAGTTATATAGTATAATTTATCACAATTATGATATATTAGTCATATTTACAACTAAAATTTGATACCACCAGTAAACAAATATTTCTTAATATAATTGAAACAAAATATATTTGTTTTACAATGAACGTTTCAGATGAGAAATAATAATATTAAAATAATAAACTTATTGAAAATAAATCATTAACTAAGTTAATTACACAATAATAAAATATATTACACCCCATAAATTTTGTCAATAAAATTTCGTACACTTGAGGTGATTTTTTATATTTACATTAGCCTGATCCAATAAGCAAAGTATTAAAAAAAAAAACAAACAAATGTTTTTGACAAAATTGAGTACAACTCCTAAAATAAAATCCTATTTTAAGTAAACAATTTTAAATGTAAATATATGGTCAATATTGTTACCAAGAAATTTGATAAATAAACCCTTAAAACATTATTCAACAATGTTCAAAATACGAAAATTGTATTATCATGTTAAACAACCAAAAATTGAAAATTACCTTCCAAATCCAAACAATAAAAATAAAAATAAAAGATGAGAACTTCAATGAGACAGAAGCAACATTTTTAGATAATCGTTTCTTATTGCACTCTACACAATTTTATTATTCTGCATAACAAGCGCATATCAATCTTAGTAAGGAAACCAAATTTGGAACGACCACCGAATGTTTAATTGTATAATAATAGCAACAAAATTGCCATGAATAAATTTAGGGACGAAATAGCTGTAATACTTTCATCGCATACAATTTGACAGTTTTCATATACGCTTCAAATTTAAACATGGACAAAAGCTTTGTATTATAATTTTAAAAGTATGGTCACTTATTCCATCTATAATAACATATATTCTTCATATTAAAACTCAAATATAATTTACGTCATTATATTATATCTTTATGTTATTTAAATATTGTGTCCATAAGATATTTACAAATTTTGTATATTAGTAGCATAATTAAAAAAAAATATTCATATTTATGTAATTAAGATAAATAAATGTTATAAAAAATCTATGTGGGAAGTAAGAAGATGTAAAAAAAAGTAAACTCTTAACTAAATCCTCAAAAACGCAAAATAAAACAGGGCATAAGTAGACAAATAAGTATTATGAGGTTACACATACAATCCCAACAACCACCACCATCAAAGCACAATGTAGATCCCATTAGCGTAGGGTCTAAAGGGACCCCAATTAAAGTAGGATGTGCCTCAAAGACCCACCAAAAAAACGAAATCTTAATAAAGGATTAGAAGCAAGTTGAAAAAGCTCAGGTAAAGCTAGAAAGATGGAGACTGAAATATTAATAAAATAAAATCTAAACAAATGTTGAACATGCAAAAAAGATTGCTTGATCTAAATTGTTTCAAGAAGTGATAAGAATGTTGTGCATACTATTCTGAATTTCTGACTCGTATTTTGCAGCGAGAGACATGCATTGAATAAGTTTGTCTCTCTTTCCCCCACAAACTTCTTTTTATCTAGATTAAGATAGTCAAGGGCACAATCCCCAAGACATCCTAATACAATTCATGACCATTTCCAGGTCCCAGCCAATCTGTTAGATTAAATATTCATCCAGAATCAGCCAAATAACATTTATATCTTTGTATTACACAGATATCGCCTCCACCGCCCACCCCCCCCCCCCCCCAAAAAAAAGAAAACAGAACCTGCCCTCAAATAACAAAAAAAGAGACGGGAGAACGAATTGCAAAAGCAATCGACCAATTAATTTGACAGGAAGCATAAAAGAATTACAGACAATTTCAACTTCTCATTATAAAGAAATGAGACATGAGCACACAACGATATCATTACTAATGTGGATCCTGCCTTTGCATTATATTATATGAAAAGGAGTAAAGCCTTTTGAATTTTGGAAGCTAAAGCCTTCGCCCCCCTCTCTCTAGCAAACTATCCCCATTCCTGAATTCCTACTATACCATTTATGTGTTGAAGCATGTCACATTTTCAATAATTAGACTTTTAAGTTAACTTTGAAATCCAACCTCAATGCATACGACAGGATTGAGCACGCTCCACTGTGCTGAAACGCAGGGCTCTAATTCTGATATATCTCTCCAGAAGTTCAACAACTGAGCCAATTCCTTAAAAATCAAACAAAAGGCAAGGAATTAAGCTTGTAAAACTTCTCAATTGATGGCAATCAATTAACTCATCTAATCGCACAGAACATCTGCACTGTTTTAAACATCCTCTTCTAGCAATTGTGTGCCAGAGTCGAAGTCCCTATAGTCTCCAAAGTCCAAAGTCAAAACCAACCCTCCTCGCAGTATGCCACCAAAAGCTACTGCTTCACAGCCATCATCCTATATATTCACAAATCATATGGCTACCGTCTCAATTATCAGACTTCTGAATTAACTCTCTTTAATTGCCCTAATCTAGTCTAGACTCAGACAGAACACCCTCAAGGTAGGCCATAACATCCCCACCAACATATATCATGGTGTCAACGTCTAGCAAATAATGCTCCTGCCATTTTTCCACAAGAAATTTCTTCTGCCTCACATTACCAATACAAAAACGTGAAACAAAATCAAACCAAACCATGGCCCATCAAGATCCCGCCCAGGGTGGGAGGCAAGGAGCCAGGAGGGCAGGAATTGTCAAATGTACAAAATTTAACTCCTCCAAAAGAATTGTCAAAACTTTTCTACTAAACCCTAGAGGTAAAAGGTGTTGTCTACATATTGCTTCACGATACAGGAAGCAATAAGCAAAGGACATTAGCAATACAAACCTTCAACAGAAAATCATTCTGTTGTGGAGGATAGTTCCCCCAAGAACAAAACAAGGAAGATCTGCCATAACTATCTAACAATGCCTCAAAAATCAAACGGGGACTGAAGAACGGCAGAAATGAACCGTCTTATCACCCCCCCCCCCCAAAAAAGTAATTGAAAATGAAAGAAGTGGATGACAACAGCAATCTGTCCCCTTCATTACCAGAATAGTCATTTGATGGCTAAATCAAAAATTGGCTTACCTTTAATAAGTGCCTATTTAATTTTGAAGCCACTAATCACACAATCTTAAACCTTCCGTTCTCCGCCAACAATGCAATAAAACCCCTTTCTCCTCATTGCTAAGGAAATAGGGATGCAAAATAAACAAGGGGATTGACACTCAAGGCTTAAGGTGTGACAACACTTTCTTGGAATTTTTACGCACTCAGTCCCAAAAAGACCATTGTAGACAATCCAGGATACAACTACCCCTATGAGTTCTATCATGAGCATAAGAGGGAACACCATGTGTCTCTTCAATAGAATAACATAGAAGAGACACAGCAAAACGGAAATGACTAGGTGACAATCGCAGGAACATACATGATTAGGGCACAAAATGAACTTAATATTTGCATTATGAATCAAATCCAACAAGACTGACAATAATAATTTATTTGGATAAGACTAATTAGGTTAAATCTTTCAAAGGAACCTAAATGATTCACAAAATTTTGTAATCCTAATTCAATAAAAATCTGTCAAAGGAATCTGCATGATTTGTGCCTCATGCACAAGGGAATCAAGAGCCGAGTTCCAAGTAACCCCAACTATGCCTCCTACTAGCACCAAATGCCATGCATACCTCTCCCTATGAAATAGAAGAATACCCCTTGTTCTTCCAACTTACGGCTATACAATTCTCTTTTATCTCTACTAATTATTAATACTCACGATTACTAGGGGGGAAAAACCCCCCGCAAAGAAAAATGGTTAGAACCCTTCCGTAAGAGTCTTGCAACCAAGAAAGGGAACATTGTCTAAAAATAAAGTCCAAACTGTCATCGTTATCAGCTTTACTGAAACAATCTTAGACATAAATCCTTCTGACCACTCCTTTTGATATGGTCCATGATTCAGTCTATCTCAGAGCATCCTCCAGCAAAATTATTGTTCGACCTCTGAAATTTCTACTTTCATTCTCACACAAGAAAACCCAACATTAAGGCAAAAAACAATGTGGATAAGACTTGGGGTTTGTGCTTCATTCAAACAATTGCTCTACAATCAATCTTTAATCATGCTAGATATGCCTACCTCTCCTCCTTCATCAAGATAAAATCTGCTATTAACTCTTGTTTAGAGGGCAGGATAATTAGCACTATAAACAATGGGATGGGGCATGGAAGTCTCCTCGTTTGTCTACAGGCTTCTGTGACAATCATATATCTTCCCAGTCCCCACATCCGTTGCAGCATCCTAGAAGACACCACCCCTGCCACACTCCGACTCCGTGATTAAACTATTATCACATCACTACAAGAAAAGCACAGTGACTTGAATCTTTCTAACTCAGTCATGATCAGCCTTGCTCACCCTTTATACCAATGTTGATATGTTCAAACTATAAGGCAACATTCTTCCTCAAAGTGCAACTAAATTAAACAGCTCACTCAAATCTCAAATACTGATATGCTAACCCAATATACACATCTCGTCACCCTTACAGATTATATCCAAAGATATGAATACAGGGATAAAGATACCATCTTTAATCCGTGCTTAACCTCACAGGTTTGAAGAGCAACAACAGTTGTAAATCCCTCTACTAACAGTATGCACCATCCACAGTTCATTAATTCAAACCTAATCCGATAAAAGCCAAGATGAATAACATCACAGCAACTTCTAACACCCCCGGGGGGCCTTTAAAAAAACCCCCAATTTGACATAAGCTCAATCCGAGAAAATTCAACAACAGATTTCAAGAAAATCATGCATATGACAACAAATTGGCACAGACAGAAGCCCTAATTCGACGTGTAATGCGAAAAATCAGATACCTACCTAACCGACTGTATTTGACTCCAAGATGGAAGCAAAATCGAAGAAACGCAAAGCACAATGATTGAGAAGGGCAAAAGAGAGATCAGACCACACCTCTCCGACCACGGCCAATGATGGCGGATTCCGGCGATACGGTACGAGCGATGGGATCTCTTCCTACACGAAGTCAGGTAGAAAGGTACAGATATATATAGAGAGAGGAAAGAGAGAGATGGGGGGAGGGTAGCCTAACCACCAGTGGTGGCTACTCGACGGCGGGAATGTGGTGCCGCTCGTCGTCTATGAGGGCGCGGGGAGGGTCGGAGAGTGAAGGTCCAAGTTTTAAATTTGCTAGATACATAATCTTAATCACACTTTTGAAATAAAAATTAAAGATAAAATACAACATTGACGTGGTCATTCTGAAAAGTAGACTTATCAATTAAGACTGATGGGTAAAATAAAAGTTGTTCTCGGGTTTAGATGTGGAAGTGTTATAAATCGTAATATTAAAGTTTCGAGTTTTGGGTAGTGATGGTTGTGGGTTTTAGATCAAACCCAAATTAAAGAGTTTGAGTCCAATCAAATGGAATTTGATGATTTAAAGTAGGTCTAGGTTCGAGTGACCCTATGTTAGGATTGAAAAATTAAGACATAGATCCAACTTGAGGCCCATTTAAAATCATAATTTTTTTAATTTTTTTTTAAAAATGTGAAATCAACTAAACTGTAAGTTTAAGAAACTAAAATCTTCTAAATTTAGCTTACTTGCATTGCGTCATTTCCTCATGCTCACAGCTCTTTATCCTCAGTCTGTCTCTACTCTCCTCACTCGCTTAGTCGCATCTCTCGCTCTCTCAAACCCACTCGACCTAAATCTCTCACATTAAAGAAGCATTGTTTTTGTATAAAATACAACATTGAAGTGGTCATTCTGAAAAGTAGACTTATCAATTAAGACTGGTGGGTTAAGTAAAAGTTGGTCTCGGGTTTAGATGTGGAAGTGTTAAAAATCATAACATTAAAGTTTCGAGTTTTGGGTAGTGATGGTTGTGGGTTTTAGATCAAACCCAAATTAAAGAGTTTGAGTCCAATCCAATGGGATCCGATTATCTAAAGTAGGTCTAGGTTCGAGTGACCCTATGTCAGGATTGAAAAATTAAGACATAGACCCAACTTGAGGCCCATTTAAAATCATAAATTTAAAAAAAAAATTTAAAATGTGAAATCAACTAAACTTTAAGTTTAAGAAGCTAAAATCTTCTAAATTTAGCTTACTTGCATTACGTCATTTCCTCATGCTCACAGCTCTTTATCCTCAGTCTGCCTCTACTCTCCTCACTCGCTTGGTCGCATCTCTCGCTCTCTCAAACCCACTCGACCTAAATCTCTCACTTTAAAGAAGCATTGTTTTTGTATCAAATATCTTATCTTTTAAATTTAATTCTTTGTCATCAAAATGTAGGAATTCACACTATGATGTGAAAAAAAATAACAAATTCATTACAAAATTCTTTAATTTGAAAAATGATGGGGATCCACTAAGGACGTGTGGATTAGATCCACAAAATCTAGGTCTAGGTCCCACCTTTTAAGACCCAACAAATCTGTGAGCAGGTCTGGGTCCAGGTCTAAAAAAAATGGGTTTGAATCTAGGATCCGATCCAAACACGCATCATTGTTATTCGTACTTTTGGTCAATGTATTAGGTTAGAAGCGTATTTTATATATATTTTTTTCCACCTGCAAATATTATAGACATAAAAATAACATTTAAAAAAAGATCATTAACATACAAACTTCAAACTTTAATATTCAAGATTTTTTAAATAGCTCGTCTACAAAACTTCGAATTCGTCGACATCGTGGATCATATTTTCTCAATAGCAAAAGTATAGAAAAAAGGAAAAGGAAACTGGATAAATATCTTGTTGTTACAGCCTCACAAACATCAAATTTCTTACAAAAAATACTTAACGAGGTGAATATACCCATCGTAGAGGTCAAGAGATGATGATCAACCCCTTATAGTTCTCTATTTTTTCCAACATGTATTGCTTTACAGGATGGCATAATTGATTTGATTAGATAATGAAATGCTCTATTATCTTCAAGTAAAGGTTAAGTAGTATATATTAAGTAAAGGTTAAGTAGTACATAGGTGATATTGTGGGCCTGTGGCAATAGAATACAGTGGTGGCTTCAATGAAATTAAAATTTTTTAAGGGAAAAAAAAAAACTTGAAAGAGGGTGGAAAAGCAATGAGCTTCGTCTTTCCAAAGCAAAGTTTTGATTTATCATATATGCTCTTTAAAAGATAAAACAGTCAACTCAAATGATTGGATAGGTATAAGTTTTGCATGAAAAAATCTTTCCCAAAAAAATAGTCAACCTAACCCAACACAAGTTAAAAGCTAACTCCAATGGGTTTGAGTCCTCAAATCTTATCGAAGACCTTAAATTTCTTAGAAGGCTCAGGTCAAGTATATTCTTGCCAGGTTTACTAACAAGTGATCTGTTTAAACTTTCTTTTCTAAAGATCAAAGTAGAACCAATGAATCTAAATGAAGCCTAGAAATTCGGTTGACGAAGGTCGTGGCCAGAGTGGGTCATTTAGAGGGTTGATCGGTTGGCTTCCTAGAAAATATGACTTATCAGAATTTGTACAAATTGATGAAACAATTGCCTTATGACCTCTATAGTCTCTAGTTAATACTTGGATATTTATCTTATTACCGCCTTTCAATTCGAATCTTTCAGAGCTTCAATCTTGTCATTGCCAGTTGTTGTATTTTCTAAATTTGAAACTCCTGCTCTAATGAATCTATCTTCTTAACTCATATTTAATATGTAATCATTGATCTGTTAAAATTGGCTTTACTGAATTCCAATAGTGGTAAAGCTATTTAACAATTTTTAAGAGACTTTCTGAAAAGCAAGGTGAGTTTAAGCACAGAAGGTTTTATTTATTTATTTATTAAAAAAACTAGTATTTTTATATCAATGGATAACTGCATAAGAAATCTCATGAGTTTCAAATTGTAGTAATTATTCGTAAAAAATACAATAGCACGCATGTTATACACAATTTCACAATTACGATTGTAGGTATAAGAATTACAATTGTAGTAATTCTGTTTTGTTTGCAACTTGATGGTAAGACATAACATAAAATTATCTCACACTGTTATAGGTTTAGAAAATTTGCACATATGACGATGCGAATATGTATGAAAAGAATCTTACCACCAAAAAATTGATCATATAAACTTAGACTCTTGTACTCTAAAAAAATGAAGTAATTTGGCAAGCTTTCATATATCAGAATAGGAATATGTGTTACATAAAAGATAATCGTACCATCTTTACTTGCTAATATTGGCTTGGACTCTTGTTTTGAAATTTAAAGCTATTTGATACATTTTAGTGGTAGTATCTTAGTAGCAAAGGACGGATCTAGGACCAGCCCAGGAGTGATCAAGGTTGAGTAAATACTATTGATGAACACCCCTCAAATTGGCTCAAAAATAAAAAATAAAAAATTGGAGGCTTGGTCTGCTGGGACCCACTTGGACACCCTTCACCCTTTCAATTTTCGTAATGGACCCGCCCAAGCACTAAGTACTTAGCGGTTAACATTTTCATTCTTTTTAAACAAACAAATATAATTTTTGAAGGCAGCCTCAAGCAAACGCAAAATAAAGCAGTCTTGGAGCGTATGGCCTTCTTCGGTTCTTCAAGCTTCAACATCTCATGGCTCATCTCCTCCACTCAATCCCAGTGACCTAGATCCCAGCACCTTAGCCTCATGCCTGACACCTCCACCGGCCGCTGGAAACACGCCGTCGAGCCCCCGCCGAGCTTCTAGCCTTCTTTTGGTCTTCAATATTCAACATCTTAGTGCTTTCACTATCCTCCACTCGATCCCTAGTGATCCAAATCCCAGCGCCTCATCCCAATGCCTGCCGCCACCCACTATCCATCGGAAACGCGCCATTTAGCCATCGATAACCTCTACCGACGTGGCATTGAGCCATCGACAACCTCTACCGACGCTGTCACTGTTGACGAAGGTTCGGGTTTCGAATTTGAACATTTAAATTAATTTTATTGGCTTACTTCTAATTTCTTGTTTCTCAGCTTGCGTTATGTGGATGGTGATTGTGTTAATGAAATTGTTTGGTTATTGGATTGATTAATGATTGTTATCATGTTAATATGTTATATGAATATGTGCTCTTGCAAAGTTGCAATTGTCAGAGTTAGTGATTGACACTTGATATTTGCAAATCCTTGTGTCATTGTATGTCTATGAAGTTTGAAATATGGGAAGAATTTGTTAGGCTTCTTCTTTAGCTTTCTGCCGGTGCCCCATTTATCTTAATGGCTGTCGCCCCAAATGTTTGTGTTTGCTGAAAATTAATGAAGATCTAATTATCTATTATCTAAGAATTTGATATATTAATATGCGACTTGTGCTTGCAATTTATTACTTGCGCCAAACTTTATTTTGTGGTAAATATGGTGATGAATGTTCATAGGTGGATATCCCTAATCCAAAAATCTAGATCTGTCATTGTTTACAAGTATTATCCTATACATATAGCTAGGATCCGTCGTTGTGATTGTATCGTATCTAAGATTTCTAATATTTCACATTATATTATGTTACATTTAAAGAAATAGAGAAAAAATAATTATAATAAAAATCAAATATATATTGTTATTTCTTGATAATAATAATTGTGTTTTTATAGTACATAAGATATAGAATATGTGATGTGACTATATATCTTTATAATATTCCATATTAGTTGTCAAAATATGGGTAAATGTAGGAAACCAGATGTGCAGAATGGATTATGTATAATTGGTGCATTTAGTTTATAACAATATAATGCATTACTTTTGCAGTTTTGCTAACATTGGGAGTGGGGGGTTAGTATTATTTTTTTTTTATTTTTTATTTTTTGGTCCGTATGAGCCACAAAGGGCAATACAATACAATGGGGGAGGGGAGAGTCGAACCTGGGACCTAATGTACCCAGTACCTCAATCTAAATTGTAATTAAGTTTATAAAATCTTTTTTAGGAAAGAAGATCTTCCATACATAATTGACTAATTTTTATTTTCTTATTATTTTAAAAATTTGTGGGAATAACACGTGACAAAATTTTAGAGGGATTCGTTTTGTTTTAATACGCGTATGTGTGTAAATCTCTCCACCTAGGTTCCCTGAACCCTAGGCCCGTGAGAGGAGAGATTGTTACTTAGGACCATCTCATTGTAGGTGCATTCTCCACCGTCTTTGGTGGGTTTATTCATTGTTTCTTAACAAACAGTTTCCTTCTTGAAAACTTTAGGTTTCTCTCGAGAGTCACAAACCCTAAATCTTTTCTTGAGGAATAAGCAATTACCAGAAATCAATAGCGACCGGGAGTAAACGGTAGTAGTTTGTGATGAAGACCCCTAGCGACCGGGAGGAAAAAGTGGCTCCATGTTTACTGGGAAAATTAAATACCGCAAATACGTACCTTCAACATAGGGGCGATGAAGTCGGTCTTAAGGAATGTTTGGAAACTGACGATGGGAGTGAGTATTAAAGAACTGGACTGGAATTTATTTGCCTTTCAATTTTTCTCCAAGGCAGACAAGGAGTATGTCTTCAACGAGGGTCCATGGGCGTTCGGCGGTAATATCCTCATGCTAAAGGAGATGACAGGGTTAGAACAACCCTCTAAGATAGCTTTAAATAAGGCTACGTTTTGGGTTAAAGCGTACGATGTCCTGGTGCTTAAACAAACATCCAATTTTGCAAAGTTCCTGGGCTATCAAGTGGGTGATTTTGCAGGATGTGCTGACAAAAGTCTGTTTGCTTGTGGAAAACTTGGACATGTTTATAGGGGGTGCGAGAGGTATAAGGAAGGAGTGGAGGAGGATGACCACCAATATGGAAGCTTGTTGGGAGCGTCACCATTAAAGTGTCGATGAAGGAATGCTGTAGTGGAGTTACAAGAGGAAGTCGTGTACAAGAATAGAAAGGAGGGACCCCAAGTGAGGGCCAAACTAACCTTTAGCAATGCATTAGAAGTGTCCTCTGCTCAGCCCAGACCAAAGAAGGGGCAAAAACGGTAGACACAGACCTTTCCAAAATATTTATTGATGGAGAGGAGGTAATCGTCCTGACGAGTGATGTATTCAAGCGTAAGTTATCACAAACTGAGAAGGATGGGCAGATAGAAAAGGTTCGAGTGGTGGAAGGAAAAGCCAAGGAGCAGACTAGACCCATGAAGATGGTGGAAGTTGCGCTGCAGCCCCGTCGAATGCGATGAGTATCTTCAGTCTGAACTGCTAAGAACTCGGTGACCCTCAGGCAGTTGACACTCTCTATTGTGTTCTACAGAATTGGTCTTACTTCCGGAGACCAAAAAGACGGCAGTTGGAACGGCGGCAGTGAAGGACAAGCTTAATAGTTATGATGGTTTGTGTGTAGATTGTAGGGGGCGTTTGGGTGGGCTTGCCTTATTATGGGACCAAGAGGTACAAGTAACATTATTATCATGTTCCTTTCGTCATGTGGATGTTATTGGGACATGATTGGGGGATGAGGAGCCGTGAAGATTCATGAGTGTCTACTGTTGGCCCGAGACCACCCATAGACTCAAAACATGTGAAATGATCAAAGACTTGAAGTGAGATTCGAACTCACCATGGCTTTTAGGGGCAGATCTTAATGAAGTTTTGTTCAACTTTGGGAAGAAAGGGGGCATTGTGAAAAGCCAAAGCATGTTAGATGCTTTCTATGGGACTTTAGAGGAGTGTGAACTGTTTGACCTGGGCTATTTGGGCTACGATTTTACATGGGAAAACCGTAGAGGAGGATGGGGAAGTTATTAAAGAGAGATTGGACCATTTTTTATGTGGTTGAATGGCCAGTATTGTTCCCAGAAGCTGAGGTTATACATCTTGATGAAGACATCTGTGACCATCTCCTATTACATCTAAGGCTCAAACAAAATCATGTTAGAAGAGAGAAAGAGAAAGAAGCGATTTATGTTCGAACACTTGTGGGCCAAGAAGAGAGTTGTAGACAAACAATAAAAGAAGCAGACGAGGCAACATCTTCGGATGATCCTTAGGAAATTTTGTCTCTCAAAATCAGAAAGTATTTGGGGAAGTAAAGCAAAAAATAAGGCATCTAACTAAGCAATTGAAGGGTGAGAAGATATCCAAAAAAGACGTGGGCTGCTTAAGGAAATCAGTGACTGGCGAAGTAAAAAAGGGAGTGTTCTGGGTTCAACGAGGAAAAGACTCAAATTCAAGATGATTTCATGCTAGAGAGAGAATGCCAAGGACAATTAATACGATCTTACGTTTTGAAAAGGAGAATGGGACGTGGATCGAAAATGATGAGGAATTTACGAGCACTGCAGTTGATTACTTTTCTAATCTATTTGCTTTTATAGGTTCCAATCATATGGAAGAAGTGTTGGAAACTATACCCACGAGAGTTACTGAAGGAATGACTAATATGCTGCACATGGCTTATAGTGACGTGGAGATTTACAAGGCACTTAAGATGACGGGTCTTTCTAAATCTCTAGGTTCAGACAGTCTCAACGCCCGACTCTTCCAGCATTATTGGGATATAGTAGGCGGAGATGTGGCCTTCTTGATCAACGAGATACTTTCAGGTCTTGGGATTCCCCCGAAATTGAACCATACAAATGTAGTACTTACTTCAAAGGCATCCAAACCCACGAAGCTAATAGAATTCAGACCAATCAGCCTATGTAATGTGATTTACAAGCTGTCAACAAAAGTGATCATAAACAAACTGAAGAAACTCCTACCCTAGATTATTTCAGAGATTCAAAGTGCTTTTACTCCTGGTAGGCTTATTGCTGACCATATTCTGATTTCATATGAAGTTTTCCATTCTATACTTAGTCAGAATTGTCAAAATGGGTCCATGGTTATTAAAGTCAATATGAGTAAAGCTTATGATTAGATAGAATGGCATTTCCTACATGATGTTATTCTGAAATCGGGATTCAAAAATTCCTGGTTGGACATGGCCATGTCTTGCGTTGAATCTGCTGTTAAGTCATAATTCATGCATGTTTTTAATAATTAATTTGATTATATTATATATATTATTTTGTCTAATTTACTTTATTTTATATATTTTTTAGGTTAAGCATTAATAAAGATTGTCTAATTTACTTTATTTTATATATTTTTTAGGTTAAGCATTAATAAAGAAAGAGGAGAAGCGAAGACGTTGAAGTTTGAGTTTTATTTACTGAAGGATTTTACAAGCGAATTCATCAAGTTGGTCCAAAAAAATAATGATTTATGAAAAAAATATTATTTTCATAATGATTTATTTGAGTTAGGGTTACAAGATTACTACTTCTAATTAAAGAGAAATTAGAAGACTTGGAAGAGAATGAGTCCAAAGAAGAAAACCTTAGTAGAATAATACTATAAAAACCTACCTCTTTTTCTCTACTCATCTCACGCCACCCCCCTAAATCTTCTCACCGCACCTCCTCTTATACGACAGCCTCCTCGCCAAATATCCTCACCATCACCAAATATCATCCCACCCTCACCATCATCACGATCATCGTCGATCATCATCATCATCATTGATCGTCAATATCATTCTCACGCATCATCACGCTGCCTTCCACTCCAATTTAGTACTATCAATGTTTTTTTTTTTTTGGTGTTTTATTAGTTTGAACTCTTTATATTATTAATTATGAAATCTTTGGTTAATTATTGCGATTTTATTTATATATGTATGAGTAATTTTCTTGTATTTAGTATAATCTATTTGAAACCATGCTAAGTTAATTATTTTGAAACAGGTTTTATGCTTTATTGTTTATTTGATTTTTATTCCATGATTGTATAGCGATTAGTATTTATTGTTTATGATATTCACGTTAGATTAAACAGAATGTATGCTAATTAGCTTAATACGAATTCATATGATAGTTTAAAAGGCTTTAATATGTAAAAGTTATAGTCTTTTAGGCATTAGTATCACCCTAATTGATCGTGGATGTCTCAAACTCATCTCTTTTAATTTGATAATCATTATATATCTTTTATTAAATCAATTTTGCTAGTAAATTGGTTACAAGGCATTAGATGATATTTTTCTAATACTTAATGCTCTAGTTTGATTAAATTCTTACGCTGGTGTTAGGATTATCAAAACTAGTAGGGTTTATATTATGGCTTAACCTAAATAAACTATAATATAATAAAAAATAGGAAAAATTCGCTAGTGGGTGTCTTCTACAGTCTAACTCATGGATAAGTCAAATTGGTGTGTTGATGACAAATATTAATTTGCATGGTGAATATAGATTATACTAAGTATTTTTCATAAATTTGGTATCTTTGATAATTATTTGTTACTTTTTAGTTAATTTCTTTAGTTTGTCAATTTTAATTCTTAAATTTATAAGCTTTAATATAAATTTCATTTATCCCCCCCTCCAAAAGAGTAGTATTTTAGGAGTGTCTTATTGATTTTAGATTAGTTATATTTTGGTTTTTAGTGTGATTAAAATTTTCAGATTTATTTTCTATTCTACTTTGCCATTTATTTACCGGTTTGTTAGAAATTAGGTTAAAAATAGTCCCTTTTGTGTTTTTTCATGTTTTATTTCATTTTAAGGTTTATATAGTACCCTAATCTGCCTTTGTTTAATTTCAGAATATTCAAAAACTATTTGATATTTTTTCAGAATTATTTTGTGAATTGGATATGTGTAGGTTTTTATTTTAATCAATATGAAAATTACATTTTTAATTTTTAATTTCGGTTTTTAGGGATTTATGTAGTCCAGAAAATTATATTTTAAAATATGGGTACTTTTGTTATTTATTTTCGTATTTATATTAGTACAATTTATTATTTCTCTAATTTCATATTTTATTTTCTGTTTTAATTTTCTATGGTTAATTTTCTGTTTTAATTTTTCTGAATTTAATTACATATAATTTTGGAGATATAAAGTTATAAAATTTCAGAATATTAATTTAGATTACTTTCTGTGATTTTTAATGTTAATTTTCTGCTTGTTATTTTCTGTTTTAATTTTCAGTCTAATATTGTGTAATTATTTCTGTTTTTATTTTTCCAGAATATTTAGGATAACTATTTACTGTTTTTATTTCCAGAATTAAATTTAGAATATTTAGGGGAAATATTAAATAATTTTTTAAGATTTTTACTTGTTTAATTTGATTTGTTTTAGTAATATAAAGAGAAAGTAAAATAAATTAGAGTATTAAAGTTAATTAGAATTAAACTAGCTTATTATCATAATCTTTCCTCGTTGGATCGATCCCTACTTTTCTATGCTATAAATCTTATTTATAAATCAAAGTAGTTGTTTAATTTGTAACTCTACGACAAGTATTACATCTGCCACCTTTTCTTTTATTATCAATGGAGTGTCTAGGGGTTGGTTTAAACCAACTCGTGGTCTTAGACAGGAGGATCCCGTCTCCTCTTACGTATTGTTATTCATCACTGAGGGATTAATTGGTTTATTGAGAAGGGTTGAGTTCGATGGTCTTACCCAAGGTCCCTAGGTTTGTGCGGGAGCACAACATATCTCTCCTCTGCTATTTGCAGACAACCCAATTTTTTTTTGTAAGGCTACAGGCAGTACAAGAAAAAGACCAAATAAAGACGGAATCCGCGACGGAAAAAGGCTTGTCAGCGACGGAATTTTGATTTCAGCAATGGAATTGGTAACAGAAAAAGACAGTCAGATTTTCGCTCGTCGCTGAGTAATTAGCCATTAGCGACGGAGTTAGAGACGGAAAGCCCGTCGCTAGTAGCGACGGAACTCAATTCTGTCGCTGACTTTTGCCCCCAAAAAATTAATATTTGTCAGCTTATAATAGGAGGCTGTGGCGGAATAGGATTAGAATCTTAAATGGCAGAGAAGCGACTCTGTAGTTGTCAGTAGCTGTAGGGGCTTAGTGCTGGTAGGGGTCTGCCGTGCTCATATGCAGGTTGTGCTTTTCTCTAGGAGTGACGGCAGCTGCTTAACGTGGATTGTTGAGGTACGTTCTTTCAACTTTATTTCAGCTTCTCTCAACTTCAGCTTCTTTGGCACTGATTTTCCTCTCTAAATGCTTCGCAAGCGCTTTCCTCTATAAAACTTTTTCACAAAACCTTTTTCGTGGGACTCTTGGAGTCAACCTCTTTATGAGTAGGAATACTGGTAGAGGTAAGGTTGCCTACAGTTGGATCTCCCCAGACCCCGCGAAAGCGGGACCCACACTGGGAGGTATTGTTGTTGTTGTTGTTGTAGTTCCGTCGCCTATCTGTCGCTAAGTTTCTAATTTTTTTAAACTAATAACGCTTGTTTTTTACCGTATCCCTTAATACACACATTTCAATCCATGTAAGAAATTTACAAGGAGTATTCACTCCATCAACATCCAATGACTTTGAGTATGACTTCATTCGAAGCGTTCTCAACCATTCCAAGCTACAAAAAGATGGAATATCACATCCAAAGTAACACTTCAAACCAAGGATTTTGAATTCACAAATAGGGATGGCAAAAAGTTGGGGAATACCCGTCCCCGCTGGGGGCCCGCCCCGAAGTGGGGGAAAATCCCCGTTACCGACGGGGACGGGGACGGGGACGGGGAGGAAAATTAATCCCCGCTCGGGGATGGGGACGGGGACGGGGACATAGTTCAACCCGTCCCCGTCCCCATTTCCCCGCCGGGGATTTTGCCCCGTTCCCATCCCCGTCCGCAATTCCCCGATTGGGGAAAAATCCCCGCTTCCGCCCCCAATTTTAATTAAAATTACAAAAATAACTTTATTTTCAAAATTTTTAAATGAAACAACTAAGTTTATATATGTAATTTCTTTATAAAAATCCTAGGTATATATTGAATTTTGTACTCATGGCCGTAAAGAATTTAGAAGGTAGGGAAAAATCAGCGGGTAAAAATCCCCGTTGGGGCCCCGACGGGGATTAAATCCCCGTTGGGGATGGGGACGGGGGGGAATTTTTTCCCCGCAGCGGGGAACGGGGCGGGGACGGGGGGCGGGGATTCCAACGGGGACGGGGACGGGGAATATACTCCCCGTCCCCAACCCGCCCCGTTGCCATCCCTATTCACAAAGCACAAGTCCCAAACAAAGTGTTTACATATCACAAACTATAAATCCAAACAAACCAGAAGTTGTTAGTAATTAAAAGTAATGTTATGTTTGTAGAAGAGGTAGAAGCAAGCGCCAAAGGGAGGGGAATGAAATAACCACCAAGGGGAAGGGAATGAAATAACCACCAAGAGGAGGGAAAGCAAGCAGTAAGAGGTGCACTTTATGAAGAACCAAACAGGAGAGCCACCAAATGGGAGAAAACTACCACCAACTCAATCACCAAGGTGAGGATCATCATCTTCCTCTTCCTCTTCCTCATTATGTTGTGAATGATGAGTAAAGGGTGGCTGAGATCCTGAGCCAGAAGGTTGTTGCATTTGGAAGAAAGCTTGCAGACCCTGATCGATGCTCATCATTTGTTGGCTCAGTTGTGGGTTGCTTTGGGTGAGCAATTTGTTGGATTCCTCAAGTTGATTACATTTCTCTGTAAGCTACCGGTAACTTTCAGCTTGTGAGGTTAGCTCAGCCCCCAAGTTGGTTACTACACTCTTTGAGTAATTCAACTCTTGTTGCGATGACGTATAACCGGTACCTGCTGACACGCATTTAAGTGAAGTACCCATTAGTATTACAATTAAGTAGAGTTATTGTATAACCATATTCATTAAAACTTTACTATGAAAACTGTACCGGCTTTTTGAGTGGGACTGGAGTAACTGGATTCCCTAATGTTGACAGCCTCATCGCCAATGCCATAAATACGACCCTTTTTATTCTTGTACGTCTTCACCCGCAACTCATTTGGGTTTGGAAGTTGCTGGTTTGGATCTTGAGAAGTGTCGTCCCCGGTCCCTTAAGAGTTGATGACATTTCGAAATTCACATTCAAAGGATTCCTACAATATCACAACATGCGCAAGAAATCACATATATTACAGTTAATGAAAGTAAAGTATACAAGTTCAGGTTGAACTACCAATAAAGATTGAGAATAGCTAATTACTTACATATGTTTGTTCTGATTTCTTGTCAACCCAAGGGGCATCTTCTTTACCATGGAGTTCATGAGTACGGCTGAATAATTCAACAATTGTGGGCTCTGTCCCAAGTTGTTCCCTCTATGTACATGCCACACATAATTATGTTAACCACAAGCCAAACCATAGTATTAAAGTTGAAGAAATACATAGCAAATTCATTTACCAGACACCTCCTATGCTCATGCATAGGGATCGAGCCACAGGTATGGAGAGATGGGGCACTACTTTCTAGAGTACCCAGTCGGTTCTTCTGGGCTGTTTCACGCAGTTTCTTGTAACCTTCGTTCGCGCAGTATTGTTGGAGTCCTTCCCATTGAGCATCACCGAGCCAAACAGGCTTCTTATTGTGCTTCCTTGCTTTGCCAAGGAAGTCTCTCAAGCGTGCATTGCCTCAGTTTTCAAATTTTTTTCTTATACGGTCCTCATAGACCAGATCCCAAGTAAACCACTTCTGCAATTATGAAAATAACAATTACATCAAATAATACAATAGTAATTTATCACGTTCACACAAACTATTAATATGTAGGCAATTTAGTTATCTTGAACTCTCTAAACCACAAATCCCGTACTGATTTGGGCACTTTACCCCAAGTAGGCCTAGCTCCGTCATATTTGCTTTGAAATATGTGAGAAATCCTACTAATAGCACCCTAATTAGGGAGAAACCTAATTGAACATAACACATCAAATTGATTACTTATAATGCAAAATAGTTGAAGTTCATAACATATAACAATTGAAAACTTACCCGTTACCATTTGACTCAATCCAAGCCTTTGCTCGAGTGCTCCCATGACTAGATTGTGCTTCACTTTCTTCAATTGCAATCTTGTCTTGGGACTGGTTTGTGTTAGGGTCAATGGGTTGGGGAGTAGGCTGCACAGTGTTGACAAAAGGGGGGTTTGGATGACCGTACATGGTACTTTGGTTGGGAACGTATAAGGTCTGATGATGGAAAGCCCTAAATGGGGGAGACATTAGTCCTGAAAGACCTGGTATGTAACCAGCCATTGTGGCTCCTGGGTGAATTGGGATATGGGGTACCTGGGGAGAAGATGAATCAACATCCATTGTGGTTGGATCTATGGCAGAGCTCCTACACCCTCGTCCTTTACCTCGAGTGGAAGACTTACCTCGACGAGAACTAGAATCCATACCTAAAATAGGTGACAACAAATGCAAGTACAATTATATAATAATTGCACATATCAACCGTTTACTCAGACATCATAATACGTAGGTAACACATATTTTCAAAATTAATTCATAAAATAAAAGTAAAGTCACAACCAATAGTTTCCCATGCAAAGTACTCAAATACATAAGAATTCATTAGCACTCAATCATCTACATCATCATCATCATTATTGTTATCATCGTCATTATCATCATACAAATGCAAATTTTCCTCTACTTCATCTGTTTCATCACCGTCATCCTACTCATCCTCATCATCACCCTCATCATCTTCTACCTCATCTATCTCGTCATTAACGTGAATGAATGAAAACCTCATTCCATCATTAACCTCTTTCGGTGGTGCACTTTCATTCACTAATGATGTAGGGATAGCATCATTCACAGGTTCAACGAAAATTGTCGTCATGTCTATTTGTTGGTAGGCAGTAGGTAGAGTATATTGCTTATCCACTCTCGCCTTTGGTGTGGTTTGTATGACAACAAGCCAATTGGCTTTATCCCTTAAGCGATCTGCATATGTCATGAAGTATACTTGTGATGCAGTGTTCGGGAAGATGATTGGGTCGTACTTTTAGTACCTCCTTATACGGTGCACTTCAATAAGTTTGCTTAGTTTATGAGATCGTGTCCCACGATTCAATGTAGGATCAAACCACTCACAACTGAATAACACAAATCGTTTAAATGGTTCGCCAGATACTTAAGTTGGACAATATCCTTCAATACGCTATAATAATCATTTTCAATATCGCCTTCCCCCGTACCACAAACATCAACACCACAATTATATGTTCTCTTCCCGACGCTGCGAGCTTCTATGTGGAATTTGAATCCATTAACTTTATATGTCGTCCTCATCGACACATACTGATTTGGTTTCGCAGCTCAAGTAGCACTGTTTGTGGGTGTCGAATAGTTGAATATAATGCACCTAATGTCACATAACATGTAGTTTTAGTTAATACAATGCACCTAACTGTTATGGTAAAATTATAAAGGAATGAGTTGTAATACTTACATTCTGACTAAACCAATATGCAAAATGAGTTTCGATGATGGTGTCAACATCAGTGTCGCTGACATTCGGACGTGCAGTTTTGATTTGTTCTGTGAAAATTCTGTCACATTTTATGAAGGCCATTAATATACTTGCGTTCCGAATGATAATCTCAATTAGAAGTTAAGGTAGCACTTACCCTATGTAAGGTTTAACTTCATCACAATTTAATAGCACGTGAAGATTGACAGTAATATATTCAACATCTATGAGATACCTGGATCTTTCCCTACCAATAGCGGTCCCTTACGGTTCAAACACTGATAGAGTTAGGAAATGATTATTATGTTCATCGCCATCCTCATTTCTCCTGCATCTACTGTGCATGGAGGGCACATTAGAGCCGAAGTAATAGGAGACAAAGAATATCCTCTCAGCTTCTAGGTATGCTTCTGTGATTGAACCTTCAGAACACGCTTGTTGCTTTATCTTTTTCTTCAATCGGCCAAAGGACCGAACAAATTCACAATTGCATTCACTTATAAGTAATTGCACATATAAGAATTGATATAAGGTTTCAGGGAGTACAGTCTACTTTACCTCTCAAATGGATACATCCATCGGTATTATACTGGACCACCAAGTTGAGTATCTTCTGCCAAATGTACTAGTAGGTGATCCATTACATTGAAGAAGACAGGAGGGAAAATCGTCTTCAACTTACACAAAATGATGACAATATTCCGATGCATTTCCTCAATCATTTCCTTTCGCAGTGTTGTTGAGCATAAGTTCTTGAAGAACTGACTTATCTCAATGAGAGGTTTCAACACATCATCTGGGAGCGCACCAAATGCAATGGGTAAAAAAGAGTCTCCATGAACACATGACAATCATGGCTTTTCATGTTGTTGAACTTTGCCTCATTGAGGTCCACGATATTCCTCAAATTACAGCAATATGCATCAGGCATTTGATGCTCCTTTACCCATTCATACAACTCTCTTCGTTTATCCACATGAAGTACAAACTTTGCTTTTAGTTTAATCGGCTTACCACTTGGGTCTGGATGTAAATGTAATTCTTGTCTATCACATATTTATGTAACATCCATTCTTGATTTGGCATTATCGTTTGTTTTCCCACGTACATCCATAATAGTGTTAATGATGTTCTTGAAGAAGTTCTTGAAGATGTGTATCACATCCAAATTATGGCGGAGCAATTGGTGTTGCCAATAAGACAACTCCCAGAATATGCTCTTCTTCGTCCAGTTGTACTCATTTTCTTAAATTCTGGTATGAAAAAGTCACCATTTGTAGTTACCATTGGGTAATCTTCCACCTCGGCATAAAGTTCTTCTCCAAATAAGTGGCGAGGAGGATCCCCTGTACCAATTATGCCTTTCTTAAAAGTTGTTCTATTTCTTCTGAATATATGATTCCTTGGCAGAAAACACCGATGACAATCGAATCATGAGAATTTACCTCTATTTCTCAATTTCAAAGCCTTTTGCTATTTCATACATACAGGACATGCCAATTATCCATTAGCACTCCACCTAGATAACATTCCATATGCTAGGAAATCATTGATGGTCTATATAAGTGCAGCATTCATATGAAATGTATGCCCTGTAGAAATGTCATATGTCTCAATTCCAACATCCCACAACTCTTTCAACTCATCAATAAGAGGTTGTAAATATACATCTATTTTGTTTTTCGAATTTTTGGGGTCAGTGATTACACAAGTTAGGATCGGTATGGTCATACACATTTGAGAGGGAAGGTTATAAGATGTAACTACCCGGCCAAATAGAGTATCATCTTGTAGACAAAGTGTAAGGATTAAATCCATCAGCACATAAGTCAAGCCTCATATTTCGAGGCTCGGAAGCAAAATCAGGGTACTTGTTATCGAAATGTTTCCATGCTACCCCATCTGATGGATGACATAGAACACCGTCCTCACGTTGATGTTCATAATGCCATCTCATGTACTCTGCAGTACTTCTTGATGCATACAACCTCTGCAGTCAAGGTTTTAACGGCAAGTAATGCATCCTTGAGTATGGCAATGGATTCTGATTCCTTTGTTGGGACCTTCGTCTCTTCCATCTTGCATGCCCACAAAACTTGCACACATCCAGCTTTGCGTCCTCCTTAAAATACAACATGCAACCTTTCCGACAATAATCAATTAGGACCAGATCGTTGCCGAGATCTTTAACAACCTTATTCGTTTGCCCATAGTTGTTTGGCACGCGGTTGTTAGGTGGACACATTTTTTTCATTAGTTGAACAATTTTATTGAAACAGTTCTGTGGCATGTTATAATCATATTTGATACTCAACAGTCTCATCGCAGCAGAGAGCTCACTGTGGGTGAAACAACCATCATATAAGGGTTGTTGAGTAGCTTGAACCATGTTAATGGTTTTCGACAAGCGTTTGACTCCTCTTCCCTTACATTTTGATTTGTCATTATAGTATCATCAAACATGTCCGCCATCCGATCTACGTACGATTCATAGTAGTCATTATTAATATGATTTGAACCTCCAACTTCATGAATTTTACTATTTGAATACCCAAAATCATATTACTGAGGTTCTATTTCCCCATGACTTGTCCAAAACCAATACCCTTTCACAAAACCCTTATACATAAGGTGCATGTTGACCTCATCGGTATCAAGTACACCCTATTTATGCATTTAGCATAAGCACATCTATACTTTCCCCTATTGAGAAATTCTATCTGTTTACGCGCAAATTCATCGAATTGGTTTACTCCATGTAGAAATTCTTGCGTATAACCACTATGATCAGACAGTAATCTATTATACATTTACCTACGATGTGGAGGACCATTCATATTCTGCTCAAATAACAATAACCACATAAGTTATTGGATAAGAATTAATTTTAATTAAAATTATAATAATTACATAAATTACTCAATTATATATCACATATGTTTACTTATGAATTTTTACATGCACAAAAAAAAAACTTATAAATTTCTACAAATATACTTATATTCTTACGAACTTCATTAAACTAATAATGCATCCAAAGTTGAAACACTTTATTCCTCCAACATATCAAATTTCAACTTAAAATTACCAAATCTAAGTCTACATTGCATTGGGCAAAATCTTCAAATAAATAAGAGCTACAACTTCATACGAACATCACATTGGAAGAAAATTATAAACTAAAGCATCTCATTCCAGCAACATATTAACTTTCAACTTCACATTCTCAAATCTAAACCCTAAATTGTATTAAGCAAAGTCTCCAACCAAATTAGAACAATAAACTCATACAAATACCACATTTTTACAACATTATCAGTTAAAACATTTCATTCTACCAATATATCAAATTTTAACTTCAACTACCTAACCTAAACCCTAAATCGCAGTTACCAAAATCTTGTAACAAATTAGAGCAATAACCTCACACAAATACCACATTTCAACAATATTATGAATTAAACTATTTTATTCCACCACCATACCAACTTCAAACAACCAAACTTAAACCCTAAATCGCATTTACCCAAATCTTGAAACAAATTAGAGTAACAACATCACACAAATACCACATTTCAATATAAATATGAACTAACTATGAAATTCTAACAGTGTAATACAAAAATTTGTAGAAATTACAATAAGTGTAGTTGAAAAATTTACCTCAAACTTATTGAAAACAACCGGTAAGAAGGGCGGCAGGTGGCGGCCGGCAGCAAGGGGCCGGCGGGGGAGGTCGGCGATGACAGGGGAGGGGCCCGGCGACTGTGGCTAGGCGGTGGTCGCGGTGGTCGGACGCAACTTGGGCTGGGTATCGCCACTCTCTCTCTCTTCGAACGGCTATCGGGTTAACTGAAACCAAACTCAGATCTGGTTGAATTTACCTGGGCTAGTGACGGACAGGCAATGGAAATTCCGTCGCTAACCCACTTGTTTTTAAAATTCAAAATTTTTTGGGGGTTCCGTCGCCCCATTTTTGATTTTTTTTTTAATATGGCGACGAAAATTATCAATTATGGAGACGGATTGAATTTTCCGTCGCCAAATCTGTCGCACAATCTGACTTTTTTGTAATTCTATTTTTTTGTTGCCATGTCCGTCGCCAAATCCGTCGTTAATTTATTTTGTCGTTATTTTGTACTTTTCTAGTAGTGAGGTGAATAGGCGAAGGTGATTAAGGATATTTTGAGTATGTATGAAGCGATAACAGGCCAACAAGTAAATTTCAACAAATATAGTGTTACGTTTAGGAAAGGTACAACGCAACACCGTAAAGACAACATTCTTCTGGAGCTAGACATTAGAGGGGTTCTCACCTAGACAAATACTTTGGTCTCGTATCTTATGTGGCCAGATACAAAAAGAAGGATTTCCTATCAATAAGAAATCGGACCGGGAAGCGGTTGGCGGGATGGATGGAAATATTGGTTTCTTAGGCGGGTAGGGAAGCATTCATAAAGGCAGTGGCCCAAGAGATTCCTACCTATGCTATGATTATCTTTAAATTACCTAAGGACCTTTGTTCATCTATCCAAGCTATGATTGATCGATTTTGGTGGAGTCATGATCTGAACAAAAGAAAAATCCATTAGGTTGGGACTTTGAAGCTGTGTGATAGGAAAGAGGAAGGGGGGCTTGGTTTCTGAGGCCTTAAAGCTTTTAATGATGCTTTGTTGGCTAAGCAAGTGTAGCGGTTAATCTAAGATGAGACTTCTCTGGTTGCCCACGTCTTAAAATCAAAATAATGCCCTACTCGAGATATTCTTTCAGCAAGACTTGGAGCAGGATTGAGTTGTACTTGGTGGAGTTTGTTTGGGGTAAAACATGTGATTATGAAGGGCTTAAGGTGGATTGTTGGCGACGAGAATAGTCTAAATATTCAGACAACACATTGACTTCCTAGACCAACATCCTTTAGAACTCTATGCATGAGGTAGCAAGACAGTCCAATCTCACTTGTGGCAGACCTCATAGATAAGGAAGTGGGTTGCTGGAAGGAAGACTTGGTACGCCAGTGCTTCCTAACATCCAATGCTGAGCTAATACTACAAATGCCTCTTTAATTTGTAGTACTTGGCTGAAGGACAAGCTAATATGGTGCTTTACTTCGAATGGTGATTTTATGGTCAAGTTGGCATATCATTTAGTGAGATGGCTGAAAACAGGCGACAAATCCTCATCGAGCAACATATTGGGTAAGGCCATATGGAAGTCGATTTGGGCAATGGATGCCCTTCCTAGAATACGTCTGTTTGGATGGAAAGTGGGAATGAGCACCCTTGCCACTAAGGAGAATATTGCCCGAAGAATTCCAAATTTTGGTATGCGATGCGACTTATGTGGGATATTGGAGGAATCCGACATGCATGTCTTGTTCTAATGTCCACTAATGAGGGTTATTTGGGGAGAGAGCGGGTTCGAGGAGCAACTATGGTGTACAAGTACACCTTCAGCCACTAACTGTGTTATGCCATCATCGAAGAAGCTAGACCTAGAAAAGTTTGGCGAGTTTGTAGCTGTTATGTGGCAAGTGTGGAGTAAGAGGAATAGGTTCATTTTTGGTAGGAGTGGTGGAGGGGGTAAAGGATTGGCGGCTCGGGCTGTCACATTTGTAAGAAACTTTAGAGACTTTAATGCTCGAAGTCAGGAAGCTGTAACGGCCCAAACCTAAGATTTATATCAACTGCTTCAATTCACCCTAATCATAACTTGATTTAAGTTGGGCGCCGCATTTCAATTTATCATTTTATGTGTATATATATATATATATAAAATGATAAATTGAAATGCGGCGCCCAACTTCAATCAAGTTGTGATTAGGGTGAATTGAAGCAGTTGATATAAATCTTTGGTTTGGGCCGTTACAGAAGCCTTCGCTAGTCATCCAATGATTTGGAAACCTCCAGACCCAGGTTTCTTCAAGCTCAATTTCGATGTGGGGAATGTGGGGATGGGGCTTTTTTATTAGAAACAATTATGGGGATGTGGTGTTGGCTGGGGGGAAGCAAGGGTCAGGTTACTTGAGCCCGGAGTTAGAAGAAGCTCGAGCTTGCTACTTTGCTTTATCGCTCATAGGTTTCGAAACCTTATCATCGAAGGTGATTCTCAAACGCTCCTCAGCAAACTACATGTGTAGGAAATCCCAAAAACACATTAGGTTTTTTTTATTGCGGACATTTTATTGCTCCTAGCTAGTTTCGATTGTTTCTTGGAATTTTGTTAGACGGGGATATAATTCGATTGCTCACGCAATCGCCCACTTCCAACCTATCGACCTTGAGGAAAGGATATGGGAGGAGAGAGGAGGCCAGATATTGTCCACGATTTGGCTACAAAGGATATGTGTATTTTCATTGACTATTCATTAATATAGTTCCCTTTGTCTGATAACAGAAAGAAAAAAAAAGTGTATGTGTACAGACACACACACACATATAAACAAATTTCTTATACCCTTTGTCTCTAGTAGTGCTATCATACTTGGTAATTTTTCCTTTATTTTGAGTAATATCACGTCACTAATTTATTATAGAATAATATATCATACTGACAATGCCAAATCAAACATAACGAAAGTGTAATATCAATTCATATTAAGTTAATATATCAAACTCCAAAAAACTACATAACAATTCATTTAGAACACATTATATACATAATAACTTTCAATCTAGAACCTGAAAGTCAATATTTTCAGTCATATCCTTCCTATAGGCACCGTTTTTATCCCCTTATTTTTAAATATATTAATAACATAATAGATAGTTTCTTTTCGAATAGTAAAAATAGATCAACGTGTCAGATTACCTAATTATTAAAAGTTGAGCACTTTGATAGATTCTTTTTTTGTTGTAATAGCATTTTCTTCATTCTTAATTTGAACTCACTTTTTTATTTCATTTGTTAAGTATTTCATTTTTAAACAATTATATTTTTGGAGAATGAATTTTATTACTAAATAGTAACGCCTATATGACATTAGGTCACTTTAATATAAAGAATTGATATTGCATTACAAAATAATTATTTTTCTAAGTTATCATTGTTTCTCTTTCTTTTTTCTTTAAATTATTGTAAATTCCTTTTATATATGTACTATAATTATTTATTTACTACTGTTTAAAAATTGCCTAATATATGAGATGACTTTTCTTTTGTGAGCAAATTTTAGCAGATAAATGGACCAACTTTTTTATTTAGCTTAATTTAATAAAGATTATATTATCTTCTTACTAATGACTGCGTAAGATATGTGAAAAGTGCATGCAAGAATTTTTGGCCAATTGTTGTTTTAAGTTCAATTAAATATAAATACGTAATAAAAATGTATCAATTTTAAAAGTAGTAATAATTTAATGACAACGTAATTATTTTTTTTTCCAGTTATTATTGTTTCTTTCAGTTTTTCCTTTTAAACCACTTAAAATTCCTTTTGCTTTCATAATATAATAATTTATTTACTATTTTCTTATCAAAATTCTCTAATATATGTAACATCTATTTTTATGGACAAACTTTATGGACCACATTTTTAATTTATTAACGTAATGGATATTTTATTATAGTGTATTAATAAATATATAGTATATGCAAAAGGTCATTTTTTTAAATAAATATAGCATTGCATTAGTTAAACTATAAATGGACATTTATGTAGCTAATTAATTCTACATGGCATTACATGTAGCATCCTAAGTGGTATGACACATGACACTCATACATTAATTCTATCCAACTTTACACACACACACACACACACACACACACACACACACACACACATATCACTACTAAAAAATTTGCTTTTTCCGACGGAAAATTAGGCCGTTGGAAAGGCCGACGGATACGCCGACAGAAGGACGGGGAAAGCAAAAGGGGAAGACAGACTGTCCGACGGATTGGTCGTATTCCGTTGAAATTCCGGCGGGATTCCGATGGAATATTCCTCGGCTCACCTGATTTTTTCAACTTCTCTCTGCCCGAGAAAAACTGCAAGCTTTTTTTGAAAAACGGCCTTTTCGACGGAATTTTCCGACGGATTTTTCGACGGACAGGAATTTCCGTAGGAAATTTCAAAATTGAATTTTTTTGAAATTTCAAAATTTTCAATTTTTTTGATTTTTTTTAAAAAATAAGTGTTCCAACGGAATTTTCCGTCGGAAAACACTTTTTCTGAATTTTTATAAAAAAAGTATCGAAAAAGGTGAAGTGGTCCAACGGAAATTTCCGTCGGACCACACCTCTTTAAAAACTCGATTGCTCGAGCAATCGGGCACTCCACACATACACACAAACCTTTCTCTCTCTCCGCCATCGCCAGTGCTGCCCTCTTCCAGCCACCATCGTCGCCCTCTGCGGCCGTCCGACACCCTTCGCTCCTTCCTCAAAATTGGCCCCCTTAATTGCCTCCACTGGTCGCTGCCACCTCTACCCCCGCCGCCTTCACCGATTGCTGCATTCAATGTAGCACTAAGGAACTCCCCATCTTTCAAGTGAGTAATTCAACCTAAATGTTATTAGAGAGAACATTAAATTGTCATTGAAAGATGAGGAGTTTCTTGGTGTTACATTGAATGCGGCGACCAGTGAAGCATGTTTCGATCCCGTCAAACGGTCTTTTGCTGATCGATATCGTGATTTTGCATTGGAAAGATGCGTAACTCAACCTAAATTTTCAAAAAAAAAATTAAAAAAAAATAAATTTCCAACGGAAATGGCAAATTTCGTCGGACAACCCGACCGGATTCTTGCCCCAAAGTACCGGAGGGCCCGACAGAACTGATCCGTCAGACATCCGATATCCGTCGGCTTCCGTCGCCCACTCCGTCGGCCCGCTTCCCGACGGCTGTCTCTTTCTGTCGGAATGTGTCCGACGGACGGGAAATTCCGCCGGAACCAGCGGGTCTACGGGCCTTTTTCCTACGGCCGTTTTCCGTCGGATTTTCCATCGGGAAATCATTTTTCCGATGGAAAAACGTGTTTTTTCCGTCGAAAAATCCGCTGGAAAAAGCACGTTTTTCAGTAGTTAGTGTGTGTGTGTGTGTGTGTGTGTGTGTGTGTGTGTATATATATATATATATATATATATATATATATATATGATAATAAATTCAATCCCATCCCTTAGACCATGACCTACCTCAATCTTTATTGCCCTTACCCCCACTAAAGTCTTAACCTCCTATGTTAAGTTATTTGCATATGTTGGATCTATAACTAGCTAGACTATCACTACACGTATCCAATTTCGTCATTATAGCTATCAATTTTTAATAGAACTATGCATCATTATTGTTGCTTGTTCATCATTTTCACTAATTGGATTTTTTAAAATTGTGAAATTTAGGCTTCTATAAGTTTCATGAATTTAACTAAAAAAGTTGAACTAAATGATCTTTAGAATTGATATTCAGCGAAATAAAATTCTATCGAAGTTTCTTAAAACCAAGATGTAATTGCTCTTATTATAATGTTAAAGAATGAGATAGTTTAGTAACTTATTTTCACATTATTAAGCCCGTTTTGTTAGACATGTTTTCCAATTCACTTATTTTTTTCCTTTATATTTTATAATCTCTTTAGCTTGTGTGGTCTCAACAAAATCATATATATATATATATATATATATATATATATATATATATATCTATATATATATATATATATATATATATATTAATTCACTCCTATCCCGTAGACCATTACCTACCTCAATTTTCATTGCCCATGCCCACTTAAGTCTTAACTTTCTACGTTGAGTTATTTGTATATATAGATCTATAGCTAGCTTGACTACTACTACATGTATCCAACTTTGTAATTATTGCTATCAATTTTTGATAGAACTAAGGATCATTATTATTGCTTATTCATCATTTTCACTAATTAGACTCTTTAAAATTATGAAGTTAAGACTTCTATAAGTTACATGAATTTTAATTAAAAAAGTCAAAATAATTGATCTTGAAAAACAATATTCAATGAAATAAAATTCTGTTGAAGTGTTTTCAAACCATAATCTTGAAAATTGACATTCTATAAATTATTTTCACACTATTAAGCTCTATTTGCTAGACATATTTTTGCAATTTATTTAGGTTTCTTCCTTTATATTTTACAATCTCTTTAGCTTATGTGGTTTAACAAAATGAATATGGTAGGTCCCTCATCTCAAAAATTTAAAACCAAAGCAACCTCAAATATTAGCCAATTATCTTGCCTGAAATTGTTAAAATTGATGCAATCACTCAATCAATCATGTGGCAGTTGGAAGTTGTGAGAAAACTTGTTAGGCTAAGTTTTGCATTTATTTCATTTTCCATGAGAGAGAAGATATAATTAAATTGACGTTACGTTTTACAAGAGTATGATTTTTGCGCTACAAGAAAGACGTGGCACCCCCACGAAACAAGCGCGGGTTAAGTCCAGTCTGCTGTGCACTGCTCTCTCTCTCTCTCTCTCTCCCCCTTTCTGTATTACAAAACGCAAATTGGTGAGGCTGCTGAAAAAAAAGAAAAAAACCATTGCCTTTTTTCACGAACTTTCTCGTCTCTCTCTGTCTCGCTCTTCATCATCGTCGTCTTCTTTCTTCTCTCTCCTCTCCGAGAAACCCAGTTGGTTAGAGAGAGAAAGAGGGAGAAATGGAGGCAGAGAAGAGAGAGAATCCGGTGATTTCAAGTTCAACCACGAAGACCTCGTCGGAAAACTCGCCGGAGCTCACCACCTTAACCGCAAAACAACATTCGTTGATTCATACTGTCATCGCCGTTGCCATTTGGCTTGGCACTATCCACTTCAATGTCATCGTCGTCGTCTCTTCCTTTCTCTTTCTTCCTCTTCCCAAAGCATTGGCGTCAGTACTCTCTCTCTCTCTCTCTCTTGTTCGCTTGGTCTGTCGGTTGTTCAATATGTTGTTTGAATTTCTATGATTTGTGCTTTCTGTAGGGTTTGTTGGGTGCTTCTCTTATTTATAGTGATTCCGATTGATGAGAAGGACAAATATGGTCGCAAATTGGCTAGGTAGGTGGAGATACAGTCAAAACTCAACACTATATTTTTGATTGATTTTTAGTGATTTGAGAAATTGGGAGCTCAAATTGATGGTGTGATTGTTTTGGTTCAGTTACATATGTAAGCACGCTGTTGGGTATTTTCCCGTAACACTTCATGTGGAAGACTATAAGGCCTTGGATCCAAATCGCGCTTATGGTAATACTTTTTGTCTTTCTTCTTCTTTTTCTGATTGCTTTTTTAATGATTTTCAAATTTTTACGCTGATTACTTTCTATCTTCTCGGTTATGCACTTGGTGCAAATCTGGGTTTCTTTATACTATTGTTTGGGGTTGAGAAAAGTAGCGCATCTGAATTGAAAACCATAAGCGTGTTGTTACTGTGTTCTTGATGAGTACTTGTCTACAACTGAAACATTAGTTTTTAGTTTTTAGGTGCGATTGGAGCAAGATAGCATTACTTCGACCCTGTTCTTTTCGTTGTTCTTTTAGTTGGTAAATCTCAATTTATCAACTTCAAACCACTTCACGAACTTCAATAAAAAAAATACCAACTTCAATCCACTTTAACCAACTTCAATCCACTGTTTTAACCAGCTTCTATGAATCATATAAAAAGTATCCTAACTTCAACCCACTTCAATCTACTTCAGCCAAAATAAAAAAGAAATACTCACTTCAACTCACTTCAGCAAACTTCACTCATTCCCCAACCCCTATTTCCCTACGAAAAGAACAGGCCGAGCGTATTGATTTGGGTTGGGAAATGCTCATCTAGTTGAAAAAGAATGACTGTGATTTCAGAGTCTTGGTTACTTCCAATGTAAATAGCAGGTATTATTCGATGGGGTATTGATTCAATTTGAAAGGGATGTGTGGTCATGAAATATAAGTTCTTGTTGATGAAGTGAAGTCAAAGCTTGAGCCAACTTGTGGCATTTATCGCTGGAATTAAGTAAAATTTACACAGCATTGTACCGTAAGGAAAAGTCATGGGAGAATTCTGCCGAACTGTGTAGAGGAAGAGCATGTGATGGGTTCGATTTAGTATGCCTTTAAAAAGCTCCCATATCCTTGCATGTGTGAGTGATGATGTATTTTGATATGCCAATTCTTGGTGGCGGTTGGTAAATGTTAGTCATTGACTGAACTTACCTGCTTTAATGTGGTTGGGTGACTTGCCATTATTTTCATTCCTTCTGGCCCTAATCATAATAACCATGTGTGCGTTTCCAGTTTTCGGCTATGAACCGCATTCGGTTTTGCCGATTGGTGTTGTGGCACTTGCTGATCTCACGGGTTTTTTGCCCTTATCGAAGATTAAGGTCCTTGCAAGCACTGCTGTAAGTCTTATGTAACACCACTCCTATCAACCTTTTGTGCATGCCGCCATCTGTTGTCTTACAAAGTTTGTGATAACAGATTTTCTATACACCATTCTTGAGACACATATGGACATGGTTGGGTCTGTCTCCTGCAACTAGAAAGAATTTTACCTCCCTCTTGTCATCAGGTTACAGTTGCATCATCGTGCCAGGTGGTGTACAAGAGACATTCCACATGGAGCATGGCTCTGAGGTACGATTTTTGAGCATTTTCTGATTTGTATTTTCCTAGGCCCTATTCCATGAGGGGACTTCCCCTTTAGTCCATAGTGTGAACACTGTTTTGAGCCTCCATGTGCTGGCCAAGATTGTTGCCTGATGGATTGGCAGAAGGAACAATATAAGTGGAAGGTGAATTGTGGTTGCTTTTCATTGATTCTACAGGTAGTTTATCTTAAAAATAGAAAAGGATTTGTCCGCGTAGCTATTGAGAAGGGATGCCCAATAGTCCCAGTTTTCAGCTTTGGTCAGGTATGCTTTTTTTCCATGCCAGCTGTTATGCTGATCATTTATCACATTTGGAATGTTTGATTGAAGATTTTTATGAGCCATCATTTCCAACTGCTGTTGAGCTCCTCAATGATGCATTGTCAAATATTCTTTTGCAGTCTCAAGCCTACAAGTGGTGGAAGCCCAGTGGAAAATTGTATCTGAAGTTCTCAAGAGTCATAAAGTTCACCCCCATTGTTTTCTGGGGAGTTTTTGGGTATGTGACAGATCCTGTGAATCAGTATCTGGAACACAAAAATGGTCTTTCATTTGTAAAGTGTGATACTAGATCAATCCTTCTGTACTATATTAAAATGCAAACTGCAGTTCCTCTAAGATATCTGCTTATCCAGTGAAGTTTCTGTGGCATTAGAGTCAGTCTCATTATTATGGTGATTGGCAAGATGAACACAGACTTCTCATTCACTAGATGACATTCTTTGTCTCATGGCTTACCCGTGCACCAAAAAATTGAAAGGAATTCTATTGTTGGGGGCATGCAGTAAACTGTGAGCATAGGTATCAGGATCTTGTACTGTAGGTATCATGTAGCGGTAAGGAAATGACGCTTTAGAAATTACACTAAATTAGCCCAACTTTAGGCTTCTAGATGGAGACATGGTGATGTAGGACACTCTGAGAGCCATTCCTATGAAGGGATAATGGGCCGAGGATGCTGTAAGAGCAATTTCTTATGGGAAGGGGTGGCTCACACAGAACCAACATTCTCACACAGTGATTCACTCAAACTCAATTTCTCCTTATTCCTCTACCCTCCTGCATCACATGGTATGCTGATCTGTCAAAATGAGATTGTGGAATGCAGGCGCTTTGAGCTTTTCCCATAACTTTGGTCTAGAATGGTCATGAGCTGTGCTTCCCCCCTTATCATACTCCATTCAGGATCCCATGATGTGAATCGACATTCTCTTTGTAATGTTTTTCTTCTCCCTCTATTATTTTTCCATCCCCAGGGTCTGGGAAAGGGGGACAGTGGTAGGCTAGGGAGTGCAGATAATGAATAATAGAGGATTGCCTGTGAAGGTTGTGATAATTGAAACAAATTATGTTCCGGCTTTCCCATTGGAGAGAATCACATTGCAAATCCCCCAACATTATTTTGTTTCCATCTATTCTTCTTTTCTTTCTGATTTTGGGAAAGTGTTGGGGTGGGTTTGGGGGCTTAGGGAGTTCGAAGCATCGACATTAGAGGATTGCATTCTCCTAAACATTGTCATAAGCTGAAGGAATTCTCTTCCTATTCGCTGACTGGGTATGACTTATGAGAGAGAACCGCGTCTTTCTTAAATCAAGATGTCATGGTATATTGACAGGCACTTCTTATAAGGGGTTTGTGCAAATTCGTATACAAGATAATTGCTTTTATTGCTGAATTCTGTTTGGGAAAGCTACTACAAGGCCTCTTATTTGCAAAATATTTGCACTTGAACCGATCAAATCATATGCGATTGCATACGATTGTGAAATCATTGCATATGAAAATTTTGGCACAATGTCCTCACTATAGATGCGAAATGCCCTTGATTACAGTTTTGCATGTTCAAGGACAACACTGTCATTTTATCACAAAATATATTCTTTGCATTTTGAACTTACCTTTCAACCCACAAATCTCAAATAATTTGGGAATATAGGCCCTCATGGCAGTTTTCCCTTTTGGTCTTTAGGTTTCGGGCAACTGCTATCTCTTTGGGTTTTTTCCATATTCTTTCACATTTAGATGGTTTCTTTTCTCCTTGTAAGGAATTATCTCTATGATATCTTGATTGCTAGAGCTTATCCGCAAGAATAGCAGTCGTTCACTTAATAATGAAGTGTGAACCTTGAAGCTGTGGTTGATTGTGGGGTTGATGTCCATATCAACGGAGATCTTTCCCATGTCTCTGGCATATTTTGTGGCTAGCAAAGGGGCCAGGGAGTGACATCCCCAAAAAGGGCATTAGGGTGCTAGAGATGCCATTGTCTTTGAAACATCCAATGTCACTGCATTGCATCTGTCTCCATCCTCTGGTTTTTGATACGAGGGGCCAATCCTGCTAGTTGTAGAAACTTAGAAGAGCATAATTCTGATGGTGAGGTGACTTATTGGATCATGCTACTGTTTGAAAATATGGCTTCAAGATGTGTTTTTGAGTACCAGTGGATGAGTTAGTGAACTTGAAAGAACTTGAAATGATAAAAACTTGTGATTTTTCTTAAGGCCTGCTTAGTGCCATGGAAAAAGGGCGTGATAAATCTTTCTGAGAGTGAAGCACTCGAGAAATTGTCCCAAGGTGCAACTGGATATGTTCTCTAGTAAATTGACATTGGAGGACTGCTTGTCATTTTAGGGCATTATGCTTTATCACCTGCTTTGCCTGAACATTTTCCAGTGACTATTTGGTGGTCTGATGACCGTCGTACTCTATTTGGCGCTTGCAAAATGTAAAAGAGATGGGCTGAGGAGATTTGATAATGGTCATGCTCCATTCAGTGTCTGGAACTTCCAGAATAAGGAATTATTTTATCAGAGTCTGTTGAAAGATGGAGCGGAAGATGGAGCCAGGTAACTGTGTTTGATGATGATCATGATTTATGAATTCATGTTCTTGTTGGAAGACATGAAATGATGAATTGTTTGATCAGCATCCTTTGGGCTCGGATAAGACTGTCCTGTTGAGGTTTAGGATGTTTGAACATCTTGTGAGTTTACAGCCCAGTAACAATGTGAAAGAGATCTATCGGAGGAACAGAAGGTATAAGAGGAGAGAACAACAAATGTTTCTATGTGAAAGCATTATGTTTGACTGGTTTTTTTTTTTTCCTAAATGGAGAAAAATGCTTTTATATTGCTTATTACTGAGTTCTTGAAATAACAGAGGATAGTTTCCTGATTGCTTTAGTTACATAGGTGAATTTGAAAATTTCCTTCTATGCTTACTGTAACTAAGCTTGTGGTACCTTCCAGGACTCCATTACCATATCAGGTTCCTATGCATGTTGTCATTGGTCGTCCAATTGAAGTCAAGAAAAATCCAGAACCTACCATGGAAGAGGTATGAACTCTTATGTTTTGGAACCATCTTTACTTCACTTATTTCATCCAAACCCTGAGTTGGATAGTTAGTTCTTTATGTTGGAGAGAAAAATGGTCGGAAACCTCGTTAGCTTATATCATTTGGGCTATTTTTGGCCCTTTCATTATGTGACGGATGGAATAGAAGAAAACTAAACCTCAAAACATATTTTTAAGCCGATGGCGACAATCTGCCACTTTCTTTGTTAGCGCATAAAGGTCGTCTTTGGTCTTTGTTGCCCTGATCTTTCCGTGCATCATGACAGGTGACGGAAGCGCACAACCGATATGTTGAAGCGCTAAGAGATTTGTTTGATAGGCATAAAGGAAGGGTTGGCCATGCTGATCTTCAATTAAAGATTCTTTGAGTACTTTTTCATTTTGTGTTGATTTACGTGTATATACTTATGCTTTAAACCTTTAAGTTAGTGTTATGTTATTTTTATTATTTTCCTGGGGTATTTGGTCCGGTTTGAACGATAAATGTAAAATGGAACTATTTTGTACATGTGTAGTCAGTTGTAATAGTGTGATTGCTACCTATCTCGCTTTTGGGGGGGGGTGGGGTTTGGAAGAAAGTTAAGTAATAAATAGCGAAGAACCTTTTATCTTAAAGCTTCTCCTTATATTATCTTAATAGAGGTCAATGTCACGAGAACCGCATCAGGACCCAGCGTCCAGTCTGGTCCAGAGGAAGCTATGAGCTGTTTTAGCAGTCAAAACGGAAAAAAAAAGTGCAACATTGGAGACGGTTGAACTGTCTGGTTTGAGGTTAGACCGAGATTTTTTGAAACACAGTCCCAATCCCAAAAGTAGCAGTGGTTATGCAAGTGTGCAGATGGTCCCTTTGAGACTCTCAGCCTTCACTTCTCCGATCGTTGCACCACTAGAGCTATTCCGGTGTCAATCTCATGGTTGATTGATATCTGATTAAGGGATTGAAAGTCGGTGCTTTTGTCGCTAATGGTCTCTTTGTAAACAGTGGTGCTTTCGTTGCTAATCGTCTCTTTGTAAACAGTGGCTAGAAAGAGGAGAGGAGATTGAGAGAGAAAGAGCTCTAAGTTTCAAGGAGTCAGACATAAGAAAGAGAAACGAGCAGACAATTGTAGGGCTTGCGTGAGTCTCCAAGGAGATGGAAACTAGGGTTTTGTTTCATCTTATGTTATTATTGTTGAGTTAGCCATAGGAATAAAGCATTCCGAGGCATTAGAAATGGTGTAAGATTAAGCTACTCTTTACTACTAGGTAGAAATTCTAATATTTAAAGTTTGGGTTAAAAAATGTCACATTTTCTTCACTTTTTTTATTTTGGATACGTCATTAATTGGTTACTTGTATACTAGGTCAAAGGTAAATTAGGTTAGCCTATAATTTTTTTTTAATCGGTCGAACCGGTTAGCCCATTGATCCATTTCACTAACGAGGTTAGTTATTGAGCCGATTCTCTTAACATTGATAGAGAATAAAAAGCAAACCTCTATAGGGACTTTATTTCACACCGGCAATACTACCATGGAATGTAGAGATAGAACTTACTTTGCAAGTTAATCGGCATAGAACTTACTTTGCAAGTTAATCGGCAGTGCAATTATCTTGCCTTAAAATAGGATTAATACTAATGTTGTCACAAAATTAAAGGTAGTAGGATTGTATTATATCAGAACTTAAATCTCCCAAAAGGCTTGAATGTAGTCTTGTACTATTTCGAGGTTTATTTTGTTGTCTCCTTCTATGTGAATATTAGTAAATTTGCTTGTAGTGCCCCTTGGGATCCTTTTGTATAGTTGTTGCATCTGCTAATAAAATTGATGCTGCTCCCAGCTTGAAGGCTATTACCAAAATGAATTTCCTTTCCCATTGCGAATTATGATTCCTTTTGTTGCTTCTCGTGCTGAATTGGATCCATCAACATTATTTTTGATGAATCTTCATTGTGGTGTTCTTTATGCTACTCAATGCAAGGTTTAGAAAAATTCGTCTGACTTTTACCTGAATTTGCCGGGTGTGTGACAATTTTTATCCGAATTTAAAATTCAGACAATCAGTCATGTCCGAATTGAAATCCGGGTTAGGGTTCAGGTTTGGGTTGTCTGGATTTTTAAATCATTTTGAATTCGAAATTCGAACAATCAAGATAGGTTCGGACAACTATTTTATTTTTTTTTTGTAATTTTGTCATAATTCTGTACAAATTTTTTTAAAAAAAAACTTTAAACAACCAAGTTCAGACATTGAAAAATTGGGTTTAGGTTCAGTCATGCAAAATTTTAGTCAGAATGTCCAAAACTTATGTCACAAATTTGGACAACCGGATCCAGACATTGGACATTCGGGTCCAAGTTCGGGTCTGGCCAAAGTGTCCAATTTATAATTTGGATTGGGTTTAGGTATGAAGTTTTTGTCCGAATGTCAGATTTGTCTGGACCCGAATATTAATCGACCTAGAGCAGACTTTTTGTCAGCCCTACTCAATGAGTCTTCTTACAATTGGCGGTTGATTGGTGGATTTGACGTTTGGAGTGTCTGTGTCAGTTTTATCTCTTATGTGTCATTCAGTGTTAGCTTTTTTCACTTTTATGAGTGTGGTGCATGGATTAGACATATATCATGTTATTCCTTGATTTTCACATGTACAAAGTAATGCAGCTGTTCTATCCAATTTCGTTAAAGGGTTAGCATCTTTAGCAGAAGAAAGCATCTGTAAACCTGCTTTGTGAGTATGTGGTGTTAGACATGAGATTGTAGCTAATTCAATGATGCCCACCAGCCAACTTCCAAATACTGAGTAACACCACAACGAAGATAAAGATGATCAACATCCTGGGTCTCCTTGTGCGAGGACAAAGAGAATCTATTTGCATACTTCTTTTAAAGAGAGGCCCTTTAGCAAGAGAGGCACATGATAAAGCTGTTATAAGGATTTTTTTTTTTTTTTTTTACTTAGGCATGATGTCTAAGTTTCAAGTCACTATATACTCTTAGGAGGGGGGATTTGCGAGGTCCAACCTCTGTGTTGCCCAAATTGCAGGTTTGATGAAAAAATTCACTACCATGGTTCCCATCATAGATAGAGAGAATACAGTTGTAAAGAATCGATGTTGCATGACTCAGTTGTAACTGGTCAATACTCACCAATAAACTAAGCCTAGACGCCTAGCACTATCTCATTCTTCACTTACTGTGCTGAATTGTGATACCCTAAGTGAGATATCGATGAGATAATGTTCACCTAAATGAAGCCAGTTCACTAAACTGCCATTAGCACACCAATCGTCGAACTAGAAATTTATGCTACTTTCATCCCCCACTTGCCATCTAACCCCTTTACGGAATTGGTAGTACTTCTTAAGAATACACTTCTAGGCCCATGAACCCATTTGTTTTGGTTTCTTGGCGAAGAAAGAATTGGGTATTTGGTTTGCATTTGTTTCACCCAAAGACTTTGATGGTGGAGCGATCGCCATGTTCATTTGCTCAATTAACTACCTCCATCGCACTATTTATAAGTATGGATGCTTTCTCAGACTGGCAAATCTTGTCTTGTAGTCCCTTATTTTTATTTGATTTCTTCCAAAAGAAATTGCTACAAATTCTCTCAATTTGGTGATTTGTTTCTTTAGGTAGTGGAAAATGTGGTATTGTATGAGAAAATATTGATTTCGTATTAGCCTGAATTAGGCCACTCTTTCTACTTTAGAAATATGCCCGACTTTCCAAGTTTA
This sequence comes from Selenicereus undatus, assembly GCA_017589665.1. Lineage (NCBI taxonomy): Eukaryota > Viridiplantae > Streptophyta > Magnoliopsida > Caryophyllales > Cactaceae > Selenicereus > Selenicereus undatus. The sequence continues at coordinate 13,972,534 of JACYFF010019584.1, forward strand.
CAATTTTTCAACAGTCACATTAACTAACTCAAAAAAGGTTATTATAGTTGGCCTGCCCTTAGGTAATTAGTAGGACTATAGTTGTAAGTTATATAAAATATAGAGGAGACAATTTGTCTATTATGCGATGTCACATTTATATAAAAGGTTAAAGACGATTTTTGAAAATTAATAAGTTGTCTAGAATTCTGATAGAAATTATTAAGTATTGTGCTCAGCTATTGGTGAGATTCCAAGTTATTCCACAATACAAAAGATTGTCGTTCGCAAAAGTAAACATGACATTTTTTCAGTTGTAGGAGATATTTCAATGCCAATTCCACGATTTTTTTTTTGTTGAAACTTCCTTCCAAAGGGCTTTTGTTAAAATCAGCATGCAAATCATAAACAAATAAGGCGACAAATGATCTCCTTGCCCGATACCTATAGTTGGTTTAAAGAACCCACAAACATCATTGCTGATAATTGCATGATAATAGGCCGTCGAAATGCATTCTTTTATCCATTCATTCCATTTGGGATGGAAACCTAACTCATGTAATGCACCGAATAAGAAATTTCATTTAAATCTGTCATAAATCTTTTTCATATCAAGTTTCAGTGCTACCCAAGACTTGTTTCCTTTCTTATTTCTAAATTTATTTCATGCATCTCAAAATAAAATAATTTGATTACAATTAATCTTCCCTCTGCGAATTCAACCAAGCAATTTTAAAAAAAAAAAATTATGTATACAATAGCAGGCTGCCATTTAGGGGGGATTCCAAGCTAAAGTATGTGTAGCCATTCAATTTTTCAATGAAAATTGAACACCACTTGGATTTGAAGTTTAGTGTTGAATTCAAAATTTTGGCATTTAACTATGACTACTTGAATTGCTGTGGCTGTAATTCTTTCATCGCATACTGGATAAACTGAAATCATAAATATAATTTGAATATAGAGTAAACTTGAAGTTCTATTAGTTATTTTGTCCGAATAACCAAGTGATCTACTGCAAATTAAATGTGGATATCTATTTGACAATGTTATGAAATAATAATTGAACTAGAATAATCCTTGTAGATTCCATTGACCAGCTTCATTTCCCTGTTGATTCATTTAAACAAAAATGTGGACCAGCACCAGCTTGCCTGAAAAATGCTGAATTTCATTTCTCAATGACATAAACAGAGGTCATATTTAATTTCTTCATCAGAGAGACTTCACCCTCCAAGGAGCTCTCATTACAATTTACAGCAAAAATTGGATAAGATATGGCAATCAAAGTAAGATCATTTAGACATACTGGACTCAAAGAATACCTATGCCCAAGATCCCTTAGCTAGGCCTCTGGGATATATGTGACTGTTGACATTATCCTTCCCTAGAAACTGATTACTTGGCCTGCTCCTTCTCCCCAAGAATTACATTGATGCTCCTTGGATGCGCCATTGATCACCTAGGACATCGGTTTGTGATTGACAAGGGAGGGAAGATTCGGGCTTGTTAAGCTACAATCCAGAGGAAGAGGGTGGACCATAGAGTAACGGCAACTGATGCTAGTGCATAAGTCCATAGCATAATCACCGAACATTCGCTCTGTCCTGCTCCGAATAATTGGGTTATTGTCCCTGCCATCATCCACAAGCCAAAAAAAAGAGGACAGAATGAACGTTCAGGGGAAAAAAGAAAAAATTGGCCTGTATCTGAATCGACATGGATCTGCTGAATGATATTGAATTTATTTCATTGACTAAGTATTGGACGACAGATAGAGGAGCAGAATATGAAAAGATCCAATCCAACATGAACATTTCCTCAACACAGTCTCACCCTACCCAAAATGATCTGTTTGCCATTCGTAAGCTGAATGGATTGCGTTCTGGGGTATCAATTAAATAAGATTTACATACCTATGTTCATTGCGGGTGGCATCGAATACTGAAGCAGAAGAATGAAGACGAGCAATTTGTCATCGGATGGCACAAGACCAAGATTAACTACACCCTTAACAATGAAAATGCCAAGCACAGGAAGGACTATGAACCGAACAGCTACTATGCTTATCACTATCCTGAGTTGGATACCAGATGCCCTAATGCCTGTGAAACACCGAAAACCATTAATGGCTGAGGGTTTTCTTCTTGTTCCGGAATGGTTGAATAAAATGTATGGAAATAGAAAAAGATTACCTTTCAGAAGGTTCGCTCCAATTATTAAAGTAAGAGCTGGAATGGCTGCATCTCTATACATTGAACACTCATGTTAGGGGAAGCTGCCTGAATATTACACTCAGCATACCCAAGATAACCTCACCAAAACTGAACTAAAAATATTCGACTTGCAGTGATTACTATACAAATAAGGGTAATGACTGTCAAATATGGGCCATGATCGCCTAGGGACTTGATTGTCCTGATTTCCGCTGCAACTATCTACAGATATTATGAACTTGTAATGCTGTTTTGTTACCAAATCACCTGTCTCAACCTAATTTGGACCTGGCATAAACGCGTTTCAGGTTTACATAAAGACCTGTTTACTGTTTGGGTGCAGAACCTTGAACAATGAGGGGAATGCAGATTGAAAAGAGGGTACGGAGAAGACATAGGCCGCATACCCAAGCATATAGGCTGAGTCGCCTACAACATGGAGAGGAGCACCTGTTCCAATCAGCAAGTGTCGAATTGGAGCGATAATTCCAACAGCAAACCCAATAATCTACACCAACAACATGAAGAGGCACCATCATGAACACAAGAAAGTGAGGACACAAGCATGAATTAGTATGTTTAGAACAAAAGGAGAACCCAAGAGGATACCGCTCCAATAGTTGAAGGAGCAAACAATGCCTTGAAGTTGATGTTCTTGGACATGCCTTCGAAGAATTGGCTTATCCTGTGTGACAGTGGATTCTGTACAAGATAGCAAACTTGATTAGAACACAACGTCATTATTGTACATGCCTCATTTGGAGGTTTAGATGTATATATTACATTTCTAATATCTAAAAGAAGACATACCCCTGATCTTGAGGAGCTTGAAAGTTGGTCTACATAAGTGATAAGGAGTGGTTCTTGAGCGTCAATACTAGAATCTTTTGAATCCGATATCAGTCCTGCCTCCGTGGCAGAGATCCTCACGATGTTGTAAACATAAACCCACAAATACATGGCCCCAATCTGAGATGTTATTGAAACAGAATCAACTATATATTATATATGCACCAGCAACTGCATGTATACATATTAATTACCACAAAAGAGTCATGAAATTTACTAGTATTCTCTTCAAATTTACTTATCCTGGTTCCAAATATCTAAATGTAATCTGAGATTCTGAGAGGTAATTAAAATACATACTGCCAAGGAAAGGGAAGCATAAGCAAGGCCATATTTTTCACAAACTTCAGGTGCTCCAAAAGGGCTTCCTTTCTCTTTGCACATAGCAGGAACAAGGATGATCGGCAAGTTACCCATGTTCCCTGTACAGAACTTGGACTCAGAAAATGTGCAGTTTTCTATAGAAGTACAACCAAAAGGACGCCATCACACAAACATATCATCATTGGCATAAACTTGAACCATAATTCAAAATTGGATGAATTTTGTGAATGATACATTGCCTATGAATTAAGTTGCCTCTACAACAACAGCGTTCAGTCTGAATCATACTGCATAGATTTCAAAGAGACAGACATACTGTACGTGGTCTCTCCTATATCACAATATGGAGTATAAAGTTCGTTTTTTATTTTTTTCAAAAAAGATATTGTACGAAATTCACAAAAATAAGCACTTTAGGTAGTGTTGTGATTAGTTATCTAATATAGGACTTTGGAAGAGTCCATCCCAAAACCTAGCTCAAGGGTTGGGAGAACCCAAAGCCTATATAAACCCGACATCAACCCCCCATATGATCGATGTGGGACTCAAGTCCCATACCTTGCAATCGGACCATAACAATCCACCACGCTCCGCGGCCTAGGCACCCGCGGGCTAGCTGTGCGCTAGAACCTTCTAGCCCCGGGCGAACACTACAATACCGGCGTCACCACCCATAGTGCGAGGACACAGAGACATGGGGTTGGCTCTGATACCAATTGATATAGGACTTTGGAAGAGCCCATCCCAAAAGCTAGCTCAAGGGTTGGGAGAACCCAAAGCCTATACAAACCCCACATCAACCCCCTATATGATCGATGTGGGACTCAAGTCCCATACCTTGCAATCGGACCGTAACATTATCCTAAATTAAGCAAAACTACTGTATATAGTAGGATTGTTCAATTTTATGAAATAAAAGACAGAGATTAACATTACGTTACGTCTCTACCCTTCAACTTGTCAAGTGTCATCTTGTAAGACTAATCCTGTTCTCATTGTTCTTTCCTAATGCAGACAAAACTGTCAGTAGCTTTTTCATGCCAAAAGCCATCTACTGGCCATTTCCCTGGAAAGATTCCTGCTCTGCCAAGTATTTTGAATTTGGGAATCTACTCTAAACCAGCAAACATTTTTCCAGTCTTTTTCCTGTTTTTCAATAATTGAAAGAGCCCCTCTTTCAATTACTATCTTCTATTTTCTCCCTTTCAAAGATGATTTGTAGTTTAGTCCATATTTGTATACGTACCAAATAGTATGCTAAGGAGCCAGAGTCATACAAGCATTCCCAGTGATGATTTAATTTATTGGCTCATCAGTGAGAGTCTACCTTCGCAGTGAGAGTCTACCTTCGCCGCATCAGCTTATGAAGCCAATTTTTTGGCTCACAATCCTCTCTCTTTCTTTAATACTTTGGTTCATTAAATAAAATAATACCCATGGATCTACTCTACTACATACAACTTCCTTTTTGAAATCCAAAAAAAAAAAAAAAAAACCAATTAAAATAAAAAAAAATAAAAAAAGCAAGAGAGCAGGGCGTGAGCTGGCTTGCAGCTCGCGGCCAGGCTTGTGAGCCACTCATCCGCTGCATACAGCTGGAGCCGCTCGACGCTGCTCTCAAAGTGAACGAGCCAAGCATTGGAGGCGCTCCAAAAACAATAGGACGCTGGTAATAATTAATAAATAGGACACACACTCCATACCCTCCCCTCCCCCCCCCCCCCCCCCCCCCCCAAAAAAAAACAAGTTGGGAATTTCGAATTTTGAATTTCATTATCCAATCATTTCTATTAGTATTTGCACCAAAGGAAGACCCAGGGGGGGGGGTTGTTACCAGCAGAGCAAGCTCCAATGATGAGACCATTGAGCTGCTTGGGAGGTTTTGTGGCCCTCACAAGTATCCATCCCAATAATGATCCTACTATAAATGTTATTAGGATGTTTATTGGCATGAACCACCTGCCCAAAAATAAAAAAATAAAAATTGTAAAAATTAGTTTAAAGAGAGAGAATATATTATATATGTGTGAACACACACATTTGGCCATGTGGGTGTGCATGAGATGCAGAGAGAGACTCACAGAGAGAGAAAGCTTTCCAAGGTGATAGTTCTCGCCAAATTACCACCCACCAGTGCTGGGCTAAACACATAAAACACAATCTGAAAAAAAAAAATCAAATAAATAACATCTTAATTTTTTTGAGGGGTGCTGAGCATTTTAATTCGTTAAACAATATCATGAACAAAGAGAAAAACAATTGATTGAGAATGTGCTATCGAATATTTTATCCTAAAATTAATTAATGATCAATGGCGACCACATTTTTTTAAACTAATAAGTTACGTAAAGTCCTTAATAAATCTGGTAGACACTTGAAATTTTAATGGCGATATTAACAAAGCAGAATAATTTGTTAAGAGTTCTTGCATTATAATACCATCCAGATTTCATTTTTGTTCAAATTTACCACAACTTTTATTTAATGTTCTCAATTGTCACTCAAGATCTATAGGATCTGCTACTACAGGTTTCTCTATTTTTTCTTAAAAAAAGAAAAACATTTAAAGAGAGACAAGACTTGGGGAGGGGAAAAAACAAAAAGATTAATTTTTTAAAATGGCCCACCCCCTGTGGCATCCCCAACCCTTCCCATCTGGCCCAAAAGACGCCGTAAACTTAAGAAGAAAGAGGAAAAACACATAATCATGTCGGTGGAGTTACCCTTATGTTCAACACAGTTGAATATTATTTTGGGATTGATTCTTTAGATCTCTTTTTATTTATCTATGATGATGAAGAGTGTAAGGAATTCTTTTATTTGGTATTTTTTTCTCTTCACCTGCAATTTTTAACATGTTACCCAAGTTTCTTTGTGGAGAAGCTGGAATAAGAAATAAATTCCTTTAATTTGGCAAGCCGACCTACAGTTGTTAGTATTTTTAGGATCCATTTTCCATCACTCGAAAAGTGAAAGTAGAAAGAACTCGAGATTTTTCATTTCAAATGCATCTTCCTACAATATCGAACCTCAATGACTGTAAAGATCCTGGTATTGAACCCATTCCTGAATTCCAAAAACCAATAGATCTGCCTCATGCCATTACTAACAATTCCCAACTTTTTCACTCCTCCAAATTCTATCTATGCCCTTCAGTCTCTCTCTTCTCCCACTAGCCACTTTTATGGGGTTCTCCTGGGGTACATCAGAATGTTGGGAGGATGAGGGGTTATTTTTTTGCCTTCTTTTTAGTTTTCTCTTTTCTTTTTTCTCTTCTTGTCTCCCACTTTACCTTCTTTAGGACAACAAAGAAAAATAAAGCTAAGAGTTGTGAAGCAAACCTTGTTCAAGTGATCACGAGCATGTTCGCCAAGAATATCAACGCGATCGAAAGCGAGGAAGACGCCAGTGGCGGAAATCAACAGCACTTTGACAACTGGTATCGACGCCACTCCGAACAGTTCCACTATCTCTAACCCCATTCTCTCTCTCTCTCTCTACTTGCAGCTGATCGATGAAGCTAGAGAGAGAGAGATACTGAAGACTTAGAGAGAGAGGGAAAGGACGAGAGAGAAAAGTGCATGCATTGTATTCCCTTACACAGATTATATTGGTGACCAAACAACATGTGCATTTTGCTGGGCGGGTCCCCAATTCATGGTTGCCGTCCGGGTCAACACTCACGGTCACAAACTTTTCATCATCGACGCAGGAAACATTTCATTTTGATTCCCACTTGTTCTTATTCATAATTTTCCATTTTGCCACAACAAATTATTTATTTTTTTTATTCTACGTTGGTTTTTCAGATCCCTTTTAAATTTATTTGTTTTCCTGGGGATCTTGGACACAGTGTCGTGTTCAACTCTTTTTCTTTCTCTTCTTTTTTATTGCAATTAAAAAACCTTTTTTTTTCTTCAAATGATGATACTCAATATCACGGATAGTATGCACATATATGACATATCCAGAAGGTTCAAATTTAATATTCTAAGTTTTCATTTTTAATAACAACTCCTATGAATTTTTGCTAACTGCACTGACAACTACCTTTTTAGTTCTTCCATACAAATTATATTTATTTAATTTCACATATTGCAACTATGATTGACAGTGGATTCAAAACCGACACCTTTAATTAGATCCGATCTAAATTAAAGGATTGAGATCCAATCAAATGAAATCCGATGAGTTTTAAGCAGGGTCAAGATATGAGTAACCCTGGGTCGAGTCTAGATCCGTGTTTGAAAAATTCAGACCTAGACTCCACGGAAGACATGCTTAAGACCCGTTAATGATTTTAAATTTTTTTTTAATGTGAAAATGGACTACATCGTAAGTTTAAGTGAGTAAGATCTTGTGAGTTTTAATTACCTTACATTGAGCCATTTTCTCACACGCATAGTAACTGCTCCTCGTCCTTAATCTCTCTGTACTCTCTTCACTCGCTTAGTCGCATTTCTACTCTCGCGGACTTGATCCAAATCTCTCACTTTGAATGAACATTATTTTTTATATCAAATGTCATATTTTTAAAATTTAATTCTTTGTCATTAAAACATGTGAATTCATGTTGAGATGTGAAAAAAATAAAAAAAATCAATTACAACAATTCTTTATTTTGAAAATGTTCAAGATACGCTAAGGACTTGTGGACTCATAAGACCCATAAAACCTAAAATTTGGGTATTACTTTTCTAAACCTGATAAATCTGAAGGGGATTTGGATTCAGATCTAGAAAAATAAATAAAAATGGGTCCAAGTGAACTCTCATTCCTTGTCGGTTTCTTAAGGCTCTGTTTGGTCCTTAGAAAATTTGGTAGAAAAAAAAGTTGAAGGAAAAAAAATGTGAAGGAAAAAAAGTTGGGAGAAAATGAGTTTTTTTCTCTTGTTTGGATTGAGGAAAAAATACAAAATTTTGAATGAGAAATTTGAATGTTAATTAACTACTTGAATCATGTTGATGTTATCTAAGTAATGTGAGGTTGGAGAAGGTTGGGAATTTTTCTCAAACTTTCCTCACAATTTTATGAGGAAAATTTTATCACTTGTTTCTAACAATTTTTCCACCTAACTTTCCTCCATATTTTTTTTTTTTGTGATTTTCTCTAAACCAAACACAAGAAAAAAAGTAACTTTTCCAAATTTTTTTCTTTTTATCAAATTTTCTAAGGTCCAAACGAATCCTAAAGCGTCTGAATTGGAACTTCATCAATAGCAAGCAACGTCAACAACAGAAGTTAGAAAAACCCAAAAAAGGAAGTGTCAACTTGCATTTCCGAATTCGTAAATTTCTATTGTGATCCATGGTTCTCCGTTTAGCAGCTAACCTTATCTCCTTAGCCTCCAATCACTCTTGCTACTTTTTTTTGGGGGGGGGGGGGGGATGATGTCAGACTAGAATTAAAACCTAGAGACTGGTTCTAGAGATGTTCTCAACTGTTTCATGGATAAGATTGTTGTATAATTAAGGCCATAGAAAACCAATGACATTTTCAAGCCAGACTAATCTAACTCCCTCGAGAAAATGTTTACTCTAAGAGTTACATAATAATTTTGATAATAAAAAATAATATAGATAATAACTATATATAAAATAGTCATTTATTAAATATTTATATTATTTGCTCAGATTTATATATAACGTTTTTATTGGTCAAATTCATCAAATGTTTGGTTAATACATGGGTTTAGCACTTGCATAGTTTAAGTCATGGACGAAAAGCTTTGATTGATTATTAATGGAAGTGATATGACAGAATATTGACTTTCTATGGATATTTATCCATATAGTCTAAGTGAATAATATTAACGGATTTGATTGGATTAAATTGTCTATCCAAATATGTGTTTATGGATAGAAAAATAAGTGGGTATCATATAATATCTAATGATTTTATTTAATTTGAGAATATGCTCTAGCCTATTCAAGTTTGAATTGCAAATTTGAGAATCATATAAAATCACTTAAAGATAATGGGGGTGTTTGGTAAATAGCTTTTTGAATAGCTTTTTAGCTAAAAAGAATTATTTTGACCAAAATTAGCTGTTTGATTTAGTAAAAAAGCTAATTTAAGCGTTTGGTGAAATAGCTTTTTGAAAGAGTTTTTTGGGTCCAAAAAGCTAATTTGATTAGCTTTTTGGAATAGTTTTTTAGAGAATTAGTTTTTTGTTTCACAAATTTGTAACAGCTAATTTTACCAAACAGTTTTTCTACAAATAGCTAATTCGAGCAACTAATACAAATAGCTAATTGAAACAGCTAATAGCTAATAAAAATAGTTAACACAAACAGCTAACAGCTATTTGCCAAACAGGGCCAATATTACTTTGCTTCAATCTTAAATGATTTGATCTTGCTGAATTAACTTATATAATGAAATATTCTGCTAAATGAGACACAACATTGATTTGCAAAATAATATCAAAATGATGATATCAAAATCTCTTGTTACTTGTTTCTAGGTGATTACTCATATCATTTACATTACCAAAGGCAAGAAAAAGATCTTATGCAGCTCATCCACCGTGTTGATTTGCATAGAAGATCAAATCAGAATATTCAGCTCACAAGAAAATCATATCAAAATTTGCAGATTATATTTCAAGGGCCTGAAATCAGATTTCATGATATTATAGGCAGAAACTTCCTTCTTGGCTGTTTAAGATCACGACTTACATGCCCATAAATAGTGATCATAAGAGCAAGAGCAAGAGCAAGCATTCAAGCAAGTGAGAAAAAGCATTGACACTACACATTAAGTTATTGGACTAAGCTTTATTTTGAGATCAAAGAATTGAGGTGTGAAAAATTATTAAGGAGTGAACTTGAATTTTATGAGGTCAACTCCCCTCAAACTTAAACCAAGGGATTGGTTAATTTAAGTGATTGGGATCTCCAGAGTGAGGTGAATTTGAGAGATTGTTGAGAGTTCATCTTAATAAAAAAAAAAAAGTTGAGTGTTGAGTTCTAGAGTTAGATAACTCTAGGCGAGGATCTAAGCCTAATTGACGCCCAACCTCGTTAAAATATCCTTGCGTATCATTCCTATTTGATTTTCGCATTTACATTTGATTTTGATTCTAAGTTTTTACATTTACTCTATTCACTCCCCCTCTAGGGCGATCTGAATCTTCAGAAAAGACTCAAAAATAAACAACTCATTCGAAAAATTAACACCAAAATCAACAAAATGATATGCCGTCCGATTTACTTCCCTGTAACCATGCTCTAATGTCATGATCAATTCCCTGTTATAAATTGAATCTTGGCACTCTTGATACTCATTGGCAACTATGTTCCTTAGACACTTATGGCTTGTTTGGTTCTATATAATCAAAGTGGTAATGCAATTACAATAATAATGGTGATTCCATTACCATGTTTGGTTACCATTAAGGAATGCAATCAAGATTGCATTGTAATCGTATGTACCTCAATCTATGCAATTATAATTACTTGGCTTTTCCTAAACAATCGTGATTGCATACCTTCGAATCAAAGTCTATCTAACTATAAGCTATTATATTTGGGAACTTTATCTCTCTTCTGTCCGTTGTCTCTCCTTCACTTTCCTTCTCTTATTACTTTGATACCATTTTTTAAAAAGTTTAAAGCCCCATTCACCCCTCTCTCTCCTCTCCATATTAGATAAAGTTTAACCTAGACTATGATCGTATTATTATAACTGCATTTTTATATGTTTTAGACATCATGTCTCTATCTCACATCATCATCATCACCATCATCATCTTATCTCTACTTGTTAAACTTGAACAATATTACATTATTATAATATAGAAGAAATAGATTGAAGTAAGTCTCATCTGAAACATCGTAATCATGATGATAATATATTGGATGATAGTTATCAACAAAGCTACAAATAATCAAAATACGCAAAATTAAAATGCGAATTGAATTACAAGTACTTCACGTCACATATAAAATTAAGTATTGTTTGTAGATGAATTCATTCCATTACAATTGTAAAAACTTTGTAATCAAACATTGTAATGCAATTATTATCCCATTCCATTACACTAACAATTGCATTACATGGTTGATTCCATTGTATATTGATTGCATTACTTTCAACCAAACGCTACATTAGTTATCTCATACAACACTAGGCCAAGGAGAATTCCCATATTGTTGTCTTGCTATTTTCTTGGAGCCTCTTACTTTAGATTAAAACGATTCAACTTAGATGCCTTGGATTTTGAGAAAAAGATTTGGTATGCTTATTATCAGACATAAAATTCAACCGTTAGAAGAATTACAAGAAACCTGAGAAAGGAGTTAGAAAACGGAAAGAAGATTTGAGATTAAGAACGTTATAATAAGTTAAAATAATGATCAAGATGATACATTCAAATTATTGGATGTCACATGGCACCTATTTGCATGTTTTGATTAGATTAATATGGCGATCTATTATGGTAGAGAAACTTTTTGGATTTTAAAAGTATACTGGATTTATGTCACTTTCAATAAACTTATACAAGAATTGAATCTCTCTTCCTAGAGTTACCTTATGACTGGAGTCAAGTGTTAATTTTATATCTTTTCTCCAGCAACTAATTTGCCTAGTAAAGATGTAATCACGTCCCAACAAACTAGTGGCCTGTGCATTTGATGAGCATTTTCGTAGTATATTTCTAAGGATTTGCCCCTTATTATGACAAATATTTATGCAGCGTTCAGTTGAAAGTAATACAATCACTATACAATAGAATCAACCATGTAATGCAATTGTTAGTGTAATGAAATGGGATAATAATTGTATTATAATGTTTGGTTACGAAATTTTTACAAGTATAATGGAATGAATTCTTCTACAAAAAATATTTAATTTTACACACGACGTGATGTACTTGCAATTCAATTCGCATTTTATATGTGCCTATTTTAATTATTCCTAACTTTGTTGATAATTATCATCAAATATCTTACCCTCACGATTACGATGGCCCTGTCACACTCACCCACTTCCCCCCCCCCTCTTCCCACTTTTTCCCACACTTAAAAAAAAATATCACTCTTTCCCACATTTACCCACTTTTTTTCACACCTAGATAAAACAACCATTTCCCATATTTGAAAATTTTTTATACATTACGTAATTATGTGTGAGAATAATCTGATAGCAATTATGAGCTGTTTTAATTTTTCGGATGTTATGGAACAGTTGTATTTTTTTTCTTTTTCCTTAATTTTTTAATTTTTAAATTTATTTTAATTTTTTAATTATATTTTTTATTTTTTAATTTTTTAATTTTTAAATTTTAATTTTTTTTGTATTTATTTTTATTTTTAAAATTTTTAATTTTTAATTTTTAATTTTTTTAATTTTTTAATTTTTAATTTTTCGGATGTTATGGAACAGTTTTATTTTTTTTTTTTTTCAATTAATTTTTTTTTATTTTTTTAAAAAATTTTTAAATTTTTTAAATTTTTAATTTTCAATTTTTCGGATGTTATGGAACAATTTTATTTTTTTTCTTTTTCATTAATTTTTTAATTTTTAACTTTGTTTTAATTTTGTAATTCTATTTTTTAATTTTTAATTTTTTAATTTTTAATTTTTCAGATGTTATGAAACAGTGTTATTTTTTTTCATTAATTTTTTATTTTTTTATTTTTTTTATTTTTTTGATTATATTTTTAAATTTTTAGTTTTTTAATTTTCAATTTTTTTGTATTTATTTTTAATTTTTAATTTTTACTTTTTTAGTTTTTTGATTTTTTAATTTTTAATTTTTAAATTTTTTTGTATTTATTATTTTTTAAAAAAAAAATTAAATTATAAATTTTTTTTGTATTTTTTATTTTTTTGTATCTTTTTATTTTTTTATTTCAGAGAAACAACCAACGAAAAATTCTAAAAATCACCAAGACCGCCTTCTACTACAGCAGAACATGATGATATGTTCCTTGATTCGAATGCCAAACAATTCATGAATCAGTTTAGGGATCAACTAGCTACTGATATGTGGGAGTCTGCTGTGACCTGATATGTGCAATGTGTATGGCCTTACAGTGCCAATGTCGGTATTATTGCAATATGTGTTCGTTTGTAAGAGTACAACTTTATTATTGTGTAATGAATATTCGGTTTCATATGAAATTAGTGAAATTATTGCACAGACACTTCTACCACCAACAACAATAAAAACATGTTACAACAAAAAAAATACATGCAAAATATTAAAACAAAAGAACATAGATAATAAATACAAACAAATTAAACATTTAAAACTAAGAAAATTAAAAAAATTTAAGCAAAATAAAAAAAACAACACAAAAAAATGTAACAGACAAAAACGAGATTGGGTGGGTTAATTCCAGAAAACAACCAACGCAAAATTCCAAAAAAAATACAAAATAACAAAATTTATACAAAAAACAAAAAATAAGAAAATAAAAAACACAAAAAATAAAACTTAAAAAATTACACAAATTTCAGATAATTAAAATCAAAATTAAAATTCAAATAATAAAAACAATTATAAAATTAAAATTACAAAATTAAACTTCAAAAAAATTAAAAAATTACAAATTAAAAATTAAAAAATTACAAATTACAAATTCAAAATAAAAAATAAAAAAACAAAAAAAATAAAAAATAAAAAATACAAATACAAATCCAAAACACAAATTAAAATGAAAATAAAAATAAAAATAATTTTAAAATTTTTAAAATTAGAATTAAAAAATAAAAAATTTAAAAATTTAAAAAATTTAAAAATTAAAAATTAAAAAATTTAAAAAATAAAAAAATAAAAAATAAAAAATAAACAATAAAAAAATAAAAATAAAACAATAAAAAATAAAAAATAAAAAATAAAAAATAAAAAATAATAAATAATAAATAAATAAATAAAATTAAAAAATAATAAACATAAAAAATAAAAAACAAAACATAAAAAAATTAAACAATAAAAAATAAACAATAAAAAATAAAAACAAATAAAAAAAACCAAAAAATAAAAAATAAAAAAATAAAAAATAAAATAAAAAATATAAAAAAATACAAAAATACAAAATACAAAATACAAATACAAAAACACAAAAATAAAAAATAAACAAAATAAAACATAACAAAACAGAATAAACGAAACCAAAAAAATTTCATCATCATTAATTACTATCACAATAAAATTATTACATTATAAAACAAAAAAATATTAATAACCAATACTTCAACTTCATTCAACTACATTCAACTTTCACCCACACTCACCCACTTTTTCCCACACTTAAAAAAAAAACTCACACTCACCCACTCCTTCCCCCCCTTTCCCACAATCACCCATTCAACACCCCTCATTTCCCACTGAAAAGAATAGGGTCGATGTTTCACATGAGACTTACTTCACTCTATTTTTTGTAGATTACAATAATGTATTATTGTTCAAGTTTACTAAGAAGAGAAAAGAAGAAGATGATGATGATGTAAAGAGAGAGAGAGAGAGAGAGACATGATGACTAGAACGTACAAAAATGCACTTATAATAATACGATCATGGTTTTGGTTAAACTTTATCTAATATAGAGAGGAGAGAGAGGGGTGTGGGGGGCTTCAAACCTTTAAAAAAATGGTATTAAAGTAATAAGAGATAGGAAGTAGTGGAGAAACAATGGATAGAAGAGAGAGAAAGTTTCCAAATATAATAGCTTATAGTTGGGTAGACTTTGATTCAAAGGTATGCAATCACAATTGTTTAGGAAAAGTCAAGTAATTGTAATTGCATAGATTGAGGTAAATGTGATTACAATGCAATCTTATTACATTCTTTAATGGTAACCAAACATGGTACTGAAATCACCATTACCATTTTGATTGCATTACCACTTTGATTACATAGAACTAAACAAGCCATTATTTTCAAACAAACTGCAGTATTTATTTTAGTGATCTTGGAAAGTCACTTCATATGTAGTGAGCATTTAACATATGTGATAATTATAAACATTTATCGCTTCTCGCGGTAAACATTTTTTAACAACTAGACATCCAGTCCCCTTTCAAACTTAATTAGATGCGCTTAAAGGGTCCCACAACCTAAGTTATGATACTTTTTCACATTTGCAAAATAACTATTCACATTGTCCCTTTG
>JACYFF010019584.1:13998025-14024962 GCA_017589665.1 Selenicereus undatus
ATATATATATATATATATATATATATGTTTGTATGCATGTATTTGTATATATGTATGTGTATATATTTGTATGTATATGGATATATATATATATATATAAGTGTATATATATATTTGTATATTATTTTATATATACATATATATATATATATATATATATATATATATGTATATATAAATTACGTGCTGGTGCGCTACTAATTTTTTGCGTCTTCGACCTTCTCGTTCCATAATTAAGCAGTACGGGGGCGAAAGTGGAAATGAAAGCTTGCACTTCAGTGACAGCTACCATCTGACAATTCAACCTACCGTAACACAAATCCATGAAAGGGATGTTTGTCCGGTAGCTCGCGGGAAGCGAGTTAAGGGATTCATCAAAATCAAATTTGACAGCTCTAAATCAACAAGGTCGCCATATGGGAATTCATTATTGGTAAATGGGATATGGCATTTAATACGATGTTCTGTTTATGTAAACGATGTCCTTCAGCCTTGGTTTAGCATAGATTCTATTGGTCGACGCAACAACCACGAGGAACAGAGTTCATTGGGTACTGTGAAAGTAGGACAAACTGACACACATATTGAAGGCAACAATAAAGTGCCTATACAGTCTCTTTGACAGAAGATCCAACGATCTTGGGAGATTTACGGTCCTTACCCAGAGTGTATTCCTTAATCATGTTCTAAATTAAAGTAGAGATTAGCCCTATGTATAGGAAATAAAATCTTGCAGCTTTGCTACAAAATTTGGGTTCATATCTAATTCACTTTTTATGGACTTCAGTTCTGCATATTGACCTCATTTAGGTAGAAAATTTGAGAGAAGCATTATCTATGATGCATTACTTACATTTTATTTTAAAAAAGTTTAAAAAAGACACATAGAAAAGAAATTAAATAACATAAGGAAATTATTGGGGAGATCGTCTTGCAACGAGTTACTTTGAGATTGCTAATGTAAGCTAGTGAATAACAAAATTGAGAAAGTCGGACGCGAATTTCATATAAAATTGTATACAACTATAAAATTGCATGAAATGTTATCACTAAGGACCGGCTAAAGTAGATTTTTTTAAAATCTATGAGAGAATGTTACAATTAGGAGTGTAAATGAGTCAAGCCAAGCCCAATCCATGTAAGCTCTAGCTCAGCTCGAGCTCAGGTCGAATCTCGCCAACACTGTAAAGTTTAAGCTCAGGCTCAGGCTCAGGCTCGGGCTCGGACCCCAACTCGGCCTGGCTTGGTATTCTATTTTTGTTTGTTTGTTTTTGGATTAAAAGTTCCCAAATTTAATGCTACTATCCAAGCTAAATCCTATATTTTTTCATTAGACATAAGAAATAAAGATTGCAATAAAATTATATTGATTCTGAATATAATTTCATACTTTCCACATAAGCACAAAAGAAAAAATAAACTAGCTAAGCTAACCAATACGATTTTGTCACATCCCTAGTTACAATAGCGCAATACCGAGCCACACTATGCTGAGCCAAGATCAACTTGGCATATTTTCGAGCCTATTCGGGCTTAAGCCTAACCCAAGGGCTCAGCGAGCCAGCTCAATTTTGTTCAGTAGCTATACCGTCCACCCAATTGTACAAATTCATTTGTACAACCGGCCCCACCAATGCACTAAATTTTTGCCACGTAATCCATGCAAACCGCTTTTTTTATAAATAAAAAAACAAAAACATCAAAGGCGCAGAACCGTCGAATTCAAGCTTCACCCCACGAATTTCCCTCTGTTCTCTCTCCACGAACTTCACATATTCTCACTCCATTTCGCGAATTTTGCAGCACTTCAACAACAATTCTAGCCAAAATCTCTTCCATAAACGTTGAAAGAAGCACTTCGATGCAAGTTTTACCAACATACGCAATTTATTTTCATGTTCGAACACACTAACATTACTAATCGCATTCTAGGTTTTCAGCAAACAAAGTTTTTACTAATCGCATTTCTGCAACGCTTTCAGATGGAACCCCAACATTCAGAAGCAAGCACCAAGAGATCTGGAAATAATGAATCACTAATCTCTTACGAAAGATATGTTACAAAAACGAAACCTAAAATTACTAAGTCAGACAGCATAAATAGCGACCAGTTATTAACCTGTATATGTCGCTTTAGTGAGCTATGACTTTATATTGGTGAGCTATGACTTCCGTTTAGTGAGTCATTGCTTTGTGTTAGTGACTGGAGTAAATACGTGAACTAGTGAGTCAAAACTTGATTTTAGGAGCCATGGCTTCCTGTTGGTGAGTCATGACTTCCGTTTAGTGAGCCGTTACTTTATATTAGTGAGTTGAGCAAATACGTGCACTCGTGAGCCAGAACTTGATTTTAGTGAGCCATGGGTTCATATTGGTGAGTTATGACTTCTATTTAGTGAGCCATTGCTTTTTCTTAATGGCTTAAGCATACACTTGCACTAGTGAGCGAGACCCTAGGTTTAGTGAGCCATGCCTTCATGTTGGTGAGTTATGACTTCCGTTTAGTGAGCCATTACTTTGTATTTGTGACTTGAGTATGCACTTGCACTAGTGAGCCAGACCTTGGGTTTAGTGAGCCATGCCTTCATGTTGGTGAGCTATGACTTCCGTTTAGTGAGCTATTACTTTGTGTTTGTGACTTGAGCATATACATGATGTGGTCAGCTGTGCCTCATATTGTACTGAGTCAGTACTTGATTTTAGTGAACAATGGCTTCGTGTTGATGAGCTATGACTTGCCTGTAGTGAGCCATTACTTTGTATTACTGATTTGAGCAGATTCATGCAGTAATAAGCCAGCTCTTGATTTTTAGTGAGCCATGGCTTTTTGCTGGTGAGCTATGAGTTGTGTGTAGTGAGCCCGAACTTGATTTTGGTCACTTGGCCATATCTATATTTTAGTGAGTTGTATGTTATAACCTATGCATATGCATGTTATACTGAGCTGTGCTTTATATTCTAGTGAGTCATTAGCCAAATATAGTGAATCATGACTTGAATTTGGTGAGTTGACTATTATGTACCTTATTTTCTGCTAACACATTACTTCAATTTAGTGAACTATGTCTTTTGTACTATAGTATTAACATTACATATAATCCCCTTCCATAGATCAAAAATAGAGACTTCACCCACAACACCTGAGGATATAATCATGGGGGTTATCAGATACATATCCTCTGATCCAACCACCTACAGGTAATCACTTTTTCAATATCCAAACTGTGCCTCATATAGTACACTTCATTTTCTATGCCTCATATAATCATGGGGGTTATCAGAGACATATCCTCTTTACCTTTTGAAGCATCACCAACATTATCATCAACATCAACAACAGAATCGTGTAATGCAGATTGGAAGAATGAAGTATTATCTACAAAGGTAACATCATTTTTGTGGTGAGCCATATGCCACAATTGGTGAGTACAAGCTAGAAAATAGTGAGCCAAACGCTTTTTCTTATGAGCCATAAATGCTTCGAAGTACAGATGAAAATATTTATCATTGTGAGCTATACAGCCTATACTAATTACAGTGAGCTATTGGTTTCGATATTAGCCACGTCATTCATTATGCAAATTACATTTAATGATCACATTATCACTCCTAATATTCATGAGCTAAATATATATCTTCAGTGAGCCAAGAACTATGCTTAGTGAGCACATGACTGATTCCAGTGAGCTATATGCATTTCGCACAGTGAACTATACTGATGATAATGAGCTAAATGTTTTTTGTTAGTGAGCAAACAAATAAATATAGTGAGCACATGATTCATCATAATGAGCTATTATTTACCCCACAAAATTCAACATTTAGTAAACACAGAAACAATCTATCGTTCATCAGTACATGCTGAAACCGCAGTGAGTTGAATGTTTTCTCTTAGTGAGCAGACGAATAGATATAGTGAACACAACACTTATTATGGTGAGCTATGTGTCTCATATTACAGAGAAATTTTCTAAAACAGAATCATGTATATTCAAAAATTACACCAAACAAAATATGCTCCAAGATCTACATTGACTGCTGGAAATTCTGAACAACTAAAAAACACACGAAAACTTGCAGATTCAAATAAGAATAAAAAAAACAGAGATCGAAAAACAACAACAAACCTGACGAACACTGCACGTTTGATAAATCTTCATTGTCAACAGAGATGTTAAGATCAAATCCATCCATGGAATAGTTGCTAAAAACTACAGGAACCAATCAAACACTTTGAAAACAGAGAATTCGGCAAAACGAAGATAACAGTAGGCCAATTCACGCAGAACATTAATTCGAAATGAACGAACAACACGAAATCAGTAGCCACAACGAATTCAAATCAGAATATAACGATCAAACGCCTAAGATTCATCAATTACATTGAGCAGCAATACATCAATTCTTTCTGAAAAACTGAACACTCAAATGTTTGACCAGCGAAGAATGAGCAGTTTCTCCCTCTAAAAAAGAGAAAAACACTGTTGGAACATATCGGGTGGACAATTGAGATGTCCACCCGGTCGTAAATAATAATTTACGAATTTTGTTACATCCCCAGTTACAACTATAAGAAAACAAATATCCTCATATGCCAAATTCAAGTTCTGAAGTTCTATTTATGAGAATTAGATTAAAAAGAGTTCTACATATTTGAAATTTGCTATAAAAAATCAGCTCTTGTATCATATAACCAGTTGTATGGGTTGTTCAATACAATCGGACTTCGATACGTAAAAATACTGTACAACTAATTAAAATATGCTACTGTGCACCCGGTTTCGCTTGCTAAATATATTGTACATATCACTAGAGTTGAGATATATTTTTAGTTAGCAATATGACTGACACTTTAGTGAGCTAACAAATCAATGCGGCACGTGCACTTAGGTTTTGCCACTAAAGAGGTTGTATAGTTCACTAAAAATACTATACAACTCATTAAAATATTTACATTGAATCGGGATACCTTTTTAGTGAGCAATATTGAGATGTTTTTAGTATTGCCACTAATTACTAACATTTGCTCACAATATATACTCATTAATTGATGCAGTAACATGCTCAAGTGTATAAGGGTACGGTATACCTTAAATAATGTTCACTAATACATATGGCATTACTCACTAATTTATATAATCATCGACTCAAAAATGTTTTCCGTAAAATAGTGCGTTCCCAGCAGAAAACAAAAGAGGAATTAAATGTAGAGGATGCTTCTTCCTAATTTTCTTAGGGAATAAATAAAGAAAAGGAATGCAAATCTTTGACAGCGTATGATGACATGCTTTATCACGACGATCAAGTTTCTATCACAGGGCCCACTCTGAGGGCTGCTGAAAATAAATCTGCAATAATACAAATAAAAACACTGTTTATTAATGGACTGAATTTATTATTTATGGATTCTTCTCTATCGGGAAGTTGCAGGTAACCTGCAAACTTCTCTGTCTCTCCGTGATCTCTTTCTTTATTATAATCTAAAAACATGCGCTCAATAAAAACGTTAAACTAAAATAACATAAGAGTGAGTGAGGGAGAACACGACACGATGTAAATATGTGGCATGTCTGATGATGCGATCCTCCCCGCTACTGTTCCTTGAATCATTCCGTCCATGTCTTGTTTTTGATAAATAGATACTAGTACATTCTCACTTGAGATTATGAATTTTTTTAGAATATTATAATAATAATAATAGTAACAACAATAATAAGATTATGATTTTTGTAGAAAATAATAATAATAATAATAATAATAATAATAATAATAATAATAATAGATATTGTGAAATTCTTCGTTTTACTTATTAAAACTTAAAACCAGCTAACATGAAAGGAATGGTAAGGAGCAAAAAGGGCAACATGAAATATTAAGAAAAGTAAACTATAAATGATAAATCTAAAAATCTGTTTTCATGTTATTTTATATATACATAATTCTAAAAAAATAATAGAGGTAAGATTTCATATATTTTAGCTAATAAGATAAGACTAAAAAGTTAAAATTTTCTGTTTGCAGTGACAACCAAATAAGAAAATTTGTATTCCAAAATTTTTAAAAAAATAATTAGATTAAAAAAATATGATGGATTATTGTAGACCTTCTTCTATAAAATATTTTTACAAAATCCTTCTTCTATAAAATGCTTTCACAAAATCTGATTTTTGTGGGTCTCTTGGAATCAGCCTCTCTACAGACAGTATTGCTTATAGAAGTAAGGTTGTCCACATCTGCATCTCCTCAGACCCCGCGAAAGGTGGACCCACACTGAAAGTTATTGTTGTTACTATTGAAGACCTTACAATCAGCAACCTAAATTGACTTCACCTATATAATAATTGACTAGTATTATAATAGTCATTTTTTTACTAAACATAATTGACTCTAAATTATCAAAGATATAAACATTCATGCTTTGAATATAATTTACAGCTAATCTATAGTTTAATATTTTTCTAAATTGAAGCTTTAAAGAAAGTATATGACATTGATGATAAAAAAAAAACCTTGTAACTGCTGTTTTCAAGCGAAGTTTGTAACATTGATGTCTACAAAAAAAACTTTTATCCCATTAAAAACTTATCTAACTAAGTTTCATTTGACCCCTTTGAATATTTGATTGGCTTCCAAAATAAATTCATTAAAATGACTAGAAAATTAAGAGAAGAAAGAAGCAGAGGACATGAAAAAAAAGGGGAATTGGGGACTATTTTCTGGCTTAGATGAGAAAAAGAAAGAAAACAAGATAAAAAATCTCTGAAAACGAAGAAACGTAGGCAAAAAAAAAAAAAAGGCATTGGAGGAAAAGCACCACTTCCGTTATTAGCAAAAACAACACTAAAGAGCAAGGGAAACTACCCTTTGAAAAGTGCTATTTGAAATGACGTGTAGGATTCCCATTTGCACGTCATATCACAACTCGTATGGGAATCAAACAATCATGAGGGCACACAGTGTGAGCCCACGTGTATTCCTGCAGTATTTCCAAGCCGTCAGATTTGAAATCTTTTGAAAAGAAAAATAATAAAGGGGCGTAAGAAAATGTGTTAATTGTTAAAAAAATAATTTATACATACGTGATTTGACGCTTGCTGCTACCAAATAAGGAGTTTAGATTTGAGTATTATAATTTATAGATAAAGAAAATTTGTGAAGAAAAATACTTTTCATTATTGTAAATTGAACATTTCAAACAAGAAATAAAATGGAAAAAAAAAAGAGTAAGGAAAAACAATAACAAAATCAGACAATTAGTTTTTTTCTCCATTTTAAATAAGTCTATTAAATTTTATCTTTATTTTTCTATCTTTCTATTTTAAAGGCATTTTATTTCCTTAAATTTATTGTTTTTCTAGTTTTTATTTTAAAATAATTTCTTCCTAAATCTCGATGCCACTTTTCCCTCTATTGCAAGTAGGATAACAATGGATTAACTTAATATCCATCACCCTTTTTTATCTACTCCAATTAATCCATCTATCATCAATAAAATTTCCATATATATTTATCCATCGATCATTTCACGGCTAAAATAAGGTAGACTAGGTGGTAAGTGGATGATACAAGTTTATATAATGTTAAGCTAATTCCTGAGAAAAAAATATGTTTATTATTTGAAAGGTACAAAAAAAAAATGCATTAATTATGAGAGATGGATAAAAATGATATTTACGTTAAATTTTATTGATAATAATTATCGCAGTATATAATTCCAATCATTAAAAATATATGTTAATGTACGAGGGAAAAAAGTTAGAAAACAATTAAAGATAAATGGATGTATGGCTGAGCAGGTATGAAGCAGATGTATATCAAATATAATGCATCACTGCAATCCACCCATTTTGTTAAATCATCCCTTTACCATTCACCCGTTGTTTATATATTTTTTTAAAATTTGTACTCGCTTTTTCGGATCGAAGTATCATCGAACATTACGGGTGAGACACCTGTTTGCAGGTCATTGAAGTTTCAAAGTGGGGTGTTCCACGAAGAAGCAAAGGCAGGAAGTAACACTAAGGGGTCCCAAATAATTCAATGCATTTTTTAAGTTTGTGATACTATATAAATTTCAGACATAGGACATTAAGTAAGGATGATAGTAGAGAGTCCTAGATCCAATTCAGATTCGTTACACATGACCCAAATTAAATGGTGTGTGTCCGATTAAAAGGGATTCAATAGGTTTGAAGTGGGTATAGGTTGAAGTGGCACTGACTCAGGTATTGTGTCCAAGTTTAAAAAATTGAGACCCTAAACCTGACTCGAGACGTGCTTTACACTTATTAAAATTATTTTGTATCTTTTACTCGTAGAAATTGACTAAACCCTAAATTTAAGTAACTAAAATCTTATAAGTTCTGCTGCCTTGCATTGCGCTGCTCACCCAAACCAACAATTACTACTCTTCGTCCTCGGTGTCTCTTTTGCTCTCTTTATCACTTCATTTGCATACTTGCTTTCACATTCTTAATCATATCTCTCAGTGGCTTGGACGAATTAGCACCAAACACCAGTCGACTAGACTCTCGCATGGGACCAAATGTATTCTAATTCTCCCAGCCTGCATAAGATGCAATTAAACTTTGAAGAAGTATTGTTTTTATATCAAATGTCATATCTTTTAAATCAAATTCTTTGTCTTTTAAAGATGGGAATTTACGTTTGGATGTAAAAATAAATTTAAAAAAATCCATTGCAACAATTCTTTAAAAAATGATCATGATCCGCTAAGCATCCGTGGACTCGCTGGACCCATAGCATCTAGGTTTGAGTCTCATCTTTCCAAACCTAACAGATCTAGGTCCAAGTCCACAAAAAAATAAATAGGTGTGGTTTCACGTGGATTTGATCCGAACCCGACCTATTGTCATCCCCACCTTTGGGATATTAGGAGCACATTTACAAACTTTTTGTCCAACTAGTCTGGACCCGTGCTTTGCACGGAGTATGTTCAAATAAACATTTATAGATATATTATCGAAATAACAAACAAATAGTTATGGTAGACATGATTAATATTATAATTTAGAAGAGATAATGGAAAAACTCAATGAAAAAGTTAAGCATACAAACACTTCGTGCATAATTAATGAGATTAATATTTGAAAACTATATAATTGTGAAAAAAGTCTATATAAGTATGATGGAGACAATAGATAGTGAATTTGTTACAAAGCATGCTAAATAGGATGATGATAAGTCAATTTATGACGTCAATGATAAAAAGTCCATATCCTCTTCTTGTTGGTGAGTAAAAATTTATGAAGTCGTTAATTCTCTAGTGAAGTTAGGTAGAAACTATTTTAAAGTCGGTTTAGTTTTACTTTCGCATGTAACAAAAATAAAATTTGTCTTTCAACGAAAATAATTTGAACATTATATTTATACTATTATATAACTTTTTTGGCTATTTAAAGTGGTTCATGAGGGGGTGCTAATATAATTATGTATTCATAGTTTGTACATTTGGTTTTTAGGTCAACGTAGTAGTTTCATGGGTTTTGATATAAACTTCCAATGCCCTTATATTGTCTTGTAAGATATGGGTTGAGTTCAGATTTGTGAGTTGAGATATTTCTTAGTTTGAAGTATTATGACGATTTGGGGCATTTTATTTTAAACGGTAAATGATTAATTATAATTTTAGGTGTTTTATGAAGAGAACTTGATTATTGGATTTGTATGGTTTAAAAGAAAACAAAAATTATTTCATTTTTTCTTATGTGTTAAATAGATTAGATTTTGGTCAATTTGTTTGAAACGTTAAAACATTAATTATACTTTTAAGATTTATATGAATTAAATATAATTATAAGATATGCATGCTTTGAAAGAAAAAAAAATATTTCGTTTGTTTTCTTCTGCTAAATAGATTATATTAAATGTGAAAGAAATTCAGCTTCACGGGCCTAATATGATGATCGTGTTTTATTTTTAATTTTTTTTATATTTCATGATCAACCCTTGCAGTATGCTATATGCTTACAATATGTAATTTTTTAGCACAATCCTTACATATATATGATCATAATTAATATTGACTATGTTATCAAATTCAAAGAGAAAGATAACAACGACGAGAATGACAATGACGACAACAACAACAATAGTGATAATGGAAATAATTATGGAAATCATATTTATATTTCTATTATCTCTAGTAATACATGCGCTATGTACATTTGTATCAAAAAAAGACAAAATAATAATAATAATCATCATGAAAATCAAAAATGTTTATTATTTCTATATAAATGTGTATATTATATTATATGTTAATAATAAGGTATCACATAAGATTTTACGGCTTGTTCAGTAATTATAATTTAGTTTCCTTAAGTTAAAACTTCTAAAATATGAACTTATCCTATAATAATGAAATAAAAAAAAATTATATCCATTATAATCTCCTAATCTCTCTTTGATAATTAGATGATCACAATTAATATCGACTATGTTATCAAATTCAAAGAAGAAGATAACATTGCCGATATCGACAATGACGATAACAACAAACATAGTAATAATGAAAATAATAATGAAAATTGTATTTATTATTCTATTATCTCTAATAATACATGCTCAAATTTATATTTGTATTGAAAAATACAAAATATTAATAATAATGATGGAAATCAAAAACGTTTTGGTCTGTAGGAGCCACAAAGGGCAATACAATATAATGAGGGAGAGGCGAATAGAACTTGAGACCTAATATGTCTAGTAAAGAGTACAATACAATGAGGGAGGGGGGAATCGAACCTGAGATCTAATGTACCCAATAAAAAGGGAGAAATTGGCGGTTATCAAGATAAATCTAGGGTTGAGATTACCTAAGATTTTGATCAACGGTTGTAAAGTTTGGATTAATGAGAAGTTTGGATTGAGGGAGGTAAGCATTTTTAGGCATCCACCCATTCTAGCATTTGTAAGATAAAGATTATGACGATTTGGGGAATTTTATTTTAAACGGTAAAAGGTTAATTATAATTTTAGGTGTTTTATGAATAGAATTTGATTATTGGATTTGTATGGCTTAAAAGAAAACAAAAATTATTTCATTTTTTCTTATGCGTTAAATAGATTAGATTTTGATCAATTTATTTGAAACGTTAAAACATTAATTATACTTTTAAGATTTATATGAATTAAATATAATTATAAGATATGTATGCTTTGAAAGAACAAGAAAATTATTTCGTTTATTTTCTTCTGTTAAATAGATTATGTTAAATGTGAAAGAAATTCAGCTTCACGGGCCTAACATGATGATCGTGTTTTATTTTTAATTTTTTTTATATTTCACAATCAACCCTTGCAGTATGCTATATTATGCTTACAATATGTAATTTTTTTAGCACAATCGTTATATATATATGATCATAATTAATATTGACTATGTTATCAAATTCAAAGAAAAAGATAACAACGACGATAATGACAATGACGACAACAACAACAATAGTGATAATGAAAATAATTATGGAAATCATATTTATATTTCTATTATCTCTAGTAATACATGCTCTATGTATATTTGTATCAAAAAAAGACAAAATAATAATAACAATAATGGAAATCAAAAATATTTATTATTTCTATATAAATATGTATATTATATTATGTATTAATAATAAGGTGTCACATAAGGTTTTACGGCTTGTTCAGTAATTACAATTCAGTTTCCTTAAGTTAAAACTTCTAAAATATGAACTTATTCTATAATAATGAAATAAAAAAAAATTTATATCTATTATAATCTCCTAATCTCTCTTTGATAATTAGATGATCACAATTAATATCGACTATGTTATCAAATTCAAAGAGGAAGATAACATTGCCGATATCGACAATGACGATAACAACAAACATAGTAATAATGAAAATAATCATAAAAATTGTATTTATTATTCTATTATCTCTAATAATACATGCTCAAATTTATATTTACATTGAAAAATACAAAATATTAATAATAATGATGGAAATCAAAAACGTTTTGGTCCGTAGGAGTCAAAAAGGGCAATACAATATAGTGAGGTAGGGGCGAATAAAACTTGAGACCTAATGTACCCAGTAAAAAGGGAGAGATTGACGGTTATCAAGATAAATCTAGGGGTTGAGATTGCCTAAGATTTTGATCAATGGTGGTAAAGCTTGGATTAATGAGAAGCTTGGATTGAGGGAGGGAAGCATTTTTAGGCATCCATCCATTCTAGCATTTGTAAGATAAAGATTATTAAAATTACATTTTGTTACTTATTATTTTATAAGTAAAAACCCTTTTTTCTTAATTTTTTTAAAACAATGATTTTTTTGTGTGCCTACAATACAACGGCAACAAACATCAACTATAATGTAGTGTTGGTTGGAAGTAATTTAATCACCATGTAATGAAATCAATAATGGAATGTAATTGTCAATGTAATGGAATCGAACAATAATTACATTACATGTCTGGTTATAAAAATTGTACAATTGTAATGGAATGAATTCATGTACAATTGTAATAGCTAAATTTTAGCAATAGAGAGAGAAGATGATAATGTGAGAGGCACAGAAAGAGGGAGAGAGTGGATGTTTAGGACCTATCAAAATGTAATTACAATAATATAGTCATTGTCTGAGTTTAGCAAAATCTTATCTAAGTGAGTGAGTGAGAGATAGAGAGAGACAAAGAGAGAGAGGTGCAAAGGGAGTGAGGGACCTTTAAACATGCAATGGTATAGACTGTATAGTAAGAGATGAGAAGGAAAAGAGAGACAATGGAGAGAAAGAGAGAGAGAGAGAGAGAGAGAGGGAGAGTCTTCAAATATACTATCTTATAGTTGTGTGGATTTTGATTAGAAGGTATGTAATCCCAATGGTTTAGGAAAAGCTAAGTAATTCTATTTGCATAGAATAAGGTAAATGTGATTATAATGCAATTTCAATTACATTCGTTAATAATAACCAAACATGGTAATGAAATCACCATTACAATTTTGATTGCACGGCCAGTTTAATTGTGTGCAACGAAACAAGCTATAACTTCCTATTCTTTGCTTGGATGGCAATGGGCTTAAGTTACATTACCTCTATCAACCTCGCAAATGACACAAGATACAAAAGATGGCCTTAGTCGGGTACAAGTATCAATTAGGACTAACACCTCAACTCGTGATCAAATGATATCTAACAAACTAATTGTTGGCCAGGCCTATTTAGTTAGGCCCGATGACCATGAAGTGTTGCCTAGGGCAATGACCCTAGCTGCCCCCCATAACCTATAAAAGGAGGTTTGGGGGGTTAGCCACCACACACATGCATAAAACTCAAAATCACACACTTTCTTCCCCTCCCTCACGGCTGTTGTACCATCAACGCTGGGCTTTCGGGTTTAGTACGTGGACACTCATAAGGCGACTCAGGTAGCCGCCTTTCATCACTAATACGTGGACTATTCCCGACAGTTGTTTCCGCATCCAGGTCAGTCCTATTTGTCTTACAGTGATATCAGAGCCTGACTAATCGGATTAGTCCCATACAATACGTTGATGAACTGA
The DNA here is from genome assembly GCA_017589665.1 of Selenicereus undatus. Lineage (NCBI taxonomy): Eukaryota > Viridiplantae > Streptophyta > Magnoliopsida > Caryophyllales > Cactaceae > Selenicereus > Selenicereus undatus. Next base: position 14,011,576 of record JACYFF010019584.1, read on the forward strand.
ATGATAAGCATGCTTGATTTTCCAGAACATGAATAAATGACCAGTTATTTAATTTTTGTAATTATGCAATCAAATGCCATGCTTCTGTGATTCTGATATCTCAAATTGACTAAAAGATTGGATTTTTACTCCTAATAACCAAAGAACACTTATGCCTAGATTACAAATTACATCATGTTGTTTAGATTGCTTGTAAATTCATACAAATTATGGGATTATATGTTAATCCTGCCCAGATTAATATGTGAAAAATATGACGATTAGTTGATAATTGTTACTATGCGTCAAAATCATGATTCTAAGTGCTATTATGATGAGTCGAATTCATGAATGCACGAATAGTATGCGGCTGTTCTGTTAAAACCCCAAATTACTATGCATAAAAATCATGATTCTAAGTGCTATTGTGATGAGTCAAATTCATGAATGCACGAATAGTATGTGGCTGTTTTGTTAAAAACTCATATCTGAAAACCCTAACCCTAATCCCATGAATTCTTGATATGCTTTGCGGTTGTTTAAATAAACTAAGATGAATCAGATTCATGGATGCTTGTGCTTTGTATAATTAGCATGCTCAGTTCGTTATCTATCATCCAAAAGATCATTTTTTTTTATTGATAACCCATGAATCAAACTTATTATGTGATTTGGTCTGCAAGCATACTTTAATTCGAAATCATCAACATGCTATAAAGCCCAGATTCGAAACCCTAATCTCTCTAACATTAAGACCCCAAACTCGAATCCCTAGCCCTAAACTCTGCCGCTAGTGCTTCGGTCCTCAGCGGTTTTCGAAACATCCACCTCGACCAAATTAACAGAAAAAGGGGTAGAAGAGACTCAGATCTAGAACTTACCCATCAGAATCACCGGGGGAAGGGTGGCGCGTGTGATGAACGCGTTGCTGACGAAGGCTCAGTTTGCCCTTCTTGTTCCTCCAATCGCACCTTTGCATGCCGATCTATGCGATCTCGGAGAGAAACCTGCAAAAACACCATAACTGGAGGCGCGTGTGTCCACGCGGTGCCGCCGCCTCAGTGGTGCGTTGGTTGTGTTGAGCACTTCCCCAGACTTGGTCTTGGCCGATCTATGTGGTGGTAGCATTTGTTCCCGAGAAGTCAGTTTAGATTGAAGGCAAAGGGGGCGGTGGTCTCACATCACATGGGTGGTTTTCGGGAACCGGAACGACGACTGTGGCTGCCGTGGTGGTGGCGTGAGAAAGGAGCTCGGTGCTCCATTTCTCCAGCCATGGTGCCGGAAAACCGACAGGTTCGCTTTCGGGTCGAGAGGAGGAGAGAGTCCGAGAGGCTAGCGAGAAGAAGATAGAGAGAGAGCAGAATGAAGTCGAGGGCTAGTGAGGGAGAGTGTTTAGGGTGAGTGAGTGAGTCACTCACCCTTAAAACCCCCTGGTTTGGGTTGATATTATCAAAAAGAAAAAGAGGGGGTTCCCATTTTTGTTTTGTTATTGTGCACCACTTTGTTTGGCCTAGATGATTGTTTTTAATTTGGGCTGTTTTAATTAAGGTAGATTTTGTTTCTGGTTTTGATTTAGTCTATTGAATATTTGCTCCGATTATCATATAAATTTGTTTTATAAGTTGAAAGTGGCCATAGGTTGGTCATATATTTCTTTTTTGATGGGTTATATTCTCTTTGCCTTTAAATTTTGTTTCATATTATTGTATAAAATCGTTGATAGTATGAAATTTTGAAGTTGATTATATAACTTTGTGTTATATATATTAAAACAAAATGAAGCTATGTTAATGAATTAGTTTCATAAAAATTATGTAAGTATATATTTACATTATTAAAAGTGAATATCTTCGTGATAGTCACTGAATTAAAATGTTAATTAGTTTAACAAAACCTTTGAGGAAATTCTATGAAGTTAGGCTAATAATTAAATTAAAGAATCTCCAAAGTTCATATCTATACGTGATGATTATGAGCTTAGCGAAATTTTTGAACGTACATTATGAATGATGAGGTCTTCTTGATAATTTAATTATTAAATAATATGTCTAACAAATGATATATACTTTCAGATACGGCAGCGAAAAACATGATAGGTTGTATGCCATCTGATAATAAACTGGATGGTTCAAACTGCGACGTCTGGCATCTGAAAGTTCAATTCTACTTAAATAATGATGATAATCTAGTCCTCTTGACCTCCTCTATGCCTGCTCTGGTTGAAAAGGATAAACAAGATAGGGATATTACTGTTACTGAGCAGTACCAAGAAAACCTAAAGGTGTACCAAGCATGGTTCAAATGCGATCGTTCTGCACGCTACACTGTGTTGTCTTGCATGCAGGACGATCTCTTGGGTGAGTTTGAACGCTTCCCTACTGCTAAGGACATGTGGGCACAGCTTAAGATTAGGTTCGGGCAAACGTATGCTACAAGGTTGCGTACCTTGCAGCTGAAATGGATGCAGTATACTATTGACTCTAGTCGTAGTATCTTCGAACCATGAGTGCCATGGTTCGAGATCTTAAAGCTGCAGGGCTGGAAGTTTCTGAGGAAGAACATGTCTTAAATGTGATTAGGGCTCTTCCCAATGATAATGAACATTGGAAGAGTTTTAAAGTAATCATGACACACAGTGAGCACGTCAATACCTTCGAGGTAATCTCCAAATACCTCGAAATGGAGGAAGAGCGTATAAAGATATATGTGCCTCCTAGTGCGGCATTCGTTGCCAAAGGATTGGGGCTCAGGGGCAGGAAACCTTGATGTGGTAAGAAACCTAAGAAGGGTCCCCGTCCTCCTCAGAACTCGCGCTCCAATGGTGGTACTACCAAGAAGCATAAGGATATGGGCAATGGAGCTAAGGGTATGGCACATGTGAAGTGCTATAACTATGGAAAGAAGTGCCATTTAGCTCGGGATTGTCCTGAGCCAGCCAAGGTACCTTCTTCCACTAAAACTCCTGAGTTATATGTTTGTTCCCATGCATTCATTGCTAACTCTCTTCCTTAATGGATTATAGACATGGGGGCAACAAAGCACATAGTTCAGGATATGGTTGGATTCATGGAGTTCCATCGCTACCCGGTAGGTTCACGGACTGTTGTACTGGGGAACAGCAGCGAAGAAGATGCCTTTGGAGTAGGAACATACCAGCTCAAACTCTGTGGGGGAAACAAGTTGCTTCTTCATGACCCCTTCTATGCACCTGGAGTGCGATGCTCCTTGGTTTCTTATGTTTTTTTAGTAAGATTAGGTTTTACTATTGGTTTTCGTCCAGATGGTTTAGATTTGTTCTATAATGGCAATTTGTTTAGCTAAGCAACTTTGAAAGGAGATTTCATTGTTTTGGATTTGGATTATAGCTATAATAATATATCTTCTGCTTTTATTTCATATTTTGACTCCAATTCTGAATCTATTAAGTGGCATGCTAGATTTGGCCATATGGGCCAAGATAGGATAAATAGCCTAACTAAAGAAGGTCTTCTAGACTGACTCACTGGGGTTAAGTTGCCTACATGTGAGTTATGTCTAGTAGGGAAGGCAATAATAAAGCCTTTTGGTAAGGCCTCGAGAGCATCTAGTCCCTTACAATTAATCCACTCAGACATATGTGGACCCATGAACGTTAAAGCACAACATGGGGCTATCTACTTCATTACTCTCATAGATGATTATTCATGATATGGGTATGTGTACCTACTATCTCATCGCTACGAAGGCACTCGATGTGTTCAAACGCTTCGTAGCAGAAGTAGAGACTTAATTAGAACGTATGGTTAAGGTCCTTCGAACTGATCGAGGTCGTGAATACCTTTCTGATATGTTCAAGGAGTTCTGTGAGGAAAAAGGTATACAAAGACAGCTAACGATTCCACGCACTCCATAACAGAATGGTGTTGCGGAACGCATGAATCCTACTTGACATGGTCAGGTCAATGATTGCACATTCTAACCTCCTAATTAATTTTTGGGGGGGATCCGCTACTTAAGGAAGCTTACATCCTTAACTGTGTGCCAAGAAAAAGTGTACCTCTCACACCATATGAGTTATGGTTTGGTAAGAAGCCATCCTTAGACCATTTACGCTCATAGGTTCGGCCGGCTATGTGCATAACCCAACCCACAAACATGGAAAACTTGGTCCAAAAGCTACCAAAATGGTGTTCATTAGGTATCTCGCACAATCTAAAGGATATATGATGTACGACACCAAAAACTTGTTGGATACTTTTAAGTGAAGAATACAGGCCGCAAGCGTATAACTTTCGCTGTAGTACGTGAAGGTCGTCTCATCAGGGATGAGGATGAGATTAAGGTAACTAAATGCAAGAAAAGAACAACTAATCTAACGTCATTATGAACTAATTAAAACCATAAACAATTTAAATCATTAATTCTAAATAGTCATGAAGCAAAATTGAACTAGTACTTTTATGCTAATCGAAGAGTTCACTAAATAGACAAAACATAGTAGCCATTAAACCTGCATTGGATTTATAGCAACCTAATTATTCCCCTTTTGAATAACCTTTAAACTAAGATTGAAGATTAATTAAGCAAATGAAATTAAATAGGAAGAAACACACAGGGGAAAACAGACACTAAACTGATAAAAATGAAATCCATAACAATAGCTATTGTAAGCAAATGAAGTCAATCCTCTTGAAATTGCATTAGATGAAGTCCAATCCTGGAAAATCAAAGAGTATTCCAAACGGAACTAAACAACCCATAATAGCTCAACCCAAAACAAAAACCAAGCAAAACCAATGCACAATCCAAGCAAAGCTTTCACTCATTCCTGGCAAAACAAATGCGTATTCTCGACCAGGGAGAGGAATCACCACAGATCAAGGGCACAAGAAACCCTATCCACTTCCAATAACAATCCAACATCAATCAATGTTCCAAACTCATTCTCTCAATTCTGATGACATGGCCTCAAAGTAACCAAGCAATCGAGCAGCAGATAATGAAAACCCAAGTCAACTTAACCTGAATAAATAAAGAAAAAGAAGCCATAGGGGAGGGTGAGAATCGCCATACCAGAACACACACACACAACCTAGCAAACAGAATCCAAGATGCATAAACAGAGAATTGCCAGAATCGAAGAGCATGAGCAGAGCGTAAACAGGGCCTTGAATGAGAATCTCAACCAACCTCAAACCAAGCATAACTCTTGAAATTTCATACAATCCTTGCGAGAACAACTCGGAATTGACAAAATCTAACTGAATTACCAACGTTTGGAAGCTAAAACAGATCTAACATTCGAAATCCAAACAAGAATAAATCCTAAATTTCTAAAATTTTGAATTAAACAAAAAACCATAAATTAAAACCTAAAAAACTTAAAACTAAAACCTAAACTAAAACCTAGATTACCTAGTTCTGGAGCCGCATCCTTTAATTTATACTCTGAGCCTTCAATCTCGACCCTTGAATTCGTGCGAGGTTAATGGTGGGATGGTTGATGCGCTGGCATGCTGCGTGGGTCGCTGATGGATGGAGATGAAGATGGTGTGGTGTGGCAGTGGTGGTTCGAAGAGAGAGAAAGGAGTTCGATTGAGGGGGAGAGAGAGGTCTGGTGGGGATCCTGGTGATGGTTGAAGAAAAATGAGAGAAGGGGGGTTGGTCCGGGTTTCTGAGTTCTGTGAGGAGAGAGAAAATGAGAAGATTAAGGGGGGGAGGGGTGGTCAGGGTTTGGGCTTTCCTTTATTGGGGTTTTTCCTTTTTTTTTTTCTTTTGGGTTATAAAAGAAAACGGGCTAAGGAATTTAGGTCGGGTTTGAGTCAATCTGGCACAATGCTTCATTTTCAGCAATTTTTTCATCTTTTTCCCGCATTTTTTCTGAATTATTCAACACCTACAAAACAAAATCAAATCAAATAAAAATTTAAAAATAACAATTATTTTGAACATAACTCAAGTATAAAGATATCGCAAAAATAGCATATTTTTAGCACGAACAGTGGCATGATAGAAATAGATTCTCGAAATGTCGATTGTCTCGAGGATGAGTTCCCGACAATTGGTGAAATAAAAAAGGATGTCGAACTATTTGAGTTACAGCAAGACATCCAACCATTATTCGGTAAGGGGGGAATTTAGACTATAACCAAGTCACCAAAGATGACATGCCTCCCCTATGCGAAAGGAATGAGGGAGACTTATTTGTTTAGGAGAATGAGGTTCATCCTCGATCTCATATACATGAGAAAAGTCTACCTGTGAGTGAGGTCCGTCCTCAATCTTCAGTTCCCAAACATGCAGTCAATCCACATATTCAAGGTCCCACGTCCTAGAGGGGATAGTGGGAGCAACTCTCTACATGTTGAGGGGTCCCATACCTCTTCGAGAAAGGAGGAGAGATACTTCACCTAGAGAGACAAACAATGAAGGCCCCGGGATCTGAATGAGTGAGAGTGGAAGAATTCCTCGACGATATTTTCAAATCGAAGAGGAAATATTCCTATACACTCCCTTGGAAGTTGAGGAGCCTACCTCTTATCAAGAGGCAATTGACTCACCAAACCACAAAGAGTGGATGGATGTCATAAGGGCTGAGATGGACTCGATGACGAGAAACAAGGTTTGAGAACTTATTGATCTGCCACTCCTGCGTAAGTCTATTGGAAATAAGTGGGTTTTCAAGATAAAACGCCGGACAGATGGTTCGATTGGTAAGTTCAAAGCCCGTTTAGTAGTGAAAGGGTTTACACAAATTAAGGGTGTAGACTATGAAGAGGCATTTTCTCCTGTGGTGAGATTTGCCTCTATCCACCCACTCCTAGTCATGGTTGCCCATTTAGACTTAGAGTTGTTTCAAATGGACGAAAAGACCGCTTTCCTCAATGGTAGCCTTGAGGAAGAGATCTATATGGACCAGCCCATTGGTTTTGTATCAAAGGGACAAGAGAACAAGGTGTGTCGTCTTAAAAGGTCCATATACGATCTTAAGCAGTCTTTCAGATCTTGGCACTCAAGATTCCATGAAGCCATAACTTCATTTGGCTTATTCAGGGTTTCAGAAGACCACTGTCTATATGTTAAAAGGTCAACCGGGGGGATTATGTTCCTTACCCTATACGTTGATGACATACTACTGGCTGAGAACAATTTGGAGATGATCGAAGCCACTAAGAACTGGTTGTCCTCCGTCTTTGAGATGGAGGACATGGGTGAAGCTAGGTATGTCCTAGGCGTGGAAATAATAAGGAATCGTCCTAAGAAACTTTTAGGTATGAGCCAGGAGGCATATATCAAGAAAGTCTTAAAACGAGTCCGTATGCATTATTCCAAACCCGTAAACATTCCAATTGAGAAGGGTTTAACTTTAAGTCTCGACGAATGCCCAAAAACAGACAAGAAAAAGGAGGCCATGAGCAATGTCCATTACACTAGTGCCATAGGAAGTTTAATGTACGCCATGTTATGTACACAACTGGACATTTGCTTTGTAGTTGGTTTGGTAAGTCGTTACCAAAGCAACCCATGAGAAGTTCATTGGCAAGCCGTCAAGAGAATCATGCCCTTCCTTCGTGATGCAACCGACTTAGTCCTATGTTATCAAGGCGGGGACCTTAAGTTGAGAAGATATTCAGATACCGATTCGGGTGGTGACCCGGATGATTCTCGGTTAACCTCAGGATATGTGTTCACCCTGGGTAGGGGAGCCATATCATGGTGGGTAAGAAGCAAGACTGCATAGCTCGGTTGACCATGGAGGCAGAGTATGTCGTATGTAGCGTAGCCACGCAGGAGGCAATGTGGCTTAGAAGTTTCCTCCAGGATCTTAACCTCGCCCTTAGAGTTTATGATCCTGTAGAGATGTTATGTGACAACACAACCGCCATCCAATTCGCTAAAGACCTTAAGTTCATCGGAAGACCAAGCACATCAAGAGGCGTTTTCAGTTCGTGTGAGACGCCATAAAGATAAAGGAGGTTGCCATCAACAATATACCAACTATTAAGATGATCACTGATCCATTATCTAAGCCGATTCCTAGAGATGCTTTCAAAGCACATTCGTTGAGTCTAGGACTTTGTAAAGTTTAGTTTTTGGATAGAATCTTGTTATGTATGACAGATGCGTTCTTCTTGTAATGAGCATTTATGAAATAAAGATTGAAGGTTCTTTTTTTCTAAATGCTTTGCGATTTATTTGTTAGACATGTTGAAATGTCACAGGCTTTTGATTGACCTAGTCACACAGGCAATCGCCCTGACACTTGAGTAACAGGCAGGATGAGACAGAATCATATTGGCACTAGGCGTGCAATCTTGATTAATCATACTAGAAGTGTATGAATGAGAAATATTCGCCTTGGTGAGTCTAACATGAGACTCGAGGGAGTCAAATATGAGATATGATTTCATATTGAAGCCTTAAAAGCCGAATCTTGAGTGTCAAGATTAACATTTAGTATGTTAATCTAGTGGATCAGGTTAGATTTTTGGTGAAAATCTAGATTGGTGATTCGCATGGTATATAGAGTGACGATCTTAGGTAAGTTGGAGCTATGTCATGACATACATCTCATACTGTGTGTGCTTAAAAGACGACCATATACGGAGTGACAATTGACCTCCCTATCTCTTGTCACTGTGTGACCCTATAGACGAGAACCCTTTGGCTTAAAGCTATGGTACGAAGCCAAAGCTTGATTTTGCTACTTTAAAATGCTTCTCAAGAACCAGAACGTATACGGTTCAGCGAGTACATGTTAGGAAAGTAATTAAGCTAAGATGCAATATCATGAGTGTTTAAGGAAAAGTCTATCCATCATCACCAATATCATCCCATGCGATTATATTTAGTATATAATCATATGATATATCATGGCATAAGGGATTGAAAATGCCACTGATGATGTTTAGGATGATTTGGGGTATCGTATTTCGTGAAAATGCTATGTTAGTTAGATGGTAACTTAATATAGCATTGCTTGTTACTTTTCGATCGCACGCCCTATTCCCAATATAAAGCGTGAGGAGTTGTGATTCGTGGATATAGCATGTGTTTGCGGCCTTCATGGCTGAGTGGGAGTTGTTGGCCGAGCCTATTTAGTTAGTCCTGATGGCCACTAATTGTTGCCTAGGGCAACAACCCTAGTTGCCCTCCATAACCTATAAAAGGAGGTTTGGGGGGGTCAACCACCACACACACGCGTAAGACTCAAAATCACACACTTTCTTCCCCTCCCTCACGGCTGCCATACCATCAACGCTAGACTTTTGGGTTTAGGACATGGACACTCATAAGGCGAATCTGGTAGCCGCCTCTAATCACTAATACGTGGACTATCCCCGACAGTTGTTTTCGCATCCAGGTCAGTCCTATTTGTCTTACACTAATATTTCCTTACCTCAACTTTTGTCCATCCCATTTGAAGTGCTAATTTAAGAGCTTTCTTCAAATCAAGCCTCCGATGTTAAAAGGAGATTTATAGATAGTGGGTTCATCATAGTTAGGAGTTCTTCTGTTATCATGGAAGGGCCACTATATCAATTTCGACTTGATAAGTTCCTTGTTTTTAAGTACCCCAATGCGTATGACCATACGAGAAGTAGACCCAGGATATCCCCTTCTTGCACAATAGCCTCCACAGTCCCTGTTAAGGGCTCGCAACGGAGCGGGCTCCTTTTTTTTTTTTTTGGTCTTAGATCCTCTATTTTACTAGAGTCGAGCTACTGTTGGTCCAATAAGGAGTAGAGCTGATATCCCATAACAGATTCAAACTCGAGACCTTACTTAAGGAACAACAAGCGTTAAACCACTTGAACCAACCAGTGTTGGTAATCAAGCTAACTCCTTAGTAGTAAGGAAATCCTGACAAAAAGCATTTTAAGTCAAGCGACTCAGACTATAAGCTAACATATAAAGTATTTACTTCTTTGACAACCATTGCATACTTCAAATTCGACACATAAAAAAGACACGCTATTTAAATATTTAAACTTAGTCTATAGGCAAGCCAATAACCATGAAACAGAAACACTGTGGGATCATGGATGCCTTTGTGTAAATATTTTTTTTTAAATTTTTGAACAGAAGGCTTTGTACGTTTTGAAGTGAGCGTAGGTTATAGGGCTTCTTTTTAGAGTGGTTATCTTTGTAAAGTTTTCTAATTCATCATGTTTTTCTCTTAAATTGATAATCAAAATTATTTATCATGTTTGACTAATTTTTACAAATATACTGGGAGAGAGGAAGTAATAATAGATGAAATTATTTTGCAAAGTATATTTGTTTAGTTTAATATTTTATCAAAATTTTTAGTTTAATATTTTTTATCAAAATGTTTAGTTTAATATTAATAATATTACAAACAAGCAATATATATTTTTTCGTAAGCCTTTCAATGTTGCTTTTGTATAAGAAATGACCTTAAAGTAATAACAGCCTATAGCAGCATTTTCTCGAAGTCTTGCTAGCAAAAAGATTAAATGCCCCAAGGGCCAATGATGTCAGTTTTTCTTAGTTACAAATATTTAGCGTCATCGTGAACTCCAGTTGTATTTGTAAACTAGCTTTTGATTTCGTGCTATGCATGGATTAATCATGTCGTAATTTAACTACTAATAATCATTGACTATATATATATATATATTGACTATATATATATATGTATGTATGTATGTATACACACACACACACATATATGTATGTGTGTGTGTGTGTGTGTGTGTGTGTGTGTGTGTGTGTGTGTGTGCGCGTGTGTGTGTGTGTGTGTGCGCGCGCGCGCGCGTGCGCGTGTGTGTATGGGGCTACTCAGGTAGCACGAGCTACTCCGTAAGATGAGTAGGATGAGGGCATGGAGGTGCTGTTAGGATCTTATCCAGAATTGATCACTAAATGAATTACTGAGGATCACTGAAACTAAAACTATTAATCACTAATTACTATTATAAGTAAATACATGTAGTATTATTTTTAGTAAAAGTAAAGCTCAAATACATAGACCTGGCAAATGGGTCATTCGGTTCGGGTACGAGCCGGTTTAAGTTCGAGTCGGGTCATGCTCGGGTTAAGTGACATTTCGGGTCATTTCGGTTTGGGTCGGGTATGGTTCGGATCGGGTCGATTTCGGGTCAACCAATTTTTGGTGAAATACGCTTGTCATGCCAAAACAAGCAACTTTGTTGAAAATTTCGGGTCAGGCATGGTTCGGGTCGGATCAATTCGGGTTTCGGGTCCACTTTCGGGTGAGCATACTTCGGGTGTCGGGTCGGGTATGGATCTGGGTCATTCGGTTCGGGTTTCGGGTTAGTTTTGCCAGGTCTACAAATACATCAATAATAAAGTTCTTCTAACTATAATTGAGGGCATAGTTCGTGATCAAAGGGCGTGCTTGTGATGATTGCTATAGATAGATCAATTGATCACCAAGTATAATTCCAACGATCACCAAAATAAAAAATATGGTCACTAAAACTAAACCTGCTGATCACAAAATATATCCATCAAATGTCGTATTTATAATATATGTTTTTATGTATGATATCAGTTAGTGATCAAGTAGATTTTCTTTAGCGATCATGAAAATTATATATATTTGGTATTCATGTCTATCATCGACACATATATGAGTAGAATGTTTAATCTATATGGTGATTTGAAATTAAGATTAGTGTTTGTCATAAATATGTCTGTTGATAAAAACTATACACTTAATTGATAGTTAGGTAGGCTTTTTTCCCCCCCTGTTAAGTTTAGCTCTATTTTCATCAGAATAATAATATAAGTTTTTTTAATGATATTATTTAGCGATCAATAGAGTCATTTTTAGTGATGGTTAGAATTATGTTTGATGATTAATTGACCTATCTATCTATGTTGACCACAATAAATATGTCTGCTGAACATAAACTATACTCGCAATTCTAGTTAGGGAGCATTACTTGTTGCATTTTCAGCTTTGTTTTCATTATTAAGAATCATATATGTTTTTGTTTATGATATTAGTTAGTGATCAATAAATTAAGTGTAGTGATCATTAGAACTATATTTGGTGCTCAATTATTCTATCTATAGTGATCTCTATAAATACGTTAGTTGATCATGAACCATATCCTTAATTACAGTTAAAAGAGTTTTATTTTTGATGTATTTGAACTTTATTTTTATTAAAAATCATAATATTTATTTTTACTTAATATCTTGATTAGTGATCAATAGCTTCAGCGTCGATGATTAGCAATGCTATGTTTGGTGATCAGTTCTAGGTAAGAGGTAGACAATATGTCTGTGATCTCATCCTACTCATCTCGCGGAGAAGTTCATCCGACCTAAGTAGCCCCCATATATATATATATATATATATATATATATATATATATATATATATCTATATAAATATATATATATATATATATATATATATATATATATATATATATATATATGCAATGAGAATTTTATTTTCTAATTTCTAGTTATTTTGTGAGATATGAACTCTTCCTTATATTAGAGTATTAATTATACCATAATTCCAAAAAATTATTTTCAATTTTTACATTGTCAAAACTTAGAATAATCTTGAGATTACAACAACTATTTTATTTTAATCAATAGCTATTGTATTTTAATCAAAAGTTATATTTGAAATCAATTATGCAAATGTAACTCTTAAATGACTCTTTTTATTAGCATTTATAATTGTGATTATGTAAATATCAAACGTGATTGTAAACTCCGGTTGTGTTTGTAAACAACGCCAAGTATGCATGAAATAAGGCACACTTCATCACCATTTTGTAGTTTGGAAAGTAGAGAGTTGATCGCGATGCAAATTTCAGAGGGGCCGTTGCGTAGTTTCATTCAGATAGAAAGAAAAATGTGGTGAAAATGAACCTCACCAATAAAGTAACGCAATCTAATCAAATGAAGAAAAATGAGTCCATGTTTTCTGAAAAATTTCCCAAAGTTTTCTGACAATGAAGTCTTCATATATCTCTGTACATTTTCCACCGGCCACATACAATGTATCATTAAGAAAAGATAGAATAGAAAAGATGATACATATTACGGGCAGTTGAATTTAAAGACACATTTACATATCACACATGTTCAAAAACTACAGGTACACCTTCCCCTTATCTACCATTGACGGAATCTCTTTTGTCTTTTTCTATCTACTAAGTACATGTCTATCATTTTCAGGTACTGCCATGTTTATGCCGCATTTCCGATCAACTTTGAGTTTTCAACAAATAAGTGCAAAAAATTATGACATTGTGAAATGCTCTACAATAATGACTTAAAGATGACAAATTAGTTGTTTAACTCCTGTCCAATTGGAATTAAACAGGTGTGCACAAACTTGTGGTTTAGACTCCCGATATCGGTTTTGAGGCCCAAATTCTTTTCTTATGGATTTCCTCTTATATATATA
>JACYFF010019584.1:14039962-14066893 GCA_017589665.1 Selenicereus undatus
TGTGTGTATGTGTGTGTGTGTGTGTGTGTGTATTTATTTATTTATTTATTTGTATGTATGTGTATATATTGAGAAGTAATTGAGTCGACGTACTCAACTGGATGGTAGCTGGCATATATTTATTATACAGGGAATTACAGTTTTTGCACAAGTATGTCAAGAGAGGATAAAGATAAGATAAAAAATATTTACATATTTATCTCTAATGATGTCTCTAAGATTATCCTCTATTATGCCCCCGCAATCTATGCGGCAAAGTGCACGGATAGATTGGAGTTTAGAAAATAAAGATGCTGACTGGAGAGCTCTTTCGTAAAAATATCTCCTAGTGGATATTGAGTGGGTGCATACGTGAATCTAGATTGCCATGAGAGATACGTTCCCGAGCAAAGTGATAATCAACTGTGATGTGTTTGTTGTGATCATGGGGGACAAGATTGGCCGCTATGTATGCTGCACTAACGCTATCACATAGAACCTGGACTGGAAAGGTGACAAATAACCCATGGCTAATAGATATCGTAACCAGATGGATTCAGCAACAGTATACGTGACTGCATGATACTCAGCTTCTATAGAGGGGCATGACATAGTTGGTTTTTTTCTTACAATTCCAGTAGATTAAATTGGGCCCTAGAAAAATGGGAAATCCAGTAGTGGAGCGGGAACTATCAATACATCCTGGCATTAGAATAGGCAACTATGACGGAAAGATGCTTGGCAGGTTTAAGCACCGAACCATAATCCAATATGCCCAATAGGTACCTGTAGATACACTTAGCGGCCAAAAGATGTGAAGTGCGGTGTGAATGCATGCATAAATTGAGAAACTGTATGCACAACATAGGCTATGTCTGGCCTAGTTATCGTAAGATACTATAATGCGCTTACCATGCTTCTGTATTCAGTAGGATATGTCAGTAAGTCACCGTTTAACAAGGACAATGATGTTTTGGAAGTAATAGGAGTATGAACAGGCTCAGTATTGTGAAGGGTAAAGTGGGTTAAAAGGTCACGAACATACTTTTCTAGCAAAAGAAAAATATGAGTTGGAATCCGTACAACTTGTACCCCAGAAAGTAATGTAATTCACCAATTTCTTTCATAGGAACTCGAGTGGATAAAAGATTGATGACATGAAAAAGTAAATTAGTGGTATTGCCAGTAAAAATCATGTCATCAACATAAAGAAGTAAGAGTAAGAGATCAGTACCATGGCGATAAAGAAACATACTAGTGTCAATAGTACTACCCTGGAAGCTTAGAGACTATAAGTAACTACTGAATTTGTGAAACCATGCCCTGGGATCCTGCTTAAAACCATATAGTGATTTCCTAAGCTAGTAAATATGATTAGGATAATCGGGATGGTGAAGCCCGGGTGGTTGTGTCATATATACCTCTTCTTGCAAATCCCCGTGCAAATATGCATTTTTTTACATCAAGTTGTCAAATAGTCCAACCTTGAGTGAGAGCCAAAGAAAGAATAACTCGTACAGTTTGGGACTTGGCCACTAGGCTGAAAGTTTCATGATAATTCAGATCTCCATACTAATAAAAACCACGTATTATAAGACGGGCTTTGCACCGCTTAAAAGAGCCATCAGAATGATATTTTATTCGATAAACCCATTTGTAACTAAGCAAATTAATTCTATCATTAGGTGACATGAGATCCCATGTATGATTTTCAATTAGAGCGTTGAATTCCTCAACCATGGGTTGCCGCCACCGAGGATCCATAGCGGCTTGGGTATAGGATGTGGGCTCCTCGGTAGTGGTGGTGTGCAGAGATAAAATTTATCTGGGCTTGGAAATACCCGATTTAGATTCGGGTTTGGATGGGATTAGACATTATGGTTTGTAGCATTAGGCATGCTGGGCTGTTGATCAGTCAAGATTGAGGGGCTGGAAGTGGTGTGTGGTGGAATGTTATGGGCAAGATCAAGCATTGGGCCCAGAAGGGGCGTGAAGTCCAGAAGCTGACTCACAGGTCGTGGGGCAGACAGAGATGAAGTTGGGCTAGACAAGAGTGAAGGGTTGGGCAAGGTAGCGGAGAGTGGCAAAAGAGTTAGACTAGTCAGCGACCCAGTTGACATGGGTACATTAGGTTGGGCTGGTCTAGGGGCAGTAGAGTCGGTATACTGTGGCAGCCTATGCGCAGCAGTGAGATAGGCCGAACTCGGTTCAGGAGAAGAAAAGGAATTCGCTTCCTTAATAGACTTAGTAAATAGGTCATTCGGTTCGGATATGGATCGAGTTAAATTTGGGTCAGTGTTTCGGGTTAAATGATATTTCGGGTCGCTTCGTTTTGGTCGGTGAACATTGATTCAGGTCGACTTTGGGTTAATAGATTTTTGGTCCAATTCTCTTGTCATGCAAAAATAAGCAACTTTGTAGAAAATTTCAAGTCGGGTACGGTTCGGCTTGAGTTAATTTAGGTTTCGGGTCCACTTTGGGGTGAACCTATTATGGATGTTGGGTCGAATATGGGTTCGGGTCATTCGGTTCAGGTTTTGGGTCTTGGGTCAATTTTGCCAGATTTATTCTTGAACAATAGGCTACGGAGGTTGTGTTAAGGCGACTAATGGGGTCTCGAGCAAGAGAGCAAAAAAAGGTATATCTTGAGGGAAGAGTTCACCAATTTGGTAAAAAGAAACTCGGTTTTATGAAAAATAACATGGTGACTCACATAAACACGATAAGTGGTTGGATCATAACACCGATAATGCATTGCTGAGATCGAGGTTCAAGCTTATGTTTAGAATTATGAGTAAGATTCGGAAAGCAAGCACACCCAAATACTATTAAAAATGAATAATTAGAAGTTTTGTGAAATAATTTTTCAAAGGGTGAAAAACGATCCAAAACGTGTGTGGGCAAGCGATTTATTGTAATACAAGCATGATAAGCAGCATCAACCCAAAATTGAGCGGGAAATTTGGCGTCAATTAAAAAGGTTCTAGCCGTCTCAGTTATGCGTTGATGTTTCCGCTCAGCCACTCCATTTTGTTGGGGTGTGCGAGGACAAGACTTTTAAAAAATTATACCTCGATCTAAGAAACGTTGTTTGAGTGGGGTATGATCATATTCAAGGCCTCCTTCACTTTGAAACATCTTGATTTTGCATGCAAAGACTCTCAACCATAGTTTGAAAATTGCAAAAAATTGTAAAAGCTGCAAATTTGCATTTCATGGGGTATATCCAGATAAAACAAGTAGCCATCCAGAAAACATATATAATAACGAAAGCCAAGATTAGAGATAACAGGAGATTCCCATAAATCATAATGTATCATATCCAATGTAAACAATGGAGTACTGAAACAATGTTCAACTAAATTAAAGGGTAAACAATGAGACTTTCCTAGATGACTAGGGACACACTTATTATCAAAACCAGTGGCCTGAACAATGGCCTTGTTGGAAACTAATTTTCCTAAAACTTTGTCACCAAAATGTCCTAAACGCTTATGCCATTTTTCTCCGCTTTCCTGTAGGGTTAGAAGGGCAGTGGAAGAGGTGAATTCAACAGTAGGTTGTGTTAGAAGAATAAGAAGAACAATGGCTGGAAGATAAACAGAATAAACTGAGTCGTGGATAAACCACTGCCTTGAAAGCAATTACGGCTTGACTACGGTGCAACTCGATTTAGCCGGTTGCTCCCCAAGGTTAACTCAGCACACTCTTGAACGCTTGCACTTCGCGGGCAAGAGTTTGGAGCATGCAGCACACAAAAACCCAGAATGCAAAGAAGAAGAAGAAGAAAAGAGGAGAGAAATGTGAGAGCTAGTGTATTTAGCCCTGCTGATGAAGCCTCTATTTATAGGGGAAAAGAAGCTATTACACAGCCATTAAAATGGCGTGAGTTGAGGCAAAAAATCTGGCCATTAAGAGCAAAGAATGAGGCAGAAGATCTGACAGCATTCAAGGCGGGGAGGAAAATCAGGAAGTCTGTAACGATTGGGAGCGATTTATGGAGGATTTAGCGCAGTCTGTTACGAAAATGTCTAAGCAAATTCCTCCCAATAAGATAGATTAGGCCCACAACCCACAACTCGCGGCGCGCGCCGAGCCCGGACCGCACAGACGGGCTGCGGCGGCGCGCGCGTGTGTCGGCCTCAGACACCCTCAACATGGGCAAGGAGAATGGGATATATGAATCCCTCAAATTACCACCCACAAGTTCCATGTGGGACAAGTGTGAAAGAGAGAAGGGGGGGGGGAAGAAAAGTTTATCTTGTTGCCATTATTCTAACAGTTCCCCACTAATGGCATACAAGGCAAGATGATTTAAGAAAGGCATTCTGGGCAAAAGTGGGTCAGATACTTAAGCGTCAATATCTTTTGATTTGAATTGACACATTAGTGGTGTGAGGCAATAGCCAATAGTCTAACTAGTGACCTAAGTCTTGAACTAGAAAGGCTTTGATTGAGACCCCCACAACACATATCAACCCTTAAGATACTGCATACTCCGCGATAGACACACTGGCGCTTTTATTGCCATCCGCACACCTTGGGTATCATAACTGCTCTAGAGAGACAGCCTAGGTCTCTCATAGAAGGCGGCCAAACCTTCACACTTACGTAGGTAATCCCATCAAGTCTATCTCAGCATAAACCACCATAACTATGGCGATGGGATTATTAAGAGTATAATATAGCTCAACCCTACAGTCATCAATCGGTGAATTCATCAAGTGCTTCTCACTAGCACCCCCACAATGGGTATGAATCCATTAAGAGCGTAAGCTCATCCTCTAAGCACTACCACGCGCCATAGAGATAGGAATGTAGTGCACCTTGAAGATTAATATGGTTTCGTTTGACCACTAGTGGGTATCCACCATACCACTTCAAGCCATAGGCTTAAGTCCCATCCGCCTCGACGTTTCCAGCACCACTCACCTTGTCAACCCTTTAGTAAGAGGATCCGCCAGATTTTTCTCGGATCTCACATATTGTAGGGATATGACACCATGTTTCAGCAATTGTTTCACCGCACTGTGTCTAATACGGATGTGTCTCCTCTTTCCATTATAGACACTGTTGTGCAACACTCCTATTGCTGCATGCGAGTCACAATGTAGGGAAATAGGTGTTTCCTGTTTTCCCCAGAGTGGCACGTCTGCTAATAGACCTTTAAGCCATTCTGCTTCCTGACCTGCCAACTCAAGAGCAATGAATTTAGATTCCATGGTAGAGCGGGCTATACAAGTCTGTTTGGCAGACTTTCACGAAATAACCCCTCCACCTAGAGTAAATACATAACTGCTAGTAGAACTAACTTCATCATTATCAGAAAACCAGTTTGCATCACAATATCCTTCCAATACAACAGGAAATTTGTTAAAGTGCAAACACCAATCAATAGTACCTCTAAGATACTTAAGCAAACGAAGAAGTGTAACCCAGTGTTCTTGGCTAGGGTTATGTGTATAGCGACTTAACCTACTTACGGCATAGGCAATGTCAGGACGAGTAAAGTTCATAAGAAACATTACAATTCCTATAATTTTGGCATACTCATTTTGAGACACACTAGGTCCTTTGTTCTTTTTCAGATGTATGCTAGGATCATAGGGATTTCTCACGGGTGTTACGTCAAAATAGTCAAATTTCTTTAACACTTTTTCAATGTAATGTGACTGACATAATGAAAAACCAGTGTTGGTTTTTCGAATCTTGACCCCTAAGATCACATCTGCTTCTCTCATGTCTTTCATTTCAAAAAGAGAAGACAGTAGCTTTTTAGTCTCCTTAACAACATGCAGATTCGTACCAAAAATCAGCATATCATCAACATAGAGACATATAAGTATACAATCTGATCCAATCAATTTTGAATACACACATGAATCAGACAAATTCACAACAAAGCCATTTTGCACTAAAGAGCTATCAAACTTTTCATACCATTGTTTGGGAGCCTGCTTTAGACCATAAAGAGACTTTCTCAGTCTACACACTCACTACTAAAAACCGGTCTTTTTCCGGCGGATCTCAGACCGTCGGAGGATGCCGCCGGAAATTCCGGCGAAACACCCGTCGACCCCTTGGTTTTTGAAAACTGGCCGCGAACGGTGCTTTTTTGGGGCCGACGGAATATTCCGTCGGAATCTCCGGCGGAAATAGCCGTCTGCCAGCGTTTTTCGAAAATAAAACCGCCTATTTTAGGCAGTCGACGGCCGTACCGGCATACCTTCTGTCGACCCTCTTTTCCCGGCGGCTGTCATCGGACAGGCCGTCGGACAAAGTCGTCCGACGGACACAGCTGCCGGGAAAATATGGCCGACGGACTATTCCGTCGGACAAGTCTTCAAAAAGCCCGATGTCGGGCTAATTTTCGCACTCACTCTCTCTCCTTACTCTCTCCAAAATCGCCCCCCCTCGCCTCTCCCTGGCCGGTTGTCGTGTGTCGCCGTCGTCGTCAGCCCTCTCCCGCGCGGTCGCCGCCGTGCTGTGCCCCTCCCCCGCCATCGACCACCTCCTCCTCACCGACGACCTCTCTCCAAATTCGCCCCCCCTTCGCCCCTCCCCCAGCGCCGGTTGCCGCCCACCCCTGCCGCCGAGCTCCGGTGCCTGCCACCGGCGTCACCACTGTCACCGCCGCCTCTTCACCGTCGGCCAACCTCAACATTCCCGCCGTTATCTTCATGTAAGTATTTAAACCTAAATATTTTGTAGGTTTGTGAAATTGAAGCGATAATTTTGATAGTTTTGTGGTAATTAGTGATTGGTAGATTTATATTGAGTGATATTTGAAATTTGATTGTTGTGGAAAATTTAAAATGTATGGATTGTCGCATGCGGTCCGGTAAATTATAGTGGATTGATTATGTGATATGTGTGAAATTGTTGACAATGGTTTGTGTATGTTGAAATTAGTGTGAAAATTAATATGCAATTGTTAGGTAAGCGCTATTATTAGTAATTTGTTGGTGTTATTAATCGTGGTGAAGTGAAGAATGTGTTCGTACAGACATTGAACGTAATTAGTTGTGAAATGTATTTATTGTTGAGGATTGATAGAAAACAATTAGTAAGCAACTATGGGGTTATATTATTCCGTTAAATGTGAAGAAGTTGTGCGTAGATGTTGCTGTGTACGATTTGAGGGAAGGGTGTTGTTGGAATTTGTGTGTTAATGAGATCGATTTTTGTGGATTATTAATATGAAAGAAATGGGTCGTAAGAGAAAACGTATTGCGGAAGGGGAAAAAATCCGTTATTGTTGCTGTGAATGTCGTCGTTGTCGGTGTACATGTCACAGCTTTGGGCTCCCACTTCAGACATTGAAACAGGTTTATATCCCGACTTCATTGTCGTAATATGTATGTGCTTTTGTTGGTATCTTGTTAATCGTAGCGTATGACGAAATAGTTTAATGAGAAGTCCATCATGCGTTCACTTTTATACGAATTAAAATTATCAGCATACGTCGATTGTTAAAGTAACCAATATTAATGTACTGCTTACTTTGTCAATGATGAACAGTGAATAATATGTGCGGACCACCCCATCGGAGGTGGATGTATGAAAGATTTATGTCAGGGAGAAAATCTTATAGGTAGGAATTCTTAGAAGGAGTAGAGATGTTTGATCAATTTGCGAGGGGTCAAACAGAGTTCATTAATAATAGGCATTATAGATGTCCTTGTGCGAAGTGTGGAAACAGAGCATATAGGGCACCTGATGATGTGAAATTGCACTTGTACCAGAACGGCTTCGTTAAGGGGTATTGGTATTGGACATCTCATGGGGAGATAGAACCAACTGAATATGCAAATGTTGGCATTAGTAACCAACAAAACTTCTATGATGACATGGCTCCAACAAGTCCTATGGATTTCGACAACACAAACTCGTTTGTCGATCGTGTTGGAGCAATGGTGAACGATGTCATTGTTACTAATGAGGTTGAAGTTAGTGAGCAACCAAATGCAGAAGCTCAGACATTTTATGATATGCTTCAAACTGCTCAGACGCCTTTGTGGGAGGAATGTTCAACCCAAACTGAGTTGTCCAATGCTGTGAGGTTGATGAGTATAAAATCTGATTACAATATGCTGCAGAATTGTATGAATGAGGTGATGCAGTTACTGCATGAGAGTTGCCCGCCAGACAATCGTGTGCCCCAAAGTTACTCAGAGTTGAAAAAGAAGGTCTGAAGTTTGGGTTTAGATGTGCACAGGATTGATTGTTGCTGCGGTGGATGTATGCTTTACTTTAAGGAAGATTCGACCCTTAAAAATTGCAAGTTTTGTGATTTGCCAAGATGGAAGCCGATTAAGTCAGGCGATAATAGGAAGAAGTTAAAATCATATGCAAAAATGTTCTACTTCCCTTTGATACCAAGACTACAATGCCTTTATGCTTCAAGAAGCACAGCTGAGCACATGAGGTGGCACTATAACAATAGGCGTGTGGATGGTGTTTTGTGTCACCCTTCAGATGGGGAAGCGTGGAAACATTTTGATCGCAAATACCCAGATTTTGCTTCTGAGCCTTGCAATGTGAGGCTTGGTTTGTGTGCTGATGGGTTTAGCCCTTTCTCACAATCTGTCCGTTCTTATTCCATGTAGCCTGTGGTTGTGACACCTTACAACCTTCCTCCAGATATGTGCATGACAACGCCATATATGTTCTTGACTTGCATTATACCAAGGTCGTCAAATCCAAAGAACAAACTAGATGTGTTCTTGCAACCGTTGATTGATGAGCTCCGAACTCTGTGGGATGGTGTCCAGACTTATGACAGTTCCATGAGGCAAAACTCCTTGATGAGAGCTGCCTTAATGTAGACAGTGAATGACTTCCCCGCACTCAGAATGTTATCTGCATGGAGCACTCATGGTGTTTTGAGTTGCGCTGTTTGTATGGATCAGTTGAGGGCGACACATTTGAAACATGGGGCCAAAGCATCATGGTTTGACTGTCATCATCGCTTCTTGCCTCGAGATCATGCGTTTCGAAAAAATCGCACCGCGTTCTCTAAGGGAAAAGTGGTGAAAGAGGGCCCTCCATCCAGGAGAAGTGGCGAGGAACTGTGGAATGAGGTGTGTAGTCTTCCAAAAGTAACAACGAATGGAGATTTTGTAATCCCGGGTTTCAAGGAAAATGTTCACAACTGGACCAAGAGAAGCATCTTCTGGGATTTACCTTATTGGAAAGACCAGTTGCTACATCACAACTTGGATGTTATGCATATAGAGAAAAACTTCTGCGACAACATCATAAATACTGTCATGGATGTTCCGGAAAAAACAAAAGATGATGTAAAGGCGAGGTTGGACATGGCAGACATGTGTGATCATGCCGAGTTAAATGTTGAACGAGGTGTGAGCGGGAGGACACTGAAGCCAAGGGCTTCGTACGTCCTTTCTTTGGACAAAAGGAAGAGGGTATGTGAGTGGGCCCAACAGCTGACAATGCCTGATGCTTATTGCTCCAACTTTGGGAATTGCGTAGATATGAAGGCTGCAAAGTTTCAAAACATGAAGAGTCATGACTGTCATGTGTTCCTGCAGACGCTAATGCCAATAACATTTAGTGCGCTACCGGACGATGTACTTGAACCACTTGTTGAGTTAAGTGAGTACTTCAAAAACATTTGCTCAGCAGTGTTACAGGTCGATAAGTTACAAGAAATGCAACGCAATATACGCATCATCCTTTGCAAATTGGAGAGAGTTTTCCCTCCTGGGTTCTTCAATGTCATGGAACACTTACCTGTGCATTTGGCAGAAGAAGCATACCTTGGGGGGCCAGTGCAATACCGCTGGATGTATCCATTTGAAAGGTAAATACATATGACAAATTTCCTGATAGATGTAAATGTAAAATTAAAGTGTACTTCACACACTCACAGAACTTTAATGTAGGTACTTCGGGTGGCTGAAGAAGAAAATTAGAAATAAAACATCCCCTGAGGGGTCAGTGGCCGAAGCATATCTGGTGTTCGAGATATCACAGTTTTCTTCATTCTACTTCGACGCTAATGTGTCTTCAATGAGCACAAGACGTCGACGAA
Organism: Selenicereus undatus; assembly: GCA_017589665.1. NCBI lineage: Eukaryota > Viridiplantae > Streptophyta > Magnoliopsida > Caryophyllales > Cactaceae > Selenicereus > Selenicereus undatus. Next base: position 14,049,999 of record JACYFF010019584.1, read on the forward strand.
ATGAGGAAACCAATGTGGAGTCATCAGGAGGGGAGCCAATGTTGTCAGTTTTCGAAACCAAAGGTACTGCTATGGGAAGTCGGACACAGAGGTACCTAACTGATGAAGAAATGAATGCTGCACAGCTTCATATTGTGTTGAATTGTAATGAAGTTGAACCGTACATCATGGAAGTTACAAAAAAAAGTACCCATTGCATCCATCACATGCATTGAACGAATACCATTTTATGAATTGAAGCATGGTGCTAATCGGTGAATAATGACTCGTACAAACTATTCAAGCAACAAAAATTACAAGGAAACCCAAATTTCACAGATGTGGAGTTAGATGCACTCATAGAGTCCGAGTTTATTTGGTGGTTCAAGAAAGCAGTAAGATTTTTTAATTTTGCCATCGTCGTTGGAAATAACTGTACTAATTAATCACAGCTTATTTCTAGCAAATGGTCCCGACCTTATGAGTTTAAACATAAATACTTGTAGGTCGACATTGTTGAAATGTTCACTGACGAACGTCAGGCATACCTGTACCATTTGGCTCAACTGCCTTTGAGGAAGGTCACAACCTGGTCTGCATTTAGGGTGAATGGATTCTTATTTCAAACACAGAAGAGGTGTGAAGGAAAAAAGAGTTACAATTGTGGAGTTTGTGTGAAAGGGAGCGGAGAAGGTAGATTCGAGGATGATTATTATGGAATCCTTCAAGAAGTTATTCGTGTTGAATATCTAGGAGAACCACTAAAACAATGTACATTATTCATGTGTGATTGGTTTGATAAAACCCCTCGAGGAACACATAGCCCCAAACTGTGTCCCTTCGTTGAGGTTAATGCAACAAGAAGATACAAAAAATATGATCCATTCATATTTGTTGCCTCCGCAATGCAGGTGGTGTACATGAGGTACCCAAATGGAATAAGAGATAAAGGTAACTGGTGGATTGTCATTCCAAACAAATCTAGACACAAAGTGAATGATGAATTCACTTTACCAGTTGCATTTCAAGAGGAACAAGTGTCCCACATGACAGTAGTAACTGACATGCTCCCTGCAACTTTGTTGAATGAGGAGGAAGAAATTGAGGAGGTAAACGAAGACGATCCAGCTGAGAGAAGTGAAGAGGAGGAGTGGGATGATGTTGACTATGATACTGAAGACTCTGAATGAAAGTGATAATGATAAATTAGTTGATTGTGACCTAAAACCAAATTGTATGGGCTGTTAGTTCAGATACTTATGACATTGTACGCGTGACATTTATGACATTGTAATCATGACATTTAATTTGCTATTAATTTCAATTGCAATTAATTATTTCTTCCTCATATTATTTGATCACTACGTTCTGTATATTTGTCTCTAAGATGTCAGGTACACATCGTGGCCGTGGGCATTCTCGGGGAGCATACCAACACGACCCCACCGGTCAGCACGAAGAGGAACCTCAGCGACATCAAATCCCTGAGGTTCCCGACCGCATTATCCCAAACCCTCGCACCACTCCATCCATGCACTTCAGCCAGCACATGACACCCACCATCCCCCAGGTACACATGTCTGGCAGTTACATGATCCCGAACCCACCTATTATTCCACAACAATCTGTAGAACGAAGTCAGGAACAAAGTGAACATGCTTCTAGCCATGGCAGTAGCACAAACAAGCAACTCATCGCACCTGACGGCAAAGAGTAAGTAATTATCTCTTATCAACTGTATTATCAATTTGCAATTTCTGACGGGATCCATTCTTTCTTAATTTGCTAGTTTCTGTCGGCACGATGTTGTGTTAGAGATTATAAGGATATTTACGAGCAAATATCCTGAGCCATGGCCAACATGGGGGAAAGTGCCTAAACAACATCGGGACTTGTGGTTTAGTGAGTTTAAGGTAAGAATTCTCCCAATTCTTTGTACATTCATGTACATATGCACATATATGTATTCATATTGTTAGCAGGTATCACATTTTGTGGCATGTAATTGTGTTCATGCAGAAGCATTACTGTTGGGCTCCAGAGCATGCGGCCCAGATACGGAGGAACTTCGAGGAGAAAGGGGCAAGTAGATTGAGGGACACATTCGGGGAGTTGAGGAAGAGGAGGAAGCAACCATTGTGGTTGTCTGACAGCACTTGGAAGTCGCTGCAAAAATATTGGGCTTCCGATAAATTTCTGAAGGTGAGTTCGCAGGCAAAGAAGAACCGGAACAGCGAGCAGGACGGGTTAGGTCCTTCTTTGCATAGATCTGGTTCGGTCCCATTTACTGAGCACAGAAGACGCATGGTAAGTGCGTGGTTCATTATTTGTTGTACTTATTTTTCCCAACGCCTTACCCAATTACAGCCATCCTTCTGTACGTTAACGTATTCTGTTATTATGTAGGCGAAGAAGCTTAATAGGGACGTTACGGACCTCGAACTTTTCAAGGACACTCATGTAGACGCGACTAACAAATGGGTGGACAAAAAATCGGAAAAAAGATGGGTAGGTCACTTGCATGATTTCTTGATTGCGTAACAAATCAGCTCAGTATGTTCACGATTGAATGTTATGTCTAGAATGTCTAAATTTATGGAATCTTATTTTGCAGACGGAGCACCAATTGAAGTGGGAGCAAATTCGAAACTTACAATCTTCCACAGATCCCGACTTCGAACCAACTGAAGTCCCATCCGAAACCGAGTTGTGGGTGCAAGCTAACTACAACAAAAAGGGCCATGTGTATGGGCTAGGATCAGAAGGGATCAAACTGAAGCATCTGGTGAAGTCCATAGCGAAATCCCAGGACCGTGATCCTGACCCTGATGTGCGAGCATCGGTCACCCAGCTGAACAACGAGCTCAGTACGATGGCGGAGAGAAACCGTCACTTAGAAGAGAAAGTGACTTTACTCATTTCGGAATTATCTGGTCTGAAAGATACATTCCGTGAGTTTATGAGAGCTCAGCAAGCATCTGGGTCTGGATCTCACCCACGCCCTTCTATGCGCCATCGACAACACCGTCGCGCTGCTCCTTACGTCCCTCCTCCTCCTTCTGAATCGCAACCCTGTGACGATGATGGCGACGACGATGATGATGATGATGGTGATGGTGATGATGATGATGATGATGGCGGCAACCTTGGGTATGATGACCGCCCTCATGACTACAGGGATTATCTCATCTAGCATGTCCCTTGATCCTCCCCTTCCTCCTCGATACTTATTATTTGAACAGTTACCTTCTCTTGCGTTTGTTGCATTACTTTGGTTGCTTATTATTGTACTTCATATTATTACAATGTCCATTTGATGTGGTTCTTTATTTATACTTATTGACTGAAAGTAACCACGTGTGGTGGTTACGTTTGTTGTGATTTGTGTACCACGTGTAGTGGTTATGGTTGTTGCGATTTGTGTACCACGTGTCATGGTTTTGGCTCGACCAACATTTGGTTGGCCTGATTTGTATATGCAGGTTGTAAATGTGTATTTGGAGAACAACGTTTGCAAATTATTTTTTTTTTAATTTCCAGAAATTTCCGACGGAATTTGATTTTCCGTCGGACAGGGAACACCGGAAGTGCCAACGGACACCCATTTTCCGTCGGCATTTTCCGACGGAATACCCACTTTCCGTCGAAAAATTTCGATGGAAAATGGGTGTCCGTCGGCACTTTCGGTATTCCCCGGCCAACCTTTCCCGACGGCATTGTCCGTCGAACAATACCTACTCTGTCGGCAATCCGTCGCCATGTCCGTCGGTTTAAGCCGACGGAATACCTATTCCGTCGGTAGGTGCGGGTCTATGGGCTTTATTCCTAAGGCACAGGTCCGTCGGATTTTCCGCCGGAAAATCGGTTTTCCGACGAATTTTCGGGCATTTTCCGTCGGAATATCTGCCGGAAAATGACTGTTTTTTAGTAGTGACTTTTGTCCTCCTGATCAGGTACCTCACAACCCTCAGGTTGGGTCATGTAGATTTCCTCCTCTAAGTCACCATTAAGAAACGCTGTTTTGACATCCATTTGATGTACAACAAGATCAAAAATTACAGCTAAAGCGATTAGAGATCTAATGGTAGCTATTTTGGTCACAGGCGAGTAGGTGTCAAAATAGTCTATACCCTTTTTCTGGTCAAAGCCCCTAATAACCAATCTTGCCTTATATTTATCAATTGACCCATTAGACCTCAACTTCTTTTTGAAGATCCACTTATTGCTAATGGGTCTACAACCCTTAGGTAGGTCAGTCAATTTCCATGTTTTGTTTGACTCGAGAGAATCTATTTCACTTTTAATAGCTTCTCTCCAGAAGGCGCCATCTATGGACCTTACAGCCTCTTGATAGGTTTTGGGATCTTCCTCAATCAGGAAAAAGGACACCAATTCTTCAGTTATGACATCTATGTCCAAGTTATCAAAGCTTTCTACTAGGAATGCAGTGATAAAGTCGGGTCCAAAGTTGGTTTCAGTTCTGAGTCTCTTGCTCCTTCTAGGTTCAGTCACTACGACTCTAGCATCAGAACTAGAAGTAGGCAAGTTCACATTTTCAGGCATAACATCAGGTACCACATTAGGCACTTTCTTTTTCAAAGGAAAAACATGCTTAAAGAATTCTGCATCTCTATATTCAGAAATAGAATAGTCACTCAATGACAGGAATCTATAAGCAGCACTATTTTGAGCATAGCCAATAAAAACAGTATCAAAGGTCTTAGGGCCTATGTTGGTACGTTTATGACTAGGTAAGGCAACCTTCAATTCGCCAGACACCCCACACTTTCAAATAATTCAGATTAGGAGCATACCCTTTCCACAGTTCATATGGGGTTGATCTAGTTTTTTGTGAGGAACTCTATTGAGGGTAAAGCAAGCAGTTAGTACAGCCTCCCCCCACATATTATCAGGCAACCCAGAGCTAATAAGCATAGCATTCGTCATTTGTTTAAGGATATGGTTTTTCTGTTCTGCTATACCATTTTGGTGAGGGGTATAAGGGGCACTAGTCTCATGTATAATACCATTTTTCTCACAAAAAATAGCTAGAGAGTTGGTATCATATTCCCCACCTCTATCAGACCTAAGTCTCTTTATTTTCCGGTCTAATTGATTTCCACTTCAGCCTTGTATTTCAAAAACATTTCCTCAGCCTCATCTTTAGACTTAAGGAGGTAAACTTTGGTATATCTAGAGTAGTAATCTACAAAAGTAATATACCATTTCTTTCCTCCCTTACTGACTGTGTTCTTAAAGTCTGCTAAGTCCGAATACACAAGTTCAAGCAACTCAGTCTTTCTAGTTGTTATGGACTTGAATGGTTTTTTTGGCAAATTTTGCTTCAACACAAATATCACATTTTAGACATTTTTCTGTGATGATGTTAGGAATTAACCTCAAGTTCTTTAGCTTATTCATCGAAGCATAGTTAACATGACCAAGTCTACCATGCCACAGGTCCACAGACTCAGCAATATAGGCAGAAGAAGAAGCATTTCCATTAACAGCATCAGAAGCAACATTCAGAACAAAAAGCCCCCCACTACGATATCCCTTCCCCACAAAAACCTCATTGCGAAGAATAACAATTTTCCCAGCTTTATGGTTCACCTCAAACCCAGCAATATCAAGAAGACTACTAGAAACTAAGTTTCTATGAAGGGAAGGTACATACAACACATTGTTCAAGCATAGAAAATTTTCAGAAGTAAATTTAAGGAGTACTTTCCCTTACCCATGACTCCAGTAGTGGCAGCATTGCCCATGTAGACATGTTCGCCATCAGGAGTATCTTTGAAGTCATGCATCAGATCCTTGTTGGCACAAAAATGTCTTGTTGCTTCAGTATCCAGAATCCACTCCGTGGAATTTGACACCAAGTTGACCTCTAGTGTTACTGCACAGAAGATCTCAGTGTCTTCGGTTAGATTCGCTTGGGCAGCAATATGTCCGGTAGGCTTCTGGTTTGTATGACTGGATCTTCCTTTGCGAAAGTTGCACTGATATGCCTTGTGGCTTGGTTTGCCACAAACATAACAAACAACCTTCTGCTTTTGGATCTTGCAGTTTGTTCTTTGCAACTGACTTTGGGGTTTTGATTGCTTCTGATCCCTCTTATTTATCCCTTTGAACCTGTCTCTGTTTAGAGGCACAGAAGATTCAACAATGTTAGCTTTAGATGAATTCAGGGACAGGGAAGACATCTTATCTTTTAGCCGATTTGCCTCTTCAGTCCTCATATGGCTGATCAGTTCTTGCAAGGTTAGGTCCTTCTTTTTGTGCTTTAGGTGATTTCTGTAGTCGCTCCAAGAAGGGGGAAATTTCTCAATCAGTACATTTGCTTGTAAGATGTCGCACATCTTCATGCCTTCGTTCAGCACCTCAGCACACAGGTTCTCGTACGCATGAAGTTGTTCCATAATCGGTTTATCATCTGTGATTTGGAACTGCAGCCATTTGCCAACGACGTATTTCCTTTTTCCAGCATCGTCTGAACCATATTTCGCCTCCAGTTTGGTCCATATGATCTTCGCAGATTTGGAGTTGACAAATAGATCAAATAGAGGGTTCGACATGTTGTTCAGCAAGTAGCTTCGAGCCAGTTTATTGTCTTTTTCCAGTTTCTTTTTAGCAGTCTCATCTAGTGGGATGACAGGCGTCTTCGGGGCAGTAGGAGTGGAGATCTTAGTAACAGTAAACTGAGATGTGTTGTCTTCGTCAAGATGTTATGAGAATAGAACATAATCAATCTCGAGTTGTTCAAAACATAAAAGTAATTTCTGGGACCAACGTTTCTAGTTAGTTCCATCGAGTGGCTCGATTTTGTAGAGGTCAGGGAGATTTTTCGGGAATGATGCAGCCATTGTAAAATAATTGCTTTCAACTTGTTAGAAGAATAAGAAGAAGAATGGCTGGAAGATAAACAGAATAAACTGAGTCGTGGATAAACCACTGCCTTAAAAGCAATTACGGCTCGACTACAGTACAAATCGATTCAGATGGTTGCTCCCCAAGGTTAACTCAGCACACTCTTGAACGCGTGCACTTCACGGGCAAGAGTTTGGAGCATGCAACACACAAAAACTCAAAATGCAGAGAAGAAGAAGAAGAAGAGATGAGAGAAATGTGAGAGCTGGTGTATTTAGCCCTGCTGATGAAGCCTCTATTTATAGGGGAAAAGAAGTTGTTACACATCCATTAAAATGGCGTGATTTGAGGCAAAAAATCTGGCCATTAAGAGCAAAGAATGAGGCAGAAGATCTGGCAGCATTCAAGGCGGGGAGGAAAATCAGGAAGTCTGTAACGGTTGAGAGTGATTCATGGAGGATTTAGCGCAGCCTGTTACGAAAATGTCTAAGCAAATTCCTCCCAAAAAGATAGATTAGGCCTACAAACCACAACCCGTGGCCCGCGTCGATCCAGGACCGGACAGGGGGGGCGGCGGCGGCGCGGGCCTCAGATACCCTCAACCCCATAGAGCCTGGTCTCATGTTATTCAACATGGGCAAGGAGAATGGGATATATGAACCCCTCAAATTACCACCCACAAGTTCCATGTGGGACAAGTGTGAAAGAGAGAGAGGGGGGGAGAAAAGTTTATCTTGTTGCCATTATTCTAACAGGTTGAAGAGGGTAGACTCCATCTCTATTGGTGCCATGGAGAACTGTCTTCTTGGTAACGTTGTCGTTAACATACACAGAAGATGATGAAAAATCAACATGACAATTATTATCACGACCAAGTTCGTTAATGGACAATAAATTATATTTCAAAGCAAGAACATGTAAAATGTCAGACGGTTAAGACTACCATTCCGCGAAGAATATGTAAAGTATAAAGTTTTGTGTCGTCCCCAACAACAACATTAATTTGGTTAGAGCAAGGATGTTTAGAAAATAAAATATTTTCCATTGGAGTCATATGAGCAAAAACTCCAGAATTTGGATACCATATAGCCTCATTGGTTTCATCGGAGTTGATAGCAGTGAGAGCACAAGGTGCAGGAGAAGTACTCAATGCCAGGGTAGGGAAATATCGAGGACAAAAGGCAACAATGTGTCCTGGATTAAAGTACAATTGGCAAACAAATAGGTAGGGGTATTCATCGGTCCGAACCTGGACTAGACCGGACCAGACCAGACTGGATTGGACCGAGGATCGAATAAGAGGAAAGTTATGGACTATGAATCGAACCGAATAAGTCAAGGATCAAACCGGGACCGAGCCGAAAAAACCGGACCAGACTGGAGCGAATTGTCAAGCTAGCAAATTTTTATGATATGAACTTCTTATATTTATTTCAATATGAATAATTTTGACATATTTTCACCGTGAAAAACAAATCAATATTCTTGAACATTTGAGAAATTATAAGTTGTAAAAGAAAATTAAAATTGAATAAGTAAAAAGTCTGTTTTCAAAGTTTTTTATTCGGTCCTTGGTCCGGACCGGACCGGAGACCGAATAAAAAAAATTGTGGACCGTGGACCAGACCGAATTCATTTGGTTCGGTCCGGTTTGGGTTTGGACCGAATAATGAACACGCCTACAAATAGGGAGGTCCCTAATCCCATAGTAGTGAGAACGTTACTAGCAAATGTAGTTGGAGAAGCAACAGATGAATTACAAGTAGCAAAACAATGACTAGTGGACATACCATTAGAATGTTGTGCAATGTATCATCCAGGAGCAACATGAGTAGTAGTATTATTATTGCCTTGTGAACAAGCACCCCCAGTGTTGTGTCCATGCCTTCCTCCCTGATTAGCGCCACATCCACCACCACGATTATTGCTACGACCTTGGTTATTTCTACCCCTATAGCCACCACCATGGCCACGGTGGCCTTGATGTTGCTGTTGCTGAGCTGTGGAAGCTTGTTGGGATGCTCCACGATGTGAGATACCCCCAGATTGAGCGATGAAGGCCTTATGCGAAACAATCAAGGACTCAAGTACATGTTGGTGTTGTAAACGCTGCTCATGGAGGACGAGTTTGCTACGAAGATGATCAAAACTGATATAGCTTCCAAAGTATGAAATGGTGGTGACCAAGGGCTCTTACTCAGGTGGGAGTGCAAAGAGAATATAGTATACTGCTTTATGATTTGTTAAAGGGGAATTAATGGCTGCGAGGGAATCAGTTATGACCTTGATCTCATGAAGGAAAGTTTCCATGGTCTGGGACTCAGTCTTTTTAAGGACAGTGAGACGACGACAAAGGTCCATGGTGCGGGCTAGACTAGTAGACCAAAAACGCTCTTGATGGCGACACCATATTTGATAGCTATAAGCAAGGTCATGGACATAAGCTTTGATCAATTTGGACCCATGTAATCTTGGCAGGGTTCAATTGATATTGACCTCTCTTATGAAGAAGATAAGTCTTGGGTGGGAGCTGAGTACCATCTACAAACCTGAGAAGGTTATGGGAGATGAGAATGAGGAAAAATTGAGTGCGCTAGGTCAGGTAATCTTCAACCAAGGAGAGCTTGATAGTAACAAGGGTAGTGACATTAAGGTTGAAGTATCGAGGACCACCAGTGGGAGGTCCATTTGTAGGAGGACCACTAGTGAGAAAGCCACTGTGGAGATTGATTCCTTGGAGACCCATGACTAGTTGGTCAATGGGAAGACATATGGCATAAGGATTTGTGCTAGATGACCCCACCTCAAAGGTATTGTTTGGAAGGGTGGCAGAGATGGTGGTCAAGGCAAAGGAGTTGGAGAAGACTGGGACATGAAAATTGGAAAGGGTGCAACAGCAGACATAAGAGGTCGTGATAAGTGTGAGTTTGTATTCAGGTTGGGTGTAATGGTGACATAAACGGAGACAATGGGTGTCGGAAAAGAAGTCTCAGGGTCGGCTACGTATTGCTCGGCTATGGAGGTTGGAATCCCTAACGAAGTTGGGGGGTTGGGAAGTCCATAAGAAAAAGGGAACTGAGACGGAAAGAAAAAACAAAGAAAAACCTAGATGAGAGAGGAACGACCCAAAAAAGGTGCACACAAAGCAAGGGTTAATTACTACTCTGATGCCATGAGACATAATTGAGTCGACCTACGCAACTGGGTGGTATCTGTCGTATATTTATAATACAAAGAATTACAGTTTTGGTACAACTATGTCACAAGAGAGGATAAAGGTAAGATAAAAAATATTAGCATATTTATCTCTAATAATATATCTAATGTTATCCTCTATTCTATAGGTAATGCATTTCCCGTTTAAGAGTCTTAAGCTTGTATGTGGGCCTTACCTTGGGCATGGCGCAAGATTCATGGATCCTATTAGAACACTATCTTCCCTAGCCAACGTGGTTGAAAACCTGAAATCCGTCTTGCTAGGGTAGGAGATCAGGACTTCGTGGATGTTTTTGCCATTATGTTATCAATTTTCTTTTTAATTTGTCATTCTGTTTATTTTCCTTTTCTCCATTGTCACCATGATTACTGCTTTGCATGATAATGCTATTGAGTGAAGTTTTTGCTAAATATGGTCCCAACTTGAATCAATTCTACTTCTTGGGTGGACCAATCCCATTGCCTGAATTATACATATTTTCCCCCCTAAATTTATAATAACACTACAACAAATTGGTAATGGCCCATTATCCATTTTCAGCTGACATATAGTTTGAATTACACTACACCTTTCCCTTGATGTTTTCTTTTTCTTCTCTTTTTTTTGGGGGGGGGGGGGGAAGGAGGTTTGTGAAGAAGGCCTTCAAAGACAGATTTGCGAATTTGGCAAATCAATTTAGGGATTATGAAGCCACAAGCCAGAGATAGACAGTGCTCCAAAAAGCAAGCACAATTGAAGCCGAAGTATATGTCCATAGCATAATCACTGAACATCCACTCTGACCTGCTCCAAACAGTTGGGTCATCGTCCCTACCAAATGCCATAATAAAAAAAGGAACTTGATTAGCTTCTCATCTTGGTGCCATACCTGGGCTTTATATTATAGAACACATGACACAAATTCTAGCCTATCAACCTCTCTGAAGTTTTTGAGCCCTACTAGTATGGGCCCGTGCAAAAGCACGGAGCATGTTTAAATAGATAATTCATACACATCTCATCAAAAAAATAAATGGATAGTTTGTGTAGAAACAATTAATACTATAAGCAAGTAAAGAGAACGAAAAAACACAACGAAAAAAATTAAAAGTATACTAATTGCTTGCATAAACATTACGATTAACAATAGAAAACTATATCATTGTGGAATAAGTCTATATAAGAAAGTCAAACACATTAGGTAGTGAACTCGGTACAAAGTACACTAAATTGGATGATGATAAGTTAAGTTATGACGCAGTGATGAAGAATCCACCTTCGTCTCTTGTACCTAAACCAAAAATAAATATTTAGCGATAATTTGATTTTCATTTATGGAAGAGAATTTTATACATACACATTATATACCTTGTATACCTAACATTAGTACGTCGTATGTAATGGACTTCTTCCTCCCAATTGACTGACACAATAAGAGCAACAGGAGCTTCTACTTCATGCCGGCGTGGAGGCTCTATAACGAAAACCCAAGGTTTTCCGATGTAATCATCTATAATCGAATAGAGAAATAGATGACCATATGGTTGTGAATAATAGTCACACAGGTTAGGCAACAGTGGAACAATAATTTGGGTGAACATGATAATCAGCAACAATAAGAATACTTGCGCTGCATACATATCCAACTGTGTAGCGGTCGTATGTAAAAGAAATCGAGCATCATTATGAAGAACAGTGAATTCTTTACAACCAGTAACATCTTGTAACACAACTCTAAATATGAACCTATATTTTTGAAATAGAAAGGGATGGTTACACTAATGCAATCACCAAATTTAGGAAAGCACAACACATTATGAAACAATAGGGAATCATATATGCAAACCTGCTTCGAGTCAAACTCGGGGATCGACATGTGTAGTACGGTACATTAAGCGCGAATACATAAGTGTTGACACTTTTGTTGCAATTAGTACAAGCGTCGTAAAACAGCGGATGAATTTCAGCAATATATGCAAAAATCCGAAAATACCTAACCTGCAGACATATAATTATGTGATACTGAGTAAATGTATATGAGCATAAGGAACATTTGATGGATAAAAGTTTAGCTTACATTTGGCGCAGAAGCATATTCATATAATCTAATCCGTCTAGCTACAAACAGTTTCTCTAGATGGCACATGCGTAATGTTCTCAGACGCATGAAATCGAAATGCTTCATCACACCTGAAGTGCCAGAGTACCTAATACATATATAGAAAGTAATACGTGTGAGTTTAGATGTATATAAGTTGTATGGAATTACAAATCCTAAATTAATGTTACATGCTGCGTATACCATCCTTCAAAGTCTTCTGTTGTTTCAATATATGGGTTTATCAGTAATCTACTAACGGGCAAAGTCGAAACTGATATTCCTACAATTATATTGCAATAGTGAAAACATATTGCTCAAATACACAATCAGAATAATGGAAATTAGTGTGTTCTGTGCACGTAAAGTTACCTTCATAATGTCTAATGTGCACTCTGGAAGCAAGGAGTATATTCTCATCAGTCAAATGTTGCTGAATATAGGTGTCCTCAACTTCCGCAAAATCTCCCCATAAAGTCAGTCTCAATGGATGCATCCTGCACAAAGGTGTCATATATACTAATCTTTATATAATTGAGATATAACAATCAATATGAACAAATCTTTATATAAAAACAATACGTACTGCATATCACAAAGTAATAATTCCCGCCGTGCAGTGCCTCTATCTCTAGTCCTCTCCAAATGATATATAGCTACTACCATCCCTATGATGTCTATAGAGCAACAGAGAATGAGAACGCTGTAAATAATACAGAAGAAATGCATGCATAAATTTAAATAGCAAACTTGATTGTGTGAACAATACGTACCAACAACATTATCAGGTGTCCGAAGACGTCGAGGGATATCGATGAATGACAGGAAAGGAGGTCGATGCTGGTAGGGAATATCCTGACATTCTTCAATGACACCAATAAGTGTTGTTCGCGGCGTGAAAACCAATTTGTAAAGGTTGGTTACCACATTCCATTCGCCATCTGTAGCAGCATCAACCGAGAGTCCCGATATGTGATAAACCTTGCCAACACTGAGTATGGACCTCCATCGAGTAATATCGGCATTGCCTTCTATGATGCCGAATATCTCATCACACTATAAAAAAATGAAATGCATACGTAAGCATTATACACGTATACAATTATGACTTTATTCAACACACTAATCCAATACCTGGTAGTCCATAAATATAACTTTCCATACTGTCCGTTGCCCATAAACTCGGACGGACAATTCTCGCATGAGGCGAACTGTCAATGTTACAGATCTATTGCATGGGTTGATGGCGCACATAGGCATAAATATAGGTGCTGAAGATGTCATGTCTGTAATCTTAAAAAAATTAAAAGAATATAGTATGATATGGTAATAAAAAAATTACCACAAAGTATTTATCCAGTGAGGTATATTACTGTACATAACACCAGAATGTTATGATTGAAAATATGATAATCAAACAGACAGAATGTAATAGGCAAAATGAATAAATTGTACGATATAATTATAAGTTACAAATTGTTCAATACATCCCTATAGACAACATTTTTTGTAACGTCTACTGGAACTCCCCTCTTATTACAGAGCAATACTTTTAATCCAGAAGGGGATGAAACACGTGACAGTGCAACATAAAGTTGACCATGGCTGAACACGGGCCTTGGAAGGTATATGCCAACTCTATTTAAAGTTTGCCATTGACTTTTGTTGATTGTCATTACAAACGCCAATTTTAGAGGGAACTGCCTTCTTCTGATCTATAGATCTGGAAGATTTAATGGTGTTAAATCAATTCTGGGTATTAGAACAGTCTCCCCGACTTTTGAGCCTGTTATTACTCTGCCCTCAATCACTCTATCACCCAGCTTACTGATAATTAATCAAGTACCACTGCACAACCCTATTGACTGATTCAAATTTCTCAATAATATAACTGGCGCACTGATTTTAAGATCTAAACAATGATTTGACAACCCAGAGATCGTTGGCGTTTGAAATAGTGTCACAACTCAAATAGCTTTTCACATCTCCAGGAAGCATGGATAACATGACTGTGTTTATTTCATCGACATCATCATTCGTTGGTGCAAGAATCCCTCGTTCACGAAGATATGACCAATATGCATAGTTAGTATCAAAATCAGGATAAATTGATGCAATCAAATTATGCAGACCGCTGTTTTCATTCCGTATTAGGAATTCTTCGGGTATCTTAATCCAATTAGGCTTGCCGTCATCTGAAATAGCAATTCCTTGCACTTGACCATCTCCGACTTCTAATATCCATCGAGCAAATTCTTCGACATTGGGCACGGTCTCATTAGGTTCATCGATTCGTTGCAGCCGCATGTTTATACGCAAGTGCAGGACACTGCAATCATTCCAGAATATTGCTCGATGGATTGTAGCAGCAACGATTGATTCACGACTTCCGTGTGTAATCACAGGAAGTATCTGTCTGAAATCTCCCCCGAGAAGGACCAGTTTCCCGCCAAAAGCATTCTGATTATCACATATGTCCTGGAGGTGACAATGAACGACTTCAAACGCTAAGCGATTCATCATTGGTGCTTCATCCCATACAATCAACCTTGTCTCACGGATGAGATCCGCACGCTCAGACCTCTTATCAAAGTAACAAACGGATGTCTCATCCGGTTGTAAGGGTATTTTAAATACCGAGTGTGCTGTTTTCCCCCCGGGTAGTAGTAATGAAGCAGTTCTGGACGATGCCACAGCAAGAACAATATGCTTTTCAGATCGGAACTTGGAGATTAAAGTATTCCATAGATATGTCTTTCCCATGCCCCCACTACCATATATGAAAAACAACCCCCCTTCACCTCTGTTATGAGTATCGAGTACTAATTTGTACGCATGATACTGATATGAGTTCAACCCCCTTACCAAACTTTCGAATCTTGATGCTTCCATAGTTGTATCATAATCAAGTTCGTCAATAATAAGCCGATTAGTTGCATAGACTGCAGCTTCAATGGAAGGGAGTGGCATTGGAGGGAAATTACATAGTGATCGTCCGTTTCTATTCAAGATACGTTCAATCTCAAGTAGTCCAAGATTCTGAATCTCGGTGCATGGTAAATCCATATCTAGCATTCTTGCCTGGCGTCATATGGTATGTAATAGGTCATCTGTTACATGAACCCAATGTGTGTCCCACAACTTTATCGGGTCAGCAATCTCAGAGAACATCAACATAGAGCAAAACATATTTCGTAGTTGCACACCTGAAGCCCATGCTGATGTTTCAGTCAAGGCAGCATGCCATTCACCATCATCATCAAGCAATCCCAATGCCATGCATGCTGACTTAAATGTTGGATGTAGGACACCAAGTATGGTACGAATATCCTCAAAAGAAGTTGCTCCACATATCTTGGTAAGAAGCAATCTCAAATAGTATCCTTCACACAATTTGGATGTGCAAACGGAAGTCGACCAATTGAATAACCTTTTTGACGGACGGTCCAACTTTTAGAAGAATGATTCCATACCCATTGCGCAGGGAAGTTTAGATACGTGGTTTGTCGAGCGTGTGGGTACTTCTTATTTGCATCAAACCACATTGTTAACATTGTTTTATGCGCTTCTGGCTCATTAACAATGCTAATGAGGTCATCATTGTCACTGAACATGACAAATTGTTATCCCGGCAAATGGTATTGAAGTTTTTGCACAGAAGGGTATTGATGCTGCAAGCTGAACTCAAAAATCCGCCAACATGACTCAACGGCAGATATGTAGCGACAATCCAAATATTCCCGGATTTCATTCCCTTCTCTACATGGTCGAGATTGCTCATTGTCACGATGTGTCGTATTACCCTCAATGACAATAGTAGCACGATCATGTCCCTTATGTACATACTTATACAGGTACTTGATCACACTACGGACAGCAACACGCTCGACATTGATATGAGCATCATATTTTACACATAGTTCTCTATTGTATTGGACCACCCATTGGTTATCAATCTCTCGTCCATTCATGACCACTTGTTGAGGAGTGCGCCGCCGACGGTGTTGAGCGAATCCATGCTCATCAAATGTCGTTTGATCGAAAAATCTTTTTGGGTAATGTTTTGAGCATGTTCCGTCAACCAAACATGAAACACGTGGGCCATGTATCATGAATCGTGTGACAGTGTCATATGCTAGAGGGTACGTTGCTTGATCAAGGATTTCTGCACTAATGAGCCTATCGACATCTTCCGGGCAAGTGGACTTATCTTCCGGTGCCACTGTTAAGAGAATATGAGCATGGGGAAGGCCACGCTTCTGAAATTCAACAACATATACTTCTGCAAAATATGAAGTGCAGGGAATTAGTACAATGAAAGTATTTATATGGTAAAATACTGTGTATGACAATGGCTGAAACTCACCAGCAATGACTGTCTCGAAGATTTTTTTTTGTTTTAAAATCATCGAGCAGTTGTCGTAACTTAATTCTGAACACCCGAGCTAGTAGATCGGGTCTGTCCTCTGACCGCTGACCAGGTAATAACTCAATAGTGATTTCAGGCCATCTTGGATTACATGTGAATGTGACAAAGAAATCAGGAGACCCCAGCGCGCAAGAAATTGCAATTGCATCCTGATAATGCTGCATCATATAACGTGGACCTCTGGTGAAAGAAGATGGTAGAATATATCTCCTCCCTATTGATTCTGCGTTAACGTCACCTGCGTTTAGTGCATCTTGAATGCCACTGTACAATTCAGTCCGCAGGCGACCTTGGTGGTTTTCGAACCATGTTAGCCTATATTG
>JACYFF010019584.1:14073646-14084806 GCA_017589665.1 Selenicereus undatus
ATATATATATATATATATATATATATATATATATATATATATATATATATATGCTCTAAATGTTCATGTGGTAAGCAGATGTTTACATATGATGTCCTAGTGAATTATTTGAATACACGTGGTTTGTCATCGAGGTAGGGAAGGTAATACATACCTGAAGTCAGACCAATTTCAGTATCGCTGGATGTTGTGTTGTATCTGTGTTGTGAGTTTGCACAATCAAATAATGGTGCGAAAGTAATAATGTTGTAGTAAATGGAAAAAGTCTAATTCGGTGAGAAGGGTGCTGGCATACCTCTGACTGTAAATTGATTGCGGTTTTTGTTTGAAGTTCCGTCAATGTGCAATTTTTGGTCAAACACTGCATAACAAAGGGTAATATCTATGAAGATGTAGATGCACAATAATTGGTTATACTCTGACTGCAATTGATGTGTTACCTTCTTTCAAGCTTTGATTACAATGGGTTGGATAACTGATAATATTGAACCCAGTATGGGCCAGGCATGCAAATATCGAACTAAACACAACTGTACAAAGGGTAATAGTTAAGAAGATGTGGACACAATAATTTGTGATGTTTTGAGTACAATTGATGTGTTACCTTCTTTCAAACTTTGATTACAAAAGGGTTGGATGGCTGATAAGATTAAACCAAGTATGCAACAGGCATGCAATTATCGATCCCAGTCTGTCCCTTTAAATTCGCACGAAATTGGCTTTTGGTGTTGACTCTTGGCAAGCAGTGGAAGTGCTGGAATCAGTCCCAGAGAATTGTTCTTAGAAAGGGGTCTTTAGTTTTGGATTCTGGGGGGTTAAGCAGAGACAGATTTTTTGTATATTTTGGTAGTATCAAGCGAGGCTGGGAAACGTGGGGGTTGGGGATTTGGAATTAGTTATTTTTTGGGGGGGTGGGTACGCCATATCTCCGCAAGAATTGGGGGTTATTTAAATTTTGAACTCACCTGGAGGAGTTTTGGGCGGGAGTGAACACGGTTTCAAGAATTGTGGAATCCTGAATTGTGAATGCCTTACCTATTCCAGCATTTAATATACTAGTTTGGGCCCGTGCTTTGCACGGAGTATATTCAAATAAACATTCTGTAGATATGTTATCAAAATAATAAACAAATAGTTGTGGTAGACATGATTAATATTATAATTTAGAGAAGATAATAGAAAAATTCAATGAAAAAGTTAAGTATACAGCAACTTCGTACATAACTAATTGGATTAATAATTAAAAATTATATGATTATGACAAAAGTCTATATAAGTATGATGAAGACAGTAGATAGTGAATTTGTCACAAAGCATGCTAAATTGGGTGATGATAAGTCAATCTATGATGCCAATGATGAAAAATCCACCTCCTCCTCTTGGTGTTGAGCAAACATTTATGAAGTGGCTAATTGTCTAGTGAATTTAGGTAGAAACTATTTTGAAGTCGGTTTAGTTTCAGTTTCACATGTAATCGAAATAAAATTTATCTTTCAATGAAAATAATTTGAACATTACATTTATGCTAATACATAACTTTTTTGGCTATTTAAAGTGACCCATTAGGGGGCGCTAATATAATTAAGTGTTCATACTTTGTACGTTTGAGTTTCATGTCAACTGAATAGTTTCATGGGTTTTGATATAAACTTCCCATGCCCTTATGTTGTCTTGCGAGAGATTGGTTGAGTTCAGAT
The DNA here is from genome assembly GCA_017589665.1 of Selenicereus undatus. Classification (NCBI taxonomy): domain Eukaryota; kingdom Viridiplantae; phylum Streptophyta; class Magnoliopsida; order Caryophyllales; family Cactaceae; genus Selenicereus; species Selenicereus undatus. The sequence continues at coordinate 14,075,344 of JACYFF010019584.1, forward strand.
TTGTGGGTTGAAATATTTCTTAGTTTGAAGTGTTATGGCGATTTGAGGTATTTTATTTTAAACGGTAATTTTAGGTGTTTTATGAAGAGATTTTAATTATTAAATTTGTATGGTTTAAAAGAAAACGAAAATTATTCCAATTTTTCGTGTGCGTTAAATAGATTAGATTTTGGTCAATTTATTTGAAATGTTAAAAAATTAATTATACGTTTAAGATTTAAATGAATTAAATTTAATTGTAAGAAATGTATGCTTTGAAACAAAAAGAAAAATAGTTCGTTTATTTCCTTATGTTAAATAGATCATATTAAATGTGAAAGAAATACAACTGCACGGGCCTAATATGATGATTGTGTTTTATTTTTAATTTTTTTATATTTCACATTCAACCCTTGCAATATGTTATATCATGCTTACAATATGTAATTTTTCAGCACAACCTTTACATCTATATGATCATAATTAATATTGACTATATTATCAAATTCAAAGAGAAAGATAACAACGACGATAACTACAATGACAACAACAACAATAGTAAGAATGGAAATCATATTTATATTTATATTGTCTCGAATAATACATGCTCAAATGTATATTTGTATCGAAAAAGACAAAATAATAATAATAATCATGGAAATAAAAAAATGTTTATTATTTCTATATAAGTTTGTATATTATATTATGTGTTAATAATAAGGTGTCACCTAAGGTTTTACGACTTGTTCAGTAATAACAATTCGGTTTTCTTAAGTTAAAACTTATGAAACATAAACTTATTCTATAACAATGAAATAATAAAAAATTTTATATCCATTATAATCCCTTAATCTCTCTTTGATAATTAGATTATCATAATTAATATTGACTATGTTAAAGAAAGATAAAATCGCCGACAACGACAATGACGACAATAACAACAATAGTAATAATGGAAATAATCATGGAAATCATGTTTATTTTTCTATTATCTGATTATCTCTAATAATACATGCTCAAATTTATATTTGTATCGAAAAATACAAAATATTAATAATAATAATAATGGAAATAAAAAATGTTTATTATTTCTTCATAATTTTGTGTATTATATTATGTGTTAATAATAAGGTGTCATATAAGGTTTTATGACTTGTTCAGTAATTATAATTTCATTTCATTAAGTTAAAACTTCTAAAATATGAATGTATTTTATAATAATGAAATAATAAAAAATTTTATATCTGTTATAATCTCTTAATCTCTCTTTGATAATTTGATGATCATTATTAATATTGACTATGTTATCAAATTCAAACGGAAAGATAACAACGACGACAGCGATAATGACGACAACAACAACAATAGTAATAATAGAAATAATCATGAAAATCGTATTTATTATTCTATTATCTCTAATAATACATGCTCAAATTTATATTTGTATTGAAAAATACAAAATATTAATAACAATAATGACGGAAATTAAAACGTTTTGGTCCGTAGGAGTCACAATGGGAAATACAATATAATGAGGGCGGGGGGAATCGAACCTGAGACCTAATGTGCCTAGTAAATGTACAATACAATGAGGGATGGGAGAATCGAACCTGAGACCTAATGTGGCCAGTAAAGAGAGAGATGTTATTGTACATGTTATCTATTGAAGCAGTTGTCGAGATAAATCCAATGGCTAAGATTGTTTAAGATTTTGATCCAACGGTTGTGGAGCAACATATACCCTAAATTTACTCTCATATTAGCATTTTCCATTTCCTCAACACTCAGTCCCTTACACATTTTAGCATTTATAATATAAAGATAAAGATTAGATTTTAAAGATTTGTTGAACACTTCCTATCAGGCCTTGACCATTCCAAGTGTTGGAGTAATTTCCATTAGATGAAAATTTAATAAGATAATTATTTCCACAAAACTGGTTATCGAAATATATTTTTGAGTTATGCTTAAATAACAATTAATTATCTTGATAATTAATTATTGTAATGCACCTTTCGGTAAATAATTAATTTGATTAATTATTTATGAAGAGGTACAAGTTTATGAAGAGATATGTCCCTTTTGAAATGATATTTGTAAAAGGATGCTATCATTTTATGAAGAGGTGTGAATATCTCTATAAACATGTGGCACGGTGACATGTGAATGGTAATGCCTTTATGGGCATGATCAAGAGAGTTATACTATCACCATAATCGCTACAATTTCTTTCATGTCTTGGACACTTAGGAACCTATGTTCGTGAGTGCAACACACAGATAGAGGAGGCTTCTTTGTATCCCAAAGACCTATTTAGGTAGCCTTGTTGTATGTGGGGGCGAATAGAATCTTTAGAAAAAGAGTAATTGCACCTGCCTAGAAGTCTTGATTAATTTGACAAAGAGTTAATCTATGACAAACTGAGGTACGTTTCCATCAAACCGAATTTTGCACTAACAATCTAAAGACTCTAATTCGTCTGATACAAAGAAGCCGATTATTTATGTGTCAATTGAGGGTTTGATGGAGATAGAGACATGATTGTAAAAGGGATGCAATGGCTATTATGTGTTGTTTATACTATTTTTCTCTTGATGGAATCAACATTAATGTTGATTTGTTCATACAACAATGTAATGTCTGTAGCCTGAAATTGTTGTATGTAATTATTGATTATGAGATCTAGAGAGATATATAATCATGTTTATAATTATATGGCGAGAATTTGACATAAATATGATATCAAATACATTATATTATAGCCTCGAATAGATAAATTACTTTTGAGAAGTCCATGAACTTACACAGTTTAAACTGGACATGGCAATGGCTATAATATGACAATTATTTCCACATAATCAAGTGTGCATACAATTGTTTATTTTACAACTTGGCTATTGATGGGATTCTCACGCAGACATCGCAATTAGACGAGTGGATGCAACATGTTAATTGAGAGATAAGTGGTTCTCATTTTTGCTTTCACTTTTCCTCTTTTGCGTTTGTCTCAAATACAATGCATTTGATTAATGTTCTGAAGATCGTAGACAATTGAAAGTTGATTAACCACCCATCATGCGTGATAGCTTGTGCAAAATCATGCGTGCCTTTGATTGAAAACATTAGGTTTTTTCTGATCTTCTATTAATAATTAAATTGTTATTTGATTAATGAATTAATTCACAAATGATGCGTAGCTTTTGTTGGCAAAACATTATGTGGATGTGAATCGATGACATAATTGAACTAAATAAACATGTTACCGATTCCAACGATATGTGCTTATTGATATTTTATATCATGCATGTAATGGGATTGATCATAACTGTCCGGATAATGTTGATTTATCATGATAGTGCCAAAAAGTTTTATTCTCATGGGATTATGAAAATACGCCTTTTATAAGTTATGCTCTTGTGCTCTCTTGCATATTAAGAACATAAATGTCCATGCATTTTATTGGACATTGAAATCTTTTTGGTAATATTCATTTGATAAATGCATGATTCATAAAATATAGTTGATGGATCAATATTTAATGTGAATGTAAGAATAAATTATTCATCGCTTATAGAAATAAATGTGAAATATAATTTATTGATTTCTATGTAATTCTAATTTGCTAAAAGTATAAGTCCATGGATGCTTTGGTTGGACTTGTTAATGCATATTTTAGTATGATTTCTAAATGTCTATGTTTTTATTCTGGACATTTGAATGTTATTTACTCCAATTTTAAGAATTGGAATTTAGAAGAATAACTGTTTCATCTTTCATGAAAATAAATATGGTGTTTCATTTATTTTCAAAGGTTTTAGTATACTAAAATATAAAGGTCCATATAATGGAGTTGTTAACCCGCACAATTATTTACTCTAATTTAGAGTAAATGGTGGGGGTATACTATGTTTATATGGTGAAAAAATACGTTTTTAAGTCCATCAATTGAAACTATGACTATAATTTCAAGTTGGACTTGAATGAAAACATGAAAATATTTTCATGTATAAACCTTGTTTAGAGGTTGAGATATCCATGTTTTAATGGTTGAACTTTGGTTTAATAGATGGTTGACTTTGCAAGTCTTGTGAACCCATTGTTAAGACTTACAAAGCCAATGAATGCGAATGGACAAATAAATATACATGTGTGTTTAATTTAATAACTTCAAGTCACGAGAAGTTTGCAAAGTTATTGTTATCAAAGTCATAGAACGCATCTAATGACTTTGGAATGGATGGTGCAAAGCTCACGCTAAGTCACTCATTGTGGAACCTCAACTTACGCTTGTGGAAACATCGAGTCTTAAGTTCAGTAAGTCAAAGTACACCATCTTTGTGATTTGTTAGCACTCATTATTACAATTACCATCCAAGTGGAGTGCTAAATAACCCATATTTTTAAATAGAGGGTGAGTTATTGCTCTTAATAAACCTTAATAGAGAAAATTTGAGTCGATATAGAAAAAAAAAATTGATTAGGTTGCTTACACTTAATCAATGGTGTGACTTGTTTCTTGTACTCAAATGATTGCATTAATACTTTATGGGGGTATTGATGAGGTTTACCTAGTAAGTGTGAAGTTTGGTTGCTTCTGTTGAGTTTGGGCTTGGCTCTAGAGCACTTACGAAATGGATACGGGACACATGGCCGTTAATAATGTCGAATTACTAAATGATCTGGGACGAAAGTCTTGTGTGTGACTTAGATGCAAGTGGTTAGAGAGGATAATTGGTTCAAAGCATAGCCTACCATGTTATCCTTATCATTTGACCGACATGTCACTAAGATGGGGGTTCAATCGCAAGACACCTCTATTTATGCACGAGACATCCAGAAATTCGAGAAACCATTTGTATTGGAAATGGTGGGGAATTGTTGTAGTAATTTGCATTAGATGAAAATTTAATAAAATAATTATTTCCATAAAAATGGTTATGGAAATATAATTTTGAGTTATGCCTAAATAACAATTAATTATCTTGATAATTAATTATTGTAATGCACCTTTTGGTAAATAGTTAATTTGATTAACTATTTATGAAGAGGTACGATCTGCATTAATTTTTCTTTTAGCTTTATTTTATTCAGGAACTAATTCAATAAAAACTTTAAATTGACAGCTAAAAATCAATGAAATGTACTATATTTTAGGGGGGAAAAGTTCAAAAATAACCCAACTTTCTTAGAAATTTTCAAAAATTATTGAACTTTAAAAGGGTTTAAAAATCTACTAAACTATGATATTTGAATACAAATAATCACCAAATTTGATCTTGCATAACGCATCCCGTTAAACAAAGAAAATTCTGAGTTTCTTCGTTCACTTTTTTTATTTGAAAATATATCCAATTATTTGGAGAGCCAAACATGGAAGGAAAAACATTAGGGGGATGATTAAAGACATATTTAAGTACAATTTATGGTTAATTTATAATAAAATTATGAGAATATCAAATGCATATTGATTGTATTTATTTAAAAAAATAGATAAAATTGTTGGGTCTAATTAATTAGACTATAAGATACTAACTTATGCTTGGACCCTGTATATGTTGCACGGATTTATACACGTTTAGCATACTCTTCCCCCCCCCCCCCCCTTTTTGGCACTATTAATATAATTAAAAATTCCCCTATTCTAATGATAAATTAAATCCCAATTATTGTAAATATTATGTTAATTATCATATAAATTAATATATTTTCCTATCATTTTTTATTTTAAAAATTAGCAATTATTGTGCTGAAGAACATTAGTTACATTTTTCTTTAATTAGTAAGACGTGGATACAACATAAAATTGGATGATTATTTGTACACAATAAAAAATTTTGGTAATTTTTTTCAACCTTTTTTAAAGTTTGGTGATTTCATAGAACTTTGAATTAAAGTTGAGTGATTTCTAAAATTTTTTTCTACATTCTACATCTGTCTTGCATAATAATTCCGTATGTAGGTGTTGGGCTTTGCACTTGGCACCTTTGCTTCAAGATGTTTGAATACTATGTTCAAGGACCAACTAAATGTTTAGGAAATAGTAAATCAATAAAATTTAAGATGGCGGAGCTCTATCCTTTTATAGCACAATAATAGCTCGACTTCAGTAAAACAACAACTCAAAGGCTTTAACTATAGCACTTACCACTTATTCAAATGGTATTTCTCTACTAATTTTTCAATTATTTTCTTAAGACTCCCATTTTTCATACTCTTTTACTGTGAATAATAATTACGACACTTTAACTATAGCACATGCCAATGTCTCCCCCAACTACATGTCTCATGACTATAAGAGAAGATAGTTTTAAAGAAAACATTCGCACCATTTATACAGTACATATTGATTTATTGGACTTCTATAGAAGCATAAAGCATTGATTTTTGTTTTCCAATTTCGGTAGCTTCATTCATCATTCATGGAGGTCCGGTTTTTTCAAGCTCTCCCATTACTTTTTTGTTGGGTTGGGGGGGGGGGGGGGTTGGGAGTGGGGCTCTTGGTTTAAATAAATAATTTATAAAATAATGTCCACATATATATTTTAAAATGGAGACTTTGTAATCGGGTACAGATTTACATCACATATAGATTACCTGGGTCCACGGAGCTAGTGTTTGGACAAATTTGGCATAAAAATATGAATTTCTATAAAAATTATTTGATATCTCTATATTATAAATAGCAGAATAATGAGCGTTCGAAACACTTCACTCCCTCATTCCTGCAATTTCATGCAATCCCGCTAAAAATTACTTGCAACCATTAGACTCAAGAGTATCAAGTGAAGTAAAGCTGCGCTTCAGATATGAAATGTGAGGAACATTTGTCAAGGTCCGCATAATAACATCATGGGCTTTTATTTGAACAGTGCCAATACCAACCACATTATATTGAGCATCATTCCCCATAAGCACGACATCGGAATCTAAAATCCTTTCAATAGCGCACTTATTGTTAGAGGTGGTCACACACAATATATCACCATCTGACTCAGAATCAACAAAGGAAGTTTCAACATATTTTTGAGGTTGCTTGTTCTTCTCCTCTTTCTACTTTTTATTTTTGAAGCTATAACATCATCAACTAAGTACCCTTACTTCTTATAATACTTGTAAAATTTGTTGGATTTAGGCCCCATAAACTTTGAATGGGAATTTCTCCTAGTGGTGCCCTCTTTTCCAAAGGGTCTACCTCTCACATTCCAACCCTCACCTTTGTCATTGGAATGCAATTCAAGGTCAAATTTTTCTTTGGACAATAAACTAGCCTTTACGTCCTCAAAAGACAATGTCTCGTTGTTACTATATAACAAGATTTCCTTGCAAACTTATAGGAAAAGGGTAATGAGACTACCATCAAAATAGTTTTGTTCTCATCCTCTATTTTGACATCCATGCTTTCCAAATCAATAACAATGGAATTAAAATTATCAAGATGATTTTGAACAAGAGTACCTTCGGCCATAGAGAACATGTACAAACGTTCCTTGAGACGGATTTTGTTGGCAAGACTTTTCGTCATATACAACGCCTCCAACGTGAGCCAAAGACTTGTAGTAGTCTTGTCAAGGACCTCACAAGGTGGTAAGCATAATTGGATGGTAGAGAGTGCCTTCTCGTCATAATCCTCCCATTGCTCATCCGTCTTGGACTCGGGCTTCTTGGCGTTGCCAACAAGAACTTTCTTCAAGTCGTTCTGTGAAGGCCAAGCATCATTTGGACCTTCCAATTATTAAAGCTGGTCTTGCCATTAAATTTGAGAATATTGAATTTCATGATGACTGTCATCCTTGATTCTAGACTCTGATTCCATTTCTTAGGATCGAAGAAAATGAAATTGTATGCAACAGAAAATATCACGAAATAAGATAATAAGCAAGAAAATAAAATGAATACCACAACGCCAAAATTTACGTGAAAAAACCAAATCGAGAAAAAAACCATAGACGACGATGATCAGAAAATTCATTATGAGATTAAAGAGTACAAATTTGATCTCAAAGCAATGTGCTTGAGTAAGAGATCTAGTAGGTGATTCCAAATTCACTCAAAAAACCCTCACAAATTTAGAAAAATAGTAAATAATTTTTGGCATGGAAGAATAATGGTGATGAAGATTCTTGATGATGAGGATGATCAAGCTTGATGATGGAATGATGAAGCTTCATGGAGATGAATCCCTAATATATAGCAACTCACCAGTAGCTTTAGCGATTAATTTGCATTAATCCGCATTAAGCCTTGTAATAAACCTCAAAAACCAAATTAGAAAAATCAACCCAAAAGTCACCAGATTGCCACAAACCCTGGGCCCGGCCATGGTGGTCTCGTGGACCCATCTAGACAAAAACCAAGTTGGTTAATGCAAGTTAAAGCGTGTTGAATTCAAGCTCGGATTCGTTGCTTTGTGCTGGTAGATGAAGTTGTTGGTGTTGGGTCGCGTCTGGTAAGGAAGCGTAAGAGCTAGCTCGGTCATCATGGGTCAAGGAGAGCTAGGAATAAGCTGCCGCTGGGCCTTGATCAACATGGGTCATGCGTCCGCTAAACCAAGCTGAAGTCCTCTTCCTTTTTTGTTGTTCCTTCCTTTAACTAGTCTTAGCGCAATCGGTCAAATGTGGCTAATATTTTTCAGCCATACTTCAACAAATAGTAACTAGACTTAAGTTAAAGTGATGATTAAAGATAGAGATTAAAAATAGACCATTTAGTGATTTATGCCTTGGTGTGGACGTACCATCTTTGGATGGCCACTTGGAATCTTGTGCCATAATGACCAATTGTTTCTATCCTACTAAAACTACACAATTCACTTTTCAAAATAAATGATGATTTAATTCATTGAAACTAAGGCGTGCAAAATGTATAAGACATCATATCATTTCAAATGAATGAGGATAACTAAATGAGAAATAGTTGAAAGATATATCTTGCTCATTCGTACTTACCATCCTATAATATTGCAATTCTTATATCATGGTGTGCGTGCAATGTGATCCCAACATGTGTGCACAATATTCATTTTGATGACACAAAAAATTCCAAAAATGTTCGCTGCTATGCCTATTAAAATTGTTCATCCTAAAACAATTTTGGAAGTTTAATTATAACCTCAAAAATTGAATCGAACACTAAGGCCCTGTTCTTTTCAGTGGGAAATGAGGGGTGTTGAATGGGTGATTGTGGGAAAGGGGGGGAAGGAGTGGGTGAGTGTGGTTTTTTTTTTTAAGTGTGGGAAAAAGTTGGTGAATGTGGGTGAAAGTTGGTGAGTGTGGGTGAAAGTTAAAAGTAGTTGAATGAAGTTGAAGTATTAGTTATCAATATTTTTTTTGTTTTATAATGTAATAATTTTATTGTCATATTAATTAATGATGATAAAGTTTTTTTGGTTTTGTTTATTATGTTTTGTTCTGTTTTATTTTGTTTACTTTTTATTTTTGTGTTTTTGTATTTGTATTTTTTACTATTTATATTTATATTTTTTTAT
>JACYFF010019584.1:14104806-14123049 GCA_017589665.1 Selenicereus undatus
ATTCTTTTACAGGACATAGAAAAACTCCTTCCCATGTCAGTTTCTCAAATGTTAAATTTTTATCATAAATCGAGCCTTAATTCACCGAGCAGTGCATACAAGTCATGAGAGGTTCCATCCCAAAACCAATTGGCAATGGGTGGAGTAACTCCCAAGCTTATAAGCATGCTCAAGGCCTCTCAATCTTCCAATGTGGGACTTTTACCCACTTTATATTTTTCTCCAACAGCATTCTCCTAAACATTGTCATAAGTTGAAGGAATTCTCTTCCTATTCGCTCATTAGGTATGACTTATGAGAGAGAACCGCATCCTTCTTAAATCAAGAAGTCATGATATATTGACAGGCACTTCTTATAAGGGGTTTGCGCAAATGCGTATACAAGATAATTGCTATTATTGCTGAATTCTGTTTGGGAAAGCTACTACAAGGCCTCTTATTTCCAAAATATTTGCACTTGAACCGATCAAATCATATGCAATTGCATACGATTGTGAAGCCGTTGCATGTGAAAATTTTGGCACATTGTCCTTACTATAGATGTGAAATGCCCTTGATTACAGGTATGCATGTTCAAGGACAACACTGTAATTTTATCACAACATATACTCTTTGCATTTTGAACTTACCTTTCAACCCACAAATCTCAAATAATTTGGGAATATAGGGCCTCATGGCAGTTTTCCCTTTTGGTCTTTAGGTTTCAGGCAACTGCTATCTCTTTGGGATTTTACCATATTCTTTCACATTTAGATGGTTTCTTTTCTCCTTGTAAGGAATTATCTCTATGATATCCTGATTGCAAGAGCTTATCCACAAGAATAGCAGTCGTTCATGGAGTTCTGATCACTTAATAACTAAGTGTGAAACTTGAAGCTGTGGTTGATCGTGAGGTTGATGTCCATATCGACGGAGATCTTCCCTTGTCTCTGGCATATTTTGTGGCTAACAAAGGGGCCAGGGAGTGACATCCCCAAAAACGGCATTAGGCTGCCAAAGATGCCATTGTCTCTAAAAGATCCAATGTAAGTATGTAACTGCATTGCACATGTCTCCATCCTTTGGTTTTTGATACGAGGGGCGAATCCTGCTAGTTGTAGAAACTTAAAGAGCATAATTCTAACAGTGAGATGACTTATTGGATCATACTACTGTTCGAAAATATGGCTTCAAGATATGTGTTCGAGTGCCAGTGGATGAGTTTGTGAACTTGAAATGATAAAAACTTGTGATTTTCTCAAGGCATGCTTAGTGCCATGGAAAAAGGGCGTGATCTGATGACCGTCATACTCTATTCAGCACTTGCAAAATGTAAAAGAGATGGGCCGAGGAGATCTGATGACAGTCATGCTCCATTCAGTGTGTGGAACTACCATAATAAAGAATTATTTTGTCAGAGTCTGTTGAAAGACGGACTGGCAGATGGAGCCAGGTAACCGTGCTTGATATCATGAATTCATGTTCAAGTTGGAAGACATGAAATGATGAATTGTTTGATGAGCATCCTTTGGCCTCGGATAAGACTGTCCTGTTGAGGTTTAGGATGTTTGAACATCTGTGTGAGTTTACAGCCCGGTAACAATGCGAAAGAGATCTATGTGAGGAACAGAAGGTATAAGAGGAGAGCACAACAAATCTTTCTATGTGAAAGCATTATGTTTGATGGTGGTTTCTTTTTTTTTATAAAAAAAAAATAGAGAAAAATTCTTTTATTTTGCTAATTACTGAGTTCCTTTAAATAACATTGGATAGTTTCCTGATTGCTTTAGTTACATAGTGAACTTGAAATTACCTTCTATGCTCACTGTAACTAAGCTTATGGTACCTTCCAGGATTCCATTACCATATCGGGTTCCTATGCATGTTGTCATTGGTGGTCCAATCGAAGTCAAGAAAAATCCAGAACTGACCATGGAAGAGTTATGAACTTGTTGATTGTTCAAGTATATGTCGATGACATTATATTTGGTGCAACACACAATGATTTATGTGAAGAGTTTTCAAAAATGATAAGAAGTGAGTTTGAAATGAGCATGATGGGTGAGCTTAAGTTTTTCTTAGGCTTGCAAATCAAACAAACTTCAAACGGCACCATGATACATCAACAAAAATATGTCAAGGAATTACTTAAGCGATTTGGAATGGAATCGGCCAAACCCATTGATACTCCCATTTCTCCTTCAACCAGGTTGGAAATGGATGATGGGAGTCCCTTAGTCGAGGACAAATATTATAGGGGCATGATAGAGTCACTTCTTTACCTAACTGCTAGTAGACCTGACATTGTTTTTAGTGTTGGTTTGTGTGTCCGTTTTCAGTCTAAGCCTAAAGAATCTCATTTAAAGGCTGTTAAACGGATCTTTAGATATTTAAAACATACACCTGATTTGGCTTTATGGTATCCTAGAGGATGCAACTTTAGCCTTGTTGGTTATGCTGATGCTGATTATGCAGACTTTTTGGTTGATAGAAAAAGCACCTCAGGTATGGCTCATTTTCTTGGACCCTGTTTGGTATCTTGGGCAACCAAGAAACAACACTCAGTTGTCATGTCCACAGCAGAAGCTGAATATGTTGCAGCTGCTTCTTGCTATGCTCAAGTCCTGCGGATAAGGCAACACCTCAAAGACTTTTGTGTTGACACGGGATGCATTCCCATTTTTTGTGATAATACAAGTGCAATTAATATTTTCAAAAACCCATGTCAACATAAAAGGACTAAACATATTGACATTCGTCATCACTTTTTGAGAGACAATGCCGAAAAGGGATTGGTTTCAATGAATTATTGTGCCACTAATAAACAAATTGCTGATATTTTTACCAAGGCACTGAATAGAGAATAGTTTGAGAAGAACAGACTGGAATTGGGTCTAATTAAAACAACTTGAGCATGCTCCATTAACCCCCAATGCTTGTCTAGTTAAAAGGTTTTTCAGGTCAAACATCTTGATTCATTGGATGCAGTCAACTTTTGTGTCAAAATTAGCACATGTGTGGATTACAACCTGCTGACAATCGTTGAGGTTTGATGATATTGCCCTTATTGTTCTATATTACCGAACAACTGACCGCAGGAACAAGCACCAAGAACAGGTATGGCCACTGTTTGTCAAACGTGTACAAATCAGGTAGTTAATTCAGTTGTTGAGAATTTTTTTTCTTTCCCCGAAGCTTGCGCGGCTGGGAGACTTAATACTCTTCATTTTCGGTTGAAAGCCAGTCGACTCTTTAGCTCCCTCGCCCGCACACTTCGCTCATCAGCCACCGAAAAATCTCTCTCTCAATCTCTCTCTCTCTCAAACCCAAAACCCTAAAAACCCAAGATTCTCCCCAGCTCCAAAAAGGCAAAGAAGGCAGCACCCACCACTTCAAAATTGGCCCAATTTCTTAAGAGAAGTGTGGTGTGCGGCAAAATTATGAAAGTGCCATACTTTCAGGAACAGGGCCTGGAGGTGTTCCTGGACAAGCTCAGGGCCCAGGGGTGGCTAGAACTGTTTGCAAACACCTGCCTGGGGTATTCTGTCCCCGATTTGACCGACTTTTATGCGAATTGCAATGTCACCAATGCTGTGGTGACAAGTGAAGTTAATGGGAAGAAATTGAAATTCAATGCCAAAGATCTAGGTGCAATTTTGGGTGTTCCTGCTGAGGGTTTCGATGTGTATGTTCGGGCGGACAAGACCGTGCTTGGGACAGCTCGGCTGCTGCAATTAACTCAAACACTGAGCCAGCAAACAAGGTTGAAAACCCCCCCAGTCCGTAAAAAAAAAAAGTGACATGACTTCTCTTCATCAATTGCTCTTTTGGTTCATTATTAAGAATATCATCCCTAGAGGTCAAGGCAACAATCTCGCGGATGCTATGGATCAATGTTTTATTGATCTTATGGATAGAGGAGAGCAAATTAATCTCCCAGCAATCATGATTCGCCATATCTCCAGGATTGTGAACACCTCAAGAGAACATGATCTGGGGTATGGTTTCTTGCTGACTCTTATGTTTGAGCACTTTGGGATTTCTCTTCAGAAAAAAGAGGGGGTGCAGATGGTTGATGAAATAGGGAATAACACTCTAATGGGGTGTGGGTTCAAATTGGTCAAAGGAGCCCACGTAGCTTCGGAACAGGGGTCTAGAACACCCTTTCCCCTTGTTCCTGGTTGTTCCTCCAGTGAGCCGTTTGTTGATGCCTTGCTACTGGATCAATCCCGGTTGAAGACCGAGCTCGCTGAGGTTAAAACTGCTCTTGCTGAGGAGAAGGTTCTCAATGCCAAGCGCCATGAGGATCTAATATCGATTCTTTCCATCCTCACCGCCAAAATCTCTCCTCCTCCTCCCTGAATCAGCCCTACCCCCCGATCCCTTCCCTGTTCTGTCTTCCCTTGTTTTTCAACCTGTTCTCAACACTGTTCTAAACTGCTTGTCTTGCACGGTCTGATAAATTGTGGTTATCCTAATCTTGGTTGGTTATATTTTCATGATTTGCCTTGCTTGTTTCTTGTTGTTGTTTGTTTGTGCGTGACTCGGATGGCCAATATCATTACCATACCATATACTTGAGTGTATCGCTGGTTGTCTTCCTCCATTACCCAAATGGTGGTGATTGCAAACACCCTGACTCTCTCTGGTTGATCTGACCATCCTTTTTCGATGATGTCCAAAGGGGGAAGATGGGCATGACCATGGTTGATTTAGTGTGACTTGGCTTAAGTTGACTTCTCAAAATTTTTCTCTTCTATGGCTTGAATGTTTTAGCATTAACTTGCTTTCGCCTTTTATGTCAATATGGTCATTTGGTTTGTCATCATCAAAAAGGGAGAAATTGTTGACTCTATCCTTATGTAATGTAAGGTTTTGATGATAACAAACACAAATGTAATATATACTTGAGTGTGTTGATTGAACAGGTTCCAAATATTGAATACTTTGAAATTGATTGGCTAACAATGCTCAAGAACAGGTCTTAAGAATAGGAACTCAAGATCAGTTGGCTGGCAAGACTTTCCAGAACTTCAGAACAACCTTAAGAACAGCTCTTAGGAGTGTTTGGAGCAGCAAGTTAAGTTTCTGCAAGATGTCTGGTTGATTCAACAAGAGTCTTTGTTTTGCTATGGTTTTTATTTTATTAGATTCTTGTTAATATGCCAATTAGAAAGTCTTGATTTAACATTCACTTTGAAATGATTTTTTCTCTTTGAAAATAATTTCATAACACTGTCTCAGAACAGTTATGAGAACAGGGTGTTCAAGGTGTTTTTGAGCCAAAACTGCAACGCTGATTTTTCACGATTCTCTCTCTGATTTTTGGGCTAACGTCTCTGAGACTTGCAAACAAAATTTTTTATGGAGTATTTTAACCCCAAACGGTTATCTTTAACTAAGGGGATCTGCAAGATCTTTTTGAAATAAAAAGAATCTCTAATTTTGGGCAAGTGGATAAGTCTGTTGAGAAAATCATGGGCTAGTGGTTGACTCTTTGTGGTTGAGAACCACCGCCTTACTCAAGCAGTTAAGGAATTTTTTTTCAACTCTCGTTACTCCACTACTTGCGGCTAAAGGACTCTATTTCCTTTAAGGATTTTGTTTTCCAAATCTGAAAAAAAAAAAATGAGAAGATAAATCGTCTTACCTTTCAAAGTTCTCTATAAAAGGTTGCTTTCTACAACTCATTGAGATATTGGTTTTTATAGCAACTTTCAAGAGTTTTATGAGATAAATTTTCAGAGAGAAAACTGACCAAAGTGTGTGCAAAAATTGAGCTTTCAAAATTGGCATACTAGGAGCTTAATTGTACCTTACACTAGCTTATGGGAAGCATTCAAAAGTAAGGTGTTCATCTTGTTCACTCTCGTTTAAAAGTGAGTTGAGTGTGTCCAAGTCAAGGGGACTATTGGACGTAGGGTAACTAGTCTTGGGGAAGACAGTTACGTGTATGCTACAAGTTGTAATGGTGAAAGTTACTTTGTAACGTGTTTAGCCCGTATAGTGAAATTGTGTGAAAATCCTACAGGGGTAGGTCGTGGTTTTTCACATCAGTTGGGCTAGAGGTGTTTTCCACATAAAAAGCCTGTGTTCACCTTTTTCTTCTACTTATTTTCGCTGCATTTCAGTTTCTGAGCGTGTTACAAACAGCCTGTCCAAATAGGGTCTAAGCCTGTTCCCAGAAAACTGCAAAAATTTGGCAACACAATTCACCCCCCTCTTGTGTTTGTGCACTTTCAAAACTAACAGAACTCTTATGTTTTTGAACCATCTTTACTTCACTTATTTCATCCAAACCTTGAGTTGGATAGTTAATTCTTAACGGTGGAGAGAAAAATGGTCGGAAACCTCGTTAGCTTATATCATTTGGGCTATTTTTGGCCCTTTCATTATTTGGAGGATGCATAAAGGTCGTCTTTGGTCTTTGTTGCCCTGATCTTTCCGTGCATCATGACAGGTGATGGAAGCGCACAACCGATATGTTGAAGGGTTGGCCATGCTCAGTAGCGGAGCCAGAATTCTAAGCAGGGGGGGCGAGATTGGGAAAATTAAAGGGCACTTTCCAAAAAAAAAAACAGAAAAGGCAAAACGAAGAGTTGAACCAGGGACCTTCCACCCAAAGCAAGGGGCAACCACCGCCTTGCTATGCACTCCTATAATGTGTAGTTATGAACTAACTAATATATATCTATTTTTCGTATTTACAAAAATATCCCACATTTATTTTTTTTTCCCCAAAAAGATAGGGGGTCAATTGCCCCCCTTTGCCTCCACATGGCTCCGCCAGTGGCCATGCTGATCTTCAATTAAAGATTCTTAGAGTACTTTGTCATTTTGTGTTGATTTACGTGTATATACTTTATGCTTGAAACCTTTTAAGTTAGTGTTCTGTTATTTTTATTATTTTCCTGGGGTATTTGGTCGAGTCTGAATGACAAATTTAATGTACAATGGAACTATTTTGTACATGTGTAGTCTGAGCTGTAGTAATATGAGTAGATGGTATCTTTGTAAACAGTGGCTAGGAAGAGAAGGAGAGGAGATTGAGAGAGTAAGAGCCCTTAGTCTCAAGGAGTCAGACATAACAGAGAGGAAGAGTAGACAATTGTAGGGCATGCGTGATTCTCCAAGGAAATGGTGACTAGGGTTTGTTTCATTTTATGTTACTATTGTTGAGTTAGCCATAGGAATAAAGCATTCTGGGCCATTGGAAATATTGTAAGATTAAGCTACTCTTTATTACGAGGTAGACAGTAATATTTGAAGTTTGGGTTAAAAAAATGTCCCATTTTCTTCACTTTTTTATTTGGGACAATTCATTAATTGGTTAGTTGTGTCCCTGGTCAAAGGTTAATTAGGTCAGTCAGTAATTCTTATTTAATCGGTCGAACCGATTTGTCCATTGACCCATTTCACTGACGAGGCTAGTCACTGAGTCGGTTCTCTTAACATTGATAGAGAATAGAAGGCAAACCTCTATGAGAGACTTTATTTCACACTGGCAATACTACCATTAAATGTAGAGATAGAACATACTTTGCGAGCTAATCGGCTGCGCAATTCTCTTGCCTTAAAATAGGATTAATACTAACGTTGTTACAAAATTAAAGGTAGTCGGATTGTATTATATCAAAAATTTGAATCTCCCATAATGCTTGAATGTAGTCTGGTACTATTTCAATGACTATTTTGTTGTCTCCTTCTATGTGAATATTAGTAAATATACTTGTAGTGCTCCTTTGGTATCATTTGGTATAGTTGTTGCTTCTGCTAACAAAATTGATGTTGCTCCCAGGTTGAAGGCTATTACTTAAATGAATTTCCTTTCCTGTTGCGAATTATGATTCTTCTTGTTGCTTCTCGTACTGAATTACATCCATCAACATTGATTTTGATGAAATTTCATTTTGGTGTTCTCTGTGCTACTCAATGCTAGGTCTAGCAAAAATTCGTCTGACCCGATTAACCGAATTTGTCGGGTACTTTGATAAAATTTTTGTTCGAATGTAGAATTCGGATAATTGGTCATGTCCGAATTGAAATCCGGGTCAGCGTTCGGGCTTGGGTTGTTTGGATTTTTAAAACATTTTGGATTCAAAATCCGAACAATTAAGACTGATACGGACAACTAGTTTTTTTGTACTTTTGTCCCAATTCTCTAGAAAATTTTATAAAAAAAACTTTGGAAAACCGAGTTCAAATATTGAAAAATCGGGTTTGAATTCAATCACGTAAAATTTCAATCAAAATGTTCAAAACTTATGTCACAAATTCGGACAACTGGATGTCCGCAAACATCATTGTTGATAATCACACGATAATGGACCGTCGAAACGCATTCTTTCATCCAGTCAATGCATTTGGGATGGAGACCTAACTTATGTAATGCACCAAATAAGAAATTTCATTTAGATCTATCATGTCTCTTTCAAATCAAGTTTCAGTTCTACCCAAGATTTGTTTCCTCTTATTTCTAACTTTATTTTATTCATCTCAAAATGCAATAATTTGATTACTATTAATCTTCCAGGGGGTTCAACCAAGCAATCTTTTTTTTCAAAACTATGTATATAATAGCAGGCTGCCCCTCAAGGGGGATTTCAAGCGTAAGTATGTGTAGCCATTCAATTTTGCAGTGAAAATTGAACGCCACTTGGATTCGAACTTTAGTGTTGAATTAAAAATTTTGGCATTTAACTATGATTACTTGAATTGCTGTGGCAGTAATTCTTTCATCGCATACTAGATAAACTTATAAGTAATATTTGAATATAGAGTAAACTTGAAGTTCTATTAGTTATTTTGTCCGAATAACCAAGTGATCTAGTGCAAATTAAATACAGATATCTATTTGACAACAACAATACCACCATCACCTAATAGTGTGAGTCCTGCTTTCGTTGAGTTTGAAAAGATACAGATGTAGGCAATCTTATCTCTACCGGCATCCCTACCCATAGAGAGGCTGATTTCAAGGGACTAACAAAACATGACTTTGTGAAAACATTTTATAGAAGAAGAATTATGTAAAAACATTTTATGTCGAAGAGCTGTTGGCCGGGTGGCCAACACTCCACAAGTCCAGAGATCGGGCATCCCTACCCATAGAGAGCCACCCTTCACCTAGGACATTGGTTTTTTTGATTGCCAAGGGAGGGAAGATCGGGCTTTGTCAAGCTATAATCCAGAGGAAGAGGGTGGACCATAGAGTAACGGCAATTGACGCGAGTGCATAAGTCCATAACATAATTACCGAACATTCGCTCTGTCCTGATCCGAATAATTGGGTTATTGTCCCTGTCATCATCCACACCCAAAAAAAAAAAAAAACAAATAGAATGAACGTTCTGGGGCGGGAAAAAAAATGACATGTAACTGATTACCTAAACATGGTCTACACCTACTGAATTAACATGTTTTTCATATAACCTAGATAAGCCAATCCTGACTGAATTGACATAATGGACAGGTTGAATAGTATTGCTTGTATTTTATTGAAAATTGTCAGGCAACTAATAGAGGATCAGGATATGAAAAGATCCAATTCGACATGAACATTTCATCCACCCACTCTAACCCTACCCAAAAAGATCTATTTGCCAGCTATAAGCTGAATGAAGTGCATTCTAAAGGCTCAAGTGAACAAGATTTACATACCTATGTTCATTGCAGGTGGCATGGAATACTGAAGCAGAAGGATAAAGACAAACAATTTGTCATCGGATGGCACAAGACCAAGATCAACTACACCCTTAACAATGAAAATGCCAACCACAGGAAGGACTATGAACCTAACAGCTACTATGCTCATCACTATTCTGAGTTCGATACCAGATGCCTTAATGCCTGTGAAAACAGCAAAAACCATTGGTAGCTGAGGGTTTTCTTCTTGTTCTGGAATGGTTGAATAATATGTATGGAAATAGAAAAAGATTACCTTTCAGGAGGTTTGCTCCAATGATTAAAGTAAGAGCAGGAATAGCTGCATCTCTGTACATTGAGCACTCATGTTAGGAGAAGCTTCCTGAATATTACACTCAGCATACCCAAGATAACCTGACCAAAACTAAACTAAAATATTCGACTTGCAGTGATTAGTATACAACTAAGGGTAATGACTATCAAATATGGATCATGATCTCCTAGTGACTTGATTGTCCTGATTTCCGCTGGAACTATCTACAGGCATTATGGACTTGTACTGCTGTCTTGTTACCAAATCACCTGTCTCAACCTAATTCTGACATGGCATAAACGCGTTTCGGGTTTACATAAAGACCTGTTTACTGGTTGGGTGCAGAACCTTGAACAATGTGGGGAATGCAGATTGAAAAGAGGGTATGGAGAAGACATAGCCCGCATACCCAAGCATATAGGCTGAGTCACCTACAACATGGAGAGGAGCACCTGTTCCAATCAGCAAGTGTCGAAGTGGAGCAATTATTCCAACTGCAAACCCAATAATCTACACCAGCAACATGAAGACGTACCCATCATGAACAAAAGAAAGTGAGCGCACAAGCATTAATTAGTAAGTTTAGAACAAAAGGAGAACCCAAGAGGATACCGCTCCAATAGTTGAGGGAGCAAACAATGCCTTGAGGTTGATCTTCTTGGACAAGCCTTTGAAGAATCGGCTTACCCTGTGTGACAATGGATTCTGTACAAGACAGCAAACTTGATAAGAACACAATGTCATTATTTTACTTGCCTCATTTGGAGGTTTAGATGTATATATTACATTTCTAAATATCTAAAAGAACATATACCCCTGATTTTGAGGAGCTTGAAAGTTGGTCTACAGAAGTGATAAGGAGCGGTTCTTGAGCATCAATGCTAGAATTTTTTGAATCCGATGTCAGTCCTGCCTCCGTGGCAGAGATCCTCACGATGTTGTAAACATAAAGCCACAGATATACGGCCCCTAACTGAAATGTTTTTGAAACAGAATCAACAATATATTATATATGCACCAGCAACTGCATGTATACACATTAATTACCACAACAAAGCCATGAAAATTAGGAGTATTCTCTTCAAGTAAACTTATCCCGGTTCCAAATATCAAAATGTTATCTGAGATTCTGAAAGGGGAAAAAAAAAAGCATACTGCCATGGAAAGGGACGCATAAGCTAGGCCATATTTTTCACAAACTTCAGGTGCTCCAAAAGGGCTTCCTCTCTCTTTGCACATAGCAGGAACAAGGATGATCGGCAAGTTACCCATGTTCCCTGTTCAGAACTTGGACTCAGAAAATATGCAGTTTTTTTATAGAAGTACACAACCATAAGGACACCAACAATCATCATCGGCATAAACTTGAACCATAATTCAAAATTGGATGAATTTTGTGAATGATACACTGGCTATGAATTAAGTTGCCTCTACAACAACAGCTTTCAGTATGAATCATACTGCATAGATTTCAAAGAGACAGACATACTGTACGTAGTCTTTCCTATATCACACTATGGAGTATAAAGTTCGTTTTTTATTTTATAAAAACAGATATTATACAAAATTCATGAAAGTATGCACTTTAGGTTGTTGTTGGGCTTAATGGCCCAAAATAAGCTCCACAGATCCACCACGGGCTTCAAGGAGTTTGAACTACGGACCGTAGCGGCTAGGGTTTCGTCGTCTTGGCGGCTAGGGTTGCTCATAGGGTTTTTTGCATCCTTATACCTCTAAACCCTATATAAAGGGTCTTGCCTAGGCTCTAATAATCATCTGAATCCCAAACTAGCAAGAAATATTTATAGAGTATTCTGTTTTCACTATCTAAGATTTGTGAGAGGGGTTGAGATAGTTTTGAAAGAAAATATAAGAGAGATTGTAATCCGGTTACTTGATCAAATCACTTGTGGTGATTGTGATCGCATTGTACTCACTTCTTCTCATAGTGGATTGTTTGTACTCATCGTCGTTCATGGTTTTTTCCCACATTGGGTTTTCACGTAAATCTTTGTGTTCTTTGTTGTTCTTGTTATCGTTGTTTACTTTTGAATATCATTGTTCATCCTAATGCTTCTACTATTAGTTTGCTCTAATTCCTAACAAGTGGTATCAGAGCTTTGGTGTAAGATGTCTTCAATCATGAAGGTTGATATTAGAAGTTTGATGGGGATATTAGTTTTAATCTTTGGAAGGTGCAGATGAGAGCGGTTCTCATTCAGCATGGGTTGTGAAAGGTTATTTCACGACCTTATACGAAACCTAATACGATGATAGATGAACAATGGGCGGAATAACAGAATAAAAAGCATGGTTCTTTGACGGATGACGAATGGGAGGAATTAGAGCTTAAGGCATTTTTTGTCATACAGTTGTGCTTGGCACCACATGTCTTGCGAGATGTGCTTGATAAGACAACTGCAGTGGGTTTTTGGGTTCGACTGGAGGAACTCTACATGACGAAGAGTCTCGCCAACAAGATCCGATTGAATGAAATGTTATACACTTTCAGAATGGCAGAAGGTACTCATGTTCAAAAAGATCTAAATGATTTCAATTCGATTGTAGTCGACCTTGAAAGTTTAGATGTGAAAATTGAGGATGAGGATAAGGCTATTTTGTTGGTTGTCTCTCTACCCCCTTCATATAAACACTTTAAGGAGATCATGCTATATAATAATTTTGATACTATATCGTTTGAGGATGTGAAGTCAAACTTGTTGTTTAAGGAGAAGTTTGATCTTGACATTCTTGTTGATTCTGTTGAGGGATTAGTAGTAAGGGGTAAAACAGCTAAAAAGGGGAACGGTAATATGAGCAAGAACCGTTCTAAGCCTAGAAATCCTCATGCTAGTAAGACCTGTAATTACTGTGGTAAATTGGGTCATATTGTTGCTAACTGTTGGCAACTGCAAAACAAGAGGAGAAAGAAGAAGATAATTCTCATGAGCCTGCTGAAGCTTCGTTTGCTGAATCTGATTCTAATTGTGACGTTTTGTTTTCTATTTCTACCGAAAGGGAGAGCGATTCTGATTGGATCCTTGATTTTGGGTGTACTTATCATATGTATCCTCATAAGGATTGATTTTCAACATATGATTCAGTTGACTCAACTGTTGTTCACATGGGCAATAATGCCCAATGTAATGTAACTGGAATCATACTGTTAAAATCAGGACCCATGATGGTGTTGTCAGGACCTTGTCGAATGTTCATCACGTACTGGACTTGAAATGTAACCTCATCTCTTTAGGCACCTGTGAATCCAAGGGGTGCAAATATTCAGCTGAAGGTGGAGTTCTGAAGGTTTTGAAGGATAGTCGGATTCTGTTGAAGGGTTTGAGGCAAGGAAGTCTCTATGTCTTGCAAGCATCTACTATGATGGATTATATGAAGAAAGGTTCATACAAGTCATCTCCCAGAACTAAGTTCAAGTATCCCTTGAACTCAACCGGCATTTGGATCGCTTAAATACCCTTCGGGGTCCGCCTTGCGGGGCATTACCCTTCAGGATGCTATGACGGTATGCGAGAGTTGGTGTTGGTATTTTGGTCCAAGGTGGAGATTTTTGGGTTTAATGGCCCAAAATCAACTCCGCAGATCCACCACGGGCTTCAAGGAGCTTAGGTTACGGACCATGGCAGCTAGGGTTTCATCGTCTTGGCGGCTAGGGTTGCTTATAGGGTTTTTTGCATCCTTATACCTCTAAACCCTATATAAAGGGTCTTGCCTACGCTCTAATAATCATCCCTGAATCCCAGACCAGCAAGAAATACTTATAAAGTATTCTATTTCCACTATCTTAGATTTGTGAGAGAGGTTGAAAAAGTTTTGAAAGAGATTATAAGAGACATTGTAATCCGGTTGCTTGATCAAATCACTCGTTGTGATTATGATCGCATTGTACTCACTCCTTCTCATAGTGGATTGTTTGTGCTCGTTATCGTCCGTGGTTTTTTTCCGCATTGGGTTTCCACGTAAATCTTTGTATTCTTTATTGTTCTTGTTATTGTTGTTTACTTTTGAATATCATTGTTTATCCTAACACCTCCACTATTTGTTTGCTCTAATTCCTAACAGTTGTGTTGTGAGTAATTATCCTAAATTAAGCAAAACTATTGTATGTAGAAGGATTATTCAATTTTATGAAATAAAAGACAGAGATTAACATTACATTACATCTTTACCCTTCGACTTGTCAAGTGTCATCTAATAAGGTAAGACTAATCTTGTTCTCATTGTTCTTTCCTAATGCAGACAAAACTATGAATAGCTGGTTCATGCCAAAGGCTATCTACTGGCCATTGTCCTTGAAAGATTTATGCCAAGTATTTTGAACTTGGGAACCTAATCTAAACCAGCAAACATTTTTCCATTCTTTATCCTTTTTTTTAATAATCGAAAGAGCCCCTCTTTCAATCACTATCTTCTATTTTTTTCCCTTTCAAAGATGATTCTAGGTTAGTCCATATTTGTACATGTACCAAATAGTATGCTAAGGAGCGGTAGTCATAAAAGAGCATTTCCAGTTATGAGTCAATTTTTTGGCTCACCAGTGGGGACGTACCTTTGTCATATTAGCTTGTTAGCCAACTTTTGACTCACAATTCTCCATCTCTTCAATACAAGACTTACCACTTTGACTCATCAAATAAAATAACACTTATAGACACACTTTGCAACAACAACTTCCTTTCTAAAATTCCCAAAAAAAAAACCAATTAAAGTTCAAAAAATAAAAAAAGGCAAGAGAACAGGTCATGAGCTGGCCCACAGCTCGCAGCCAGGCTCATGAGCCACTCGCCCGCTCACCCGCTACACGCAGCACGAGCCACTTGGCAAGCGTTGAGGTGCTCCAAAGACAATAAGACACTGGTACCAAATAGGAGACACCCATACCCTCCCCCCAAAAAAGTTGGGAATTTCGAGTTTTGAATTTCATTATCCAATCATTTCTATTAGTATGTGCACCAAAGGAAGACCCAAAGAGGGGGGGGGGGGGTTACCAGCAGAGCAAGCTCCAATGATAAGACCCTTGAGATGCTTGGGAGGTTTTGTGACCTTCACAAGTATCCATCCCAATATTGATCCCACTATAAATGTTACTAGGATGTTTATTGGCATGAACCACCTGCCCAAAAATTAAAAAAACAGAAATTGTAAACATTAGTTTAAAGAGAGAGAATATATTATATATTTTTGTACGCACAGTACATGTGGCCATGTCGGTGTGCATGAGATGTAGAGAGACTCACAGAGAGAGAAAGCTTTCCAAGGTGATAGTTCTGGCCAAATTACCACCCACCAGGGCTGGGCTAAACACATAAAACACAACCTGAAATTTTCGTTTAATTGTCTCATACTAACAAATAATTGCTCCATCACTTTAAAATTTAATATAAAAAAGTGTTAACTATTATGAAAAGCTAAGAGTTGTGAAGCAAGCCTTGTTCAAGTGACTACGAGCATGTTCGCCGAGGATATCAACGCGATCGAAAGCGAGGAAGACGCCAATGGCAGAAAGCAACAGCACTTTGACGACTGGTATCGATGCCACTCCGAACAGATCCACTATCTCTAACCCCATTCTCTCTTTCTCTCTCTCTCTCTACTTGCAGCTGATCGATGAAGCTAGAGAGAGAGAGGAAGATACTGAAGATTTTGGGAGAAAGAAACACAGCAGAGGGAAGGTGCGTGCATTGAATTGCCTTTACCAAATTATCTTAGTGACCAAAAAAACACGGGCATTTTGCTGAGCTGGCCCCCAATTCATGGTTGCCGTCCGGGTCAACACAGACGGTCACAAACTTTTCATCACAGACGTAGGAAACTTTTCATTTTGATTCCCTTATTTTTATTTATAAGATCATTTTTTACGGTGAGTCAATTTTTTGACTTACTAGTGGAATTCATTTCTATCATATTGATTCATATCAGTTTGTAAGTTAATTTTTAAACTCATAATTCTCCTTCTCTTCAATGTAAGACTCACAACTTTAGCTCACAAAATAAAATAATATTAATGGATCCACTCTACAACATGCAACTTTTCCTTTAAATCCAAAAAACAAGAAAAAAAAACCAATATAAATTAAAAAAAAAAGGCAAGAAAAAAAGGGCCAGAGCTAGTTCAGGACTCGCGGCCAGCCTCATGAGCCGTCAACAGCTTGACTGCTCGATCCGGTTCCGGAGGTGGGCGAGCCTTAGACTGCGATGGCTCTAAGAGCATCCGCATTGGTGATCCAAAAGTTTGGATCACAAGTGGGGACCCACAACCTCCACATCATCTCACAAGCCAACTTTTTTTCTCTTCTCTACATCCTATGGATCACCAACTTGGATCACCAAATAAAATAATATTTTATAGACCTCACTACTACTATATTATTGGGTTTTAGACTTTTAAATGCTTAGTTGGCAAAAAAAAAAAGAGAGAGAATGTGTGGGGGGCGGATCATGGCCATGAGCTGGACCGTGGGGCGAGCAAAGCGGATCACTGATGCATGGTATTGCTTGGACCGTGAGCCAAATTTTTGGCTCACGAGCCTTGCAATGCAGATACTCTAAGCTTCTTTTTGTCACAGCAAATTATTTATTTTTTTTATTCTAAATTGTTTTTTAGTTACCTTTTAAATTTATTTGTTTTTCCGGGGATCTTGCAAACAGTGTCGTGTTCAGCTCGTTTCTTGTCTCTTTTATGTTGCAATTAAAAAACCTTTTGTAAAAAAAATGATGATAGTCAATGTCAGTGATTGTATACACATATGTCCACAAGGTGCAATTTTAATACTCAATTTTTCATTTTTGATAACAACTCCTGTAAGTTTTTGCTAACTGCACTGACAACCACTCAATATGTTATTGTGTTCAAAATGTAATATAAGATGCAGGAGGTGTTCAGTTGTTGAATGTTTAAATAGTTTTTTGATAGAAAATGACTATTTGAGAGCATTTTGGTTGTTTAATCGAGTCAAACAGTTGCTTTAGGTGTTTGGTTAATAAAACAGCAGTTCAGTGTATAAGCATCCCGCGTTTACATAAGGTTCAGGGAAGGGTCCCACTTCAAAATACATCCAATCTGCAACGGGTGTACCGACGAAAAAAGGTCAATTTTCTGACGGAAAAATCAATCTCCAACGGGAATCCCGACGCGGAGTGTCTCGTCGGGATTCAGCTCGTCGCAGAAAATATTCCGACGGAGTCCGACGACGTCCAACGGACTTTCCGACGGGAAATACCCGTCGGGTACCCAGTCGGACAGCTATCTAAGCAGCAGAGGGAACGACAGAAGGAGGGAATTTCCAACGGAAATTTCCGCCCCCAAAAAAAAAATTTGAAATTTTTTTTTTAAAAAAATAAATTGGTTCTGGGTTCGCAAAAGTCAAAAAAAAATTTAAAAGAAATTATGAAATGTAATACGTAATAATTACCAAATATGAAGTTTTATATCTGGCAACAGAAGGTGCTAAGAAGGTGCTAAATTAAATATTAATTACAATATTCAAGTTATTTTAGATGTACACGCAGATGACATAAACTACACGAAAATCATATAAATTAATCGGAGTCAGACAAATTTGTGGGATCATCATCATCATTGTCAGTTTGGGAATCCTCTTCATCATCAGGGTTCAAGTTGATGTGGTTAGAAGAACCTGCACTTTGACCTTTGAAAAATCTTAAAACTTTTTTCAGCATGTACTCTATCTTCCCCTTTTTCTTGGCTATTTGAGTTATAGTCTCTGCTTGCTTGGTTATGCTCTCATTGAGGAGTTGCGCTTGCTCTCTTGGATCAAAATGCTCAGCTGATGAGTGACGTGCAGCTGCAATGGTAGCTGATTTCTTCAACTTGACCCCCTCCGTGCCAAAACCGTATACATGACCTTTCTTATCCAGATTGTCTTTAATCCAGAACTCTTCTTGGGTCATAGGCGACAGTTGGGAGCCAACTTGAGTTGCAACTTTAGAATACTCCTACCATTTGTTGTGATGATCCTCCTAAAAATTATCAAAAATAAAACTATTTTAATTTGTACTAAATCTACAACTATAACATATGAGCATAATCTCTCAATAGAATGTGCCAAACTTACATATTTTTTTGCAGATTGTTTATCCACAAAACTTTTGTCTTTCACCTTGTAGTGAGTGTCCTTAAACAATTCATCACATGTGGGTTCCCTACCTAATGCTTTGGCCTGAAGAAAAAAGAAGTAAGCAACAATTAAATATAAACCATAGAGATCCGCGAAAACCTCAATGCATACCATACATATTATATATATATATATATATATATATATATA
>JACYFF010019584.1:14123149-14138200 GCA_017589665.1 Selenicereus undatus
GCCTTTTCCTTTCACTAATCAGAATTGAGCCACATGTATGTAATGAAGGACCAAAACCTTCAGCGTCACTCAATCTATTTTTTTTATTTGGTTGACTCAATTTCTTAAACTTCTCACCGTCACTCCAATGTTTAAGCATGTCATTCCAAACACTAGATGGTAACATACACGCCTAACATTTTTAACATTTTAAAATAAACAAACTGGTTTTACTTGAATTATTCACTTCAATAAAACATCTTATACATGCTTAACATATTTAACATTTTAAAATAATTAGATAATTATTTCAGATTTACAAAAATAACAAAATACTATTAATTAACATGCTTAACAAACTTAAATTACAATATACTTAACATACCTAGATCTTGCAAAAATATAACAAAAATTCCTAACATATCAAACAAATCACAAAAAAATTAAACATACCTCAAAAAACATACATGCCTAACATCTTTAATATTTTAAAATAAACAAACTTCTTTTACTTAAATTATTCACTTCAATAAAACATCTTATACATGCTTAACATATTTAACATTTTAAAATAATTAGATAATTATTTCAGATTTACAAAAATAACAAAATACTATTAACATACTTAACAAACTTAAATTACTATATACTTAACATACCTAGATCTTGCAAAAATGTAACAAAAATTCTTAACATATCAAACAAATCATAAAAAAATTAAACATACCTTAAAAAACATACATGCCTAACATCTTTAACATTTTAAAATAAACAAACTTTTTTTACTTAAATTATTCACTTCAATAAAACATCTTATACATGCTTAACATATTTAATATTTTAAAATAATCGGATAATTATTTCAGATTTACAAAAATAACAAAATACTATTAACATGCTTAACAAACTTAAATTACTATATACTGAACATACCTAGATCTTGCAAAAATATAACAAAAATTCTTAACATATCAAACAAATCATAAAAAAATTAAACATACCTCAAAAAACATACATGCCTAACACCTTTAACATTTTAAAATAAACAAACTGGTTTTACTTAAATTATTCACTTCAATAAAATATCTTATACATGTTAGGCGATAATTTGTCGCATTTTACATGCCTTTTTCACCCACTTTTAGCTCGTTTAATAACTTAATCTTTAAGATTTTTACTTGTTTTATTTATGTTTTGTAGGAAATAATGTCAAATCAAGCAAACGCCGCGAAAAGGAGCGATGACGGGACAAAGCGAAGAAAAACAGCAAAAACCGTCAAAAAAGGACGAACCGGGGACCGAACCACCGTGCCAAAGGAATGGCACGGTGTGGTCGTGCCATGTGGCACGGTCGTGCCCCCGGGCCCGTCGTCCGGTTTCGCAATTTTTCTATTTAAGGCCTCTTCAGGCGTTTTTGCGGGGGGCCGCTCGGGGTTCGCTTGGGGCTTCTCTCTGGCGATTTCTAGGGTAGTTTAGTTTAGGTTTTAGCCAATAAAAACTCCATTGAGGAGATTAGATTAGGAATTGTATTCGATTAATTTTGGATTGACGCACTTGGATTTCAAGTTCTTCGCTTCAATTCATAAGTCTTCTTCTTCTCTTTCTCTCTGTTTCTTGTTGGATTCTTGTTTTAGATTTTGTTAATTTAGTTCATATGTTTGGTTTTGATTTGATTTAATCGTTTAGTTTTTATGTTTAATTCATGTTTGATTTCTTGTTAGAATTAGTTTATAGTTCCATGCCTCTTTTCTTTGTTTTGTTCTTCAAGTTTTTGTTCTTGTTTGTTAGTTTAGGTTTTGATGTGTTTGTGATAATTAGTTGTTAGATTTTGTGGGCTTGGATTGTGATTAGCCTCTTGATGGCTAATTAGTCTTGTATGTGGCCTAACCATACCCAATCTATGCCTAGAACCTAAAGTTTTTCCTCACGCCCGCCAAGTGTTCGATGAAATGCTTGAGAGAGCTTTCATCCATATTTTTGGGCGATTGACTTATGCTGAGAGGTGATGTCAATTAGCTAGTGTGGGAGAGGGAATAGCCGAGTTCGGGACATGAAAATAGTATCCGAATCGAGATAGGTCCGGGGTTGCTCGTTTTGTGGTTTAATTAGGCTAACCCCATGAAAATAGGTGGTTAGGCTAATTAGACTAGCTCATCACCCTTGAGAGAGGGTTTGGGTGGTATTTGACGGTGCAACCGATCATCTCTTGTTCTCCGTGTGGTTTGGGTAGGTTAGGACTCGTCTTGATTAACTGGTTCATCACTTGGTGAAATCATAAACCCAAGTCCCTTTTTGTTTATTTGTTTTAGTAGTTTAGTCCTCATTCCTTCACTCTCTCTCTGGCCTAGATTGAGACGCTTTAGTTAGCCTCGGTAGTTGGAAACACAACTCCCTGCGGACGACACCCCAAGTACTCAACGATACACCTTGCACTTGGGGTTTATAAATATTAAAACTTTTTCCCTAACAAGTTTTTGGCGCCGTTGCCGAGGAATTGGCGTTTTTCAATATTGGGGTTTTCTTCAGCATTCGAGGCTAGGCCTTTAGAAAATCCAAAAAAAAAAATTGAAATTTTTTTTTTCCAATTTTCCCAATGTGAGCAAGAATTATTTTACTGTTATTGGGATCGTTTACATGCTTATCTTGCTCAATGTGCTTCTTGTGGATGTTTATATGAGAAATGGGAAATATTGCATGTTGTTGATGAGGGTGTGAATTGTGAGACCCGTGATCTTTTTGAGCATTGGGATTTTTATGCTACAAATGTTGAAGAAGCATGGGATTTTCTTGATTGGTTGGCTCGGGATACTTATGAATTTGAAACTAATTGTTCTTATTCTTGTACCCCACCCCTTGCATCCCTGATTGTGCCCCTCCTGTGTGCGAAATTTGCCATTGTTCTGACCACGCCAGTAATTCTTGTCCCTATTATATTTCTAATGAAAGCTTTGCTAGACTTAGCAATATGATAGAGATAATAAATAAGCAACAAGTTGAGTTTGCTGAGTTTGTTAATAAATTGCGGGAGTATGACCTATCACCCGAGACTGACCTTAGTTCTAGTGCTCCTAGACTTGATGTCAATCTGTGTGATGATGGTGCGTCTTTTCTTGCTCTAGAGTCCGGACTAGAGAAAGTATCTGACCCTCCCTTGCCTACTTTACCTCTTGTTGCTCCATCCCTACCTAGCACCCTTAAGGACAACACTATGACCTATCTTGATCCACCTTTCCCGTTAGCTCAGTCGACGGAGTTCGAGATAGGTGAGATATTTTGTGTTGATGCTAGTATTGATGAGCATGATTTATGTCTTGAGTCAGACGATACTTTAAGTGAGGTGCATGATCTCGACGAGATTCTCGAGGGGGGGTCCTGTGTGGATGTTGTGGCTGCAGTTTCATCTAGTCCTGATCTTACTGACCATGTATCCCTCAACCCCCTTGATATTTCTCCTGCTTCTTCATGTTCACTACCCTCCCCCTCCCCTCAGTATTGTGATTTCTCACCGACTGACTCTCTTGCGGTGCTCAAGGGGAATGAGGTTGACTGTTGTAAGTATCTAGGTACTTTTAGAGGCTATGACCCCTTCCTTGATTCTTATCGTTTGTACCTAGAGGGCATGCCTGGAGAAATCATATTGATTATTGCATTCGATTATTCTGCTGATTTCTCCCAGGTATTTGGTGAGTTTAAGAGGGCACTAACTTTGTTTGCTCAATCTTTACCAGTGTTCTCTTACTCACACCATTCTGAGCTGCATGAAGCAATGCATGATAAGCTCTTACGAGCTTTAACTGCATCAGAGCTGATGACTCGCATCTTGAGCGGCAAGGAGTGGCTGATGCTCCTTATGTCGTCGTGGAATAGTTCGGGTACATTCAGTACCCGACCTGGTATAATCGTTCTCACCCTCCGCCCCCCTCCTTCTTTTTATTTTTCTTTTCTCTCTTTTTGTTTTGTTTAGTTGTGAATACTAGGATTGCGTTTTTGTTGGTGATCATCTTGTGGTGAAATTTGGATGTTGTTGAGCCGTTGATGGCTATGATCACCGTTTTTGTGTTTTTGTGGATATTTATTGTGTTGTGATTAGTGGTGTTGTTGGGTTGGGTTATACATGTTTTTGGTGGTGTTCGTTTGTATATATGTGTGGTCTTATTTTTGATTTGGTGAGTGTTTTTGGGAGAGTGTGCTAGCTTGTATATGTGTGCAAGTTTAGTGTCTTGTGTGTGTTTGTTTTGTTTTGTGTGTCTTGTGTGTGATTATGTTTTCTTTATTTTTGTGTGTTCTATGGTTCGTGATGACTCCCAGCTCCCAATGAGGACATTGTGAGATTTAGGTGTGGGGGTGGGGTCATCTACCCTTTTATTTTTATTTTTGTGAAAATTTTTCATTTATTTTTGCGTAAATTTTTCATTTTTTTTTCTCCTTTTTGGTATAATTTTTTCCTTTTTTTTAATTAACCAAGATCGTAAAAAATATTAATTAACTTAACTATTTTAATTTCAAACAACAAATTAACCAAAGAAATCATTTACCGTTCAATTTCTCAATCACCAAAATTTTCAAATCCCACTTTCTCTCTCTTGCTTCTCCTTCCTCTCTCTCTTTTCGAACCTCACTTCTCTCTCTACAATTTGCAAATGCCTCACAAAACCAACCCCCCTCCAAATTTAAAACCGACACACGAGTTTTTCTCGAGATCTGCGCAAAAAAACCGACGGAATTTCCGACGGTTCCCGACGAATCCGACGGGTTTCCAACGGAAATTCTGTCGGAATTTCCGACGGGCCCCTTTTCAGTCGGAAATTTGAATTTCCGTTGGGTCCCGCCTGTTTTCCTGTCGGTCCCTCTGATCTTTCCCGACGTCTTTCTGACGCATCGCTTTCTCCGTCGGCGTTTGACAGCATTTTTGTAGTGCTGATTTTATCAGTAGCTGATTCCAAGGTCACAAATAGTTATTTGAAATGACTTTTTTTATGCCAAAAAGATATTTCTCACAAAAAGCTAAACCAAACAGTTTTTTCAAATGGTTGTTTGGATTTTGGGTTATAAATGACCATAATGCCCGAAGGTTGACCTAAATTACACCAATTGTCATTTTATACAAAAAAGTTAAATCATTTATGTCAATTAATTTTAAATAATAAATATCTTAAATATCATGTCAATTTCACCTCATATTGAAAAATAAAAACAAACTAATAATAAAAAAATTCTAGATCCAAATAAAAAGCAAACAATGCTATGGGTTGTAGATGTTATGTAAATTTTACTTTGTCATATTAAAAAGAAGATTAGATAAACATAAGTACAATAAACAAAATAGGAGTTCATGAATAAATTTTATTGAGAAGAAAATTGAAAACTAAAGCATAAAAATCAAATGTATATAAATAATAAAATAGAGCTAAAGGTAGAAAAGTAATTTTATCAAGCAACTTTTACATAGACAGTTAATTTCATAAAACAATTTTTTTTACAAATAACTAATGCAAGCATCTAATAGAAATAGCTGATACAAACCGCTAACAACAAACAGTTAATGCAAATAGGTAACAACAAATAACTAACAGCTATTTATCAAACAGGGTTGCAGTATGTGCTCTGACCTCACGATGTTAGTCCAAAAATTTACCTTTGTAGTTCTTCTATATTTTTTAAATGTAAAAATGGACTACGCCATAACTTTAAGTGACTGATCTTCTGAGTTTAAATACCTTACATTGAGCCACTTTCTCACATGCATAGTAACTGGTCCTTGTCCTAAACCTCTCACTGCTCTCTTCACTCACTTAGTCGCATTTCTTACTCTGACAGATTCACTTGATCCAAATATCTCACTTTGAATGAGTATTGTTTTTATATCAAATGTTATATTTTCTAAATTCAATTCTTCGTCATTAAAACTTTAGAATTCATGTTGGGATGTAGAAAAAAATTAAAAAACCAATTACAAAAATTCTTTATTTTGAAAAATGTTCAGGACATGCTAAGAACTTATGGACTCATCAGACTCATACAGCTTGAGGTTTGGTTCCCACTTTTCTAAACCCGAAGGATTTGAAAGGGATTTAGATTCAAATTCAAAAAAATAAATAGAATTGGGTTCAAATGAACCCGATCCAAGCCCATTGTATTGCCCTTCTAACTAAAACAAGGGAATCAAAATGTTATTTTTATTTTCAGGATCCAAGCTTTAACGTTCTATCAAAATTAAGCAAAAGGGCTTTAGCTTTTTTAGGCCTGGTAAAACTGATCAGAGACTCGGGCACTCGAAATCGGAACCGAATGACTTGGATTCATACCCTAACCGACACCCGAAATGGGATGAATCGATTTGGATCCAAACACCCAAAGTAAACTGATTCATAACTGAATGAAACCTGAATTGTAACATGAACTGAAATGATCCACACCTGAAATGACCCGACCCAATTCAAACCCGATTCGTAGTGACCCGACTTGAAGTGAACTGAATATGAACGATCCGAAGTGATTCGAAAATGGGCAACTCGAACCCGAACCGAACCGTACTTGATTTAAAACCGATCCGATTCTTACCCTATTCAATTTTACCCGAATAAAACTCAATCCAAGTATACCTGACCCGAATATAACCCCAACTGAAGCATACCCATAAGTCATAACCAGTTAACCCGAAACCATTCATAATTCCCTATATTTCATTTGAAGGCCTAGAAGAAAAGCTCATATGGCAATTTAGAGCAACTTTAATAAACAAGCAAGTTATAATCTAACTATAACCATAGTGCAAAATGTCATTAAGGTCTTTAACTAAGTAAGTAAAATGTAACACTTTTGACATATTTCAACCTATTGGTTGTTAACTTGTTGGCTTATTACTAATCCCATAAGTTGCTAATTCAATAAGTTGTCAATCATTACAGTAGTTCAATATTTGTAAAGCTATCTTGACTGTAACATAAACAATGATCCACATCACAATATCACACTCAAATCGGCCAGAACTTTCAAAGTACATTAGAAATCAAGCTAGTGTTAATGGGGCTTACCTTTTGAAAATGGAACATGTGCAAGGGATGCATCTCATTGGAGAAGAAACTTTGGGCACGCTCTATGAACAACCTTCAAAAGCCCATATATACCATTTAGGACACTATTTGGAAGCCATTACTAGATTATTGTTGTAACAAATCCCAGTACAATACCCAAGAACTTTACTATCTAATCTACTTAACATATTCAAATATTAAAGTTAAGAAAGATAATGAACAGAAAGAGACTAGAGTCAAATGGGCTCATAGAGGAATGGGTGGAAGGAAAACCATTAGGCGATCAATTGCTCAAACAAAAAGATAATCCCATCTTCACGATAAAAAATGCCCAGTGGCACCAAATTTGCTAAATTGAGACACTTAACCTTCATATTTTGATATGGAGAAAGAGACAAATGTCCAAAAAATTAATATATAGTTTAACCTACAACATTCAATGTGGATGGAAAATAAAGAACTAAAATAAAGGCAAATTTGATATTTACCTTTCAAAACTCATAATGTGTCTCCTTTAAAACCACCCAAGGCAAAACCCCAAGAGCAGATCCTGCCATTTCAATTCCTAGAAAATTTAGAACACAACCCATCTAGCTAATATGTAAAGAAAATGAGGGACATACCTGTTCAAACTTAAACGAATTGGGCAACTAAGAACTGGGCTAACTGTGGGCTCGTGAGCGGGTGGCTATGCAACAAGGAGTCGAGGCTAGGGAGGTGACGCAGTAAGGAGTAGAGTGGGTGACAATTTAGCATGGTCTAATGGTGGCTTGGGCATTTGGCGAGTACCAAACTAAGGGAGCAAGGGTTTGACACTTGGACACCAAGCTAGCAGCGAATAAGAGAATGCGGCGGCCGACGAGTAGTCGATTGATGGCCAACTGACTGAGGGTGGGTTAGGGTTTAGGCAGCGACTAGCGAGATAGTAGAGATGAGGGAGTCGAGGGACTGAAGGAGTTTGGAACTAGCACTGGTTTTTACTTTTCAGACTTTGATTCACTTAAATTTAAAATAACAAAATTCTAAAATTCTTAAATTTAAAGGTGTAGGCAGTGAGAGTGTAAGAGAGTAGTAAGTAGTAACTTTTGGGGGGGGGGATTTTAGTCTTTTCTCTTTTTGGGGGAATTTTGAATTTTTCTAACTCAATTAGTTGAGTTTAGGTGGGAGGGGGGGGAAATCTAAGAGGGAATTTTTACCAATGAAATTAATTAAAAACTTAAGAGGAAAAAATAAAATAGTTGATAGTTTTAAGTTTTTAATGTGATAGATATGTAGTAAAAACGTAAGAGAAAAAGTATTATGTCATAATAGGAATTAAAAGAAGATGAGTATAATTAATAATTTATTAAATTTATTAGGATCTAGCAATTCTATTTTACTATTTGATTCACTTAATAACTTAATTAATGCAATGCACGCTATATTTATAAATTTATAATATCGTTCTGTGACTGCTGTCAAAAATACCGCACTACTGATCTACGATTCTAAATTATTTTCATGACATGTTTAATTGTACATAATCATATTCAAGAATGTATGTTTACATATGATCTCATAATAATGTGACTCATTTGAATTTTGGACAATTAAATTCCAAGTCTCAAGTTTTGATAACGAGTATTCACAATCACATAAATGTAATGCTAATTGGCACATACTTATATATTGTCATTCTTTTTAGTTTTGACTTATTGAGTAAATGCAGATCGAGTTGTTAATGTCACAAAGACAAATCTTTCAATTTTGAGGTATGATCAGTTAATGAGCTGTCAAAGAACATTGATTCGGTTATTGAAAATATCGATTTGAACCAACCTGTTTCTATTTACGAACTTCAAATATAACAAACACGAAGTCATGAACCAACACTGGGGTCTAAATAAAAATTTCGTTATTTTGTTTCTTTCTTTCTTTTCATTTTTCTAGGTATAGTAGTGTGCATCCCATGCTTCACATGGGCATGTGTAAAATTTTATAATCTTATCATGTTTATTTAAAGAGTTTGTGGTCCTATCATTAATTATAATTGAAAGCACTAATTTGTTTAACTAATTGGTACTAACAAACATATCTATATAAACTATTTTATTTTTCAACACATTGTTTACATTGACAACTAAGTTTTGAGTTGGGCACTCTTTTCGGCATAATAAGATAACAACTCTGATATCAGATGTTTTTAGAAGAAAAAAAAGAACAAAAAGAGGGAAAAAAGGGTGAAGTGGCTAGTGTCAAACGGTGTACATATATGATAATTGTACATGTAACTTCGAAGCATGTAAATGCATTTATCATATAATAGGGAATTCAAAATTCAAGGTGAAGGATTGCATATAATTTAATATATATAATAATGTGTCAATTTGTATTTAGTTGTTAAACAAATACAGGGATCATTTTGGAAAGAAGGCAAGTTTGGGTCTCAATTCCTAAATGCTGCAATTTATTTAGTAGTCCTTATGCATACATTTGTAAAATAAATCTCAAAATTAAATAAAAGTGTCCAATGATCCTATTATATTTATAAAATAAACATAATTATTTAAAGGTTGTTTTACTGAAAAAAGAAAAATAGAAGATATAAGGAACATCCAATCATGTACGATAAATGATTTTACGTACTTCAAAGTTAGATATATAATCATTAAATATGTGTATCATTTGATTCTACCCTATGCACCTTTTTTTCCCTCTCTTTTTTGTTGAAAAAATATAATATAAATTTTGTTCTCCTGACTATTTATATTTTATCTTAGCAACAGAAGCATATATTTTTATTCGTGGCATGTGTTTAATCTAATGTGGCCTAGGGGTTAGGGGGATATCTCTTCAAATTTGGATAAAAAATAGGTGTCTCCATTATCATAATTAAAATTACATTTTATATTTGTAATCTTCCTTTATTTTAAATTCATAACTATTAAAACAATTGAAGGAGAAAAAAATCATTTAATATTGATACTTGAATGTAGTTAATAAAATTGATGATGGTTAAATTCATTGAATAAAGAATAATCATAAAGAACCAGTAGGAAGTTGACACTTGTCAAAACGCCAACAGTCGACTCAACCCATTCAATTTTATATTATATACTAGGTAGATCTCGTGCTTCGCATGGTCATGAGTTAATATTCATTTTGAAAATTTATTAAAAATATACGTAAGTAAAAAAACTTTGTTTAAACGAAGCCATTTAATCATCTTGAGAAAGAAAAACTGACAAAATGTAAATAAAAGATTGGAATATGATAACTTACCAAACAAAAAAGGTGGGAAAAAAACTCAGTTCCATTACTTAATTAGAAATAATAATCAGTTAAAATTTTATTAAAGAACAATAGAGATATTTGTTCCATTTTTTTAATTTAGAATAAAATTGCTTTACATACGATTCGATTTTACATTCCAATTCAACATTATTAATGATCTTTTGATGCACAATATCATATTAAAAGTCAATATACTAATTAGCAACTCTTGAATTGTCAATTAACTTTATAATATAGAAGACAATCAATGATAATTGCATGATTTAGTATCATACATATTATATAAAACCGAATAAGTTGTTGTGATAGTGACATTTGTCATGTTTTTATTGGTTACTATATTAATTATTTTCTTTGTTTTAATTACACAATTACTGATCAATAAATATTTTGTGGTTAATGAACTAATCAAATTTGGGAGTCACATATCTACTTTTATGGTTAATCATCCAAACTAAAGTTTATTGAATAGGAAGTTAATATTAATATTTTTTATTAAATGTCAATGTTTACAATTAGCTTCCATAACATTTTATTTCATTATACATGAAACTAAGATGATAAATATATTTATCATTTATTTTATTTTTACTCTTAAATGTGAAATTTGACTTTTAGGTATAAAATCATCAAAGTTATGAACAACAACTTAATAGAAAGGCTCACTGGAGTACAAAACAAATTTGAATGTAGTATTTGTTAAAGCAATCAAACCAAAAAAGAACTTAATGATTAGAATCAAGATGACCTTAATGTATGAAGATGTATGATGTTATATACAAACATACACAAATCACAAACACATTAAGTCTCAAAAAACAATATTTATGATTAGTTAAAAATAACACCTTTAATATTAAAAACAATACATTAACTACTAAAAAAATAATACATGCCTGTGCAAAGCACGGGATTCTGACTAGTATTAGATTGATGAATGAATGTTGAATTTAATAATATGCCTAAGATAATTTATTAGGTGTCACAAAATCATATTTTTTTTATTTAAAAATTAAGCAACCAATGATAACATGACAAATGTCATCACT
Organism: Selenicereus undatus; assembly: GCA_017589665.1. Taxonomy (NCBI): domain Eukaryota; kingdom Viridiplantae; phylum Streptophyta; class Magnoliopsida; order Caryophyllales; family Cactaceae; genus Selenicereus; species Selenicereus undatus. The sequence continues at coordinate 14,134,485 of JACYFF010019584.1, forward strand.
ACGTTAACTTATTCAGTTTTATATTATATATATGATATGATGATTTGGGTATTGCGCCTAACAAATGAGACCATTGACAAATGATTTGCGTTAGGTTGGTTCACTTATTTTGTCATCGCATGAACTTAATTAAGATACTTGAAACTTGACTTATGTCATTCTTTGGATAATTGCACGGCGCATCTGATATAGGGTTAGGAATGAGTTTTATACTTGTATTTGTAATTTACTAACTTTCTTAGTAAATTTACAACTAGCCCCATATAATTTTCCATTAATTATATATATACATATACATATACATATATACAGACACACACGCACACAAATACAATACAAGTAAAAAGAAGTGTTTCAATATAAAACACAAATCTTTATAATTAAAGTAAGGAAATGGGTAAGCCCCTCAAAATGCAGGAAATAAGAATCCCTTGCTTCTGATGCTCTCCCGCCTAAAGTCCAAAATTCAAAACTGATTTCCCACCTGAACCACACCTCAGCAACTACACATCCTAAATTTGTGGAACTGTTCAGGCCCACTACTCCACCTGCACAACTCCAAATCTAAAGAACTGCTCACACCCACACCAACCTCCCCTTCACACGGAAACACACCCAAAAAGAAAACCCACGCCGCCTCCACTCTGTGAAGACCACATCAGTGCAGATTTCTCAAACAGTGAGTTTCTCACTCCAGATTGCCACTTTTCCCTTTTTCGTTCTGTTTTCTTCTTCTTTCTGTGACACCGTCATCGATACTTGCTATTGCAGATTGGGACCATTACCAGAGAGACGACATTTATTGATAAAGATTTCGGGTACAAATTTCCCAAACAGATGCCTAAAAAATTTACCTTTATGTTATTTTCTTTTAGATACGTGCTATTGCAGATTGGGACCATTACCAGAGAGACGACATTTATTGATAAAGATTCCGGGTACAAATTTTCCAAACAGATGCCTAAAAAATTTACCTTTATGTTATTTTCTTTTAGATTTATTCTGTTGTTTGCTATTGCAGATTGGGACCATTACCAGAGAGACGACATTCATTGATAAAGATTCCGGGTACAAATTTATTATGTGATTTTCTTTTAGATTTATTATGTGATTTTCTTTTAGATTTATTCTGTGATTTTCTTTTAGATTTATTCTGTTGTTTTCTATGTGAAATCAGATTTGGCAGAAGATCACTTCCAGGTATCTAATGATATGAGGTAAACTGTTACAAACTGTTACATTACACTGCATTTTAAGAATAAAGATTGGCTATCAAATACATTCATGTTGTGCACATCTACTTGCTAATGCTGATTGAGACCATTACCAGAGACAACATTCATTGCACATTCAATTCCAGGTATCTAATGATCCGACACAAACTGTTACATAGTAACTGCATTTTTAAGAATAAATATTGACTATCAAATACGAAGACCACAATTAATTATTCTGATTTTTTTTCAGGTTCGCTTGAAGATTCTGCACATTGACCTCCAGGTAAGCAATACCCTCCCCCCCTTCCCGCCTACCTACCAAAACATTTAATCGTATTTATTTGCTTCAACGTGATAATGTGTGCACCAAAACATGAGCATATTCAACTTTGAAGTTAAGGTCCGCTGAATAGAGGGGGAGGGAGACCTAAATTGACCACCAAGAATTTGAAATTAAGGACTGCAAGCTGTTGTACGTGGACTAGAACATATATGCAAACTGAACGTCAGGACTTTGAAACTTTGAAATTAAGGCTCGCTGAATAGAGGGGGAGGGAGAGACCTAATTTAAACGCATTTAAACGCATTTATTTGGTTCAACGTTATAACATGAGGACCAAAACATGAAGGTAACACCTAATGAAAAAACCCCACCCATACACAATAATTTTGACAAGATTAAATGTTGGAAAGGGTTACAACCATTCCATCCCATCAGAGACGCCGCAGAGGGGTGGCGCGTACATGCACCACCGACGAAGGAGTTGGTAACCTGCCTTCTTCCTCCTTGGCCTTCCCACACCACGGTACCGCCCATATGTCGCTGAAAAATCCGAACAGACCAAGTAACCTGCAGTATGTACAGCCATGCGCCTCCAACTCCGCCTGAGTGTGGGGTTGGCAGCGTGGGTAACACTACTTGACTCGGCTTTCGCCGACAGAGAACTTGGTGGTTGTGTTTTTTCCAGACGGCATTGCGAATGTGGTGGAGACCGAATTCCTCATTTGGGCATTAGAAAACCTAGGCCAAAACATAGTGCCATCCTCCTAAACTATGTAAAAGGATATCACCTACAGCTGAATGTATATGCTCAGAACTATTATGATGAAATGAGGCAAAGCCGAACACAACCTTGCACTTTCAATTGGCTATGAAATAGTGTTAAGTTAATCAACATACCACAAGCAAGTTAATGCACATCTAACATTTGATCTCACCCATTTATCACAACCAATAAACTGAAACCATTTAAAAATGAACCAACCTAAAATTAAGGACAGGAAAGCAACGACCCCCACCTGAATACACATGCAAACTACAGCTTAAGGGCAAGATAAAAAAAAAGGGAGAGAGAGCCAAAGACAACAAATTTCCCAAAAGAAGAGCAACATACTTCAGCTCACTAAATAGGCAAAGTGGAGGACAGAAGAATGCGAACTATCACAGTTGATATGAACTACTCACCACAATTAAATATATGAAATACTATTAAGTTAATCAATTTACCACAAGCAGGTTAATGCATATCTAACATTTGATCTCACCCATTTATCACAACCAAGAAACTGAAACCATTTAAAAATGAACCAACCTAAAATTAAGGACAAGAAAGCAACGACCCCACTTGAATACACATGCAAACTACAACTTAAGGGCAAGATAAAAAAAAAGGGAGAGAGCAAAAGACAACAAATTTTCCAAAAGAACATCAACATACTTCAGCTCACTAAATAGGCAAAGTAGAGGACAGAAGAATGAGAACTATCACAATTGATATGGACTACTCACCGCAATTAAATATATGAAATCTTTATCTTTATACTTAAAGTAAGAAAATGGGTAAGCCCCTCAAAATGCAGGAAATAAGAATCCCTTGTTTCTGATGCCCTCCCGCCTAAAGTCCAAAATTCAAAACTGATTTCCCACCTGAACCACACCTCAGCAACTACACATCCTAAATTTGTGGAACTGTTCAGGCCCACTACTCCACCTGCACAACTCCACATCTAAAGAACTGTTCACATCCACACCAACCTCCCCTTCACACGGAAACACACCCAAAAAGAAAACCCACGCTGCCTTGACATGGACTACTCACCGCATTTAAATTTATGAAATACTATTAAGTTAATCAATTTACCACAAGCAAGTTAATGCACATCTAGCATTTGATCTCACCCATTTATCGCAACCAAGAAACTGAAACTATTAAAAATGAACCAAACCAAAATTAAGAACAGGAAAGCAACAACCTCCACCTGAATACAGATGCAAACTACAACTTAAGGGGTGGATAAGAAAAGGGAGAGAGTGAAAGAGAAAATTTTTTCCAAAAGCAGAGCAACGTACTTCAGCTCATTAAATAGGCAAAGTAGAAGACAGAAGAATGAGAACTACGACAGTTGATATGAACTACTCACCGCAATTAAATATATAAAATACTATTAAGTTACTCAATTTAGCACAAGCAAGTTAATGCACATCTAACATTTGATCTC
>JACYFF010019584.1:14166531-14180645 GCA_017589665.1 Selenicereus undatus
TAATAATAATAATAATAATAATAATAATAATAATAATAATAACAATACTTTTTCTATATATATAATGACGATAGGAAAATTGAGCGTCAAATTAATAATGATAGTGTCAAAAGTTGAAGGATAATAATAATATCTACCTATACGTCGAGGGCGCATATGAAATGCTTGAATTAATAACTCAAACTATGTGTAGTGCATATATGGTGACTCAAAAACAAAAAGAAAAAGTCCAGATATGCTACTAGTTTTTTGCGTCTCCTTGTCATTGCACAAGCAACACTCAGTAGGAAGATGGAAAAGAAAGCTTGCACATTAGTCCTTGCTAATCAAAAGCACATGAAACACAAAATTACACAAACCATATGACCTTTCAACCCTACCACCACACAAATCCATGAAAGGAATGTTTCTCGGGTAGTTTGCAGGAAGCCAATCAAGGGATTCATCAAAATCAAATTTGACAGTTCTAAATCAAAAAGGTCACAATATGGGAATTCATCATTGGTAAATGGGATGTCGCATTTATCCAAGCGACATCCTTCAACCATGGTTTAGAGTAAGTTCTATTAGCCGAAGCGATAACCATAAAAAACCGAGTTAATTAGGTACTGTGAAAGTAGAATAAACTCACACATATTGAAGGCAACAATAAAGTACCCCATACAGGCACTTTGACAGAAGATCCAACCATCATGGGAGATGGAGGTCCTTGCCCAAAGTGTATTCCTTAATCATGCTCTAAATTAAAGTAGAGATTAGCCTTATGTATATAGGTGCTGGGGAGATCCAAGGAGGGAGCCCACTTCAGCCAAGGTCCATGTCAGCAAGCCCAAGTGATGTTCCATCCTAAAACGAATTGGTAATAGGAGGAGTACCCCACTTGACTTATATACCATGACCATTCTTTTCAAATTCTCGATGTGGGACTTCTTTACTCATGTGTGACATTCCCAACAATCTCCCCCTCACACATGAGTCTCTTTCACACCACGTCAACGCACAAGCTCCCCATTGAGCGGAAGCCTGTACTAAGGTGTCAAGCCACCATCAAGAGCTTATTTACTCCATCGAGCCACGCTGCAGCACACGTATTACCGCTCGATCAACACCTGTGTGTCACTTCACCAAGGTCGTCCATGGGGTCCACCATGCCACACCTTTTGTCACCTAGCCGAACGCACCATCGGCTCTGATACCACTTGTCGGGGAGATCCAAGGAGGGAACCCACTTCAACCAAGGTCCATGGCAACAAGCCCAAGTGAGGTTCCATCCTAAAACCAATTGGCAATAGGAGGAGTACCCCACTTGACGTATATACCATGTCCATTCTTTTCAAATTTTCGATGTGGGACTTCTTTACTCATGTGTGACATTCCCAACAATTCATTGTTGGGTTTATAGCCCAAATCCCTTTTACCAGCTACTTGGAATCTAAGATCATATTGTGTGTTTGAGATCTTCTATATTATGGAAACTATATTATTTTCATATTTTGGGTTGAAGATTTTATTCCTTTTTGGAAAGATGAGGTTTGGTGACCAAGATACCGTGGTGGCTAGGGTTTCCTCATCCTAGCCTTCCTGCCCCTATATAAAGGGGACATACCTAGGATCTAAAATTAACTTGATCACTCCAGTATTCATAAACACATTGAGAGGTAGAAGTACTTTGTGAGAGATTACAAGAGAGAGGTTGTAATTCTGCTCTTAGATCAAATCACTGTGGTGATTGTGATCGTGTTGTATTCTTCCTACTGATAGTGGATTGTTTTGGTGTTCTCGCCGTCCGTGGTTTTTCCCGCATTGGGTTTTCCACGTTAAATATCTTGTCTTCCTATTTCTATTTCTGTTATTCTACTTGAATTTCTGAATCTCTAACTCATCCTATCATTTTCGCTATTGTTGTTCCTCTAATATTTTCTTAACAAGTGGTATCAGAGCTTTGGTTATAGGATGTCTTCTATCATGAAGGTATATATTCAGAAATTCGATGGGGAGATTAGCTTTAATCTTGGGAAGGTGCAGATGAGAGCGGTTCTCATCCAGCACGGGCTGTGGAAGGTTCTAAAAGGACCTCATGTTAAACCTGAAAAGTTGATAGAAGAACAGTGGGATGAAGATGTAAAGAAGAGACGTGGGTCGCTGATGGAGGACGAATGGGAGGAACTGGAGCTGAAAGCGGTTTCAACCATACACCTGTGCCTGGCACCTCACGTTCTCCGAGAGGTACTTGACAAGGTAACTGCTATTGATCTTTGGACTCGGCTAGAAGAACTCTACATGACGAAGAGTCTAGCCAGCAAGATCCGATTGAAGGAAAGGTTGTACACCTTTCGTATGGCTGAAGGTACTTCTGTCCAAAAACACTTGAATGAATTTAATTCTATTCTGGTAGATTTGGAGAGTTTGGACGTTAAGATGATGATGAAGATAAGGCTATTCTACTTGTTGTGTCTCTACCTCCTTCCTACAAACACTTTAAGGAAATTATGTTATATAGTAACTCGGATACTATATCATTTGAGGATGTCAAGTCTAACCTGCTGTCTAAAGAAAAATTTGACCATGACATCCATGCTGATCCGGCTGAGGGATTAGTTGTCAGGGGTAGAACCACTGAGAAAATGGAGAACGGTAATAAGAAAAAGATCCGTTCTAAGTCAAGGAATCCTCACTCTAACAAAACCTGCCACTACTACAACAAATTGGGTTATATCCAGGCTAATTGCTGGAAATTAAAGAAAAGGAATGGGAATGAGGAAAAGGAGAAAACTACTACAGCTGATTGTGTAGTAGAGTCAGAGTCTAATGGTGATGTGTTACTTGCTACTTCTTTAGCTACCACCTCTGAAAGGCAAATAGATATTGATTGGGTTTTAGATTCTGGTTGTACTTTTCACATGTGCCCTCATAAGGACTGGTTCGTCACCTATGAGACAGTTGACACTGGGGTGGTACTTATGGGCAACAATGCTGAATGCAAAGTTGCAGGAATAGGTACGGTGCAGATTAAAACCCATGATGGGACAATTAGAACATTGTCTAAAGTGCGCCACATAACTGACATAACTCACTGTTTAATATCCTTGGGTACTCTTGAGACTAATGGTTGCAGGATTTCTATGGAAAATGGTGTCCTAAAGGTAACTAAGGGAGCCATGGTGATAATGAAGGGACTGAGGCAAGGCAGTCTCTACATTCTACAAGGAACTATAGTTACAGGCGTAGCTGTAGTTGGTACAGCAGATGACACAAAGTTATGGCACATGAGGTTGGGCCATATGAGTGAGAAAGGGATGACCATTCTAGGTAAGAAAGGTTGTCTTGGTAACGCCAATACGGGTAAGCTCGATTTTTGTGATCACTGCGTTTTTGGGAAACAAAAGAGGGTGAGTTTCTCAAAAGCAAAACACCGTACTCAGGGGATCCTCGACTACATTCATTCTGACCTGTGGGGTCCTTCAAGGGTTCCTTCTTATGGAGGTAAGCGTTACATGTTAACTTTTGTTGATGATTTCTCACGCAAGGTTTGGGTTTACTTCTTGAGACAGAAAAATAAGACATTCTCCATGTTCAAGAAGTTCAAGGCTCTGGTTGAGAACCGGATTGGGAGAAAGATCAAGAAACTTAGGACTGACAATGGTCTTGAGTTTGTTGAGTCAGAGTTTGAAGAGTTCTGCACGATAAATGGCATAGCTAGGCACAAGACTTTGGTTGGCAAACCACAGCAAAATGGGGTTGCAGAACGAATCAACATGACTCTACTGGAGAAAGCTCAATGTATGCTTTCAAATGCTAGGCTTTGGGATCGCAAAGTTTTTTGGGCAGAGGCTATTTCTACAGCCTGCTACTTGGTGAATCGTTCACTACATACCTCCATTGACTTCCAAATTCCAGAAGAAGTATGGTCAGGTAATCCTGTTGATTATTCTAGTTTAAGAATATTTGGATGTCCTGTGTATGCCCATGTGAAAAATGGGAAATTATCCCCTAGGGCTGTCAAATGTATGTTCCTTGGATATGCATCTGAGTCTAAAGGATACCGCATGTGGTGTCCTGAGTCTAAGAAAGTCATTCAGAGTAGGGATGTAACTTTCAATGAGACTGCTGTGTTATCTCCTGAAGAGGAGTTTGTTGTTTCTTCCACTGGTGCAGGTGATCAAGAAGATATCAGTGTGGAGGTAGAGATGGAGACCGTTACAGCTCAAGGTGGAGCTGTTAATCAGTCCAATAGGGAGACCCAGGTTATTGAACCTGGAACCATAAGTTCCAATCAACCTCAGGAGGAGGTTGCCCATTCTATAGCTCGTGATCGTCCTCGAAGGGCAATCAAGAGACCTGCTCGTTACAACGATGATGAGGGACTGATAGCATATGCACTTTTAGTTGCAGAGGAACTGCCTGAAGGTGTTGAACCTTCAAACTATACTGAAGCAATCACTTGCCCAAGTTCACCTAACTGGATCCTAGCTATGCAAGAGGAGATGGAGAGTCTGCAAAAGAACCGAACCTGGGAACTATGTGAACTGCCTCAAGGCCGAAGAGCCTTAACTGCCAAATGGATCTACAAGAAGAAAGAAGGAATTCCTGGAGTTGAAGATGCAAAATGGAAGGCACGGTTGGTTGTTCTTGGCTACAACCAAAGGGAAGGTATTGATTACAATGAGGTTTTCTCACCAGTTGTTAGACATACTTCTATGCGAGTGCTTCTTGCCTTTGTTACGTTATTTGACTTGGAGTTGGAGCAGCTTGATGTGAAAACAGCATTCCTGCATGGAGAGCTGGAAGAAGAAATTTACATGAGGTAACCTGAAGGGTTTGCTGTTCCTGGGAAGGAACAATTGGTGTGTAAGTTGAAAAAGTCCTTGTATGGACTCAAGCAAGCTCCTAGGCAGTGGTATAAATGTTTTGACATGTTTATGATCGATAAAGGGTATACATGCAGTAGATATGACAATTGTGTGTATTTTAAACAGTATTCTGATGGTACATTTATTTACCTACTATTGTATATCGATGATATGTTAATCGCTTCTAAGGATAAGACCTTAATTGGCATGTTGAAATCTCAACTCAGTAAGGAGTTTGAGATGAAAGACCTGGGTGCAGCAAAGAAAATACTGAGCATGGAGATCCACAGGGATCGGAAAGCAGGTAAACTGTACTTGTCTCAAGAAAGGTACCTTAAGAAAGTACTATGTAAATTCAACATGGACAACTGCAAGGCAGTTTCTACTCCACTTGCTGCACACTTCAGCTTGTCTGCGGAATGCTGCCCCCAAACAGAGGAAGACATCAGAAGAATGTCCAATGTACCTTATTCTAGTGCTGTTGGTAGTTTAATGTACGCTATGGTTTGCACCAGACCTGACTTATCACATGCTGTAAGTGTGGTAAGCAGATATATTTACAATCCTGGGAAGGATCATTGAGAAGCTGTGAAATGGATCCTTCGATATGTGAAGGGTACTATAGGGAAGGGGTTGGTGTTTGATAGAAACAAACTTGTTACATCTGATGTTGTAGGCTTTGTTGATTCTGATTATGCTGGTGATTTGGATAAGAGGAGGTCCATATTTGGGTATATCTTCACAATGTGTGCAGGTGCTATCTCTTGGAAAGCATCGTTGCAATCTATTGCAGTCTTATCTACCACAGAAGCTGAATACATTGCTACTACTGAAGGGGTGAAGGAGGCTACCTGGTTGAGGGGCCTTGTGATCGAGCTCGGAGTCCCACAAGCTACTACTGTGGTATTTTCTGATAGTCAGAGTGTCATCCACCTAACTAAAAATGATGCCTATCACTCGAAGACCAAGCATATTAGTGTGAAATATCACTACGTCAGAGACACAGTTGCTGTAGGAGAAGTAACAGTGAAGAAGGTTCACACGTCAGAAAATCCTGCAGACATGTTAACCATGCCTCTACCGTTGGCTAAGTTCGAGCATTGCTTGGACTTAGTAGGGATCGACAGCCACTAAGCGCCCTTCGGGGCATTGCCCCTTTTGAGGGGCATCACCCTTTGGGGTGCGATGACGGTGATCGAGGGATGGTGTTGGATTTTGGTCCAAGGTGGAGATTGTTGGGTTTATGACCCAAATCCCTTTTACCGGCTACTTGGAATCTAAGATCATATTGTGTGTTTCAGATCTTCTATATTATGGAAATTATATTATTTTCATATTTTGGGTTGAAGATTTTCTTCCTTTTTGGAAAGATGAGGTTTGGTGACCAAGATACCGTGGTGGCTAGGGTTTCCTCATCCTAGCTTTCCTGCCCCTATATAAAGGGGACGTACCTAGGATCTAAAATTAACTTGATCACTCCAGTATTCATAAACACATTGAGAGGTAGAAGTACTTTGTGAGAGATTACAAGAGAGAGGTTGTAATTATGCTCTTAGATTAAATCACTGTGGTGATTGTGATCGTGTTGTATTCTTCCTACTCATAGTGGATTGTTTTGGTGCTGTCACCATCCGTGGTTTTTCCCGCATTGGGTTTTCCACGTTAAATCTCTTGTCTTCTTATTTCTGGTTCTGTTATTCTACTTGAATTTCTGAATTTCTAACTCATCCTATCGCTTCCGCTATTGTTGTTGCTCTAATATTTTCCTAACAATAGGAAAGAAATCTTGTAGCTTGGATAGCAAAATTTGGGTTCATATTCAATTCACTTTTTTATGGATTTCAGTTCTGCATATTGACCTTGTTTAGATAGAAAATTTGAGAGAAGCATTATCTATGATGCATTACTTACATTTCATTTTTAAAAAGTTAAAAAAAGAGACATAGAAAAGAAACTAAGTAACACAAGGAAATTATTGAAAAGATCGCCTTGCAACGAGTGACTCTGAGATTGCTAATGTAAACTAGTGCATAACAAAATTGACAAAGTTGGATGCGAATCTGACATAAAATTGGATGCAACTATAAAATTGCAAAAAATGTTATCACAAAGGACCGATTAAAGTCGATTGTTTTCAAAATCTATGAGAGAATGTTGCAATTAAGGGTGTCAATGAGTCTAGCCAAGCTCAACCCGTCTAAGCTCTAGCTTAGCTCGAGCTCAGGTCGAATCTCGCCATCCTTGTAAAGTCTAAGCTCGGGCTTAGGCTCAAATGCACAGTGCATGACTCGGAGCTTAGCTCAGTTTCGCTCGGTATTCTGTCTTTGTTTGTTTTTTTCTGGATTAAAAGCTCCCAAATATAATGCTAATATCATAGCTAAATCCTAGATTTTTACATTAGACAAAAGAAATATTGATCGCAATAAAATTCTATTGATTCTAAACGTAATTTCATACTTTCCACACATGCACAAAAGAAAAAAATAAACTATTTAAGCTATACCGAGCCAAATTATGCTTAGCTGAGATCAACTTGGTATATTTTCAAGCCGGTTCGGGATTAAGCCCAGCGTCACCGTTTGTAGTTACCATTGGGTAATCTTCTACCTCGGCATAAAGTTCTTCTCCAATTATGCGGCGAGGAGGACCCCCTGTAACAATTCTGTGTTTTCTAAATACTGTTCTATTTTTTCTAAACGTATGATTCCTTGGTTAAAAACACTGATGACAATCAAACCATGAAAATTTATCTCCATTCTTTAGTCTCAAAGTCTTTTGTTGTTTCATACATACAGGACATGCCAATTGTCCATTAGTACTCCACCCAGATAACATTCCATATGTCGGGAAGTCATTGATAGTCCACATAAGTGCAGCCTTCATCTAAAATATTTACCCCATAGAAATGTCATATGTTTCGATTCCAACATCCCAAAACTCCTTCAACTCATCAATAAACATACATCTATTTTGTTCTTTCAATTTTTAGTTCAGGGGATTGCACAAGTGAGGAACATAAATGGTGTGTTCATACACATTTCAGGGGAAATGTTATAAGGTGTAACTACCACCGGTCAAATAGATAAGATCTGGAAGACAAAGTGTAAGGATTAAATCCATTAGCACATAAGTCAAGCATCACATTTTGAGGCTCTGCAGCAAAATCAGGGTACTTGTTATCGAAATGTTTCCATGCTGCACCATCTGATGGATGACATAAAACACCGTCCTCACGTCGACGTTTATAATGCAATCTCATGTGCTCTACAGTACTTCTTGATGCATACAACCTCTAAAGTCGAGATTTTAACGACAAGTAATGCATCCTTGAGTATGACAATGGATTTTGATTCCTTTGCTGTGACCTTTTCCCCTTCCATCTTGAATGCCAACTAAACTTGCATGCATCCAGGTTTGCGTCCTCTTTAAAAAAATAACATGCAACCTTACAACAACAGTCAATGTGTAGCACATCGTTACCGAGATCTTTAACAACCTTCTTCGTTTGCTCGTAGTTGTTTGGCACGCAGTTGTTCGGTGGATACATCTCTTTCATTAGTTGAACAATTTCATTGAAACAGTTTTGCAACATGTTATAATCAGATTTGATACTCAACAGTATCATAGCAGCAGAGAGCTCACTATGGGTGGAATAACTATCATATAAGGGTTGTTGAGCGACTTGAACCATATTATAAAATAATTCTTAGCAAGTGCTTGACTTCTCCTCCCTTATATTTTGATTTGCCATTATAGCATCACCACCCATGTACTCCATACGATCTACGTAGGATTCATTGTAGTCAGTATTAATAATACTTGAACCTCCAGTTTCGGGAATTTTACTATTTGAATACCCAAAATCATATTGCTAAGGCTCTACTTCTCCATGACTTATCCAAAACCAATACCCTTTCACAAAACCCTTATACATAAGGTGCATCTTGATCTCATCAGGTGTTAAATATACCCTATTTTTGCATTTAGCACAAGGACATTTATACTTTTTCTCATTCAGAAACTCTGTCTGCCTACATGCAAATTTATCAAATTGATTTACTCCATTTAGAAATCCTTATATATAACTACTACGATTAGACAATAATCTATTATACATCCACCTACGATGTGGATATGACCATTCATATTTTACTCAAACAATAATAACCACATAAGTGATTAGATAAGAATTAATTTTAATTTAAATAATAATAATTAGATAAATTACTCAATTATGTATTACATATATTTACTTATAAACTTCTAGAAATATACTTATATTCTTACGAATTTCAAAAAACTAATAATTCATCCAAACTTGAGCATTTCATTCCACCAACATATCAAATTTTAACTTAAAATTACCAAGCCTAAACCTAAATTATATTGGCTAAAATCTTGAAACAAATTAAAGTAATAACTTCCCACAAATGTCATATTTCAATAAAATTATGAAGTAAAGCATTTCATTCCCCCAACAAATCAAATTTTAACTTCAAATTACCAAACCTAAACCTAAATTACATTGGAAAAAATCTTGAAACAAATTAGAGTAATAACTTCATACAAATATTACATTTCAACAAAATTATAAACTAAAGCATTTCATTCCACCAACTACACCAGATTTTAACTTCAAATTACTAGACCTAAACCATAAATTGCATTGAGCAAAATCTTGAAACAAATTAGAGCAAAAACTTCACATAAATATCATATTTCAACAAAAATATGTACTAAATATGAAATTTTAACAATGTAATATAAAAATTTGTAGAAATTAAAGCTAGTTGAAGTGAGAAAATTACCTTAATTTCATTAAAAGCAACTGGTAATTAGCGGCTATAGGTAGCGGCTGGCAACGAGGGCTGCCGACACCAGTCGAACGGGCGAACGACGGTCGTGGGGGTTGGCAGAGCTCTTGACGACACTCTCTCTCTATTTCAGCTGTTTCGGGAGCAATTGGTTTGAAGAACCAGATCTGGTTCATTTAAATGGGTGAGCGATGGACGGGCAATGGAATTTTCGTGGGCCAGTGCCGAATTTTTTAAAAAAACATATGGCAACGGCATATCCGTCGCCACCAAAAATTTTGTTTTACTGGCAACCGAAATTCTGTAGCCAGTTTGAAATAAATTAAATTTTTATTTCCCTAGCGATGGAATTACTTATCGGTCGTCAATTTCATCGCTCATTCCGAGTTATTTCTAGCTAATACATTTTTTCCGTCGCTTATTCCGTCGTTATTGTGTACTTTTTAGTAATGAACCCGATGGCTCAGGAAGCTAGCTTGATTTTGTTACATCCCTAGTTACAACTATTAGAAAACAAGTATCCTTATACCAAATTCAAGCTCTCATGTTTTGTTTGTGAATATATTAGACTAAAAAGAGTTCTACATATTTGACATTTGCTATAAAAAAATTAGTTCTTGTATCACATAAGTAGTTGTGTGGTTTGTTTAGAATAATCGAACTTCAATTAGTAAAAATACTGTATAACTTATTAAAATAAGGTACTTCACATCCAGTTTCGCTTACTAAATATATTGTACATATCACTAGAGTTGAGATACATTTTTAGTTAGCAATATGAATGACACTTCAGTGAGCTAACAAATCAATGTGTCATGTGCGCTCAGGTTTCACTTACTAAAATTGTTGTACAGTTCACTAAAAGTACGATACAACTCACTAAAATATTTGCATTGACTCTAGATACATTTTTAGTGAGCAATATCAAGACATTTTTAGTTTTGCCGCTAATTACTAACACCTGCTCACTAATATATATGTTATTAGTCACTAATTGATGCAATAATACTTTCAAGTGTACAACAGTACAGTGTACCCTAAATAATGTTCACTAATACATACAACATTATATTACTCACTAATTTATACAATCATCTACTCAAGTCCATTTCTTCTGCAATGTAAGCGTCAATAGACAATATAATTTGGCAGTACCTTGCATAGATACATCCGATAAAACGATATAAGTTTCTATCAAAATATTTTTTGTAAAATAGTCCATTTCCAGCAGAAAAAAAAAGGGAATTATGTTGAGGATGTTTCTTCCTAATTTTCTTAGGTAATAAGAGCATGTTTGGCCTAATTTATGAATAACTGCTTTTATTTTTCAGAAGTAATTTTTTCAAAAATTGTTTTTGTAGAAATTAGAAAGTGTTTGGCCTAATTTATAGTAGAATTGTTTTTGAAATAATTGAATTGTTTGGCCTACTTTTTGTGAAACTATTGTTTTTGTTTTTAATTTTTTTTACATTTTCTATTTTGGTCTTGAGAAATATCAAATTATCCATTGCAAATAGTAACACGTATTTCTGACCTTTTTTCGGATTTGATAGATGAAGAGGAGAAATAGCCTGCCATTGCTCAAAGCCTAAGTTGTGAAGAAAATTAATTAAATACTTTACTTTTGTTTTACATTAGCATTTGTTTGTTTGTTAGCTACTGAATATGTCTTGTCAGAAAAACTAATAATCTTGAAATCACTTTCTCTCTTTCTCCACTTTCTCTCTGCATATGTTTTTGTGTTCCACTTCATTGTTTGAAATCAATTTTTCGATGAATGAATTGATCATTATAAAAAAAAATTAGCTAACTCTTCTGCATTTAAATTAGCAAATGGCATGGAAAATTGAGATATATGGCTTTAACATGGATGATTAGGGATCCAAAACTCAAAGTAAGAACAGAATTGGTAATTAATGGTAACACAAATAAGCAAGATGAAAATTAGTATAGAAGTCACAGTGGGATTGTTTTCTATTGGGATACGATTAGATGGGGGGGTGGAGAGAGAGATATGTCGCATATTTGGGTAGAATATGTTGCATATGTACGTGTGAAATATATGGGTATTGGGTGGAAATTTGTTTGATTCTTAAGGGCATATTAGTGTAAATGCAAATAATATTTGAATGTCCTCCGTAAATAATACTTAAGTGTCCCCCATATTATAAGACATGTTCCACGAAAATTTATAATCAAAAGCAGCAAATTGCTGCTTCTATTTTTGGGGGCAGTTTCTTTCAAAAATGTTTTTCAAAAACAATTTTTAGTTTTTAAAAAAATAAGTGTTTGACCTAATTAGTATTTTTGTGGTCTAAAAACACTATCAAAAGTTAGGCCAAACAAGTACTAAATAAAGAAAAGGAATGCAAATCTTTGACATCGTATGTTGACATGATTTATCACGATGGTCAGGTTTCCACCACAGGGCCCACTCGGACGGCTGCTGAAAATAAATCTGCAATAATTCAAATAAAACACTGTTTATAAATGGACTGAATTTATGGACTGTTTTCTATCAGGAAATTGCAGGTAAATTGCAAACGTCTCTGTCTCTCCCTGATCACTTTCTTTATTATAATCTAAAAACATGCGCTCAATAAAAAATTAAAGTAAAATAAAATAAAATAGGAGTGACTGAGGGACAAGTGGACAACCGGACAAGATGTAAATATGTGGCACGTCTGATGATCTGATCCTCCCCGCCACTCTTCACTGTATTCCGGGATACGTGAAGACAAATGATGCAAGTCCCACTCTTTGATAACTAAGAAACAGGTTGGGAAAACTGACCCAAGACCCGACTTTTTATTTTATTTGTCTTGTGGTTGGGAAAGCAGGTTGTTTTTGATAAATAAGAAAGAAACAGATTGATAAACAAAATACATTTTCAATTACCAATTTTAAATATGACAAATATAAAGTTAGACATTAACACCGGAGTTTAAATAAAAATTTAATCATTTTCTTTCTTTTTTTATTTTTTAAGATATAATTTGGTATTGGACTTACAAATAAGACCATTGACAAATGGTTTTCGTTAGTGTTGGAATATAAAAGTGGATATTGTCTCACATTGATAAAATTCAAAGAATATAATAGTAGGTGTTGTCTCTCATTGATGAAATTAAAGAGCATGACCTTGTACATAAACTTGTGAGTTACTCCACCCATTGTCAATTGAATTTTGGGTTGGAACTTTATTGGAGTTTATATATATAACTCTTTATTGAAGACCCTATTGATATAAAAATTTAACATGATATCAGAGCAGGTTGCTCGATCTTGATTTATCACCGTCCCCATTTGATTAAAATTATGTGCACGTGTTCGACCTTATTAGCAGCCCACATGTGATGGAGCGTGTTGGAGTATGAAAGTAGGTATTGTAACACATTGATAAAATTCAAAGAATATGATAATAAGTGTTGTCCCACATTGATGAAATTAAAGATAAACTTGTGAGTTACTCCACCTATTGCCAATTGGTTTTGGGTTGGAACCTCATTGGAACCTATATATATATGACTCTTTATTGAAGGCCCTATTGATATAAAAATTTAACAGTTAAGTTGGTCCAATTATTTTGTCATCGCATTAACTGAATTGAGATGATTAAAACTTGACTTAACGACACATAATCCTTTAAATAATTGCATGGTACATCTGATATAGGGTTAGGGACGAGTTGTATACTTGTATTTATAATTTACTAACTTTCTTCGTAAATTTAGAATTAATCCCATATAATTCTCCACCAATTGTGTGTGTGTGTGTGTGTGTGTGTGTGTGTGTGTGTGTGTATATATATGTGTGTGTGTGTGTGTGTGTGTGTGTGTGTGTGTAATCAATTAATCATTAACTTATGAATTAAAAGAGAAATTTAGAATAAATGGATTTGTCTAATTAAATTAATTTTATCTTTTAAATACAATTTAAGAGTAAAAAACTAAAGATAGCTATATTGAAAACATACAATGATTTGAAATTAACTCAACTTGATTTATACAATTATACCCGATTCGATTTACACCTGATCTGATATTGACCATAACATTGAACTGAATCCCATTCGGTCCAAATTACACTTGACCAATACTCTATCCGAGATGGGCTATTGTAGATAACTCGAAACAGACTTAACCCGAACTCCACCCGATCCGAACCCGTACCGGCCCAAACATGGTACCTGTAAGTGACTTGAACCCGAACTAAACCCGAACCGAACTGAACCCGACCCAAACATGGTTGACCCGAAAGTGACCCAAACCCGAACTTCACCCGAACCCGAACCCGAACATAATTGAAAGTGACCCGAACCAAACTAAGACTTGATCCGTACTCGATCCGAATGATCCATTTGCTAGGTTTACTTGAGATTATGATGTTTTAGAAAATAATAGTAATAATAATAATAATAATAATAATAATAATAATAATAATAATAATA
>JACYFF010019584.1:14204265-14240965 GCA_017589665.1 Selenicereus undatus
AAAGGGGATATGTGCATACCTATATTCATAGCAGGAGGCAGAGCATATTGAAGTAGAAGAACAAACAAGAACAAGGGATCAACTGGGACAAGACGAAAATGAATGGCTCCTTTGACGATAACAATGCCCAAAAGAGGGAGAATTATGTACCGCACTGCCATTATGCCCATCACTACTCGGAGCTTCATACTGCTGCCCTTTAAGCCTGAAATAATTAAACATTGATTAGATTAGATACTTCCTGTAAAATCTCATCAATTGCCAGCTTGATTAATTAAGCGTGGAGAATTTGAAAGATTGTTTTTGGTTGAGTTAGTACCTCGAAGAAGATTTGCTCCGACTATTAACGTCTGAGTTGGGACTGATGCTTCTCTGCATATATTTAGAAGGCCTTCATTATGGAGAGCTTATTGCAACTTAAGATGACCAGGCTTGTATGTGTGATTACGCTAAGCAATGTGCAGATGACTGAAGGTAATAGATTTTAGACACGACATACCCAATCATATAAACGGAGTCTTGAACGACATGAAGAGGAGCGTTTCTATCAATAAGCAGATTTCGGAGTGGAGGAATCATCCCAACCATGAACCCAACAATCTGCCCTACATTTACATGATGCCTAATTCAGTAAATGTGCTAACTTCAAATTAATACATAATTAAAATGTAAAAAGGGTAATGCATGGAGAGGTTACCGCTGCAATAGTTGAAGGTGACAACAAGGCATCCAGATTGGTCTTTTCGGCAAATTTTATGATGCATTGCGCTATCCTACGTGACAGTGGAATCTGCCAACAAAATTAAGGATGACTAACATTATCAGAGCTAACAAAATTGTCTTTAGAGAACCCATCTCATTGTGAGATAAGGGCTTCCATAACCATCAAAAGTGAAAGAAAAATCAAGTAATTATTTCAACCTTTGTCATTGAATTTGAGGAAGAAACCAAGATTTGACTCCCGGGTGCTTCGAAAGAACACTCTGTGGACGAAAGCAAGAGGGGTACTGATATGTCTAGTCGTGTCTCTTCATTGGAGTCTTGATCATTAAGCAGGCCAGACGAATCTGCCTGTGGTTTTTCTTGAGTCTTGGTTGAAGATACGCGGATGATGTAGTAAGTATAAGACCACATGAGTACAGATCCCAACTGGACATTCGTACACAACATTATATTGATAAAATGAGTTGATTGATCAGTGATATTGAGCAACTAGAGCAGAAGGAACGCATGGGAGAGTGGGGGATGTCTATTAGTTCAGTATTAGTTCAGTAGTCACACACCGCCATAGAAAATGAAGCGTAAGCCAGACCATATGTGCGGCACGTTCCAGCTGCTCCGAAGGGGCTGCCTTTCTCGTCGCAAATTGCAGGGACAATGATGATAGGAAGGCTCCCCAAGTTGCCTATATATGTGTCAAGCCGCCAATCATGCAGTATGAGTTAGGATGGAAATAAAAACCTATCCACAATTCAGTGGTACAATCTGCATTAATTTTTCTTTCAGCTTTATTTTATTCAGGAACTAATTCAATAGAAACTTTACATTGATAGCTAAAAATCAATGAAATGTACGTACTATATATATATGTTGCACAACGTATCCTGTTAAGCAGAGAAAATTCTGAGTTTCTTCGTTCACTTTTTTTATTTGAAAATATATCCAATTATTTGGAGAGCCAAACATGGAAGGCAAAACATTAGGGGGATGATTAAAGACATATTTAAGTACAATTTATGGTTAATTTATAATAAAATTATTGGAATATCAAATGCATATTGATTATTTTTATTTTAAAAAAATAGATAAAATTGTCGGGTCTAATTAATTAGACTATAAGATACTACCTTATTCTTGAACCCTGTATATGTTGCACGGATTTATAAACGTTTAGCATACTCTTCCCCCCCCCCCTTTTGGCACTATTAATATCATTAAAAATTCTCCTATTCTAATGATAAACTAAATCCTAATTATTCTAAATATTATGTTAATTATCGTATAAATTAATATATTTTCCTTTCATTTTTTATTTCAAAAATTAGCAATTATTGTGCTTAAGATCATTGGTTACATATTTCTTTAATTAGTAAGAGGTGGGTACAACATAAAATTTGATGATTATTTGTACACAATAAAAAATTTTGGTAATTTTTTTTCAAAACTTTGTACAGTATGGTGATTTCGTGGAACTTTGAATTAAAGTTGAGTGATTTCTAAATTTTTTTTTGTATACTCTACACCTATGAATGCCCTTTAAACTTACAATATGTATGTCCTATAATATAAGATCTCCGTTGTCTTGCATAATAATTCCGTACGTAGGTGTTGGGATTTGCACTTGGGACCCTTGCTTCAAGAGGTTTGAATACTATGTTCAAGGACCAACTAAATGTTTAGGAAATAGTAAATGGAGAAAATTTAAGATGGAAGAGCTCTATCCTTTTATAGATCAACAATAGCTCAACTCTAGTAAAACAGGAGCTCAAAGACCAAAAAAGAAAAAAGGAAAAATCCTTGAACTGTTGAAGGCATACGAGAGGTTTCATAACCAATGATCTCTGGACACCTGTTATCTTGAACCGGGCAATATCAAGAGGGTGTGAAAGCAAAAGATGACACACACAACAAAGCTAGCTAGAGTTGGTCGAGTTGATGCCATCATGGACATTGAGATATTGTAATCTCTTCCATGTCTCACCCACCTCATATCAAGCCCTTAACTCTACATCAAATTGCACTAATTACTGTAACAAGGCTGATAACTATAGCAGCGTAGTTGTACCTGCAGAACATGAACCGATGACGAGGCCCTTAAGATGCCTTGGAGATCTTGTAAGTTTTATAAGTAGCCATCCCAATGCTGAGCCAATTACAAATGTTATCAGGATGTTCACGGGCATAAACCACCTACACAAAAGAGATCCAACGAGCAGCAAGAAAGAGAGGCAAAAAATTACAAACAAGGCCAGCACTAGTAAGATCATTATTGGCATGAACAAGACAGAAAACTCACAGGGTAAGAAAGCTATTGACTGTGATTGTTTTGGCTAAGTTGCTAGCTACAAGCGCTGGGTTAAAGACGAAAAACACCAACTGAAAAGAAGTAACATAGTGAGAATAGAGAAGTAGTTTAGATCATATGATGTATGTTTCTGTGCACAACACTATTGATGTAATAAGCAACAAAGGGTTAGGTACCGACTTTGTTTGAGTGCACACGGGCAATTTCTCCAAGGATACTGAAGCGATCAAAAGCAAGAAACAAGCCAAGAGCAGTGATCAAGAGGACCTTCAACACTGGCATTGAAGCTATCACAAACAGACCTAGTAACTCCATTTCTTTCTCTCTCGTTTGCTCTTTTTTTTTTTTTTTGGTTTTTTGGCCCCTCCCCTTTGATGAATACAGAAGAATCAGAAATTGATCAATAATGAAATAATTACCCCAAATTTAAAGGAAGTACTGTGATGACAAAATGAATGCTAGCTCGTGTCTTATAGTGCTTCTGTGCTTGAGTATCCGTATACGGCAGAGATAATGGCCAGGGAATGGGTCACTTGAGTCAGGCTGCTAAATTCAAACGTTTTAGTTCCTTGTCCTCTAACCAAACATTTCTAACGATTTAGAGTTTACATTAATGCAGGTTGGTTCAAGTAGATTGATACTAATTTTTCTTAGTAAATGTTTAAAGTTTGAATCATGTGAATGGAAAAAAATTCTGATTAGAAAGGCCCGTCCATATGATCAATAGTGTTAGGATCGAAGAAGATGAAATTGGATATAACAGAAAATATCACGAAATATGATAATAATCAAGAAAATAAAATCAACACCACAGCACCACAATTTACATAGAAAAAAAAACTAGAGTTGGGTAACGGGTCGGTTCGAATCGCCCCATTTAATGAACGGATCAATTTCTTGTCAACCGTGAAAATAGTTTAGATTTACTCAAAATTAAAAAATAAAATGTATTCAAACTAAATGATCAAATCATGTTGACTTCGGGTCAAAATCGATTTGGTTCGTGTCGGGTTTGTGTTTCTTTCAATAACTTTAGGTCGGGTTCGGATCGAGTTATCATGTTGCATTAGACTTTCCCAATTCTAGGAAAAACCACAAACGGCGATGATCAGAAAATTTACTATGAGATTGGAGAGTACAAATTTGACCTCAAAACAATATGCTTGAGTAAGAGATGTAGTAGGTGATTACAAATTCACTCAAAATACCTTCACAAAAGAGAAAAATAGTGAATAATTTTTGGTGTGGAAGAATAATGGTGATGAAGATTCTTGATGATAGGATGATCAAGCTTGATGATGAGATGATGAAGCTTGATGGAGATAAAGCCCTGATATATAGCAGCTCACTAATAGCCTTCGCAATTAATCTGCATTAATCTGAATTAAGCTTTGTAATAAATGTTAAAAAACAAAACAGAAAAATCTGCCAAAAAGTCACCAGATTGCCACGGACTGTTACCCAGATTGTCATGGACCGTGGACCTGGCCACCTGACCGGATGAAAACCAAGCTGGTTAATGCAAGTCAAAGCATGCAGAATTCAAGTTGGACCTCGCTGCTTCGTGTTGGGAGAGGAAGTTGCTATTGGCACTGAGCCGCATCTGGTGAAGGAAACCCAAGCGCTAGCTCGGTCAGCGTGGGTCAAGCAAAGCAGGGAACAAGCCCCTGCTGGACCTTGCTCAACATGAGCTGTGCATCCACTAGACCAAGTTGAAGTCCTTTTCCTGTTTTTTATTCCTTCCTCTGCCTAGTCTTAGCCCAATCAACCAAAGGTGGCTAATATTCTTGGGTCATACCTCAATAATCTCCACATTGAACCAAAAATTTTCAATAACCGATATTGCCATGGAAGCCCGAAGGGTAAAGCCCCATAGGGTGAAGCTCCGAAGGGCTATTATCAGCTGTGAACATCGACTAAATTCAAGCAATGCTTGAACTTAGTAATAGAAAGTGGTTTGGTAAGCATATCTGCGGGATTATTAGATAATTTTCTTCACAACAATTTCCCCTACAACAATAATATTTCAAATAAAATGGCGCTTGACACTGATATGTTTGGTCTTGGGATGATAAGCATCATTCTTGATAAGATGAATTGCACTTTGGCTATCAGAAAGTACAATAGTAGTTCCTTATGCAATACCGAACTCAATAAGAAGACCTTGAAATCATATAACTTCTTTGACACCTTCAATTAGAGCTACATACTCGGCTTGAGTAGCAGATAAAGCTAAAATAGATTATAAGGATACTTTACAAGAGATAGCTCCGACACATAAAGTAAATATGTAACCAGAAATAGAACGCCTATGGTCAAGATCACTACCATGATCAGAATCAACATATCCAATAGCATCAAGAGTTGTAAACTTGAGCTTATTAAATACCAAACACCTATCAAGAGAACCCTTCACATAACGAAGAATTCATTTAATAGCAACCCAATGATCCTTACTAGGATTATGTGTAAAGTGACTCACAACACTAACCATATGGGATAAACCAAGTCTAGTGCACACCATAGCATATATAAGACTATCAACTGCACGAGAATTGAATGAGGCATCTTCGTAATTTCCTCCTCAGTTTTAGAACAAGAATCAAATGACAACTTGAAATGAGTAGCTAAGGCACTACTAAAAATTCGCCTTATTCCAAATGGATTTTTTGAGGGACTTTTTTCTGACAGTTTCCTACAGATTCCAACGGAATTTCCGTCTAAAAATAAAATTAAAAAGTTTTTTTCGCCTCCAATTAAATGGAGAGAAAATTCAAATTTTTTTGAATATTTCAACGGAAAAATCCGTCGGAATTTCGTCAAAAAAAAATAACTTTTTTATTCCGATGGAATATTCCTTTGGAAACTCTATTATAAATTTCGCTCTTTGCTTCATTTTTTGGTACTCGTTCCACAAAGTATAGAGAACGAGAGAGAGGGAGTAATGCACCGCCGCTTGTTATCGCCCCCACCGCCGTCACCTCCTCCCGCCGTCATTTATCGTTGACTTTTTGAGAAGGTTTTTTCATGTGTAATTTATACAAATTTGTAGTGAATTATATATATACGTTGATTTTAATAATTTATATAATTACCTTGTATGTAATTACATAAATTTGATAGTTTATATAGTTAGTTTGCTATGTTGATGTTGCTTTATTAAGTTGATAATTTGTTCTCAATTTTGTACTTTAATATGTTGTTAAATAATTTAATGTTAATATCAATTTAACGTCAATAATAAGAATTTATTGTGTATTAGATACATTGAAAAATATTTTTATAGATAGTATACTATATATTTTTATCGTTTTTAAATAAAATTTACAAATGCCGACGGAATTCCGACAGATTTCGACGGAAATCACAACGAACTTTTTCAAATTTTAAAATTTTGAAATTCCGAAGGCTAGTGTGATTTCGTCGGCGATCGATGGAATTTTTCCGTCGGAATTCCATCAAAAAATCCTCCAACGGATTGTGTTTGTTCTTCAGAAAGGCTTCCTGACGAGTCGTATTCCGACGTCCTTCGTCGGCCGAAAATGACGTTGGAAAATTCAGATTCTGAAGGAAAAATTTTCTTTTTCGATCGGAAAATCTATTGGAAAAACGATTTTTTTTAGTAGTGAGGGAATAGTGATTGACCTACAATCACTCATATTGAACTTGTCTAGTACTTTTTCAAGATACTTCTTTTAAGATAGATAGGGCTTATGGGCCTTGTGATTCTTACATGTCTCCATACCAAGAATCTTCTTAGCTGCACCAAAGTACTTCATTTTAAACTCATCACTAAGTTGAGATTTCAACTTGTTGATCAAGGACTTGTCCTTAGAAACAATGAGCATGTCATCAATATATAATAGCAAATAAATGCCTTCATATTGCTGAAAATAGATACAATTATCATAATCCATCGTGTATAACCTTATCCAATCATAGAAGCACCAAACCTTTTATACCATTGCCGCAAAGCTTGTTTAAAGCCACATAACAACTTCTTCAAGAGGCACATAAGATTCTCCTTGCTCGGAGCCACAAATCCCTCGGGCATGCTTCATATAGATCTCTTCCTCCAACTCACCATGGAGGAACATCGAGTTGCTCCTACTGCAAGTCAAATAAAGGAACTAACACAAGTAGTACTCTAATGGAAATATGACGAACAACAGGAGAGAATACTTCATTAAAGTCAATACCTTCCTTTTGGTTGTAACCACAAACATCCAAATGTTGTTGACTTTCTAGGGAAGTGAAACTGAAAAGGAAAACCTCAAGCATACGATATCGTTCGTAGTACTTTGACGGTCGATCCACAGGGACGATGCTGAGATTATGGTAATTTAAAGGTGAGGATTAACTAATTAACCTACGCTAAACTAACCTTTCAAAGTGAACTATGGCTACACAATAAACATAAACATTCAACATCATCAATTTATAACACTAACCACAAACCTATTCAAACCAATTAAAATACGAAAAGACGGAGCAGCAAATAAGCTCTAAACATCAGAAAACCAGATTCAATTTAAAAGCATAATCAACTAAACCATCCAAGCTACTAAAATCTGGAACAAACTAAACAATCTTCATCATGATCAGCATAATCAAACCCAGCAGCAACAGACTAATTTAATTCAACTAAACAAACAAGGGGCAGGTTTCAGGGATAACCCACAGACATCAGGATCGGAATCATCATCAAGTAACCAAATTCTTCAACATCCAGATTTAACTAATCACCACCCTACATTGTTATGAAATGGTAACTGAAGAGATTGAAAGAGCAGAGAGCAAACCGAAGCAATAGCAAGGAGATAGAGTTGTAATTCGATCAACTGGAGTGACCCAATCCTCCACTTCACACTAACATTTCGAACAGGACTAAAACCAAGAAAACCTAATCTCAGTGTCCTTGCTTTGCAGCTCAGCTGGTGACCACCATCAATGGCGAAACCGCCATTGATGAGTTCAACATAATCGAACCAAAGCACGGGAGGGGGAAATCGAAATTACTTGAGTGAAATTGCAACCAATTCTCACAAAATCAAACTAAAACCATGAATTACTACTAGCAAACTCCAAATTCAGTGTGTTTACATGAAATTCGAACCCTAAAACTAATCTAAAACCTAACCCTAATTCGAAATAAACCCTGAAATACGAAAACGAAAACGAGAAAAACGAAATTAAACCAGACTAAACCTAAAACGGAATTTAAACCCTAATCTAACCCTAAAATTACCTAGCTAAATTACCTCCCTTCAATAGCGTCTGCATCCTCTTTATACCCGACCCAGCTTCGATTCTTCATCGTTCGATGCGTGGGTGCCGTGGACGATGGAGATAAAGGACAACTGTGGTGGTGTGCTGGCGTTGGCAGCGCAACTTGCGGGTGGTGGGTTGGTGTTTCGAAGAGAGAGATGGGGTAGAGAGAGAAAACCTAGACGAAGAAGATGGAGAAGGAGCAGATGGTTTCGGTAATTCGATTATGTGGGTGGGTCAAAGCACGACAACGCGAGGAGAGAGAGCGTGAAGGGGGGTAACTAAAAGGCTGAACTGGGTTTGCTTTAAAACCATGAACCGGGGGTTTTTTTTATCAGCATTGAACCGGATGGTCCGATTTTTTTTCTAATTGCTGGACCGGTTTTCTTTTTCTTCAATTCTCCTTGGTCAGTTCTCTTGAGCCCATTTTTAAAACCCAACAATTTTTTGCCATTTTCTACCATTTTTGGCCATTTATTCGAAATTATTCAAAACCTGCAAAATAAAATAAAATAAATTAAAAACCTTAAAAATACGATTAAAACGAGCATAAAACAGACATAAAAGTACCTTAAAAATAGCACATTTTTTGTTCGAACACCAAACATGCTTTCCATCTTGCATCTTTAACCCAGGGATGTCTTCTTTGCGCTTGTAGATCCATTTTGTAGTCAAGGCACAACGACCTTAAGGAAGTTCACATAACTTCCAGGTCCCATTTTTGTGCATACTCTCCATTTCTTCATGCATTTCCATGAACCAATTTGAGGATTTATGTAACACCCCCAGCCCCTAGGGCTGAAAGCGTTACGTTTTCCTAACTTCTTACTTAAATTCTGGGACGAAACGGACAACATTTCCCCTGAAAACTGAACGTTCCCAGGCTAAACGCCTTACAAAAGTCCCTGTAAATCAACGGAAGCGTAAACATTTAAAACCTAACTCAACGGCCACACGCCGGAGTTCATAACTCGACGAGCCACCCGCTCGGAGTATACCAAACAGAATAGTTCATTAATACAGAAACAGTAAGAGATACAACTCAACGGTTCACACACAACCGGAGTATGGGGTTTACATCCCAAACATAACCAACTTCAATCAAAAGACATTTAACTGACTGGATGGTTGGCTCATATAGCCATACAGAGCGACTCATAACCAAAATGCGTTACATGAACCTCGAATACTGTTTACAAGCGTTTACAAACTAAAAATACTTTACATGACTTCATTAAACACATAAGTTGGCACAAATGACATCTCGCAAGCAATAATCAAATCCAGCTGACTCCACTTCTTCCTGTCATAAAGAAAACCTGGGGGAAAAAGGGAAAGAGTAGTGGGATGAGCAACCACACGCTCAGTGAGTGTCCCCCAACCCCCTTAAAACCAAAACCGTTGCAGGCAAATAATATCTTTACTAGTCACATATCACGTATTCATACTTTAATATCATATTAGGCATTCATAGAATTCCTATGAAGATATTACTAAACATAACTTCACTTTCAACATGCTTAGGAATCAATTCATAAAGCATTCATTCAGTACGTTCTTTCTTTTATTGAAAGCATTTCCTTAACCTCCTGAGGCTATTGCCCTTCTTAAAAGAGATTTCATTTTGTATTCATATGTTATGCTTAAGACATACACAGATGCCAAGTCTCATTCATAGGCTATGCATAAAACATGCTCATAAGGCCTTCTTTTTCGTAATCGCATCTTACTTAGCATTTCATTATCATTTATAAGAAAAGCATAGAACATACAAAGAAAACTTTCTTTCCTTTCTTTGAAAACATTTCATTTAGCCTCTTGAGGCCCATAAAAACCCTTCTCTTAGCCCCTTGCGGCTCATATTCTTTCATATCGGTCGCATATTGACCCTTATAAACTTTTCACATTTCATTCAACTGGCCTCTTTGGGCCCGTAAAACATTCTTTTTCCTTAAAACCTTAAAACATATAAAATGGCATAGGCCAATTGCTTTTCTTATCTTGGTAGGAAAATACTTTTGGCATAAGATCATTACAGGGTGCTGATCGGGTGAGAACTATTCTCGACCCCATAGTGAGACCTAATGCTCACGCTTAAGCTCTTACTCCCGGGATGGCTACATATAACATATCGGACCATTACATCAACCCTCGTTAGGGCCTCTAGGGTTTATCCGGACTTATCCCCTAGGTTAACATCGTTCATATCATATCATATTGTCCGCAGCACATTATCTTAGCCACTTAAAGCGTATCGGCCATAACAGCTATAACTTTGCGTTTTAAATCGTAAAATCATTCAACGTATAACTCACACCTTTATAAAACTCTTTAGGGATTCCCCCGTTCAAGCGAGTTCACTCCCAAAACTGTTTTCATTTAATTAAAATAGGCCATCATGCATTAATAGTTATGGCTACTATCATTTCAAAACATGAAATCTTTCTTTGAAAAAAAAACTCACTCTTATGCATATAAAGCAATTTAAGCATTTAAGCACATACATCACATATATCACATTTAAGCACTTCATATCAATCACATCAGTTCAACACAATAAGCCACACATGGCCTCGCAATCCACACGATTGCGGTAATTCACAACCCAGTCTCCCTCCTCACTTTCACCATACACACAAGACCTCAAACGCTCATGATGTTATCCTCGAACCAACCAACTACTAGCTCATTTCTTCAATTTATTTTCCATAACATGTTATCACAAGGACTTATTAAAAAGGAGGAGGATTAGGCTCTTACCTGTGCAAACAGCACCTTTCAGCCACATATACATATACATCCATATTGCCTTAACTTGAAATAACGCTTAACTAGCCTACTAAACATGCCATTTTCAAGGCGTATTAAGTCAACTAAACATGTCATTACCATAACCAACATGCCGTTTTCAGAACATAACAAATTAACTAAACATGTCATTTTCAAGCATAACTATTCAGCTAACCATGTATCGATTAAAACATTCTTAGGTTATTTCGAATACGACTAATTTTGTTAACCTTGTTACCTTATTCATAAATCGCTAATTATTCGAATCAGGGCTAAGCATATCAAAACAACTTCGTTTTCGATTCCTTTTCAGGCCTTAGCACACTTTAGTCATATTTAAACCAACTATGCCTTTATAACTTCAAAAGTAGTCCATTTTCAGGAATCGCTAATTACTCGAATCAACGCTAAATATATCAAATCAACTTCGTTTTTAATTCTTTTTCATGCATCAACTAATTAACTTGAATCGATGCTAAACACGTTAAATTAACTTCGAATCAACATCTCAGGCATCGACTAACTAGATTAACATGTATCGATTCAAGTCATTTTCTTGTTTTAATCAACTAAACTAACATTTAACGATTCGAAGTCGTTTTCAGGTATAAACTAACTAAACTTAGCATGCATCGCAACTTAAAGCTTAAAACGATTTCGAAATTAATACTAATTTAGGAGGCGAGGAACACCCACCTCGATTCCATGCTAGAGGAGTCGAATCTAAGGCTGCTGAGCTCGACTCTAGGTGCTCGAAACAACACTAACCCCTCGGTCCTTGCTCACCACGCACGAACAGAGCCCAATTCGCGCCTAACTCGACCTCACCCGAAACCCTAACTTGCGATTCTGAGGAATTTAGGCACAATTGAGATGGAATTAGGGTGAGAATCCAATTTGTAGAAGAGAAGAGGTTCGAAACTCACCTAGCATACTCCAAATCTACTGGGCTCGGTCGGATTCCAGTACGTGGCCGGCTATGTTCACGGCGAGGAGAGGAGGAGAGGGCGTGGAGGTGGTCGGCGGCCGCCCAGGGGACCGTCGTGGTCCCTCCTTAGTTCACCGGCGACGCCGGTGGTGGTGGTGGTGGTGGGTTTTGCGTGAGGAAGGAGGAGAGGGGAAGCAGGGGAGAGAGAGTCGCGAGTTAGAGAGAGAGAGAGGGGATGTCGAGCAGAGGGTCTCACGGGCATGAAGGAAGAAGAAAAGGGGGTAGGGCGATTTTACCAAAATGCCCCTCCTTTCTATCTGTCTTTTATTTGTTCCAGGCTACTTAGGAATCGGTACTGCTAGCTCAGTTCGTACCCCAAACTCTAACTCTTCTAATGTTGACAATCTAATCGAATTCAGGAAACGACTAAATAAATCGAATAACAACTAAGTTAAACTATCGATATAATTTAAAGGTGCAAATAGCACGAATTAACTTTAAAATCAATAATAGCGATAAAAATCCCTTTTTATAAAATTATAGTTTTCAAAAACACATCGATAATCAATTAACTCATATAGTTACTAAAAATACGATTTTATAACATAGAAAGGGTAATACAGGCAACTTAACATAAAAATAACGAAGGCGAGTCTTACAAGTTACGATAAGAGATAAACTCTGAATAGGTTGAAGGTTTAATACCTTCGAGAATCCTCTTGTGCAATGGCGAGTGCATATGCAATCAACCCACTCTCGTCATCGGTGGTATAACGAGCGAGCTTTCTGATGGTTCTCCTCAGTCTTTCGTGAGCAATAGAATATATATCCTCCACTTGAGGCTCATCGAGACTTGAAGTGCTCGGATTTGGGTCATCAATATGGACCGCATCGCTAGAATGAGGCAATGTGGATGTAGAACCTCCACCTTGAGTTGGAGCCTCTAACTCCACCTTGTCACTAATATCATGTTGATCACTTGTACCAGTAGAAAAAACAGTAGACTCTTTCCCAGGAGAAAACTTAGCAGACTCATTAGACTATTATCAGTGCTAAACCTTTTTATGTTTCTCCCAGTCTAATTCTCAACAAGGGCCTTGAATTTCTTAAACATAAGAAATGATTCATTTTTATGTCTCTAGAAATAAACCTAGATTTTACAAGAATAATCATCCATTAAAGTCAACATACAACATTTTCCTCCAAAGGGAACTCTAGAGGGACCCTACAAGTCAGAATGATTATAACCTAGGATGCCTTTGGTACAGTATTTTGCAATAGAAAAAGTGACTCTCTTTTGCTTGCTAGAGATACAATGGTCACAAAAGTCAAGTTTACCTATACGTTCGCTTCCAAGGATATACTTAGGATTGCCATGCCTTTCTCACTCGTGTGGGCCAAACGAACATGCCACAATTGAGTGAGATCGACATTGGATGTGGGGGTGGTGACAACTATAGAACATGTCACTGTAGAGCCTTGCAGGATGTAGAGAGTACCTCGTCTCGTACCTTTCATGAGAGCAAGTACACTTTTGAAGACTTTTAATACTCCACCTTCAGGTGAATACCTACACCTGTTAGACTCAAGAGTACCAAGTGAAATAAGGTTGTGCTTTAAATATGGAATGTGACAAATATTTGTCAGGGTTCGCATAATATCATCATGGATTTTTATTTGAACGGTGCCACTACCAACCACATTACATTGAGCATCATTGCCCATAATCACGCCACCAGAATCTAAAATCCATTCAATAACACACCTATTGTTAGAGGTGGTCACACACAATATATCACCATCTGACTCAAGATCAACAATGGAATCTTCCATAGATTTTTGAGGTTGTTTGTTCTTCTCCTTATTCTCCTTTTTATTTTTCAAGCTATAACACTCATCAACTAAGTGCCCTTGCTTCTTACAAATACTTGCAAAATTTGTTGGATTTTGGCCCCCTAGACTTTGAATGGAAGTTTCTCCTAGTAGTGCCCACTTTTCCAAAGGGTTTATCTCTCACATTCAAACCCTCACCTTTTTCATTGGAAGACAATTCAAGGTCAAATTTTTCTTTGGACAATAAAATAATTTTTACATCCTCAAAAGACAATGTCTCATTGTTACTATATAACAAGATTTCTTGGAATGCATACAAGAAGAGGGTAATGAGACTACTAACAAAATAGTTTTGTCCACATCCTCTATTTTGACATCCATGCTTTCCAAATCAATAAGGACGGAATTAAAATAATCAAGATGATTTTGAATAGGGGTATCTTCGGGCATAGAGAACCTGTACAAACATTCTTTGAGACGGATTTTGTTGGCGAGACTTTTCATCACATACAACGCCTCCAATACGAGCCAAAGACTTTCGTGGTAGTTTTATCAAGGAACTCATGAACGACATGAGGTACTAACCATAATTCGATGGTAGAGAGCGCCTTCTTGTCATAATCCTCCCATTGCTCATCTGTCATGGACTCGGGCTTCTTGACTTTACCACCAAGAACTTTTTTGGATCAAGTCGTTCTGTGTAAAGACAACTATCATTTGGACTTTCCAAATGTTAAGCTGATCTTGCCATCAAATTTGAGAATATCGCATTTCGTAACAATTGTCCTCCTTGATCCTAGGCTTTGATACCACTTCTTAGGATCGAAGAAGATGAAATTATATGCAACAGAAAATATCACGAAATAAGATAATATGCAAGAAAATAAAATCAACACCACAACACCAAAGTTTATGTGGAAAACCCAAATCGGGGGAGAAAAAACCATAGATGGTGATGATTAAAAAATTCACTATGAGATTGGAGAGTACAAATTTGATCTCAAAGCAATGTACTTGTGTAAAAGATCTAGTCGGTGATTACAAATTCACTCAAAACAACCTCACAAATTTAGGAAAATAGTTATCAATTTTTGGTGTGGAAGCATAATGGTGATGAGGATACTTGATAATGAGGATGATGAAGCTTGATGATATGATGATGAAGCTTGATGGAGATGAAGCCCTGATATATAGCAACTCACTAGTAGCTTTAGCAATTAATCTGCATTAATCCGCATTAAACCTTGTAATAAACCTAAAAAAACGAATCAGAAAAATCAACCCAAAAGTCACCAGATTGCCACACACCGTTGGCCTGGTCATGGTGGTCCCGTGGACCCGTCTGAACGAAAGCCAAGTTGGTTAATACTAGTTAAAGTGTGCTGAATTCATGCTAGGCTCGTTGCTTTGAGCGGGGAGAGGAAGCTGCTTGCGTTGGGTTGCGTTTGGTGAAGGAATCCCAAGCGCTGCCTCGGTCAACATGGTTTAAGGAGAGCTGGGAACAAGCCGCCTCTACGCCTTGATCAACATGGTCATGCGCCACCAAACCAAGCTGAAGCCCCTTCCTGTTCTTTTTTTTTTTTGTTCTTTCCTTTGACTAGTCTTAGCCTAATCGATCAAAGGTGGCTAATGTTTTTGGGACATACTTCAACAAATAGTAACTAGACCTTAGTTAAATTGATGATTAAACATAGAGATTAAAAAAAGACTATTTAGTCATTTCTGCCTTGGTGTGGACTTACCAACTTTAAATGTCCACGTAGAATCTTGTGCCATAATGACCAACTGTTTCTATCCTACTAAAATTGTACAATTCACTTTTCAAAATAAATGATGATTTGATTCATTGAAACTAAGACATGAAAAATGTATACGACATCATTTCAAATGAATGAGGTTAATTAAATGAGAAATAGTTGAAAGATAATTGCTAGTACATTGAGAATTTATCTTCCTCTTACTTACTTACCATCCTATAATATATAAGTTCTTATATGATGGTGTTCGTGCGATATGATCCCAAGATGTGTGCGCAATATTCATCTTGACGAACAAAAAAATTCCAAAAATGTTTGTCGCTATACCTACAAAATCTTTCTTCTATAAATTTTTTTCACAAAATCCTTTTCTGTGAGTCTCTTGGAATCAGCCTCTCTAAGGGTAGGAATGCTGATAGAGGCAAGCTTGCTTACAGCCGGATCTTCCCAGACCCCGCGAAAGCGGGACTCACACTGTAAAGTGTTGTTGTTGTTGTTTCGTCGCTATACCTAATAAGTGTTCATCCTAAAACAATTTTGGAAGTGTAATTATAACATCAAAAATGGGCGAACTAGACACTAAGTGCTAAAGTATTAAAGATTTGCAAAATCTTCGTCATTATACCTAATAAATGTCATCTTGAAATATTGTTAATAGCTAAACTTTACAAATGTTCATTAATAAACAAGCAAATCTTCATCAATTTTTTAGCAACAATAATAATAATGTATTTTCAAAGATGGAATTATAACATTGAAGATGGGCAAATCAAACACCAAATGTTATACGAAAGACTGGTGATGCACTCTTTCTCATCCATGTCGTTTCCATTGAGCTGTGGTATTTTCAGAAAAGTACAGTGTTTGACATATGCATAAAGAGCTGCAAACTTGTGTCTGGCAACTAATGTCCTCTTATCTAACCCGCACTTGCACGAATGGGTTGAATTTTGTTCTTATTTTTCTAGGTGGTGTCTTTCAGTGATGTGCTCTTAAAATTTGCGCTTTTGTTATAGCCTGTTTTGACTTCTTTGCCTTTTGGCAATTAATTATCGAGAAAAAACAACAAGAGCAAGAACAACAACTCTCAGTGTGGGTCATGCTTTTGCGGGGTCTGAGGAGATCCAGCTATAGGCAACCTTACATCTATCGACATTACTACCCGTAGAGAGGCTGATTCCAAGAGACCCACAAAAGGGCTTTTGTGAAAATATTTTACAGAAGAAAGATCTTGTGAAAACATTTAAAGGGAAAATATTTTATAGAAGAAAGATTCTATAGCAAGAGGTGACTGAGATATATTAAAAAGATCAGTTGCTGAAACTATGAAATAAAAAGATAATATATTAGAGGAAGGTTATATACCTGAATAACCAACGGTAAGCAAACAAGAACTCTTCTCAGAAGATAGCACAACCTGCTTACAAACATAGAAACCATCCTATCCTGTCAGCGATCTAAGATCTTAATCCTATCCCGCCACAACTTCCTATCCTGAGCCAGGTCATCCGTCAAACCGATAACTTTCAAGTCCTCTCTAATCACCTTGTCCAAGCTCTTCTTTGATCGTCTCCTCCCTCTTTTGCCTTCGGGGATGTTGATCCTCTCACATCTCCTCACTGGAGCGTCCACACTCTTCTTTTTCACATGACCAAACAATCGGAGTCTTGTTTCTCTCATCTTATCTCCAATGGGAGCTACTTTAACTAAGTCCCTGATAACTCCATTTCTAATTTTGTCTATCCTCGTATAACCACACGTCCACCTTATCATCCTCATCTCTGCTACCATCAGCCTTTGAACTTGCGTCTTTTTTAGAGACCAACATTCCGATCCATAAAGAACGGTTGGTCTAACTACCATGCGATAGAGTTTGCCTTTCAATCCAAGGGGCACCTTCTTATCACACAACACACTTGAGGTATACTTCCATTTTTGTCAGCCTTCTTTTATTCGCTGGTTAATATCTTCGTCAATATCCTCATTCTACTGAATGATCAAGCCTACATACCTAAACTTATCGACCTTAGGTATCGGCCTCCCATCCAGGGTGACTTTTCCCCCCGCATCTACCCTTCCACTAAAAGAACAATGAAGGTACGCCGTCTTCAATCTACTTACTCTAAAATCTCTAGATTTCAGAGTATGCCTCCATCACTCTAACTTGTCATTAGCCTCCATCCAGGGTGTCTCATCAATAAGAATGATGTCATCTACAAAAAGCATACACCAAGGTAACTCATCTTGAATCCCTCTTGTAAGTTCATCCATAAATATCGGGAAAAAAGCAAATGTTAAACTATTAAAAATTTTCAAAATGCTCTTCGCTATGCCTAGTAATTGTTTATTGTTACTGTCAATGACTTAATGTGATGTGAGTGGGGTCCATATTACAAGATGGACCCAAAAACCATAATAAATTTTCTATGATGTAACCTTTTCAAGGGAAATTCACAATTTGGCATAACTTTCTTATCAAAAACACTTATCAGTTATTATGAACCACATTTGAATAATTGACAACTATTGAAACTCCATAATGAATGCAATCAATGCTTTAATATCTGTCATCCAAGAAATATTGAAATATCTTATTAAAAAAAATAACAATGTCCACAAGTACCAATTATGCATTCCATCGATCCGCGTCAGCAGCAAATGTTGATATTCAATCAACATTTATGTGTCACTTCACCAAGCTAGTCCTTGGGGTTCACCATTCCGCACCTTTCACCTAGATGAATGCACCATTGACTATGATAGCACGTCTTAGGGAGATTTAAGAGAGAACTCACTTCAACCAAGGCCCATGACAATATGCCAAACCAAATTTCACGCTAAACCAGTTAGTGATAAGAATAGCCAACTTGACTTAGATATCATAATTCTTCTCTTCAAACTTTCAATGTGAGACTTAAACTTATTCATGGTATCCCAACAATTTGGATCAATGCTAGGCTAATCTAATCATAGATTAGAAGGAAAATTGAAGTACACCTATTAGGCCAAAGGCCTAACGGGAACCAAGGTCCATTAACACCCACAAAATCTGAAAGGAGATTTATTATCAGTTATATTCACAGAGTCTAAATAAAGGCCGAACCAAAAGCAAACAGGCAATAATACAAACCAGCAAACAATCAAACAGCTGTGACATGCCAATTAAGCATATTCAATTGAGAAGCTTATCAGCAACTCAACATAGAGGACATCAAACATTTAGCATTTTAGGCAAATCTTTTTGTGATGATTCTACCACGAAATAATGAATTTGGATCACATGTAAGTTGAACATTTACTATGAAATCGATAGAAAAAAAATTCCCCTGTTTATGACGGTTAGACTTGTTATCTATGAATTAGTGAACTTAATTGATCAAAAGTTTAAGCTAATATTATATTTGAAGGTTCTAAAAGAGCTATAATCCAACATGCTCACTCTTGTGAATGTTCTTTGAGCGTGAAATGTGAATGCTACAAAAGTCACTTCTTATCTTGTGTAATAATCCAATATAGATCCTTGAAAGATTCAAAAGGGCTTTGATTTTATATGCAAGAACCAATTCAATCAAAATTTTAAACTAATGAGTGAACACTAAGGATATCGATTCTAATAGGTTTATTACGTTTTAAGCGTGTATATACTCTATGGTTGCAATACGATCATGGTATGTTTCGTAAGTTATTAGGTGTTAGCACATAGATATAAGACTATCCATAGCATCAATAAAAAGTTGAGTTTAGGCCAACATGGTTCGAATAATTCACATATTTGATCAAACATTTCACACCAAATTACTGATTCGACATATTAACTAGATCTAAATCTGAATCAGAATTCAATTATCTAATCCAAATTTTAAGACATGGACTTTTGAAATTACTAACCAAAATTATGTTTATGGTCAAATGTAGACTTGAGTTTGGGTGTCTAAACACGGTTGTTCAAACTACTAATCTAAAATTATAAGATTTTGAACCAAAACCTTACCACAACTTGATTGTTGGATGTTCTAACCCTGTTATTCGAGCCTGAATAGATAACAACATTCAAACAGCACGATCCTAGATTGTAGAACCTAGACTCAATTGATTTTCAATTCGGACAAAACCAATTGTCCGAATTGCATGATCATATATGTTTTTGGGCAAGCAAATTTGAGTATTCAAATATGATGAATTTTCGCTAGCGCTAACTATCCGTATCATTCAATCAAGCAATGAGATGAGTAAATATAGACAGAGAATGATTAAGGGTCCAATGACCCCATTAATCCGAAGTTTGTGATATTGACGCCATTAATCCCACCTGAACAATTGGATGTCATTGCCCCTGATCTTAGGTTTTTTTGTTTTATTTGCGTCATCGCCAACTCCAACTCTGGTGGTTACGTGGCAATGGCATGGCTAGCCTCGAAGTATACACAACAGGTAGTTGAGTCAATTTTATTTTATTTTTTTAAAGACAGATTAGCAACACACAAAACACCCTCTAAATTTTTGTCACTTGCACAAAATTTTCAAGATAATTATAGTTTTTGTTTTATATAAATACAATTTAGTAAAACACATATGCAATATTTTCTTTTCCATAAAAAGATTTTACAAAGTTAATTACAATTTGAAAGATTTTATTTCTAATAAAAAAAGAGACAATGTTTAATTATAATAATTCGTCAT
Organism: Selenicereus undatus; assembly: GCA_017589665.1. Lineage (NCBI taxonomy): Eukaryota > Viridiplantae > Streptophyta > Magnoliopsida > Caryophyllales > Cactaceae > Selenicereus > Selenicereus undatus. The sequence continues at coordinate 14,224,547 of JACYFF010019584.1, forward strand.
ATTGTATTACTAATATCACTATCAATGTTACCAAAAATAATGCATTACATGATAAAGAAATAAATACACCAATTACTATAGGTAAAAATTTATGAGAATTTCGGTGGAGCACATGTAAAGCGCACGGGTATGGAGAATACTAATTTGTAATAAAAAGAATATGTATTTTTGAATTTATTAATTCGTAAATTTTCAAAAAACAATGCTTATGTGTTCAATTTATTTAATTTTCAATTTTTGAATTACACAGGCCGCACCCCCTCTTTCCCATAGTCTCATTCCCATCCCTACGAAACCCAGCACTCCGTTGACCCGACCCATGCCAGTGGCACGATGGTGGCTCTCCTTGATCCGACGACTGCATCGCTGGACTCTCCTGCCCCGAATGTCTCGAAACCTTTCATGCATGATGGGACAATCATTCATCCATCTTTCTCTCACCATTTGAAACCACCCAAACCCTTGTTTGCCGAACCACTGCTTAGGAGACCACTTTTAGTGGCGGCAATGGGAGTATCCGCCGCCAAGATCTATTTTTCCGGGCAAGCCCTTGGCCAAATTTCAAGCAAATTGAGCACCGGAAGAGGAGAGAGAATGGGGCGAGACGAAAGAGAAAACAAAGCGGGGACTTGAATCAGGACGAGTTTGGGCTGGGCAAAATTGCTTCAGTCCGACCACCATGGTCGTAAAGTTGGTTGTCTTTTTTTTTTTTTTTATTGGGTTGGGGTGGTGGTCAGGCTATGGGCTAGTGATGGTAAATATGCCTGCTAAATCAATACTGACAGTCGCTATAAACGAACATGACTGTTGTACAATTGTAAATGGTGATGATAAAGAGAATAACATATGGGTACAGAACTGGGTCCAATTGAGTGCGGAGGAGCCTTCCTGGAAATTTCCATGTGAAAAGCCCTCTGATGTTTGTTTTTTTGGGGGGAGGGGTTGTCAAACAGCAGAAGATGCCCAAACTCAAATTTGCCAACCTATTAAGATTGATACTTATGCTATAGATCCACGGCTATAAATTTGAGTATTCGTCAAAAGGGAAACATAGGGACCCAGTTTAAAGAATTTTAAAAAGATAATTATAATTTTGAAGACTTCGTTATTGAATAGTCCGAAAACTAAAATACTACAATTTGTAATTTTTTTTTGATAAAACTACAATTTGTACGTTGAGAAGAAGGGGTTGGTGACCGAGTTTGCCATGTCAGCCTGTCACTACTATGAATGATGTTGTCGTGGGCAACACGATCCTATAGAAAAGGAAATCACGATAATGATGGATTGATTTTTGGAACATTAGACACCAATAGTCTAATTATTCGAACCTTTAAAAATAGCTTGTAACAATTTAGTGTTTATTTTTGTTAGTATAAGAGGTAATTTTTAATTCTATTGTTTAGGTAATTTTGAATAATATTTCTCCATGAAAATACAAATATATGAAATTCAAATTGCATACACTCTCATATTATAAAAAAAAAATCAACAAAAAGTACCTCCTACATCAGCCCCAAAAATGGGATCATTGTGAGCTATTTTGAAACGTTCGATTATTAACATCCAATAACTCTAAAAGTTGGATTAATAACGTATAATATTCTTTGATCTTTTATAAAAAAAATAAAATATGAATTCATTAATTGCAACCCCTTAGTTATTATATGTATATCCACATAAACTTAGAAATAAAATAATAAAATAAATATTTTGTCAAAAAAAGCGATTGGTACACTTTTAAACATGCTTATCTTCCTAGTAAAAAAAAATAAGGTCTTATTTTGTTTTATCCATTGTTTGATTTTAAAAGTTGGGTCGATCCACTAATCTCTATTTTAAGGCAACATATTGAATCATGATAAGCCAATGGGAGGGACTGGGTGTCAAACTATCAAGACAAGTGACGCTATCAATCTCAAATTTCCTCACCAAGGAAATATATAGTGCTTTCCCCTAGTGTTCGAACCGTGGTGGAAGGCATGAAAAAAGGTTGTTATATAGTACACCCAAAGGTATAGTATTATTGTATACTCAGTAATCCAAGCCCAACGAATACACATACTACGAGGCCCAAGTGTGAAGGTGGAGAGTCCGGTGAAGCCCTTAATTTAGGTAGTGTTTCATTTGGGGGAAAATGATTTTTTCAAAAAATAGTTTTATGATTTTTCGTTATTTGGCACAATAAAGGATGGAAAACAGTTTTTACGGAAAATGATTTTCCCTCCAATAGAGAAAAATGATTTCCTTTCTGAGAAGATAGGAAGTTGATTTCAATAGCTGGATCAAAACTTGGCTATCCGATGGGAAATATTAAAATGAACTCAAATCTAAATTTTCAACTCAAATTTCTTTCATTTGATTGACATTTATCTCCACCATAACAATTTAATCGGCATTTTTTGCCACTAAAACAATTCAGTCGACTCATCAGTAAAGCAATTTCAACGGTTTGGATTGAAACTTGATCATTAGATAGAAAATATTAAAATAGGTTCAAATTCAGATTTTGAGTTTGATATTCTTTCATTCATTCAACATTTTTCCCACAACGATAATTCAATTGGTATTTTTCACCCCTTAAACAGTGTGGTCAATATTTTTTACCATTAGAATAATTTCAATAGTTTGGATCGAAACTTGATTATCGGATATGAAAGATTAAAATAGGCTAAAATTCATATTTTGAGCACGACGTTCCTTCATTTGGTCAATATTTTTCGTCATCAGGACAATTCAATCGATATTTTTCGCCACTTAAACAATTCAGTTGATATTTTTTGTCACTAAAATAATTTCAACTATTTCGATCGAAACTTTATTATCCGAGAGGAAGTATTGGAAAAAACTCATATATGAATTTTAAGCTTAGAATTCCTTCATTTGTTCAACATTTATATCAACTATCCCCATTCAGTCCAAATTTTTTACCATTTAAACAATTCAGTTGACGTTTTCCTCTTTTTCATGAAAAATGATTTTTCTTGTACCAAACAACGGAAAATGTGGCATGAAAATCAATTTTCCTTGGAAAAATATTTTCCACAGAGAACGATTTTTCGAGAAATCATTTTTCTTCCAACCAAACACTACTTTAGTAATAAATATTTTCATTACATAGTGTACTTGAGCATAATTAAATTGGTGCAATGGTAGATAATTGACATATGAATCCGGAGGTCTTGGGCTTAATTAATGTCTGATATTATGATGTTTTAATTCTTTTAAAGACAAATTTACCTTTGGAACCTTCTTGCAATATTAGCTTAGTTTTATTTTTTCTAAAAAATTATTCTATTATATACATTCTACACTTTATTATTATTTGTTCAACATTTGCTCAGTTCTTTTCTAAAAAATATTCTATTATACACTAAATATTGTTTGATCATACACTAAAGAGTGTTTTGATATACACTAAATACTATTATATTCTACATTGACTTCCTAACTATTTTTATTTTTATGCAACATTGTCTTAGTTGTTTTTATAAATACATTCTATTGTAAGTTTTCTAATTATTTTTTGTTATTTTTTTCAACATTGCATAGTTTTCTTGATTTAAAGTATTATATTGTATGGTATATAAAACATTATCCATCATACGCTAAAAGAGGTTATATTAAATACTAAACACTGGCATATTCTACTTTAAAACAATGGAAGTAACAAAAAACTAAATGTATCTAAAAAATTATTTCAATAGATCAGTGATAGTCAAAGCTTGAATAGGACAATTGTTGGACAAGTGACAACTCAAATCAAATATAAGAAGATACTCTACAAATACAAGCACTTCCACTGCATTTGTCATGTTTCCATATTAAACACTATAACATATCTAGTATTCCCAAGTATAAATTCATCAAGATAACACATAAATTTGGTAATTTTAATTTGGTGTGGCTTAGTTATCTTTTTAATGACAATTAAAAAATAATTTAGTCATAATTTTCTCAAGTTTAAACTACAGTTATTTTGATATTCACTAGTTCATATATTTGATGTTGTTTTGTTGTTACTTTAGGGCACATTAACATAAGTTCATGAGATAAATATACAAAAATGATAATTAATAAATTTCCATTAGTTTAATCACTTTTCAGCAAAAAAAGTAGTTTGGGCAAAGTGCACTTCAAGTTAATATATGAATTAGATTTGTTGATCTATGAAAAATCATTCTAATATTTTGTGTGTCCAACTAAGTAAATTCATCTTAACATAATTAAGACTAAGCAATTTTTGCCAAAAAAAAAAGAAAAACAAAGAATAAAAATTATGCTAATCCTCATTAAATAAAAATTGAGTACATGTTCCCAAAAAAAAAAGGAAGAAAAAGAAAAGGTAAATAATGAAAATTTTCATTAAATACAAATTGAGCACATGTTCCCAAAAAAAAGGAAACAAAAATTTAAAAAAAGTAGACCGATGTGCTGAAGGGCAATCAAACACACTACCTCCCCCCACCTAATATATGTTTCCACTAGTGCACCAGCACCTGCTTGTTGTTGATGTTTGCGTTAAAACATATATGAATACTGTCCAACAGAGCTAGAATACCCACGAAAATGTCCTTGCCAATGACTCCCCACGTTGCTTTGCAGAAGTCAACCGTATAACCATCAAGCCCTGGGTCATGCTTACTCATGGTAGGACCAAGATAAGACCCAACTTGCCTAACATCTTCATTATGGCTATTGAATCGATTGGATTGCTTACGTCACGGTTGACGCGCTCCAGGGTCTTATGTCCACCATGGCAGACGTCATCACCAGACAGGTCACCGAAGCCCCCAGGGAAGAGTCGGGGTCCCTACGCGCGCGAGGCCTCGCTCGGGAGGAAAGATCATACCAAGTACCCCATCTCCGGGATGAACGGCAGAAGGACCATGCGTCAGCTGACATGGCCGGTCAGTCGGGGCGCAGACGCTCAGTAGCCTCGGCTACCGCCTCAACTCCTTACGCCACTCATTCGCGGCCGTCCGGATGGCTTCAGAAGCAGGAACACACTTCCCGGCTCGTGCGGGAGCGGTCGCACGGTCGTCGCCACAGCCCCGAACATCGCAATAACCGAGACCGGGCACGGAGTCCCCCGGTGAGGGAAGCGAGTGATTACGAGCTCCGCATCAGGAATCGCTCGCCACAACGCGCGTCACATCCGAATGAGGACAGGAAAAGTCCTTCTGTGGTGGAGGTCGAACGGCGCCGCGGTACCCCCATCAAGGTATCAGGGACCGCTGCACGCTTGGCCGCCCCCTCTTTCTCAACCCCTTTCTGCCCAGAGATCGTAAACGCCCCAAGATACGGAAAGGTGAAGATGCCAATGATTGATCTGTACGATGGAACCGGGGATCCGGAGGAGCACCTGGGTGTATAAAAAGCTCAAATGTACGTCCAAGACGTGGACGATGCCTCGTATTGCCGCTACTTCCCCGCCACCCTAAAGGGGGTAGCGCAATCCTGGTTCAATGGTCTTCCCCAGGGTAGCGTGGCTTGCTTTCAGGACTTGGCTGACAAGTTTGTTCGACAATTTATTGCGAGTCGTAAGGAACGGCGTACTAGCATTCACCTGTCAAAAATTAAGCAGGGGCCACAGGAGTCCTTAGCGGAGTTCGTCAGGCGGTTCCATCAGGAGGCAGTCCTAATCCCAGAATTGGAAGAGGGTGTGGCGTACACCTCTTTTCTGAATGGCCTCAAAAATGGACGTTTTAAGTTCTCCTTGGCGGAACAGAAAGAGACCACCTTAGCCAAAGCGCTGAGAAATGCCGCGGACTTCATCCGAGCCACTGAGATTTGCGCCGAGGGACCAGACTCCCCCAAGAAGGGAAAGGCCCCAGGGGATAGGGGTTTCACTCGCGGTGAGAGGAACCCCGCTCCGCGCGACAGAAGACCACCAGTGGAAACTCTGGATGCCCGGTTCACCACGGATGCAAGGAATATCCTGATGGAGGTGCGAGGGCATCCGATGCTGCGTCGGCCGCCCCCAATGACGATGGCCCCCCGGCCACAGAACGCACGGAAATATTGCGAGTTCCACGAGCAGAGCGGTCACACCACGACCGAGTGTAGAGAGCTAAAGAAAGCTCTCCATGAGCTCGCAGACAAAGGGCAAATTGATCGCTTCTTAAGAAGGGGGCCGCGCCTGCTGCGGAAAGAGCCAAACCCAGAGTCATCCCAGCCGCGGGATGAGGAGTGCTCGACAGAGATCATGGATACCATTGCAGGCGGCAACATGCCGGACATGACACGTTCGGCCTAGAAGGCACAGCTGAGAAGCACCCAACAGGTACTCACCATGGAGCAGAAGCCTAGCCCCTCGACGCCCACCATGGTCTTTGGAGGAAAAGATGCTCCCCGCCTAGCTACCCCCCATAACGACCCGCTGGTGGTTGAGATGAAAATTGCAAACGCGGTGGTACGCCGTATCCTCGTAGACACCGGCAGTTCCGTGGACATCATCACGAAAGACTACCTCCAGAAACTTTCCCACCCAGGGCGCGCGGTCGATCCCATTACGACCCCCGTTTTGGGGTTTGGAGGACAAGAGGTGACTCATGCTGGGACCGTTCGCCTGCCGGTGCGCTTTGGGAACAGGACCCGTTTCCGAAGTTTGGAAGTTGATTTCCTTGTGGTCGATGTACCCACGGCGTACAACGTGATTCTCGGGCGGCCTACGCTCCATAAGGCTAAGGCTGTCGTCGCACCCTATCTCCTCCAGCTCCAGTTTGAGACTGACGACGGAGCCGTGGGCGAGCTCAGGGAGGATCAGCGCGCGGCACGCGAGTGCTACCTGGTTAGCATAAAACCCCTCATTGAAAGACCCTGGGAGCGAGAGGTTGCAGCGCCACTTGCAACCGCAAAAAGAGCAAAGGGGACTCCTGCCGAGCCGTGTCCCGAGACCTTGGTGATTCATTCCGTCGACGTTGAACTTCCACGACATCGAGCAGAAAGTGAGGCTGAAGTCGAGCATATAGCGTTGGAAGAAGGGCGGCCAAAGCGCATGGTCCAGCTCGGGTACGGAATGGCTGACGCAGAACGTCAACCCCTCGTCTGTCTTCTGCGAGAATACAAGGACATCTTCGCTTTCGACCCCAGCGAGATGCCCGGCATAGCCGCCGCGGTAATGGAGCACCACCTAAACGCCGATCCAAGACACAGGCCGGTCGTCCAGAAGAAGCGCCACATGGGTCCTGAGCGCGCGGCCGCGGCAAGTCAGGAAGTTCAGAAGCTGCTGGAAGCCGGATTTATCAGAGAATGCCAGTACCCAGAGTGGGTTTCAAATGTGGTGTTGGTAAAAAAGCCCAACGGCACATGGAGGATGTGCGTGGATTTTACAGACCTAAACAAGGCCTGCCCAAAAGACAGTTACCCCCTTCCAAAAATCGACAAGCTGGTGGACGCCACAGCCGGCCATGCCCTACTTAGCTTTATGGATGCCTTCTCAGGGTACCACCAGATACCCCTCTGCCCAGAGGACCAGGAAAGGACGGCGTTCATAACCGACCGCGGACTCTATTGCTACAAGGTCATGCCGTTCGGGTTAAAGAATGCCGGGGCCACTTACCAACGCCTTGTCAACAAGCTGTTCGAGCCATTAATCGGGCGGACCATGGAAGTGTATGTGGACGATATGATCGTCAAGAGCAAGCTCCAGACTGACCACCCCGCTGATTTGCGGAAAACATTTGAGATCCTCCGGGCGTTCAACATGAAGCTCAACCCTAAAAAGTGCGTGTTCGGGGTACGATCAGGGAAGTTCCTTGGCTTCATGATCAGTCATCGCGGCATAGAGGCGAATTCAGACAAGGTGCAGGCCGTCGTTGACATGCAGCCCCCCCAAGACTATACGAGAAGTTCAGCGCTTGACAGGCTGTGTAGCTGCCCTCGGCCGTTTCATGTCTCAATCAGCCGACCGGTGCCAACCTTTCTTCCGCGTTCTACGCCGGCGGGGCAACTTCCAATGGGATGAAAAGGCGGATTAGGCCTTTCAAGAGCTGAAGTCGTACTTAGCTCGGCTGCCGCAGATCGCCAGTCCCACCGAGGGGGAAGTGTTGACTTTGTACCTAGTCGTCTCAGAACATGCGGTCAGCGCGGTCCTTGTGGCCGACCGAGCGCGGGAGCAGGTGCCTGTGTACTACGTAAGTCATGCCTTGACGGGTGCAGAAATGAACTACCCCCTCATTGAAAAGTTCGCGTACGCATTGATAATGGCCAGTCGGAAGCTGCGGCCCTACTTTGAGGCCCACAAGATCTTGGTCTTAACGGACCAACCCCTCAGAAGCGTCCTTCAGAAGTTGGATGCGTTCGGACGCCTCTTGAAGTGGGCTGTGGAACTATCGCGCTATGACCTAGCCTTCGAGCCCCGCCGAGCCATCAAAGCACAGGCGTTGGTTGACTTCTTCGTCGAATGCAGGGCGCCTGTGGAGCAACATTTCCAACCGCGCCCTTCGAACTTGTATGTTGACGGTTCCTCTACCAAGGACGGTAGCAGGGCCGGTCTCATTGTGGAAGGCCCAACCGGAGCGCGTTACGAGCACGCCCTCACGTTCATGTTCAAGGCATCCAACAATGAGGCGGAATACGAAGCCCTCATTGCGGGAATAGAGCTCTGTCACACCGCAGGGGCCGCACACGTCCAGACGTTTTTCGACTCACAACTTGTCGTAAGTCAGCTCAACGGAGACTATGAAACAAAGGATGAGATTATGGCCGCCTACGTCAGAAGGGTTCGCGAAGCCACCAAGCTGCTTAAGCACTTTGCCATCACGCACATCCCTCGCTCGGAAAACCGGCAGGCCGATGCTTTGTCCAAACTCGCGAGTTCTTCTGATGACGGCCGGCCGAAGAACATTCATTGGGAGACGTTGATGAATAGAAGTATCGACTTGCAGGAGGTCGCGTGGCTGGACTGGAGCCCCACATGGATGGAGCCCATCTGCACATATCTCGCTGAGGGTACGTTACCCGCTGATGCTAAAGAAGCAGAGAAGATCAAGAAGCAGTCCAACTGGTTCGTATTGTACGAAGGAATTCTCTACAAGCGTTCTTTTGCCCGCCCCTTGTTGAGGTGCATATCCCCTGCAGAGGGGAGACAGGTTCTCGAAAAATTGCACCAAGGCATCTGCAGCTCACACCTCGGTGGGCGGGCGCTCGCCGTAACAGCCCTCCGAACAGGTTATTATTGGCCTAGCTTACGGGAAGATGCCATGACACTGGTCCGAACTTCTGACAAATGCCAACGGTTCGGCCCCGTTGAACGTGTTCCCAAAACTCTGATGACGCCGATTGTCAGCCCACTGCCGTTCGCTATCTGGGGTATGGACATCTTGGGACCCTTTCCTAGAGCAACCGGCCAGCGCAAATACTTATTTGTGGCCGTGGACTACTTTACTAAGTGGATCGAAGCTGAGGTCGTCGCCTCCATTACTGCCGCGGAGGTGCGCAAATTTGTCTGGCGAAACATTGTCACCAGGTTCGGCGTCCCCCGCACCATGATCTTCGACAATGGTCGGCAATTTGATACTAGCAAACTCACCGACTACTTGAGTAATTTGGGATGCCAAGCTCGCTTCACGGCTGTGGCGCATCCCCAGACTAACGGACAGGCCGAGGCAGCCAACAAATCAATCCTCCATGGTATTCAGAAAAAGCTTGATGACGCCAAGGGTAACTGGGCTGACGAACTACACGGCGTCCTGTGGAACCTTCGGACTACTGAGAAGACTGCCACCGGAGAGACACCATTTATGCTCACTTACGGCTCTGAAGCCGTTCTTCCTGTGGAGGTGGCACTTCATACACATCGCCTAACTGCATTTCAGGAAACAGCAAACAATGCAGCTCTGCGAGAGGCCCTGGATCTCCTCCCCTCGATCCGCGGCGACTCTATGCTCCGAGAGGCCCTCTATAAACTCCGCATTGCACGAAGGCACAATAGGACGGCCCGGATGACACCCATCCGAGTTACTGACCTGGTACTCAGACGCACGGAGAGCGTGGCACGGGCAACGGAACATGGCAAGTTGACAGCCAATTGGGAAGGGCCTTACAAGGTGGCCTCGCAAATTCGTCCCGGCACATTTCGGTTGGAGACTCTCGACGGCACTTCTGTCCCCCGGGCATGGCACAACAGCAATTTAAGGAAATATCATACTTAAGCTATCTTGTACTCCTTAGTTCCTTTGAATGACTACTCACACCATTCCCCTCGCATTCAATACTCCAAGCGCGGCCTTATGGCCGGTCGCTACGCCGTTAGCCCCCCAGGGGCTAAGGCCCTTTGAGCACGGCCACCAGGCCGATAGCTACGCCCTTAGCCCCACCAGGGGCTAAGGCAATTTGAGCACGGCCTCCAGGCCGGTCGCTACGCCCTTAGCCCCACGTGGGGCTAAGGCCAATTGAGCACGACCTCCAGGCCGATCGCTACGCCCCTAGCCCCACATGGGGCTAAGGCCAATTAAGCACGGCCTCTAGGCCGGTCGCTACGCCCTGAGCCCCCCCAGGGGCTTAGGCCCTTTGAGCACGGCCTCCAGGCCGGTCGCTACGCCTTTAGCCCCACTAGGGGCTAAGGCAATTTGAGCACGGCCTCCAGACCGATCGCTACGCCCTTAGCCCTTCCAAGGGCTAAGGCCACTGGGCACGGCCCTATGGCCGGTCGCTACGCCCTTAGCCCCTCCAGGGGCTAAGGCCATTAAGCACGGCCTCTAGGCCGGTCGCTAAGCCCTGAGCCCCACCAGGGGCTAAGGCCATTTAAGCACGGCCTCAAGGCCGGTCGCTACGCCCTTGGCCGCAGTAGGGGCCAAGGCCATTAGGGCACGGCATAAAAAGGTTGTCACGCATATTTGCCCTTCTGCTTAGGGGCCACCCTCATACGAATAAGAGCAGAAAACGGAAACACAAACAGAAGGTCAAACATCCCCTTTTCATTAAAATAAACATCGTTTACATGCCGGCATAAAAGGGAAAGTTGCAAAATTACAAAGACGAGACACAGCAGCACCCACTATGCATCAAGTTCATTGTCGTCGGCTGGCTCCTCTTCAGAAAGGCCGGCTACCTCAAAAGGGTGAGTGGACTCATCAGCAGTGGCCTCACCCTCCGAGGGAGCGACAAACTCCACTTCGTCTGGATCACGGCCCTCGGCAATGGCCCGCTCGCGCTCGTCGACATACTTCAGGTATGCCTCGAAGTAGCGGTCGTCATGGAACTCTCCGGCAAGAGTTAACAGCACTTTGCGGAGATATGTCAGGGTATCAGAATGGCCCTGCTGGTAACCACGCTCTTGGGCCTTTGCCGTATCAGCCGCGGCCTGCTCCAACTTCTGCTGCATCTCCTTTTGCGTAGCCTCACAGGTCGCGAGCTCCGACTGAAGCCATTCGCACCGACGCTGATACCTGTTTACAATCCCTTCGAGGCGCCGGCACTCGGCTACGGCCTTGACACCCCTGGCGAAGACTTCCGCCATGCCAATCTCCTCCGCGGATACCGGCGGCGGATCTGATGCACCGGTGGCAGACAAATCCCAGGACTTGACTATGTCCTGAACCAGGGCCAGACGAACCGGAGGGTCGGCTTTGAAGAAGCTACCCGAAGGACGGGAAGAGTGACCGGCACCAGTAGGAGTCGCCGTGGGCGCGCCAGTACCGCGAGGGGACGTACGGCGTCCCTGCTCAGCGGCAGCCCGCTCATCAGAAGAGCGGCTGGCATTCGGGGCGGTCGCTTCGTGGCCAGTGCCCCTAGCCGCCTCTTCAGTCCTTGGCTTCTTACAGGGGGGAGGCAGACTCACAGTGGGTCTCTTAGTGCGAGGTGCAAGGGAAGGCGCCTGCAGAAAGCTAAGTCAGTGTCCGGCAAACGTAAAGGCAGCCAATTAAAGGGGGGTCGTATCATACCTTTTTAGCTTGCTGAACGACGGCCTGTTGCCTTTCTTCTTCCCTCCTGCGCTCGGCAACAGCGGCCACCTGTTCGGGCATCGCATCCCCGGTCTCAAAGACTGTCAGTCTCGCCCTCGCTTGATCTGCACAAAGGAAGACAGGTCAGGTCAGCACAAAACGCGGAACAAAAACATGCCCAGACAATTGTGTACCCTTTGTAAAATTCTTAAGGATCAGTAGACCGGCCGCGGCGAGAAAGAAGTCGTTAGCGAAGAACTTTAGCTTCGGTAACCAGTTCAAGGGCTCCCGGTCACTAGACTTGGTCCTTCTCTTCGGGGGACCCTTCACGGCCTCAATGGCCTGACTCATGAATCGGGGAATAGGCTGAGGTCGGTTGTCTTCACGGATATAGAACATGAAGTATCGGGCGGTTTGCCGCTCCTCGGCCGTTGGTTCCCCAAAAGGATTCCTGACCGGCTTTCCTTCGTTCCAAGAAGGAACGTCACCCCAGCCCGACGCCCGGCGCAGAAACAAAAAGTCGTACTTCCAGTATCTGACTTTGGATTTCTTCTCAATAGCGGTCATAAAGCCCGGGCGATTATTGAAGCAGTACCACCCCAGGTCCCCGGTCTCTCTAGGGGCCTTTTGGACCGTATGCACCAGGCTAAAAGCGCGCGCCGAGCAGGCCAGACCCCGCAACTCACATGTAGCCACGAATGAGCAGATGTTGTGCCAAGAGGTCGGCACAACTTGGGCGGTCGCCAACTCATACCTATTGAGAATATCCTTCACTACTGGATGCAAAGGGAAACGCAGGTCGTAATCCAAAGCAGCTCGGTACACGGCGATACAATTCGCGGGGGGCTCGTTCACCGTGTCGTCGGGCTCAGGCATTACAAAGCTGTAGTCGGCCGGCAGGAGGTACTGCTTATCAAGCGCCGATCTCTTGAGCCGGGAGATAGCCTGCGGGTCTGGGAAGTGGCTTCCCGGTCCATCATGGGGGTCCGAACGAGTTGGGACCCTGGGAAATTCCAAACCCTCGGCCACAATCTCTGGTACGGGGACCGCACGGCGGTGGCGCGCGCGCCCTGACCTACCCAAACTTGATGACTCAGACGAGGAGCTCGTCGACGCCCCCTCGGATGAAGAGGAGCGCCTCGAGGCCCCACTGGATGAGCCAGGTCGGGACGACGTACTAGAACTGGAGGAAGCAACTCGGCCTTCCACATTAGACTCAGGAAGAGCTGAACGAATATTACCTATCGAGCCCTCGGCCAGAAGCTCGTCAGGAGTCCGGATGCGGGGGGTTGACTTCGTCTTCGCCATGCCGCGGACCTGGAAGGCGGGCACAAGATTAGCAAAGGTAACCTCCCAGGGATACGTCACAGTCACCTCTGGACTTAAAATACTAGGGGTGGAAGAATGCTCGCAACTGGACCAAGAGGGAGTGCCAGGTTCAAAAATAGGTATGGCATAAGGAACCTTCTTTGGCTCCCTTGGTTTATTTTTTCGGGGGAATCCAGCCACCGCACGGCCATCAATAAAGGACGGGGTGTTCGGGAGTTGTGGATGCCGGCCCTCCATGAGAGGACCGACATGCTCCTCGGAGGCATCCCCACTAGATGAATGAGATGACATAATATACAAAGAGTGTGGCGAAGGGGGCGAGCATGTACCTGAGGATGTCGAAGAAATAAGGATTTGATTGGAAGCAGCAATGCAAATCTGAGAAGAGGGAGGACGAACGATGTCAGAGCCTCTCTCTCTAGAATTTTCTCTCTCTAAATTGGTTGTAGAAGTATGACGCAAGTGACTAAGGTGGTGAAGACCTCCCCTCCTTATATAGAGCCCAGAGACGGTTCGCATACCCCAACGCTCCTCGACAACCACGCCTCCTCAAAAGACATGCCACGTGGTTCCTGCGAACTAGCCACGTCACCAGAGGGGGAAGATTGGGCTAAGGCCAGGCCTCAGACGTAGGCCCAAGGTATTACGGCTTGAAGCACGGCCCAGTGAAATCCATTACCCCCTGGCTTCCCTCGAGGGCAGAAGCCTACGAGCACGGCCGACTGCCGCTCATTGCTCCCTTGTAGCCCTTCAGGGGCTTGGGCCGTTAAGCACGGCCTAAGGCCGGTCGCTACGCCCTTAGCCCTTCCGAGGGCGAAGGCTGGTTGAGCACGGTCTCCTTGCCGGTCGCTACGCCCTTAGCCCTTCCAGGGGCGAAGGCCATTTGAGCACGGCCTTAAGGCCGGTCGCTACGCCCTTCGCCCCACCAGGGGGTAAGGCCATTTGAGCACGGCCTTGAGCACGGTCGCTACGCCCTTAGCCCCACCAGGGGCTAAGGCTAAGTAAGCACGGCCTTCGGGCCGGTCGCTGCGCCCTTAGTCCTTTCAGGGGCGAAGGCCACCATGCACAGCTTATAGGCGGTCGCTACGCCCTTAGCTCCACCAGGGGCTAAGGCCATTTGAGCATGGTCTCATGGCCGGTCGCTACGCCCTTAGCCCTTCCAGGGGCGAAGGCCATTTGAGCACGGCCTTTTGGCCGGCCGCTGCGCCCTTGGCCCCACCAGGGGCTAAGGCTAAGTGAGCACGACCTCCAGGCCGGTCGCTACGCCCTTAGCCCCACCAGGGGCCAAGGCCAAATGAGCACGGCCTTGAGGACGGTCGCTACGCCCTTAGCCCTTCCAGGGGCTAAGGCCAATTGAGCACGGCCTTACGGCCGGTCGCTACGCCCTTAGCCCCACCAGGGGCTAAGGCCATTTGAGCACGGCCTCCAGGCCGGTCGCTACACCCTTAGCCCCTCAGGGGCTAAGGCTAATTGAGCACGGCCTTATGGCCGGTCGCTACGCCCTTAGCCCTTCCAGGGGCTAAGGCCATTAAGCACGGCCTTATGGCCGGTTGCTACGCCCTTAGCCCCACCAGGGGCTAAGGCCATTTGAGCACGGCCTCCAAGCCGGTCGCTACACCCTTAGCCCCTCCAGGGGCTAAGGCCAATTGAGCACGGCCTTACGGCCGGTCGCTACGCCCCTAGCCCCACCAGGGGCTAAGGCCATTAAGCACGGCCTTATGGCCGGTCGCTACGCCCTTAGCCCCACCAGGGGATAAGGCCATTTGAGCACAACCTTATGGCCGGTCGCTACGCCCTTAGCCCTTCCAGGGGCTAAGGCCACTGGGCACGGCCCTATGGCTGGTCGCTACGCTTTTAGCCCCTCCAGGGGCTAAGGCCTTATGGCCGGTCACTACACCCTTAGCCCCCCAAGGGGCTAAGGCCAATTGAGCACGGCCTTACAACCGGTCGCTATGCCCTTAGCCCCACCAGGGGCTAAGGCCATCTGAGCACGACCTTAGGGCCGGTCGCTAAGCTCTTAGCCCCTAAAGATGTATGAGTGCGGCCAAATGTCGTGCGCAATGTTTTTGACTCCCTTGGGAACCAAAAGACATAAGTACGGCCAAATGCCGCGCGTTCCACCACTAACCCTTTTATTGATCTGAAGACCCTTCAGCATTGCCTTAAAGCTGTTTGCTACGCTTTAAGCTCCTTTAGGGGCTAAGGGCTCGCAAGCACGGCCTCACGGCCGGTCGTTGCGCCCTTCGCCCCTCAATTGCCGGGAGCTGTTAAGCGCGGCCTGAGGGTCTGACATACGGGGTATCAATTAGAGAGGTGAAAGAAAACAAGCGTTTATTGCATAACGGTCTCAGGCAAATGCACTGAGGGGTACACATCGATACAATAAGCCGTTAGGCTTCATCACTAGAAGGGGAAGGGGGACCGCCTAAATCAGAAACTCCTCCCTGGACGGCATCAGCGTCCGAGATATTTAGCTCGTCGGGCGGGCGATTTTGTTGAGCATCCCTCAAAATTTCGTCCATGCACCATATCCAATTCTCGAACGATGACCACTTCAGATCCATGAGCACGGACTTCATCTCATCCCCGGTGAATTCATGGGCCGCACCGAATTCAACGGCATCGTTCAGCAGCATCGCATAGAAGGTCGCTTGAACCAGTTCATGGAGTCCATGCTCCGCCGCAGCCTGCTCGGCCTCCGATAAGGAAAAGTCCGGGCATAATCCCGAAAAGTTCTCGGGGAGGGGACGTGGAGGCTGCACTGCATCCCTTCGGTGCCATCCGAGGGTTTCCCTCAGATAAAGTGCCATTTCCCTGGTGTTGCGAATGAGAGGGAAAGCCATGATTCAAGTCGATGGTTGGTCTGATCAGCAGTTGCAATTGCTTCTCTCTCCAACAAAAACCCCGGGGTATTTATAGGAAGCCAAGACAGACTTGGGGATGCCACAGATTGTGGGCCACTGCGTCAGGTCATAATGACCTAGCGCATGCAAGGCCCTCATCCTAGAACTCCGTGCCTTAGTGCGTAACAGCTATAACAACCGTCCAACCTGGGGGTGCGAGTCTCTGTAACCCCTTGTTGCAAGGTGGATGGTCCCATCGCACCTCACACTAGACCTTAGATCCCTAGATCCACATCTTACTTGACCACCGATCAGGCACGACGGTCAGGTAAGATGTGAGGGGCTAAGTGATTTGGGAA
>JACYFF010019584.1:14254795-14291563 GCA_017589665.1 Selenicereus undatus
AACAATGTGTTTTAACTTGTTGATTGTTGAGAACAAGTCCTGAGAACGTGTTTTCAACAATGTGCTGAGAATATGTTTTCAACAATGCGCATTAACCTGTTTGTTGAATGTTGAGAACACGCCTTGAGAACAGGTCTCATACCTAATGGTTCACTCTCAAGATCACCACCTCCATGAGATGATTGAGTTGATCGTACGAGAAGCAATTCATGAACTCTAGCAAGATAAAGAACAATCCCAGCAAACAAGGTGACCTTGGTGTTCACAGCATCTATACAGATCTTGGACAAGATGACTAGTTTAAAACAAGAAGTCTGGGGTATATAGATTTTATTTATTTAGACTCTTGTTAATATGTCAATACTGAAAACACCTTATAAAACACCTCTTGAATCGGTGTTTGTGCTAAACGCTTCAGAACACCAGTTGCGAACAACCCTGTGAACAGGGTGCCTAGGGTGTTTCTGACCTAAACTGGCGTTACCCGGTTATCTTTGAAAACCTATTTTCGGTTGGCCAAGATCTCCAGAATAATTCTTTAAACTCAAGATTGCTATTTTCTTGGAAAGGATAATTCTTGAAAATATTATGGGAGATTGCAAAACCTATTTTTGGAAAACTTTTAAATCGAAATGTTATCTCTTTCTCTCTTTCTCATCTCTTGGAAAGCTTTTCAAAATACCTTCACAAGATTTTCCACGGTTATTATGGCTAAAAATAATCTTCTTAGAATGCTATAATTTTGGGAAGATTTTCTTGAAGAGCCGTTGGGATTTTTATTTGAAAAAGAAAATCATCTTTACTAAACTTAGTTGATTTTCTCTCCTCTCTCCCTGGTTTTTACCGTTGGTTTTTGAGCATAAAAAGGGAGAAGCATTTGAGATGAAAACACACGGACACAGACTGACACAAAGGAAAACACAAAAAGGAGAGAACACAACTCAAAACGAGATTCAAAAAGGAGGTTTTCTAGAAAAATAAAAGTGCTTTGAGCTATTCTTGAGAAAAGAGAAAATCGAGACAAGTTGTGTTAAAAGTGTGTTTTCAAGATATTGGCATAATAGGATCTTCATTTGTACCTTACATCTGCTTAGTGAGAAGCACCCCAGTAAGGTGTTTTTGACCTTGATCTCAGATCAGTCAAAAGTGAGTGAGTGTGTCCTAGTCGTGTGGACTTTGGACGTGTCCAATCTGGTGAGATTTGGACGTGGTGTAATCTGCCTTGAGAAGGAGATTACGTGGTTGCAAGGTTGTAACAAGGTGTGTTACAATTGTAACGTGTTAAGCCCGGTTTAGTGAAGTGGTTAAATCCTACACGAGGTAGGTCGTGGTTTTTCACACCTCAGTTGGGCTAGAGGTGTTTTCCACGTGAAAAATTGTGTGTGCTTTAATTTCCGCATCTATCTTGATAATTTTCGCTCTTGCTACATCTGAAAACACCCTCTGCAAACAAGTCACAGAGGTGTTTGTCATATATAACACGAAAATCAGACACCACAATTCACCCCCCCTCTTGTGGTAGGATACTCTAAGATCTAACAGAGATAGCTCAGCTGGATCAAACCTTCCATGACTTTGTCCCTCGTGAAATAACAATCAATTCAATGTGTTTAGTACGTTCATGGAAGATTGGATTGCGAGCAATGTGCAAGGCAGATTGATTGTCGCAACGTAAAGTGACAGGCTTGAGCTTAGATACACCCAACTCTTGAAGGAGATTAACTAGCCAAGTGACTTCAGTAGCTGCCTATGCCATAGCTCTATACTCAACCTTTCCCGATGATCTAGCAATTGTACCTTGTTTCTTTGATTTCCAACTGATGGGGGATTGATCCAAAAGTATCACATAACCAGTGACTGACCTTCTGCTTATTGGACATGAGGCCCAGTCTGAATTAAAATAAGCAGTGAGTTGAAGGGAATCAGTGCCTTTGAGTAATATACTTTGTCCTGTAGTCCCAGATATATATCTAAGAAGATGATTCAAAGCAGCCATATGAGATGATGTGGGGTGTTACATAAATTGGCTCAAAGTTTGAACTGCAAATGAGATATTTAGGCGTGTGTTGGAAAGAAAACTCAGCTTTCCAATATAGGTTTTGTACAAAGTAGGATCCTCTATAAGATCCCCAATGTCAGGGCAAGTTCGTAATTAAGTGGAAAGGTGTGACAGTAGGCTTAGCATGTAAGTGGCCGGATTCTTTCAACAAATCTTGAGTAAACTTTCTTTGAGTAAGACTAATACCATCATGATGGTAAGCTACTTCAAAACCCAGGAAATAATGTAGCAATCCCAAGTCTTTTATGCCAAAAATAGCATTTAAGTTCTGCTTAAGGACTTGGATGTCTATTGGGTTTGAACCAATTAACAGGATATCATCAACATACACCGCCACTATTATAAGATGTTGATCTGAATGTTTAAGGAAAAGGCTATAATCATTTTTAGACTGTGTATAGCCTTGTGCTTTGAGAAAATCAACAATTTTCACATGCCATTGTCTAGATGCTTGCTTAAGTCCATATAAAGACTTTTGCAATCTACACACTTTATTATCAGGATTAGAAATACCTTCAGGCGTCTTCATATACACCTCTTCATGTAAATCCCTATGCAAGAATACATTATTATCATCAAGTTGATAGAGGGGCCATTTCTTGACTGCTGCTAGAGATATGATTCTTCTAATGGTGGTCATTTTACCACTGGAGAGAATGTTTCAGTGTAATCAATCCCCTCCTTTTGAGTATTGCCCCTGATAACCAGCCTTGCTTTGCACCTTTCTAATGATCCATCAGCCTTCAGTTTAATTTTGTAGACCCATTTGGAACTGGTAGCCCGTTTTCCAGGAGATAGATCAACTTCAATCCAAGCATGATTGGCCTGTAAGGCATCAATTTCAGCTTGCACTACTTGTACCCAGTGAGGTGATAGAGCAGCTTCTTTGTAGGTGATTGGCTCATGTAAATGATCAAGCTGAGGTATTTGTTCTTGCTGGATAGGTGTTAAAGCAGAAAATTTGACTAGATTACACCAATGTTGTGTGGTGAAGGCTTGAAGCTTGGACTTGTGAAAGCAGACATAATCCTGCAAATATGATGGGGTTTTAGAAGTCTTAGAGGACCATCTGGTTTCTAGTTGATGAGGAACTAAGTGTTTGGAAGCTGAAGAATGTGGTGATGGAAAGTGATGGTAACAGAAAGCAGGAGAAACTGAAGATTGAATTTGTGGAGAATGATTGGATGAAAGATCGGTTGAAGTTCTATCACTTGAGGCTGTATTAGAAATGTTAGGCTGATAAACAAATGTATCATATGGGAAAAAAATGTTGTTAGGCAACACTGTATCAGAAGGAGAAATGTGTGTATAAGGAAAATGATGTTCATGAAATGACACATCCCTACTGTAATGAACCCTTTTGGTCACAAGGTTGTATGCCCCATATGCTTTCTTAGTCATGGGATAGCCTAGAAAAATACAAGGATGTGCTCCTAGCTCAAATTTAGTTCTCCCATGCTTCAAAGTAGACATGAAACAAAGGCAACCAAAAGTCCGTAGATGATCATAAATAGGTTGTTTGTTGTACAATAGTGCATATGATGTTTTAAAACCCGGAATAGAATTTGGCAATCTGTTGACTAATAGGTGGCTATCAAGATACAATCACCCCAAAATTTAGTTGAAACCTTGGATTGAAACATTAAAGCCCTTGCAATCTCTAATAACTGCTTGTTTTTTCTTTCCACTATTCCAGTTCGCTTTGGAGTTTCCACACAAGAAGTTTGATGCATGATGCCTTTGCTATTATAAAATGCTAAAGCATGTTGATCACCAAACTCTTGACCATTATCATATCTAACAATATTCACTTGAGTATGAAATTGAGTACCAACAAATTCAATGAAAGATTCCAACAAATGGAAAGCACAACTTTTATTTGACATCAAAAATATCCAAGTAGATCTAGTATAGTCATCAACAATGGACAAAAATAACTTGCAACCATCGTATGTACTTATCCTATAAGGACCCCCAAATGTCTCCATGTAGAAGCTCACATGCCTTGTTTGCACTAGTATTACTTAAAGGAAAATAAGCATGTGTTGCTTTGCCTGTGGACATATGCTGCAAATAGTAGTAGGTCCTTTGCAAGGTAATGCTTGTATATGTGCCATGTGCTGATAATAAGGATGTCCTAGCTTGCAGTGCCATAACTCTGAAATAGAAAAGCAAGTGGTGGATTGATTTTGCTATTGTTGTAAAGATGTGATAAAAGAAGTTGTGGTTGTTCATTTGACCAAGTATAAACCCCCAATCTCTTTACCAAGAACCACCTTCTTGTTGCTCAAATGCTCCTATATATAACATGAATCAGCGGTAAAAACCACACTAATAGATAAGTGCTTAGCTAGCTTGCTTGCTGAAAGAAGGTTAAACTGAAAATCTATCACATGCAATACATCTTGCAAAATAAGACTTGCATTCAAAACAACACTACCAATGTGCTTAATCTGGACTTTCCTCCCATTTGGCATAGTTATAAAACATTCTTATCTCACTGGAGAGCAGGATATAAATAAATGTAGATGTGGAATTATGTGATCAGTGGCTCCACTATCCAACTCAACTCAGGTTGAGTAGTAAGTAAACAGAAAGACTTACCAGCCAAGTAACCAGTATGTTGACTAGGTAAATTTGTAGTAACCACCATTTTTTGCTTGCTCAATAATGGCAAAACCTGTTCATATTGTTCTGCTGTTAACGTATGATGGCCTGAAGACTAGTTTAAAACAGCTTCATTATATGTAGAATCGGAATTTGAGTGTTGCACTGAAGCAGCCATCCTTTTTTCTGGGTGGGATTGGTTCCTCATCTTTTGTAGCTTGAAACATTGTCTATTGTATGTCCTAGTCTCTTGTAATAGTTGCACTACACATTAGTTCTTCTGTTACCAGATGCACTGTGAAATGGCTAAGAATAGGCTGGAGATTGCAAACCAAGGTGTATAGCACGAGGATAATGAGTAGGATTCAGAATAGGTTTGTTATGTGAGAATTGTCTTCTCTAATGTGATAAGGAAGAAGCTTCAGCCTCCATTTGGATAGGAGCAGCATGACTTTTTATCTCCTTTTGCTACTCTTCTTGCAAAACATACTAGAAGCTTAACTTGATGGCAAGGGATTTAACATAAGGATATTGCTCCTTACCACTTGATAACTATCATTGAAACCCATCAAAAACCGAATCAATTGTTGCCTTACTATGAGCTTCGCAACAGATCGAGCCAGTTGATGCACATGTACAATGTGCCACCAAGGCTATATACTTATCCCAGAGTTGCTTATATTTTGTGAACTATGCAGAAATAGACAAATTTCGCAGAGAGAGATTGCTTATTTCCTTTTACAATTGATAGATCTTAGTGACTTGATTAAAACTGAATCTTTGTGACAAATCTTTCCAGATTTGTGCAGTAGGGATGTATATAATGCTGGCAGCAATGTTTTTATCAACTGAATGTAATATCCAAGAAATGACCATACTGTTGCATCTTTCCCACAAGGGAAGTAATGGCGACCCATTTGCAGGCTTATCATAGTCATGATTGACAAATGACAGCTTGTTCTTTGCACTAAGGGCCACTTCGCATGACCTCTTCCGTTGGCCATAGTTATTACCATTAAGAAGCTCATTAGTCAGACTACAGGTAGGATTATCAGAATGATGTAGTTACAAAACATGTCCAAGATCAAGTGTGTAGTTGTTTAATAGAACTTGATCTTGTTCAATTTGTGCAGTCTGAGCCATTCTCAAAGGTTTTCAATAATTGCATATCAAGAAAAAAATAGTTGTTCTCAAGACTTCAAAGAATCAAACGCCCAAAGGACGAATCAAGAGAATCAACAAAAAAATACAATTCCTCATACACAATTTCCATAAGAAACATTGAAATGCTATAGAACTATGATAAGCATACCAGGATTTCAACTCTGAGAGTTATAATATAAGTTAGATTGATTGAAGAATCAATTCAATCAATCGAAGAGGAAGAAAATTGAAAACGCAGCAAATGAATGTAAGCTAAATCAATTGAGGATACAATTCAATTGATCGAGAAAGAAATAACAAGACCATAGAAATTCAGAATCCTAACCTGATGCTCTGATGCCATGTCAAAATCTTTTATGTAAATTCACTCTTGATCTTTAATCATCATTCAAATATGATAATAAACTTGTAATAGATTCGAAAATAGTATAGAAGGAGATAGAACTAGAGAAAATGTATGAATCTGGTTTATTGTTCTTGAATCAATTAATGTCCCACAAGTAATGAGCTATTCCTTATCTATACAGGGATTGTCCAGAATTTCTAGCTTGCTTTCAACTAATTGCTAACTAACTCATAACAAACTTAACAGCTCAGCAAAACTAACTTTGGTGCTAACTATGCTATTGTTTCTTTATTTTCTGCTAGGAAGGTGATCTTCAACAACCTAAGCGGGGTGATTATTATAACCTAAATTTATATAAAAGAGTTTTAGGGATCTACTTATGTATCAATTACATTAACCCCAAAACATAACACTATTGCCTCCGCATCTCTCTCACTACTGCTTCACTATCACCGAGATTTGGGTTTGGGACGTGACTCAACTGCGATGATTCTAGTAGCCACTTTCGACTCCGTTTGATTCTCGTGGACAACTTTCGAGCAAGATGGTTCTATGCTTCGACACCTAAAGGTCGACCCTTTAACTTCCTCCAATGGGGATAAAGATTAAGCAAAAACAATCAAATAGTATGTCATGGAGGTTCAGGACATTACTTGTTGCTTCATTATTAAAAAAAAATCCAAATAAAGACGGAATCAGCGACGAAAATAGGCAAATTAGCAACGGAATTGTGAATTCAGCGACGGAATTGGCAACAGAAAATGATTGTCGATCAGATTTTCACTCGTCGCTGAGTGCCTGGCGACAGAATTTCATAATTCTGTTGCTATTAGCGCGGATCCAGTGACGGCTACTACGACAAACCAATTTTTGGCGGGGGATGAAATGGCGGGGAATGGAGCAACGAAACCACAATCTGTTGCCATTAGCGACGGATATTGCGACGAAACTTCCATCACTAATGGCAACGGACTGTGATTCCGTCACTCCCTTCTTCTTTGAAAAAAACAGAAAATCCCTTATTCTGTCCTCATTCCGCTGCTAGGTTTCTAATTTTTTAAAAATAATAACGCTTGTTTTTTATCGTATCTCTTAGTACATACATTTCAATTCCTACAAAAAAAATTTACGAGTATTCACTCCATCAACATCCAATGGCTTCGAGTATGACTTGACTCAAAGCATTCTCAACAATTTCAAGCCACAAACAGGTGGAATATCACATACAAAGCAACACTTCAAGCCAATTGTTTTCAATTCACAAATCACAAGTCCCAAACAAAGTGTACCCATATCACAAACCATAAATCCAAACAAACCAGAAGTTGCTCGTAATTGAAAGTGAAGTTAAGTTTGCAAAAGAGGGAGAAGCAAACACCAAGGGGAGGGGAATGAAATAAGTACCAAGTGGAGGGGAAGTAAGCAATAAAAGGTGTACTCCATGAAGAACCAAGCAGGAGAGCCACCAACTAGAGAAAAACTACAATCAACTCAATCACCAAGGTGAGGATCATCATCCTCCTCTTCCTCATCCTCATCGTCATTATGTTGTGAATGATGACTAAAGGGTGGCTGAGCTCCCGAGCCAGAAGCTTGTTGCATTTGGAAGAAAGCTTGCAAGCGTTGATCGATGCTCATCATTTGTTGGCTTAGTTGTTGGTTGCTTTGGGTGAGCATTTTGTTGGATGCCTCCAGTTGCTTACATTTCTCCATAGGCAACCGGTAACTTTTAGCTCGTGAAGTTAGCTCACCCCCCAAGTTGGTTACTACACCCCTTAAGTCATTCAACTCTTGTTGCGATGATGTATAACTGGTACTTGCTGACAAGCATTTATCTGAAGTATGCATTAGTATTACAATTAAGTAAACTTATTGTACAATCATGTTCATTAAAACTTTAATATGAAAACTTTACTGGCTCTTTGAGTGGAACTGAAGTAACCAAATTCTCTAATGTTGACAGCCTCATCGCCAATGTCATAGATACGACCCTTTTTGTTTTTGTATGTCTTCACTCACAACTCATTTAGATTTGGAAGTGTCTGGTTTGGATTTTGAGAAGTGTCATCCCCGATCCCTTAAGAGTTGATTGCATTTTGAAATTCACATTCAAAGGATTATTATAATATCACAACATATCCAAAAAAAATCATATATGCTACAGTTAATGAAAGTAAAGTATACAAGTCCAAGTTGAACTACCAATAAAGATTGAGAAGAGCTTATAAGTTACATATATTTATTGTGATTTCTTGTCAATCCAATGGCCATATTCTTTGCCATGGAAGTTGTGAGTGCGGCTGAATATTTCAACAATTGTGGGCCCCGTTCCAAGTTGTTCCCTCTATGTACGTGCCAAACAGAATTATGTCAAAAACAAGCCAAACCACATTCAAAATGGGCTGGAGTATTAAAATTAAAGAAATACAAACCAAAGTCATTTACCAGACGCCTCCTATACTCATGTATAGGGATCGAGCCACAAGTGTGGAGAAATGGGTCACTACTTTCTGGAGTATCTAGTCGATTCTTATGAGCTGTTTCACACAATTTCTTGTAACCTTCGTTCACCCAGTATTGTTGGAGTCCCTCCCATTGAGCATCACCGAGCCAAACAGGCTTCTTGTTGTGCTTCCTTACTCTGCCAAGGAAGTCTCTCAAGTGTGCATTGCCTCAAATTTTAAAATTTTTTCTTATACGGTCCTCATAGACCTGAGCCCAAGTAAACAACTTCTGCAATTATGAAAACAACAAACACATCAAATAATACAATAGTAATTTATCAGGTTCACATAAATTGTTAGTATGTAGTCACTTTAGTTACCTTGAACTCTCCAAACCATAAATCCCGTACTGGTTTGGGCACTTTAACCCAAGTAGGCCAAGCTCCGTCATATTTGCTTTGAAATATGATAGAAATTCTACTAACAGCTCCATCATTAGGGAGAAACCTAATTGAACATAACACATCAAATTGATTAATTGTGATGCAAAATACTTGAAGTTCATAACATATAACAATTGAAGACTTACCCATTACCATCTAGGTCAATTCAAGTCTTTGCTCGAGTGCTCCCATGACTAGATTGTACTTCACTTTCTCCAATTGGAATATTTTCTTGGGACTGATTTGTGTTAGAGTCAATGGGTTAGGGAGTAGGATGCACAGTGTTGACAAAAGGAGGGTTTTGACGAATGTTGTAGGCAAATTAGCCGTGTATAGTACTTTGGTTGGGAATGTATGAGGTCCGATGATGGAAAACCCAAAATGGGGGAGACATTTGCCCTGAAAGACTTGGTATGTAACCAACCATTGTGGCTCTTGGCTGGACTGGGGTATGAGGTACCTAGGGGGAAGATGGATCGATATCCATTGCAGTTGGATCTACGACGAAGCTCCTACACCCCGTCCTCTACCTATAGTGGAGGACTTACCTCGACGGGAATTGGAATCCATACCTGAAATAGTTGACAACAAATGCAAGTACAAATATATAATAATTGCACACATCAACCATTTACTTAGACATCATAATAGGTAGGTAACAAATATTTTTAAAATTAATTCATACAATAAAAGTAAAGTCACAACCAATAGTTTCCCATGATATGTACTCAAATACATAAGAATTCATAAGTACTCAATCATCTACATCATCATCATCATCATCATCATCATCATCGCCATCGTCATCGTTATCATCATCGTACAAATGCAAATTCTTCTCTACTTCATCTGTTTCATTACTGTTATCGCACTCATCCTCTTCATCACCTTCATCATCATCTTCCTCATCTATCTCATCATTAACCTGAATGAATGAAAAGCCAATTTTATCATTAACATCTTCCGGTGGTGCACTTTCATCCACTAATGATGTATGGATAACATCATTTACAGGTTCAACGAATGTCGTTATGTCCGTTTATTGGTAGACAGTAGGTAGAGTGTACTGCTTATCCACTCTCGCCCTTGGTTTGATTGGTATGACAACAAGCCAATTGGCCCTATCCCTTGAGCGATCTACACATGGCATGAAGTATACTTGTGATGCGGTGTTTGGGAAGATGAATGGGTCGTACTTTCAGTACCTCCTTGAACGGTGCACCTTAATAAGTTTGCTTATGTATGATATCATGTGCCACGATTCAATGTGGGATCAAACCACTCACAGCTGTATAGCACACATCATTTAAGTGGTTCAGCTACATACTCAATTTGGACAATGTCCTTCAGTATGCCATAATAATCATTTTCAATATCGCCTTCCCCCGTACCACATACATCAATACCACAATTATATGTTTTCTTCCCGATACTATGAGCTTTTGTGTGGAATTTGAATTCATTAACTCTATATGCCGTCCACGTCGACACATACCAATTTGGCTTCGCAACCAATTGTGTCAAGTAGCAATGTTTGTGGGTGTCGAATAGTTGAATGTAATGCACCTAAGGTGACATAATATGTGGTTTTAGTTAATACAATGCACCTAACTGTTATGTTAAAATTATGAAGGAATGAGTTGTATTACTTACATTATGACTAAACCAATATGCAAAATGAGTTTCAATTATGGTGTCAACATCAGCGTCGCTGACATTGGGACATGCAATTCTGACTTGTTCTATGAAAATTTTGTCACATTTTATGAAGGTCGTTAATAAACTTGTGTTCCGAATGATAAACTCAATTGGAAGTTAAGGTAGCACTCACCCAATATAAGGTTTAACTTCATCACAATTTAACAACATGTAAAGATGGGCACCAATATATTCGGCATCTATGAGATACCTTGATATTTCCCTACCAATATCGGTCTCTTGCGGTTCAAACACAGATTGAGTTGGGAAATGATTATTATGTTCATCGCCATCCGCATTTCTTGGCATCTAGTGAGCATGGAGGGCACATTAAAGCCGAAGTAATAGGAGGTGAAAAATGTCCTCTCAGCTTCTACGTAAGATTTTATGATTGAACCTTTAGGACACGCTTGTTACTTTATCTTTTTCTTCAATCGACCAAAGTACCTGACAAATATACAATTGGATTCACTTGTAAGTGATTGCATAAATAAGAATTGAGAAAAGGTTTCATCGAGTACAGTCTACTTACCTCTCAAATGGATACATCTATCGGTATTGTACTGGACTACCAAGCTGAGCCTCTTCTGCCAAGCGCACTGGCAAGTGCTCCATTACGTTGAAGAAGCCAGGAGAAAAAATCGTCTCCAACTTACAGGAAGTGATAACAATGTTCCGATACATTTCCTCAAGCATATCCTCTCATAGTGTTGTTGAGCATAAGTTCTTGAAAAACTGACTTATCTCAATGAGAGGTTTCAACAAATCATCTGGGAGCGCACCAAATGCAATGGGTAAAAGAGTCTCCATGAACACATGACAATTATGACTTTTCATGTTGCTGAACTTTGCCTCATTAGGCCACGATATTCCTCAAATTAGAGCAATATCCATCAAGCATTTGAAACTCCTTTACCCATTCACGCAACTCTCATCGTTAATCCAGTAGAAGTACGAACTTCGCTTTTGGTTTAACCGGCATACCACTAGGGCCTGAATCTAAATGTAATTCTTGTCTGTCACATATTTCTGCGACATCCATTCTTGATCTGGCATTGCCCTTTGTTTTCTCATGGACATCCATAATAGTGTTAATGATGTTTTCGAAGAAGTTCTTCTCTATGTGCATCACATCCAAATTATGGCGGAGCAATTGGTATTGCCAATAAGGCAACTCCTAGAGTATACTCATTTTCCTTAAATCCTGGCATGACAAAGTTATCATTTGTAGTTACCATTGGGTAATCTTCCACCTCGGCATAAAGTTCTTCTCCAAATAAGCGGCGAGGAGGACCCACTGTAACAGTTCTGCATTTCCTAAATGATGTTCTATTTCTTCTGAATGCATGATTCCTTAGCAGAAAACACCAATGACAATCAAACCATGAGAATTTACCTCAATTTCTCAATCTCAAAGCCTTTTCTTGTTTCATACATACAGGACATTCCAATTGCCCATTAGTACTCCACCCAGGTAACATTCCATACGCGGGGAAATCATTGATGGTCCACATAAGTGCAGTATTCATCTGAAATGTTTACCCCGTAGAAATATCATATGTTTCAATTCCAACATCCCACAACACTTTCAACGCATCAATAAGAGGTTGTAAATATACATTTATTTTATTCTTGGGATTTTTAGTGCCGGAGATTACACAAGTCATGAACATAAATGGTGTGGTCATGCACTTTTCAGGGGAAAAGTTATAAGGTGTAACTACCACCAGCCAAATGGAGTAAGATCTTGAAGACAAAGTGTAAGGATTAAATCCATTAGCACATAAGTCAAGCCTCACATTTCGAGGCTCTAAAGCAAAATCGGGGTACTTGTTATCGAAATGTTTCTATGTTGTCTCATCTAACGAATGACATAAAACACCGTCCTCACGCCGATATTTATAATGCCATCCCAGGTGTTCTATAGTATTTCTTGATGCATACAACCTCTGAAGTCGAGGTTTTAACGGCAAATAATGCATCCTTAAGTATGGTAATGGATTCTGATTCTTTTGTTATGACCTTTGCCTCTTTCATCTTGAATGCCCACAAAACTTACACGCATCCAAGTTTGCGTCCTCCTTAAAAAATAACATGTAACCTTTCCAGTAACAATCAATTTGGACCACATCGTTACCGAGATCTTTAACAACCTTCTTCGTTTGTCCATAGTTGTTTGGCACGCAGTTGTTAAGTAGACACATCTCTTTCATTAGTTGAACAATTTCATTGAAACAGTTCTGTAGCATGTTATAATCAGATTTAATACTCAATAGTCTCACACCAGTAGAGAGCTCACTGTGGGTGGAACAACGATCGTATAAGGGTTGTTGAGCAGCTTAAATTGTATTATAAAATGGTTCTCGGCAAGTGCTTGACTCCTCCTCCCTTACATTGTGATTTTCCATTATAGCATCACCAACCATGCCCTCCAACCAATCTACATAGGATTCATTCTAGTCATTATTAATATAGCTTGAACCTCCAACTTTGGGCATTTTACTAGTTGAATACCCAAAATCATATTGTTGCGGTTCTTATTCCCCATGACTCATCCAAAACCAATACCCTTTCACAAAACTCTTATACATAAGGTGCTTCTTGACATCATCGGGTGTTAAGTACACTCTATTTCTGTATTTAGCACAAGAATATCTATAATTTCCCTCATTCAGAAACTCTGTCTGCCTACGTGCAAATTCATTGAATTGGTTTACTTCATCTAGAAATTCTTACGTATAACCACTACGATCAGGCAATAATCTATTATACGTCCACCTACGATGTGGAAGACCGTTCATATTCTGCTTAAATAACAATAACCACATAAGTTATTGGATAAGAATTAATTTTAATTTTAATAATAATAACTATATAAATTACTCAATTATATAATATATATGTTTATTTATAAACTTCTACAAACATACTTATGTTCTTACGAATTTTAGAAAACTAATAATTCATCCAAACTTTAGCATTTTATTCCGCCAACATATCAAAATTTCAACTAAAAATTATCAAACATAAGCCTACAATACATTTGGCAAAATCTTCAAACAAACTCGAGCAATAACTTCACACAAATATCACATTTCAACTAAAGTATGAACTGAAGTGTTTCATTCCACCAACCAATACAATTTCTACTGCAAATTATGAAACCTAAACCTAAATTACATTGGGCAAATTCTTAAAACAAATTAGAGCTATAACTTCTTACAAACTTTTCAACAAAATTATGAACTAAAGCATTTCATTCCACTAATATATCAAATTTTAACATCAAATTACCAAACCTAAAACCTAATTTGCATTGAGCAATAACTTCACACAAATATCACATTTCAACATAAATATGAACTAGCTATGAAATTCTAATGATGTAATACAAAAATTTGTAAAAATTAGAACTAATTTAGTTGAGAAATTTACCTCAAAATTGCTCAAAATAACCGGCACAAAGCAGTGGCAGGGGCGGCTGGCAGCGGAGGACAGTGGCAGATGGCAACGGCAGAAGGCGGCAAGAGAGGCGGTGGCCGGAAGGCGATGTTCGCGGTGGTGGGCATTCGCTGCGTCCCCTCTCTATGTCTCTCTTCAATCGTCGGGGTCGAATGAAGAAAGAAACCAGATTTGGCTTCATTTAAAGGGGTGGCGACGAACCTGGTGACGGAATTCTGTCGCCAACCCCTATTTTCTCTTTAAATTCATTTTTTTTTACCTAGCAACGGAAATTCCGTCGCCAATCCCTATTTTCTATTTAAATTCAATTTTTCTTTACCTGGTGATGGAATTAGGTTGAAAGTAAATTAATTTTTTATTAATATGGCGACGGATATTTCATTGCTAGTATTGATACCTGGCGACGGATTTGTATTTCCGTCGCCATGTCTGTTGCGTGGTCTAATTTTTTCCTAATAAAATTTTTCCGTCGTCATGTCCGTCGTTATATAAGTCCATTGCTAAATTCCGTCGTTATTTTGTACTTTTTTAGTAGTGAGCTTGGAGGGTGGGACGAGGCAGGGAGAAACAGAGTGGGACGCATGCATATCTGCGAAGCAATGAAGTAGATTTACACAAATTATTGCCTCTAGGTTGGCAGTCGTGTTGAGGCCTATGATTTACCACACATCCAAATGGTGTTTGAAACTATAGAGATAGGGATGTAGCATCAACTAGACCGAAGGCGATTACGGCGTCCTTTGATTTTTTTACTTATAAGTTAGTTTTTGGTTATTTAGTGTAATAAATTGGAAAAAATTGAGTTGATTTTTATTATTATGACCCCCAAAATTATTCAACTTAGTTTAGGACTCTCTTTTAATACATGCTTTGATTTCGTCCCTTTAAATACAGACTCTAATCCTACCCTAATAAAAGACTAAAAGATCATCATTAAAGTAACTCTCACATTGATTCCTACCAAGTACATGTATCCTTGGAGATCTCCAAGGATGACGTGCTTAGTAGGAGGCTTACCATGCATATGCCTTCATTATGCTAGCTATTGCTAGAACATCTACTTCACTTCTCTCTTTTTTTCTTTCCCTACCCCCTCTACTTGCGGATTTAACTACCTCATTCAGGGTGATGATGTATGTCTTGTAACAAGATAGTTTTTAAATACATGCTTTGGCCAAATTTTGGTAGAGCTTTAGTATTTGCCAACACCCCAACGGATACAACATGACACCCTAATCGGATGAACCCTATTTGCAGAGATGTATGTGATTTTATAATTGTGAAAAATGTTGATAGAAAAATGGTTTTACATGATTTATAAGTTCTAGTATCCTTTCACTATCCAATCATATTATTTTTTTTTCTAAAATTTAATACATGAAAATATAATTTTTAAACTCAAACAAGACATTTAAGAGGTGCCTTGCAGTAGGACGTTCATCATTTTACTTTCATTTATTCATGGTCCCGATGACTAGCATAAGCATTGGAGGCTCTGTTGGGGGGATCGAAGAAAGGAGTTCATTTTAACCAAGGTCTTTGGCAACAAATCCAAGTGAGGTTCCATCCTAAAACCAATTGGCAATAGGAGGAGTAGTCCACTTGACTTATATACTATGACCCTTCTTTTCAAATTTTCGATGTGGGACCTTTTTACTCATGTGTGATATTCCCAACAATCTTCCCCTCACACATGAGTCTCTTCCACACCATATCAACGCACAAGCTCCCCCTTGAGCAACACTTGCGTGTCACTTCACCAAGCTCATCCACGGGGTCCACCATGCCACACCTTTGTCGCCTAGCCAAACGCACCATCGGCTCTGATACCACTTGTTGGGGAGATCTAAGGAAGGAGCTCACTTCAACCAAGGTCCATGACAACAAGCTCAAGTGAGGTTCCATCCTAAAACCAATAGGTAATAGGAGGAGTAGCCCACTTGCCTTATATACCATGACCTTTCTTTTCAAACTCCCGATGTGGGACTTCTTTACTCATGTGTGATATTCCCAACAGGCTCATTCCCTAATGCGGCATTTTCAGCATGTCGTGCAAGCTCATTGAAAGGGCTAATCCTCACCCAGGAGACAATAACCATCTCCATTATCTAGCTTCCCCCTCCAAATTCACTTTGTCATTAGCGAGGTAAAATACATTTAATTATATATCTCAATCCAAATTCCAAATCTAAATCCTTGTCTATCTCTATCTCAAGAGTCCTATCTAAATAAGCTATGATCAGAACGTCTAATATAGCGTCGTTACTCTTGAATTATAAAATTATAATGCTTTTCAGTGCATCTGATATGAATAGGAATGCCTAGTGAAATGTCCTGTCACAAAACTCTTCAAGAGTAAAATGAATAGGAATGCCTAGTGTTAGGATAATATAGAGATGCAATGCAAAAGAATAATTTATTTCAGGATAGGGGCAGTATGAAGTGCACGTGGTAATAAATATTGTGCTCGTCGGCCCACATCTATCAGCCACATAGGCCCAAGCTGTAGGCCATCAGAAATATGAAGCTCTTTACTGTGCTCGTAGCGGGCCGTGAGATTGGGCTCTTCTCGAAACTTTCCTAGCACTCCAGGACAGGACCCCTGGCTTGAACTGCAAACCTCCTCATTTTTTGCCCTTTTTTTTTTTTTAAAGGAAAAGGATTGTTGATTCGTAAAACTCATTTGCAAGAAATTATTAGATCTTTATCTGTAAAACTTGATTCGCTAGATTGTATATGATAACTTCACACATCAAGGCAGTAATCATCCACTCATACCTGAGGGATATTCATAGAGTAGTTAGTAAATGCAAGGCTCAAGTAATAACAGATATCATTTGGGAAAGATGCTGAGGCTTTAATTAATGAAGATTAGTAGCCATATTCGCGGTTAATTATACATTTTTGAACATGGAAATAATACTACAACACAACACTAGTTAAAACTAGTACTAAAAATTAATATGGCGAGAAATATACAAATTTTATGGGTGGATGATTAATATATTTTGTGGCAGTGCTTCCTAAGATTAATTAAGACCATAATCCTAATTACTGATTAATTAATAATTAATCATAATTCTAATTTTACATATCATAGAGACTAAGTTGATTAACGCCCCACTCCATGCAAGGAGCATAGCCACCGTTGTTTCCCATGTAAAACATGTTGTTATCAAAGCAACCTCCCATCCCAAATTGCTCTCCAAGTAGCTGATGAGGATCTATCACATTATTAGCTTGATGATAATCAGTGGTCAATGATGAACTTGGGCTGTTGCTTGAGACATTATCTGCCGTAGATGATGCTGATGATCTCTCTATCAACCGTTGGATCTCCCTCTTTGCTTCATTAAGGTCATCCTTCAGACTTAATACCTGCATTAGCAAACATAGATTGGACGGTTCATATGGATTACACATGGTGGAATCACATGTAATTTGGAGTAAAGAAGCAAACAGACAAACAAACAAAAAAACCAAAAGGGGGTTAGGATTTTCATTTATATTTATTTAAAAATCCAACCTAAAAAACAAAAAATAAAGTCTAGTATGTACGGACCATTGATATAAAAATCTCCCTAGCCTGCTTTTTGTGTAGTGCAATTGGGTGGCATCGGCATTGGCATTGGCATAATGTTTCCCCTGTGGTTTTTTAACTTCTTCTTCCATCTCTTTCTACCTGACAATACTTGCATCAATTCATCAACTCCCAAGCCCCGTCCCATTCTTATCTATACGTTTTGTTTTTTTTCCCCCCTCTTTATCTTCCTCATGTACCATATGTCATATTATATTCTCTCTTAAATTTATCTAAAACAAGGTATAGTGTGATGAAATGTATGTAGACTGACAGTCTTATTATTATATATATTTATAACAGAATAGGGCGTTTTTTCTACGTAGTTCTTAAATATCGATCCACATAAAAAATAGATTTACTTGTGTAAAATAGTTTAGGATTGAATCTAAGTTTGACAGCAGTAAGTAATACTACTTTCTAAGATCATGATAAATCAGGCCATGTGCAAGTTACGTATAACACTATCTTTTGTAGATAACTTCAAACTTAACCGCTCGCTATTATCTCGTATCATTGTTTTAAAGGATAGAATTTTCAAAATCATTGACTCTTTTTTCTTTATCTAAACTGAATGTCATAACACAACAACAACAACAACAATAATCTCAATATGAAAGGTTTAAATACTTAAAAATAAATACGAGTGAGTTAATTAATTAGTACCTCAGTTTCAAGACGACATTTCTCAACAACAAGGGTTTCATGGTCGTTTCTCAACTTAGAGTACTCCTCCTCCAACTTCTTGTTCTTCCACCGAGCCCTCCGGTTCTGGAACCACACCGCGACCTGCCTCGGATCCAAACCAAGCTCCGCGGCTAGCCGGTCCTTACGTTCAGACTCGAGCTTATGCTCGCACCCGAAGCTCATCTCCAGCATGTTGACTTGCTCTTCACTTAGCTTCCTCTTCTTTGCTGCCGAACCACTCCCTTCCCCTTTGTTCTTCCTCCTACGACGCCGTTTCGGCTGCTGTTGCTGCTGCTCATCTGCTATATATTATTTCACATACAGACATAATAATAACTGTTAATCTCATAATTAATCAACCATCAACATAATTAATTCATAAGACCTTCAAGAAAATGCAACAATTAGTAACTTTCTCACTTATGATTCTTTCAAAGAATTTCGAAAAGAAGAAGAATTAATTGATTACCTTGTTGAGGAGGCATCTCGGTGTGAGTGCTAAAGGAGGGGTAAAACTCAGAGATTAGAGCCTGCCCTTGATCTTCAACTTGATCTTGCATAATGGTAATTAGTTTGTCTACTTAAGCTTAATTACCTTGCTTAATTATCTCTCTTGCTTTCTCTCTCTCTAAGGTTGTATGAAACTGTTCAGTTAATGAGTGAATGTTAGTAGGGTGGTAGGGGGAGGTTGGGGGGAATGGAGGAAGACTTGCTTACATTTATAAAGGGGGTGGAGTAAAGGGTACGAAGGAGAATTTGCTAACTACTATTATTTTTACCTTTGCATCATGTTTTTTTTTTCTTTTTAATTTTTTAATTTTTGTAATACAGCTTCTAGAGCTTGGAGGTTAAGAAATTATACGGCTTGCATTTTTTACGGAAATAACACTTTTACTTTTGCATGAATTATTGTTTCACACTACAAACGAAAGATAATTTTACCACTTTGTAACATTATATATTGATACAAAGTTGACTAATGAAATAAATATCCACCAATAATGACTATATTTTTATTTCGGAAAATACAAAATCAGTAGTTGAAAAAAAGATGGTGGAGATTTTAATGAACATAGAGCTAGTGTGACATATAAAACACCATTATTCTACATTAACAACTAAACTAAGACATAATTATTGACTATGCTCCGGTTCAGCAAAACTAGCGGCTCAAGTAGCAGATAGCGGTTCAGGTAGCGGATAGTTGTTTAGGTAGCGGATAGCGTTTCTGATTTAGCTGTTAGCGGATAGCTGTTTAGATGAGCAGTTGAAATAAATGTATTCGGTAAATTTAGCTGTTGGGTTAGCTGATTAATGTAAATTGATATAAAAGGATATAGATAATTTCCAAATATAAAATTTCGTAAGGATATTTTTTGGCAAAAAAATATGAAACGCTACTTTTAAATGTCAAACGTTAATACTATTAGATTTTCAAAAACGCTGCTTAAAACGCTAAACGCTACTTGAAACGCTAGTCAAAATACTATGTTACCGAGCACTAAAATTACTTGATGGGTGTATTGACTTAGTCAAAATGCTAAATGCTACTCAAAACACTGTTGCCGAACACGCTCTATATTAATTCCCCCTGTGTGTAATGTAAGAATTTCTGCCAGTAATTTCACATATCTTCGCTAGACTTATTGTGGAATAAAAGTATGTGGTTAATTATAGGGGATAAATTAAAGTCAAGAAGTTTTTTTGGGTGGAAAGGGGGGGGGGGGTTGTCTAGGAGGGGTGCATGCATGGTGAAATGGTAACCACCTTCCAGATTTGGTATGACGTGACTTGACAGACTAGCTAGTAATCAGTTAAGAGGGCTTTGTATACGGATGTTGTCTTGCTTATCGCAAGCAAAAGAAATTGGTTAGTGTTATAACCTATAAATGTGTTATACAAAAATAGTAATTCATGATACAAGATAAGATCGGGACCCCGATTTTGCTTCACCGTAGTGATTGAATTGACTATCAAATTAATCTTGGTTAATCCTCCTTTAATTTTATACATAATACCTCATTTAATCATTTCAACCACGCTATCTTATCGATTTTCAAATTTAATCAAATTCTAGAATATAATACGGATGATTTTGTACGTATATACCTAATATTATGGTGCATAAAGATTGATATACACATAGGAAGAAGCACACATTATTACGTGTTGTTTTTAAAAAAAAAGTCTATTTTAATTGAGTTTAGTTAAAATATAAATTAATAAAAGTTCATAAGATTAAAGAGAAAAATGACAATACAATACCCTTGAAATTAAGTATTAAAAAAAAAAAAACAAAAGGATTGCTAGAGACATATAATGGATTCATGACAACAGTTTTAGACCCGCTAAATTGACAAGTGTTTATGAATGATAGCCATATAATATCAGTTTACTTTCTAATTTTAATTTAGGTTTCTTAGTATGCTTATTAGTATTTGTCTCAACTCACACATAATCTACCTTTCCATATAGGCCCCACAACCTGCCCCACTTCGACCCTAAAAAATGAGATTTAGGGTCAAACTTTTTTTTTTTGGCTTCTGACCAGCCCTAATTCTCAAATTTAGAGTACCCGATTATAATGAATTCAGGCTCAAATAGAGGTTTTAACTCTCTGACCTAACCTATTAACCTTCAGCTTCAAAAAAAATTAAAGTCAAAATCACAACAAAAAACTCGGGGTTTCATTTATTCAAATCTGTTTGGTTTTCTACTTTCACCTTCCCTGTATCCCTTCTCTCACTCATCCTCTATAAATCTCAATGACACTCAATTCTTTTCTGATATTTGGAGTAGCTGTTTTAATAAACTAATTTATAATTACTAAATTACACATTAGAATGCTTGTAATCACAATACTTTTCATTAGAACATTCTATAATTGCTTGATCCTTCGTTTAGCAGGATGTTTGGTGTTGCACTTGATGATATAAATGAAGCTTAGTGAAAAATCTCATATTCTATATACTGAAGGTTTGAGGATCAGGTCTGACCCAATGATTCAAAGATATCCGCAAGTTCATGGTCAGGTTTGAGGATTTGTTGTATCTAGGTTGTCTCACATGATTTGCAATCTTAATTATCTATATGTATCATAAAATCAAGTTCTACGTTTTGGAATGCAAAATTTTGACAAAACAAAATGGAACTCCTAGAATGATTTGCCTCAAAAGTCACATTATTCAATGCTTTCTCCTTTTATCAAATCCAATATTTTTTCTATAATTCAATGCATGTTTTTGATGATAAACCAAGATGGGGACCTCCCTAATCCATTAGAATAGAGGGAAAGTGTTCTCCAAAGGGTAAAAATTATGACTTTTCAAGCAATTGTGCACATTCACATCCCTCAAATAGAAACCGCCCATGCCAGGATAAACATTACCAAAGTCACATATTTTTTAAGAAAATTATAAAAAATATAACATAGAAAAAGAAAATCCCAATTTCAACCCCCCCCCCCCTCCCGGGGCATCACACTACCCCCCATTTATTTAACTTATCTTGACACTCCCACATTCTGGAATGAGGAAGTAGGGTGCATTTTCTTCTACCTAATTGGTAATTATAATATAAAATAAAAATGGGACTTAGTCTTTTTTTTTTCTTTTTTTAATTAGAGAAAGAGTGAATTTGAAAAATGGTGGGTTGGGTTGAGGATCCCAAACCGTGACCCTGACCACCTAGGGTTAAGTAAAGAAATGGTTTGGTAAAGTATGAGTACACATAACTTTACTTTGCTTTTGTTGTGTAATTGGGTGGTAATTTCCCTCTTTTTTGGCTCACCAAGTTTTCTACCTATTTAATTAGCCAAACCCACAGCTTCTTGTAGCCTTCTACCCAAAGGTAAGGGACGCGTGGCTCGAGATAGTTTGAGGAAAAGCAAAGATTTTAGTGGATAAGTACTACATAAATTATGATCCATATTTTTTTGGTATATATAAACATGATTATAAGATGAGTATGTTTTACTCATATTTTTGAATTTATCACGTACTAATCTGGCTAACTTGTAAATTTTTATGATAAATATCAAAGTTGAGTGAAATTAAGATATTATAATTATATTCAAATTTCAGTGAACATCATTTCTAAGTTTTATTATTTTATTCAGTAATTATCCCTTTTAAGTTTTGGTAAAAGCTTCATTTAAAATGTGGTTGGCTTGACAAATAATCTATTTTCTTCTTTATATAATATATAATCCAAGCTAATCTTATCTTAAATGAAATTTATATTTCTTCGATTCTTTTTTTTTTTTTTGTGGCTAGGGCGGTTAAAGATAGCTTCTAAAATTGTCATTATTAATTATTTGTGAATTAATTTTGTCATTATTGAATGTTGATGGTGTATATACATCCTTGTATTTTGGCTTTACCCAAACAAACCTACTCTATTGAAGACAATATTGGATATGCAAATATATTGGGACACTTTCTAATAGATTTTATAAGTCATTTTGCTATTTTCAAACTATTACAAGTATTTCAGTTGTTTTCTTATGCATGAATTGAGGACATTGTTACTGTATTTTCATTAGCAAAGAGTGCACACATTAAATTATTTTATATACTTTCCAATTAATACTCCGACATTCATAATTTTTTACAAATTCTTTTTAAACAACTTCATAAAAATATACCTGATTTTGATCTCCATTTAAAAAACTTAAATCTCAAAAATTTATTTTAAAGAGACAAATATCAAAATTGAACTAGTCTTATTAAACTAAATTCATGCAATCCATGACATATATATTTTACCCCATCAAAAGCACACATCAATTTGACCTATCATATGTTTTGATGATAATCAATTTATAAATTGAGGGCGCAGATTTATTATACCTTTGTTTAGGTAACAACTAAGCACATCAAGATTTAAGCATGAGCATTAGCCACGTACGATTGCATTGTGTTTCCACACGGTGTTTATCCATCAATCCTCGTTTTGCACAACGGTAATAAAATTTAAAATGTGCCACAACACCCTGGCATCGCAACGATTGGGCAACGTGGCCAATCGTTGGTGAAAAATCTTTACATAAGACAACTTCAAATTTTTATATAAGACCATTTAATTGGTGAAAAATCTTTATTAATTACTTAATTGATCACCCAATTAAGTGAAGTTTAACTGATATGATCCGAGAGTAATTAACAATTGGCGCAACAATGCACCTACCAATTAGATTTAAAAATAAATTAAAATAAAAGGGTGAAAAATTTTATATATATATATTCTTTCCTCGATTTCAACTCTCACCCATGTTCCAAATGCCAAATGGCCAATCATACAACTACAAGTTTCCCCTTGAGTTTGAGCTAGTCAAAAGGCTATGGTAAACTCTAATTAAATGGCCATTGGCCTCCTTGATTTTCACGATTTTTATTTTATTTTATTTTATTTATTTTATATACATGCATTTGCAAGTGAGGTGGTGATTAGGTTTGCTTCATCATGGTGAATCATGTGGAAGTAGACAAGAACAATCCAAACTAAACCAATAGTTGGTCAAATTGGGTGTATAAAACTAGGCTTAACCTAATTAATTTTATCCTTTAGAATGACATTGAGCTTCCCAAATGTTCTAAAGCTTGTAATCTAAGTGTTGTTTAATGGTAAATTTGTTATGGGTGGATTCCTGAAAAGCTATGGCTTGCAGATTTAATATTATTTGTTGACAATTTGAGACAATAAATGATACGATAGTTTTAAGATGAGAATTAAATACTAATTAGTTAATCAAATATCATTTACATGCATAGTAATTAATAACAAGTAAAAGCAAAAAATAAAATCTGTTTCACATTAGTCAAGCATAAAAATTTACTCTAAACAACACTATGTTATATGTTAAAATCAAATTTGATGTTCATGTATGTATGTGGGTCTCTCTCTCTCTCTCTCTCTCTCTCTCTCTCTCTCTCTCTCTATATATATATATATATATATATATATGTATGAATTTAGGTATAGGATATTCGAATGGTATTCACCGTATTCTAACAATATCAAACGCTTTACCATGATTGTGAGACTTAAAGAAAAGTTTACACAAGTTCTGTGAGTTAATGTGAATGCCCATGAGAAATAAAAATAGCATACAATTTAAGTAGAACTTTGGTAGAACTAATACAATAGAAACCATATTACGCGCGATACTTGTTCATGTACTTTTTCTTCGGTATTATAATTATTTTAACTAAGAAAACCTAAGTAGTTCTATACATGTTAGACCCTATAAAATTTATCTCATTTACTTACTGAAAAAATGAAAAAATTAAATTTCACTATTAAGGGCCTGCTTTTTCAATTTATCATCAATATTAATCATTCACTTGAGAACGTTGACCATTACCGCTATTCCCACTATTGTACCACTATTTTACCACTATTGTAATCACTAGACACACTATTCAATTCAACATTATACATTATTCACTACTCTAACACCCTATCCGATGCTAAAAGGAACACAATCAAAGACAGATAGTAGAAGCAAGCAAGCATGTAGCAAGGCAAAGGAAGCCAAGTAGTAATTATTCATGAGACATTTTTGAGATGAGAACTAGATACTAACTAATTAACTAGAAATTGTTAACTAAATACTATCGTCAGTCAAATATAAGAAATTACCATTAAAAAACACTATATTACATCCTAAAGTCAAACTAAACTTGATTTGACCTTCATATATATCTTTGAATTTGAGTTAGGATATTCCAATGGAATTTACCATATTTTACTAATAACCAGAAGATCTCACCAGGTTGCGAGACTTAAAGAAAGGTTTACCCAAGCTCGTTGAATTAATAGGGCCCATGAGGAATGAAAACATCATACGATTTAAATATTACTGCCGGCAGAAATGATACATTAGTGAGAATTGTTGAGTGTGATAATCTTGTTCACCCGCCTTGTTCTACTAACAATTTTAAGAGCAGCTAATGTAGCGTTTGATTGAAAGTAATGTAGTCACTATGCAATGGAATCAACCATGTAATGCAATTGTTAGTGTAATGGAATTGGATAATAATTGCATTACAATGTTTGGTTACAAAGTCTTTACAAGTGTAATGGAATGAATTC
The DNA here is from genome assembly GCA_017589665.1 of Selenicereus undatus. Taxonomy (NCBI): domain Eukaryota; kingdom Viridiplantae; phylum Streptophyta; class Magnoliopsida; order Caryophyllales; family Cactaceae; genus Selenicereus; species Selenicereus undatus. The sequence goes on from JACYFF010019584.1 coordinate 14,280,381, forward strand.
ATCTACAAACAATACTTAATTTTACACGTGACGTGAAGTACTTGCAATTCAATTCGCATTTTATTTTTGGCTATTTTAATTATTTGTAGCTTCATTGATAAATATCATCAAATATTTTATCATCATGATTACAGTATTTCGCATGAGAATTACATCACTCTATTTCTTATAGATTACAATAATGTAATATTGTTCAAGTTTACCAAGTAGAGAGAAAATGATGATGATGATGATGATGACGACGACGTGAGAGAGAGAGAGAGAGAGAGAGAGAGAGAGAGAGAGAGACATGATGTCTAGAAGGTACAAAAATACAGTTACAATAATACGATCATGGTCTAAGTTAAATTTTATCTAATATGGACAGGAGAGAGAGAGGGGTGAGTGGAGCTTCAAACCTTTAAAAAAATAGTGTCAAACTAATAAGAGAAGGGAAATAGAGGAGAGACAATGAAGATAAGAGAGAGAAAGTTCCCAAATATAATAGCTTATAGTTGGATAGATTTTGATTCAAAGGTATGCAATCAAAATTATTTAGGAAAAGCCAAGTAATTGTAATTGCATAGATTGAGGTAAATGTAATTACAATGCAATCTTGATTACATTACTTAATGGTAACCAAACATGGTAATGGAATCACCATTACCATTTTGATTGCATTACCACTTCGATTATATAGAACCAAACAAGCCATAAGTGGCTCAGTAATGTTTTCTCATTTCTTTGGAAATCAATATGATAATCATTTTATCATTAAGGACTCTCAGTAACATTTAACATTTGTCAAAAATACTAATTGTATTTTTCAGCACTATTTACCGTACACCTAGAAAAATTTATTTGTACTCATATCAGACTTATCATCAAAAGGGTTGATCTGAAAGTAGATTTGAAACCTAAATCGACCAGAGTTGAACCAAATTTGATCTGAAATGTTCTGCAAAGTTGCTTCTTGTTTCAAGACAAAGCTTATTAGACCAAATATTAATTACCTTGAAGTCAAGTACGAACCAAAAACTACCCAACCTGACCCAAGGGGCACCAGAATATTATTTAACTCGAAACATGACCCAACGTACATCCAAACATAATGATCCAATTCATCAGGTCTAATTTACTACCCTTCATCCCTATTCACTACTATTCTAACACTATTTATTATCATTAAACACAGTATTCGACATTATTCACAACTGGACACCTTGTCCTACGTTAAAAAGAAGAGGACCAAAGAAAGATATTTGAAGAAAGGGGCAAGTAGCAAAGGACGCTAACTTGTAAAAGGAGAGTACCAAAGGAGAGCTCAAATGGCAAGAAAAAGGAGAGAGAGAAAAAGAGAGAGAAGAGAAGGGGGGGGGGGCACATGGGGACATGAACAAGGAGGAGGAGACACATTTACACGCGTCCAAACCCCGTGGGGCACCAACACCCTTCTTGGGGGACCACTTTGCTTTAATCCATCCACGTGTCCTCTCAGCCCCTCTAACCCAATGGTGTACGTCACTAACCCAACCCAACCCAACCCAACCAAACCAAACCAAACCAAACCATCTTTTGTGTTTCTCTGTCCTCGATCCACGAGCCTCCCCCTGCACCCTGGGCTTGCTGGCCAATCAGAGCCGTCCAGCGGACCACAACACACCCGCCCCCCCGCGGGGGCGGGGGCGGGGCCCCCCCCCCCCCCCCCTGTTTTAGCGGTTTGTGCCGCCAACTCTTTGAAAACTAACCTTTTTTACCGTTGCAGTTTCATTGGCTAACAACTGTTCAATTCCCCTCATCCAATCAATCGCTCGTTACTTGGCTTTCAATTTCATCATGTACAGTAAAGTGTTGTTGCTTATCAATGTCAGTCGAACATTTGTATAACATTCATGGAACTCACAGAGTACGCCACTGCTCTTGTCACTTTATGTATGTATAGTACTGCTAGCTACTTTGATCAACCCATAAAGTTTTTAAGGATGATTACTATAGAGTTATACGTTTTTGATTTATTGATCTAATGTAATGTTTGGTTGAAAGTGATATAATAGTAACGTAATATAATCAGTTTTGTAATGTAATCATGATTATTTAATTTGTGGTAATCATAATTACAAGACAATGCTTTTACTACAATTTTCTTATACAACCAAATAATATAATGAAAAGACAATTACAAACTTGATTGCATTATAAGATTAATTACATCTAGCCAAACATTACATAAAGGTAAGCAAGTTCTACTGCTAGGTTTCAATAGCAGGCATCAATGATGAAGGAAATTAGCTTTTTAGAGACCAGCTTTTGTATGAATTTGATCCAAAGTTATCACCCCATTAGATCGAAAATCACACACAACACTAAGTAAGTTGGATGCCACTGCCAAATCAAATCTAGGAAATATAAACTCAATCGGCTGTTGACTAGATCCAAGCTAAGATTCGAAAGGTTTATTGGTCAACCTCGAGGGGGCACAATGGGGAAACCGTGCCAGACGACTCTTTTAGAACACAGGTTGCACTCAATCACCTTGTCATCGGAGTGTGTTTTATCCCAAGTGATCTGCTTGGCGAAGCTCTATTGTCACATGCGAGGCCAGTGGTGGCCTTGAACTGCTTTTAGCTGTTTTATTCCTTGTTACCAATAATAAATCAACGGAGTGTTTTTTTCTCATGTCAATATAAAAATATAAAGTATAAGTTTCTTTTGTGTAAACAAAAAGACCAAATATAGGCATAATTTAAATCCAAAATCTCTATCAAAAAAAAAGAAGAAGTTTCAATAGACTTTAGTAGTTCAATGGAGAAATTAACAGTGACAGAACAAGTCATATCTAGGATGAATTCAAATGGAGGACATTTAACCAGGTAAAGTCCAAGGCTAGCCAACAGGACAAGAAGTACTCTATCATGAGCTTAACCTTTGTAATGGTGGGGCAGAATGGATAAGAGACTATTGGTACATCTACTTCATTTTACCCTTCGCGAGTCATGCTTTTCAACCACTTTTCTTCCCTGTGATTAATATGGCAAGAAGATTAGCCAAAATTGAAGTCTTTCTTGCTGGAGAAACTGAGGATAAGGCAACAAATTGTACTCCTAACTTGGTATACCATTTGTCGCCTTGTGTTTATGTTTCTCACACTCGAGCTATCCCCATATTTAGTTGAGTATCGGTTAAGGAAACTAAAGACATTGGTTATCAAGAGCCTACGTTTCCTTAACTTATAGGTGAAGTATTTATTGCATTAGTTTCAAAGCCTAGGTCAGACTAAACCTCTTTTTTGGGTAATTATTCAAACAGTTTATATGTGAAGGTTGCATGAAAAATATATGGAAAAAGTCAATTAATCTCTCAAAAGGCAGACCTTACAATTTATGTGAAGTTTGGATAATATATTTTTGACATGTAAATTAAAATCTGATTTGGCTGTTGGACCTTCAAAATAAATTACTGTGTGGACATGCAGTTGGACAACTGCAGTTTCTGAATCTGTCAGTGATGATGGGTAGGATCGAATCATTGTGATTTCCTATTCAAGTTTGATAAAAATATGGTTATCCTCTATCTATCGTCGGTAGTTTAGTTTGGAAAGAATAAGTACATTAAAAGTCATATTATCTCTCTATCTCACGCAAATATTTAGAAAAGAAAAGTAGTTCAAATTCTTCCTTTCCTAGGAAAAAAGAATTGAGTTAGGCCTTCTTCTTTTCACAGGTCAATTTTTAAATATTAACTTAAATTTATTGTAATTTATTTCAATCTATTTTTATTATTTTAATTAAGTTTAATTTATTATATAAAAAAAATTCAGCTTACTTCAACCTATTTGCAAACTATGAACAATTAATCAAGAACACACTTGTAAAATCCATCCTAATTTGCCTGTAAAAAGAACAGGCAATTATGTCAATGATATCTAGGAGAGATGTTTTTGAAAAATAAAAGCTGAGATCTCTTCCTTAGTCTAGTTGAACAATTAATCAAGATCACACTTGTGACAACGAACAACGGGATATGGAATGCAAACTACCCCTAATGAGGTAAATATTTTGTCTCATACACGTAGGAATTAAGATACGATTTTGGATGTTAGAGGAGCTACATAGATATATGGATCAATCTCCACATCCCCATATATTTATATGGAAAGACAGGAAAGCGAAATGAAAAAAAAATAAAATTGCTCCTATTCCTTATTTGCTTCACATAAAAACATCATGTATTCCAATGTATCTAAACCCAAATATGGGACAACATTTGTCCAATTTGAGAATATCCCAGTCAAGTTTCCCTCCTTTTTAATTGGTCAATATCTTATCCAATTAGTTGCGGATATGACTTAACTTAGCTTGACTAGGAATCAATTCTCTGTTTATCATAGCTCTATTCTTAAATGAGGAGTAAAGGTTGACCCATGTGTGATGTCTCCTTTGAACTTATTTGAAGTCATATGATATATGACATTATATTCTTTATTCACTTGATATTTCCTAAGCATAGGAGAGGAACAACCCACCATTGTTTTTGGAGCTTATTCCTATCTTGTATGAAGATTAATAAAATGTGTCGTTCAAACATAAACTATAAATGAGTGATAGAATATTGAGTATTGTTGAAATATTTTAAGCTTAGAGCATACTTTTAATGCGCCACATATCAATTCAATGAAATTGTTTAAAGAATGAAATGATCAATATAGTTAGAGAACTTTTGGATTGATTTGGCTGGCTAGATCAATCAATTCGAGTTTCAGTCAAGTCAAGCCAATTCTCATCTTAGACTAAATCGATTTATTTTTCAAGTTTATTAACTTAACTACATTGACTATATAACGATAACGTTACTGGTACTTTTCAAACAGTATTGGTAGAGTCTTTGTCCCAACACATACATGTTGATTCATTAAGTTTATTTGTTGAATTGTGTCTCAAATTCTATTTTGCAAGGTGCACGCATGATTAACTTACTATATTCGATCGACCCAGTTACTAGCCCCGTTGCCTACAACCAAACTGAAGTTCGAGATACGTCCCCCAAAGAAGAGGTGTTAGAGCTATTGTTTTATTCCTAACATTGTCATATGAAAGCAGACCCTCATATAAGTCGTCGCCACGTGGAAAGAGGGGAACTGGAAACAAGGGCCCTATGAAAAGGGCGCATTAGAAGTTGGAAGACATGATCATGAGAGCCTCGTCTAAACTGGTCCGAAAAGATTCATGGGGTGTGACATATGATTGATATGTCTTTAAACCAGTGTCGTTCAGAACCCTGTCTACTTGGCCCTCATGATGCCCCCCAAAAAAAAAATCTTTTTCTTTTCCATCTCTGTCATTTCATTCATGACCAAGTCAATTCTCTATAGCTAGCTTATCCACACTTAGAGTAAAAATTTTCAAAAAAATACTAAGAACATATTCTTCTCGTTGAAAAATATAAATTAATAAATAAATAAAATTAATTAAAATTAATTAAAGTAGATTGAAATAAGTTAAACTGAATACTTTTTATTAAAGTGGATTGAAATGGATTGAATTTTTTTATATGATAAAAAAAGATGGTTCAAATAGTAGAAAGTAGGTTGAAGTTGATTGAAGTATGTTGAAGTAAATTGAAATTAATTAAAATTAATTTTTTTTATTAAAATTTATGAAATAAATTACTGTAAGTTGAAGTTCGACGAAAAGAACGGTGCCTAAGTCAAGTTGGGTAACATTACAAGCAAACGAAAAGAGTTTACTTATTAGGGTTTATGTCATTAATATACATATTAAAGTTAGTAACAACAGGATAAGGATGACCTCCCATGAAGAGAGAGAAGGGGTGTGCTGTGGTAAAGGAGGGAGATTTTTGGAGTTTTGCAAAGAGATGCTTTTTCTAGTTGGCAATCTTTTTTTGCCTGATTTATTTATTGAATAATTTATGTACTTGGCATAATTTATTGAGTAATTATGTACTATTTAGAGATTTTTTTATTGGGTGATCAGTAAGGGATTTTCTGGAAGAAGATGCGCATGAGATGGTGGAGATTCCTTTCATTGTGCTTTTGAATTTTTTTGTATTATTATATGAAAACTAATACCCCTCTTTGCAAATTGCAAGTGATTAATCTTTTAATTTATGAAATAAGGAAAAAATTAAAATAATAGTTAGCTTAGTGTGAACGATTCTTCCGACAATCTCACACTTTGCTTCCTCATCTTCCAACTTTCTAAATTCGGGTTACACCAGCTAATTAGCCCATGCTAATACAAATTTTAATTGGGGTATTAATAACTTAATTATGCATTAAAGATTTCTTGATTAAGCAAAGTCATTAGGTGGGTGAGTAAGCATTGTCAATGATCATATTATGCTTTGGAATTCACAGTAATGATGAGCTCGTGCATGTGCAGTACTCTCCAAAATAGACTTAATTTGAGATGAGAGCAGTACATGCATCTAAAAACTAACAAGGTTGTTCTCCTCACGGAAAGTATATCTAGCTTGCTGCAGTTGATTACTACTTTTGACTAAGTATTCCATTGATTTGTACTTATTAGATAGTCTAACAATTAGGAGTTGCCACTGTTTTGTAATTCTTCTTAAAGAGTCGAATCTCCGTGCACATAATGTGTATATGTTTTGTTTGTAGAGATACATTAATATGAAAATATTGTTGTGTGATGATAAACTATGACCTGTTTTTAGATTATCATTATTTTTAGGAGCACCGCGAGGTTTGTTTGGCATAGCTACCCACCAATTCGCTTTTCCTAGCACCCCATCGGGGTTCTTAATATATACCACTTGAGTTGCAGTATCGGCAAATATGAATGGGTCAAACTTTCTGTAACGTCTGGTATGATTAACCTCAGGAGACAGGGCAAATTTAGGAAAACATAGTCCCCGAGGAACATTCGGGTCAAACAACTCACAATTAAAAAGTACACTTTTTTTAATTGGTTCGCCCATAAATTCAACACGAATAATTTCGTGAAGTATGCCATAATAATTCCCTGATATTTCATCACCTTCGCCAACTCCTTTGACACATACGCCATAATTATATGTTGCTTTGCCTTCATTTCTAGCTTTGGTATGAAACCAATAACCATTAACTTTATACCCAGCAAAACACTCCACTAACATAATCGATCAATGAGATAAGTTCACCAAAAAATCTTGCCTCTCATCATTCAACACCCGATAAGAATTGACCTATGAAGAAAAAAAGAAGGTAATACCGTTTAGATCGAGTTACAAAAATTTTGTTTAGGGAATTAAAGGTTACTTCAGATAAATTACTTACATTGCACTCAAACCACTGCGCAAAATTTGTTTCGATGAATAAGTCAACTTGCACATCACTCGCGTTTGGATTATGACAGTGAAATTGATGTCTGAACCAACTGTAATGTGTACCAAGTGCAATTAATTAATTATTATTCAACAATTATGAACTATTCAAATAAAACTTTTAGTAACTGATATACTTACTCCAAATATGGTTGGACTTCATCACAATTCAGTAAAATGTGAAGGCGAGCGATACGGTACTCCGCCTCAGTAAGATATCTTTTTCTACGGTTTCCAAATTGAGTGCCCTTACGGTTGAACACCGATAGAGTTGGCATTTGAGGTTCGAATTGCTGCATACCCTCATTACGCCCAATAGTTGGGCGATGCAAGTTTGACTGAAAATAATAGTTTGCGAAATGTTTAATCTCAAACGCTAAGTACGCATGAACCATAGATGCCTCTACACGAGCTTTGTTCTTTGCCATAGGCTTCAACCTGTCAAAATACCTCTCAAAAGGATACATCTATCAATATTGAACAGGACCACCCAACAAAGTTTCTTCGGCTAAATGAATGGGCAAATGTTCCATGACATTCCAAAACCAGGAGGGAAAACTGTCTCCAATTTACAAAGAGTAATAGCAATGTTCTTGTTCATCTCTTCCAACATGCTCACTTTTAACTCACTAGAGCATAGGTTTCTGAAAAATTCACTCAATTCGATCAAGGGTCCCAACACATCTTCCAGAAAAGCAGCAAAAGCTACTGGAAGAAGATTTTTCAAAAACACGTGATGATCATGACTTTTCATGTTTTGCAACTTTGTGTTAGATGGATCCACCCTGTTTCCCACATTAGAACAATAACCATCAGGCACATGAACCTCCCGCAACCATTGACAAACAACCATTTTTTGATGTAATGACAGTGCAAACTTGGCTTTTGGCTTACACAATTTATCAGTTGACCCTCTTGTAGCCAAGTTCAACTCTTTCCTACTGCACAGAATAGACGTATCTATTCTTGCTTTGATATCATTTGTTGTTTTTCCGGGAACATCCATCACTGTGTTTATTATATTTTCACTGAAGTTTTTCTCAATATGCATAACATGAAGGTTATGCCTCAAAAGTTGATGCTTCCAATACGGCAACTCCCCAAAGATACTTTACTTTGTCCAATTATGTTCATTTTTCTCAAATCCCGGAATTTAAAAATGGATATCAGTAGTCACTTGAGGCAATGTCGATACCCTATCAGACAACATTTCACCGGAAATCCTCTAGGAAGGGCCAACGTGTATGCTTTTCCCTTTACGAAAAGCAACTTTATTAGCTCTAAAGCAATTATTCTGAGGCAAGAACCGACGATGGCAATCGAACCAAGATGGCTTCCGGCCATGCTGTAACTGGAATGCACAATTTTGGTGCATACAAATCGGACATGCTAACAACCCATGAGTACTCCAACCGGATAACATACCATAGGCGGGAAAATCGTTAATCGTCCACATCAACGCGGCATGCAATCTAAAAGTTTTCCCACGTGAAACACCAAATGTATCCACCCCAACATCCCATAACATTTTCAACTCATCAATTAAGGGTTGCAAGTATACATCAATCATATTCTTTGGATTTGTTGGACCCGGAATAATACAACTTAAGAATATGTAAGGAGTGATCATACACATATCTGGAGGCAAGTTATAAGGTGTAACAACAATTGGCCACACAGAGTACGATCTTCCAGATATGAAAAATGATGTGAAACCATCAGCACATAGACCTAACCTTATATTTCAAGGTTCTGCTGCAAAATTTGGATACTTTTGGTCGAAATGCTTCCAATCCATCCGACGGATGCCGGAGAACACCCGATTTTTGGCGGTGCTCATGATGCCATCTCATATGGACGACAGTCCTTTTTGAAGCATACAGTCGTTGCAATCTTGGAATTAAAGGTAGGTAGTGCATTTTTGCATATGAAACATCCTTATGACCTCGTTGGTTGGATTTCTTTGGTAAATGTCTTGCATGTCCACAAAAATTGCATGCGGACAAACTATCAGCCTGTTTATAATAAAGCATGCAACTATTCGGACAACAATCAATTTCCTGGACATCCATACCTAAATCTCACTTTTCTGAGTTACTGATGATAATTTTTTGGAATGCCACTTTCAGAAGGGCATACATCTTTCATCAAGTCAACAACTTTATTGAAACAACGTTGTGACATATTGTGTCCCGATTTAATATTAAGTAGCCTCACCGATGTTTAAAGTTCAGTTATGTCACACCCTTCATACAACGGTTTTTTGGCAGATTCAAGCATAGTTTAAAATGCCTCAGGATTTACGTCATGATGGCTACTCATGTTCATTTCATTAGCTTGGAAGGCAGCATGAAGCATGTTCTCCATATGATTATGATCGTTGTGATCGTAATCAAAATTCATAGAATGTGAACTACTTGCACCCCCTACTTCCGAATTATCTTCTTCCCCATGACTTGTCCAAAACCAATAATTCTTCACAAAACCCTTTCTATACAAATGAGACTTCACAACGTCAGGTGCAAAATATTGCATATTCTTACACTTCACACATGGACATCTATAAACTCCATTAATTCTAAACTCCTCTTAATTTCGTGCAAATTCATCAAACAGATTAACTCCTATCAACCACTCATCTCTAAGTCCATGTCCATTAGGATTTCTTCTCCTATACATCCGTTGATGATACAACGGTCCATCCATATGTTGCCAATATAAGATTGCCTTAATTGCTATGTAAACTACAATTAATTGCAATAAAAATCTTTTAGAAGTTTATTTATCCAGTTCAACATATATATATATATATATATATATATATATATGTATTACAAAAATATATATTTAATATACCTCAAACAAAAATATTCTTTACATACTTCCCAATGATAAATATACACAACAAATCAAACAAAAAATTAATAAGATATAAATACAACTAACATAATTAATGAGCAAACTTCAATTAATATTATACTTAACACGTACACCTCAATATATAGTTAACATACTTCAACGAGACATACACTTCATGACATACTTACAAAACATTTACATGTATCACAAATCAAACAAAATACAAACATTCGTAGAAAATTTCAAAATATTCACCAAAGCTAAAAACATTACACATGTCTAATATAATACATCATTTCGTAATAATTACATAATTATTATAAATGTACATACTTATCATATTATTTGCTCCATTAATTCCAATAAATACACTTCATAAATATAATTAAAATTTAATGTAATTCACATCCGCATTTTACGACAAAAATAAATTACATATTATTCACATATTTACCAAAAATTAATATACAAAACAAATCAAATAGGAAACAAACATACTTCACATTCTTAAACCATTTACCAAAAACAATACATATATTGCACATGCTTACGTACTCACAACTATTTCAATTATTCAAATCAACATACATTACATATTAAATTAGAGTTACATTATACTTGTTTTCTATCAAAATAAATTCTCAAAAAACCAAAAATGCAACAATTAACGAAATTAAACATATACGCAAACAAAAATAAATTTAACATAACAATATTATTTATCCACATAAGCCTCAATAAGCATCAATCAGCATCAATCTTGAAAATTAAGCACCTTATTTCACACTTCATCTAATTAAACAAACCCAACCAAAAATAACAAAATACTATTAACATACTTAACAAACTTAAATTAATATATACTTAACATATCCACATCTTGCAAAAATATAAAAAATAATTCTTAACATATCAAACAAATCATAAAAAAAATTAAACATACCTCAAAAAACATACATGTCTAACATCTTCAACATTTTACAATAAACAAACTTGTTCCACTT
>JACYFF010019584.1:14291573-14321407 GCA_017589665.1 Selenicereus undatus
CTTATACATGCTTAACATATTTAACATTTTAAAATAATTAGATAATTATTTTAGATTTACAAAAATAATAAAATACTATTAACATGCTTAACAAACTTAAATTACTATATACTTAACATACCTAGATCTTGCAAAAATAAAAAAAAAATTCTTAACATTTCAAACAAATCATAAAAAAATTAAACATAACTTACATGTCTAATATCTTCAACATTTTACAATAAACAAACTTGTTCCACTTAAATTATTCACTTTAATAAAACATCTTAAACATGCTTAACATATTTAACATTTTAAAATAATTAGATAATTATTTCAGATTTATAGAAATAATAAAATACTATTAACATGCTGAACAAACCTAAATTACTATATACTTAACATACCTAGATCTTGCAAAAATATAAAAAAAATTCTTAACATTTCAAACAAATCATAAAAAAAATTAAACATACCTCCAAAAATATACATGTCTAACATCTTCAACATTTTATAATATACAAACTTGTTTCACTTAAATTATTAACTTCAATAAAACATCTTATACATACTTAACATATATAACATTTTAAAAAAATTATTCAAACTAAACAAACATGCTTTAACATTAAAATTCAAAAAATGAACATCACATATCAAATATAAATTAACACAATTTTAAAGCGCAACAATTTTGCTAAACTTTCAAACCCGAAAAATCAAGCGTTGTACCGGCGACGGAGGCAAGGCGGCGACGGCGACGGTGGTGGGGCGGCGGCGGTAGTCAAACTTGAAAAATTAAAACCGTACAAAATATTAATTAACTTAATTATTTTAACTTTAAACAACAAATTAACATAAATAATTACTTACCGTTTACTTCTTGACCACTAAAACCTTCAAACACCTCTTTCTCTCTGTTCCTTCTCCTCCCTCTCTTTCTCTTCAAAGCTCTTTCTCTCTCTAAGTTTTCAACTAACCCAATAAAACCCCCCTCCCCCCAATTTAAACAGCCGAAAATTTTGAAACCCCCCCACCCCGCTTTGGTGCATCGAGATCTGCACCGGAAGACCGACGGAAATTCCGACGGACACCGACGGAAAAAAATCCCATCCAAAATCCCGGGGTCCGTTGGGCCCCATCTGATTTTCCATCGGGCCTTCTGATTTTTCCTGATGTCCGTTCCCCGCCTCGCTTTTTCGTTGGAGTTCCGCACCGTTTTTGTAGTGTCGTAAGCACTAGCACTACCATGTACTCATAAGTTGTTAATCCAAGGTAGTGAAGGTACATTCTCCATGGATGCATGTATGGATATGGAAGAAAACTTAGAATCTTCACCACGACAAGACTATCCATCGAGGCTTTAAATCACGGTACCACTTAGATGTTTAATGTTGTTCTGAGGATCACTGAGGCATGAACTTTCCGACACAACTTTGCAAAAGAATGTTTATCTTCCAAAACATTGATGTCGACAATGACATAGGTGCACCATTGAAATTGCTAACTATGCCACGGTGATACGATGGATAACTTTAACAGGAAAAATCTAAAGTTTATGTTAATTAGAGCAAGAACTTTTTAAAAAAATTATTAATCACTTTAACAAGAAAAATCTAAAAATTATGTTAGAGAGCTCTCAAAAAATATCATTAATTAGTTATACTTTTAAATTTCTTGAAAGGGTATCTAAAAAAATTAAACTTTTACTGACAAAGCGTGTTACTAGTAGATCAATTATTAATTATAACTAAGAATGTGATTAAATTTAGCTAGCTACAAACACTCTTAAGTCAATTCAACTTCCACCCGAGGTCAACTTTACTTACTCAGGTTACAAAGCTTGGGAGCCCGACATGACTTGGCTCGCCTAACTCTGTTTCCTTTTGATGTCTATTACTATAACTTTGAGCATATATTGTCATTAAGACTAGTAAATTTCGTCAATTTTAATCAAAGATTAGACATGTGTATAAACTGAAACTACGTGTATCTTTAATTCTTTCCTAAAATTTGTCCAAATAAATTATTTCTTTGAGATAAGCCATATAACTGGTTATAGAAACTAGTCTTTGAATTGTAGTTAGAAACTAGTTAGGTATTCAGAAGAAAAAGACCTTCAAAGACAAAAATTCGAGTTTTCACACCGCATACATTTTTTCTTTTTTTAAAAAAAGAAACAAGCAACAGCGTGCCTAATCTATAAGCTGATAAGGCCTACAAATCGTAGATTAAATCATAATTAAACTAATCAAAATGAAATGACATCACTAAAATGTACGTAAACCATTGTTTAGCCAGCATGCTTTGGGTTGGCTGGGTTTTGTGGTAACGTTCGCCTCCCTTGTTTCCCTCTTCACTAACTAACATTTTCTCTCTCCTCCCCATCTTCTGTAAGTGCTAATGGGTTTGAATTAAGATCTTAATGCGATTTAGCAGTTGAAATATCTTGTATTAAATGAATAAAAAATTATTGAATTTGGTAGTGCAAGATTTTAAGTATAGGAAACCAAAAGATTATAACATTGTTTGTCATTTATTATAATTTTTATTTTGACGATAATGTTTATCTACTATGATATTGCAGATATCTGTTTAAATAGTTTACGAACTTTTCAAACCCACAATTAATAATTAATTACGACTATTACGAATCTATTAATTTAAAGCACTTCACACATAAATTTGACCAAGTTCAGACATAAAGAAAAAGTTGTTCTATAGTATGTTTCTCTGTCGTCCCACCAAAGGAGCTCGTATGAAAAACGAAAAAGAAAAGGAGAAACGCGGTTAATTACTCAGATATCAACAAACCAAACCCCCTGAATTACGCCTTAATTCAGGGCCTAATTTGGTGTTTATGACTTAAGTGCAACTTTGCTCAAACTTCAAGGGTTGCAATTTAACTAATTAATGAGATAGCTAGCCTGGTGTGCTGTCCAATCAACAATAAATTGCATGGCTCAAGCCATCTACATTGAGTGGCTAGCCATGAACATCCACCCTCTATTAGCCATACACGGTGCTTGATTTTCCTCCTCGCCCAGGAAAAAGTAATCCCAAAAAGAAAGAAATGAGGCAGTTAAAAAAGTAGATAATTATGTGCCTGTTTCTTTCATCGATCTTTTCTAATTTATAGACTTTGGTATACTTTAATCTATTTTAATAAAAATATTAATTTCAGTCAAATTCAACCTAATTTTAATATATTTTAATCCACTTCTACTTTAATGCATTTCAATCAATTTTAATTCACGTCCTTCAAATTTCTATCCTCACTATTTTAATGAACTTCAACCTATCATATAAAAATATATCAACTTTAACCCACTTCAACCTACCTCAATCAACTTCAATCCACTTCAACCTACATCAACAACTTCAACTCATTTCAACCTACCTCAACTAACTTCACCATTTTACCAACCTCAATTTATCAACGAAAAGAACAGGCTCATATACATGGATTAAGGTCCTGTTTCTTTCATTAGTAATTCTCAATTTACTAATTTCAATCAACTGCAATCCACTACACTAACTTTAATTAAAAAAAATCTACTTCAACCCACTTTTTACTATTTTAACCAACTTCTACCTATCATATAAAAAATTCAACTCACTTCAACCTACTTTAACTTACTTTCCACTATTTTAACCAATTTCTACTCATCATATAAAAACATTTTCAACCCATTTCAATAAAAAAATACCCACTTCAACAAATTTCAACCAACTTCACCCATATTTTTCAACTCATATTTTCCAACAAAAAGAACAAGCAACCCTGTTTTTTTTTTGTTAGTAAATCCAAATTTACCAACATCAACCAACTTCAACTCACTTTAACCCACTTCATGAACTTCAATAAAAAAAAATACTAATTTCAACCTAGTTTTACTCACTTTAAACTACTTCAATCCACTTCAACCTAGTTCAACATACTTTTTACTATTTTAACCAACTTCTATACATCATACAAAAAAAATTAATACACTTCAACCAACTTCAACTTATTTCAATAAAAAAGATTTTCACTTCAACCTACTTTAACTCACTTCAATCAATCTCAACCAACTTTATCCATTTATTAACTTATATTTCTTAACGAAAAAAACATACCCTTGTTGACATTAAAAAAGTTATGTTGGTTTGCAACGGATAGATTTAGATATTAAATAGAGGTTTAAAGGATGTTATGGGGTAATATAAGGATGATATTTGATATGCCCCTTAAAATGTGTTCACAAAACCTTTTTATATAAAATGTTTCCACAAAAATTTTCTTTTATAAAATGTTTTCACAAAATCTTATTTTGTATGTCTCTTGGAATCAGCTTCTCAACGGACAGTCATGCCGGTTGAAATAAGATTGCCTACATCTGGATCTTCCCAGACCCCATGAAAGCGGGATCCACATTACGAGGTGTTGTTGTTGTTGTTGTTGTTGTTGTTTGTTTTAAGATTGTGTCTATTAATTTACGCAATTTTTTTTCTTTTGACAAATAAGATTTTTTTTACTCTTCTCATTCATTTTTATTCTCACTCCTTTTCATTCCTTTTTATTCTTTTTCATTCATTTCCACTTCTTTTCAAAAAAAATAATAAAATTCTCAAGCCTTCCCACTCTTTGGGGAAAAAGGGAAAAAAAAAAAATCCAACTATTTCATTCCTTCTCAATCCTTTCCATTTCTTTCCATTCCTTACCACTCCTCCTAAAAACAAAAATTATTATTTCTTATTTCTTCCCAATTCTTTCCTTTTTTCCAATTGTATGTTCAAAGAAAGGAATAGGCCCTAAAGAAAGTACATGCTTTTGAAAAGCCAAGTTTTATACACCGTAGATAATGTATAGATATTAATTAATTGAATTCTTAATTTGTGTTTTTAAAAAAAATGCATATATAACTTAGCAAAGAAAACGAACTTATGTGAAATTTGATAGATGACTATTGGTTATCATTCGACTGATGGACATTAGAATAATAAAAAATATTTATCATGGACTTATCTCAATCTTTTCCCTGTTATAAAAACCACTTAAATAATATTTTTAAGAGAAAAAAATAACAAAAAATAACAAAAATGACAAAAGAATTGGAACCCACCTCCACCTTGGAATGGCAGACCAATTCAAACCATGAGACAGTAACAAGGGAACCAACGCTGCAAGTGATGCATGTGAAATAGGGGCCCTGCGAGTAGAACACATTCCACCTGTTGAAAGTGTTCTAAGTGATATGAAAAAGTAGTGGGTACGGGAACAAAGTACGCATGTACAATTTACTGATCACAACCTCAGATTATACAGAGAGATATTGGTTTATGGATTACCACTAACAACTTGAATATGTCATATATTACATTCTGTTCTTTCATTTTTCCATTATGTTATTCTATTTAGACATTAACAACAGGTCAACCTTAGGTTGACATGTTCTGCATTTTTCTCATCTCTACTTTGATCAAAATGGTTCATACTCAGTTAACCTTGATGAACCGACCAACACACATATACAAGTGTAGTTCAATTACATAACCAACTTACACTAAGTTTCATCACAATAGGGGAATTTCATACTTGGATTGTATTACGAAACTTTTTTTATTGGTTAAAAAACTAAATGATATGTTTTTAAATCAAACAAAGTGTGTTGTTTTTACATCACAAATGAACACTTCAAATTTACACGAAATAAAATGGTGCATCAAAATTTGCACAAATAAACAACACCACCAATTCAACACGCAATTGTTGAACACAAATTCCCAAATCAACATAGAGACCAAAGTCCAAAGATAATACCTACCTAAGTTAAGTGTTACTCCATTGACAAAGATTTAAGAGCACCTTTTGAGTCAAACGTCTGAAAGTTTTGAAAAGGAACCCTAACCCACACGACACAAATGTAATAGCCAAAGTATATATTTTTTGATCTTTAATTAATTAAACAATTGGTGGACAACTCCTCAGGTTATCGCTTTCAATAAAGCTGATAGTCTACGTTAATGTAACACAAAAAAGAAAAAAGATTATTATTCCATCCTCCTAACTAACAAACAAATTAAATACTAATTAACATAGTTCATTTCATAATTGCATGCATGGGCCAGCTAAGTATAACTAGTATCCTCTCTAGCTGCTATATCTTTGCAAATCAAAGATTTTGTGTGTAGGCCAAATCTATAGCTGTGTAAAACCTGTCAATAGTTAATATTAAAAAATCCTTGAGATGTGGTTAATTTGCTGTAAGCGTGGTTGGTTAACAGTGTGGGGAGTTATGTCCCACAGTTGTTTCATGTGTATTCCTTCATTTATAAATTTTTAGGTGAGTTTATTTTAGAATAAGTTATTGTAGAAGTATTGATATGGTGTATAACTATAGGTCATTTGATCAGTAGCGGTTAATCATTCTTATAATAAGTTTTCGGTTAAGATGAACTATTGCCCCCCCCCCCCCTTCTCGGTTGTACATGCATTTAACAAAAGAAGGACTTACATGTAATGCGAGAAATATTACATGCAATTACATAATTACTTAAAATTTTACATATGTAAAATTGTGTAAAGGTGGCTTATAAGGATATAGACGACTAGTTTCTTGAGTTCAAAGCTTCTCTCTAATTCTATGAAACAATCAGCTGCATAAATAACAATTTCGGACGCACAATTTTTATATCATGTTAATTGTATTTATTTTATTCTTCTTCTTTTAAAATACATTATTTTTAATAGAACGCATTTGATCTCGATCAATACTGCTAATTCAATTAGAAATGTCTCAATTCAAGTGTTTTTTAATATCTGGTTGTTCATTAACTGATATTAAATTACACGCTACTATCTACAAGAGATACATCTCTTCATACACTAAGTTTGTTTTTAATTTACAGTTAAAATCGAAGCTTGAAATCTTATTTAAATTAAATATCAAATCACTTCAATTGATTTATTTTGATTTTTTCTAATAGACACTTCTAATATATTATTATTGTTGGAATATCAAATGGAAGACAACTAAGCTAGCAAACAAAATAACTACGAAGAAATCCATGCATATGGGATGACTTTTCTCAGCGAAGCATTTTCCGTGCAATGTTGCAATTTTGTCATGTCAGAAATGGAATTCGAATTTATTAGAAAGATGTTGTGGTAAAGTCGTAATCTTGGTAGCTTTAAGCACATGATGAGCACAATACTAGTGCATTCTCACCCTCATTCTTTGGACATAAAAATAAATAAATTCAAATCAATAATAACCAAGGGATTTTGTTTGTTTTTTTGTTTTCTGAATTCTTTTTTTTTTAAAAGAAATTCCATCCCACAAAACACGTGGTGGGTTGGCGGTGAGCAACGTACGTGTTGGTCTGTGCATGTTTGAGCCATCCATTTAATATTCATTCAAATATTCAATACAAAGCAGACAGAGAAACAAGTTAAAGAGAGAGAAACAGAAAGAGGCAGCAACAGGGGATGGTTCGCTTAATTCTCTGCCTCTCTTTGATCAATCAGGTCTCCTAGAACCGAATACACTGCCATTTTTGAACCTTTCTTTATGTGCCTCTCTTTCTCTCTCTCTGGTCCATAGGAGGGGAGGTGGCGCCCTGTAAGAGGGTATTATCATAAATAATTATGCCTTAATTACCAAGGATTAATTGGCCACGTTATATTATTCTTCTGATATATTGTTATGTTTGTCTAAATTCGAGGGAACCTAAGCAAAACCTGAGGTTCCACTAGTGAATAGAGAAATAAGCAATGGAGAATCCTTGTATCATATTCTTTAGAGTACGCATTCTCAAAACAGCATTATGATATAAGTATAAAATAAAGAGTAAAGATATATGAATAAAAGTTACTACATGATTTATGAAAGTATGTATTCTAAGGACCCGTGCTTTTTGTTGATAAATCTTAATTTATCTATTTCAATCAATTTTAACTAATTTTAACCAATTTCAATAAAAAAATTTCAACTTCAACCAACTTCAACCCCTTCAACCAATTTGAATCCATTTCAATTCACTTCAACCAATTTCAACACATCATATAAAAAAATACTAATTTCTTTCAACTTTAACTCATTTCAAACTAGTATAACCCATTTCAGTTCTCTTTAAGAAAAAATATCAACTTTAATTAATTTTAATTTATTTTAATTAATTTTATCCATTTTTTAACACGTTCTTCAACCAACAGGGCTTAAAAATATAGTACATTTTGATGGGAATGGACGTGCTCCATCCCTTGTAATCCGACAATTGTACCATTCTGTCAAAGGGGACAAAAATGAACAGGGCTTAAAAATATAGTACATTTTGACGGAGTGGACGTGCTCCCTCCCTTGTAATCCGACAATAGTACCATTCTGTCAAAGGGGACAAAAATGACAATGTTGGGAAATTCCCTCGGAAAAGGAAAAAGAGAATAAGACCAACACGTGGCAGCAAGGCTAGATCAACCTAAAGCCGGCCCAACAAAAACGGCCTACAAAATGTGCTTGCCCATGGCGGGAATTCCGGCCCAAAACATTTTCGCAAGATGAGCCCAACCCAATGTAATTTGCAATTGTTATGGGTATTAAGGCCCATTACGGGTGTAACGTCCGTTATAGGTAGAAGGCCCAGGCCACGCTCGGAAAGGATTCATATTTGGAGTCAACAATTAACAGATATCTTACCCATTAAATAGAGGTTGTCTAGACTGTCTAGTGATAATTGACATTTTCTAATAAGAAAGCGTGAGTTCACATTTCACAAGAGGTGCGGGGGATTTTCCCGAACACTTATTAGCGTTACCCTCCCGTATGTCTTCTCTCACCTAAAGTGTTCCCATAAAAATATATTTTTTTTCCGTAGTCGATATTTGCCGAAGGCACCCCAAATACAAAAGTAAAGACATACTAAGATAGATTTTACAAATAGCTCATATAATCCGCTAAACTGTATTTAATTCAAATAAAACACTGCATAAGTTGTTAGCATCTAACTAGCAATCAATGTATTCATGCTGCATAGCTGTGAATTTCCTTCTGGGTTCAAACGCGTCCTCCTGATTTTATAGTCAAGACATGTAGTCAATACACATACTATCAGGAATTAAGTTTTGTGCAATGTCGTCTGATGCTCTAATAGATGGTCATTGTAAAGTCTGAAGGAATATCTATGCATTCACCCGCTCTAATCATATTTCATAGCGGAATCGTGGAGAAATGCTAGTTCAAATATTGTGATAGGCAGATGGATAGGGTGTTCCAAGTTGCTCAAAAGTTTAGAGAACTAAAGAAGCCACTTGAGCATCTTCATACAACGTGTATGGGAATATCCATGAAACAGCGGACATGCTAAGAACTAAACTCTTTACTACACCAAGGGATTTACGTGCTGACCCTTTTTACTGCGAGTTGCAAAAACAAGACGACAGGGTGAAATCTGAATTCATGACTACTGATCTAAAGGCCTCTTTAAAGCTTCTTAAATAGCTTAGGTGGCTTTAGACCCACTTCATGTTGTAATGTTCCAGTGCGTATCTAAAGTCCAATCCGAGAAGCTAAAGCTGTGCTGCAAGACTGACTTAGCCACAGTCAATGTGCTTTCATAAAGGCGAGGGTATTTGTGCATGATGTTATGGTATGCCAAGCAAATTATTAGGGACTATAAAAATTTAAGCCCCGGATATGTGATGAGAGTGGACTTAAGGAAGCCCTTTGAATCAATATATTGGGTTTTGTGGATGAAGTACTAGGTGGAGGTCTTCACTTTGCTAAGGTAAGCGAGCCACTCTGTCCAAATTTTTAAGGGGTTTCTGCCTTCTGACTTCTGAGTTCTAACTTACATCTATCGACTACCAAATACTGAGAGCTTTGTTGCAAATATTAGAACTTGGTAGGACACACATATATCTTGCGTCGCCAAAATTGTCCTAAACAACTCGGTTCTTATGGGGTACGATCACATTTTGGTCCCAAGTCTTTGTGCTTCCTCAGGTTGTCATGAAAGATTGAGGCAGTGTGCAGGGATTTCCAACAGAATTCTCCTCAGTTCAATACAAGGGCACCTGTAGTGGCTTGGTCCCAAGTTTGCACTAAGAAGAGGATTTAGAAGTCTTGGTCTGAAAAACTTCAGAATAATTACAGCGCATGGACTATGCTTCCGAAAAGGGATGACTGGTGTAGGAGCAAATATCCCTAAGCTTCTCTACTTAGATAGGCTCCCCCTTAGAAACAAGCTGTCTCAATTCACAGGCTAGCAATACAAGTGCTATCCTGCGGAAAAGATCGAATATAGTAAACATCTTTTGTTCACCTGGTACTATGCTTCACAAATAAGGGTCATTACAGGGGGAAAAAAGCCACAAAATTTCTCAGTTTCATGCATGAGCATAACTACAAACACGATTCAATGACAGCTCCTGAAGTTCTATCCCATGCTTGCTGGGTCCATTTCGTGATTCAATGACATTCTAATCCAACTGAAGCCAATGGAAACCGAAATATGAACACGATTGAAGACGTTAAAGAGGGGTCTTGAACATCCAATCAAAAAGAAAAGACAAAAAAACTATTGGTATATCTTTGTCCATGCAACAAATGTTTCCTATGATTAATGATAAAAATAGACAACTGCGAAAGAATCATAAAAGAACACCCAGCAGCTCTCGCTGCTTATGTACAACAAAAATTACAACAAGAAATCAAGAAGATGCATCTACAAACCATGACATATTTCGACCAACTTAGGCCTTGCATTCGCATTGAGTGATCAATCACACCCCATCATGAAGCCGACACCATAGATGCCAAGTCCAGTTCTTCATCAGAATCAATCACTTCCGCAAAATCATAGTAGGGATTCGCCTGAAGTTCGTATTTCATAATTTCATCAGATACTCTTCACATGCAAAATAGATGAAGGGCCAATATAGCAGTCACTCGAGATAGACTTTTGTCCTTTTATTTCAGGGACACAGGGAGCCGAGGGGGGCTGGCCTTTTAGCATCCCCAAAACTATCTATTGGCCAGACCAATAAATTTGTCAAAGAGCTAAAAATAATATATGTCTACAAAAATCAGGTTGGCCAGGTTACATTATTTTGAGTCTGAGTCCAGTTTAGTTACGAGTCATCTAGGTCAGATAATCCCATGTCTACCCATGAAGCATCAACTTCGCCATTGGAAAACAGGCTGTTGTGCATATTGGGGAGAGTATCAGATCGGGGACAAGGGAAAATAGGAACACAATCTTGCATGGTCGGTCATTTAGACAATGCCGCAATGTAATAACACATACCTGGCTTCACAGGGCCAGCATTTCTTAAAATGTATAATAACTCATACCTTAGGTCTCGGTGTGACTGCCTCAAAGCTGTGGAATTCAGGAGTATCAAAGTTAGGAGGCTTTAGTACGATATAAGCACCTTTGTTATTGTACCTCTCTTCTGTTGCCTGTAGTACAATAACATGCATTATAATGGATTTTTCACATCTACTCAACAAACAAGACAATGACACTAAATCTATTAATAGTGCACCAAGAGCCGGGGTTGGGGGACGTCTGTAAGAGGACAACTGGGAATATCAAGCTTTCACAGTGGTGCAGGGTCAGTCTGCAGCATATGAAGTTTAACCAACCAACGTTTGATGTGCATAAAGAGGAAACACCACGAGGGCTCCTGTTCAAGCTCCTAACCATGTGGCTACAATCTACATGCAGTAGGCTTATGCGTCAAATTCCAATAATGGGAAAGAAAAGCCGCATGCAGAACCACCTTAAAAATTACAGAGATCTCTTTTTTTTTTTTTTTGTAGGAGCTCACAAAATGATATTATGCTTAGTTTCTTTCTACTCGCATGCAAGAATTTACTAATGCAGGCAAGTTCTTCGATCATGACTTAATAGTAGTGACTAGCGAGACTAACATAAGTTCCACTTGATTTGTGCACAAATTCCATGCAGATTTTCCAATTAAGAAATTCAACTTTAGTTCTCAAGGGAAGTCAGACAGAGTAGGATAACCTGGAACTGTGGGTAATCTGGAGCACTGAACAAGGTGATTAGCTTTCCAGACTCTACAACGTGATCAATTGTGTACCCTTGATCCATTCCGCCAAGACCAGGCCGCTTGTCCCTGGCATCAGGGCCTTCATGCGATCTGATAATCAACTTACAAAACAAAAGTCAACCAGATCTGCAGAGTTAGAACTGGAACAACTCAACTGACATGTTGCAAAGGGGAAACAAAAAGAATCAGCCAAAACAGAACAGAGCGAACGATCCAAGAAAAGAAAATACAGTGACAGCCAACAGGTGACCTGGAATGGGAAAAAAAGGTCAAAGGACAAAGAGAAAATTCCAGTATATCTGGTGGAGATGTAACCAGCATCACAAGTGCAAGAACTGAATTCTATCCCAAATGATAGTGCAAATCTATGGAATTCAGATAACTACTAAGGGCAATCAAGGAAAAAGAACCAAACAACAAATCAAATACCGCCTCATAACCCAGCAGGAGCTGGAAAACGTGGCTACCAAATAGGGTCAATATTTGTGAAAGGTCCAGTTGGATATGGCAGTCAGAAAGTACCCAAGAGTACTGTGGAAACATGGACATTACATAGGTCTTATCCAAATCCTTACAATCTGATTGGAGATACAATAGCCTAGCATCATTGTAGAATTTTATCTACCTTCCTATCATAAGTCAATACATGGAATACAGCAATGTCATGCATTCATGCTACTTAATCAAATTCCAGAAGGTGAATCTGAAAGTCTACCCACCTACCTTCCTTTATCCTTGAGTACTCATTTTTCAAGCTAAAGTCATTAACTAGCACAATAAACACAATCATAAATCAAAGGGGTTAAAAAGATTCACCAAGTTACCTTCAGATTGAACTTCTTTAAGAATTTATCAGTGCAATCAGGACCCCACAAGAGTCCAATGCCTCGCTCCTTATTTGGTGAAAGTCCAGGTTTTGTTGAAGGATCTGACCATAAGACGTCACCAGGGATTAAGTTTAACCCCTCCCAAGGAGGATCTAGAACTGATCTCCTAGCCTTAGACAGTTCCTCAAATGAGCCAAGTGACAACTTGCCATCAGAGTTTTCTTCAGAATTGACAATAATCCTACGATTCCTTTTCTTCCCCTTCTTTCGTTTAGAAGGACCAGCATGTACACTCCTGAAAAGTCCTCCATGAGCAGTGTAAACACAGCCAGATATGACAGTTGCCAAAGGCAGACCCTCAAAGCAGCCTAAACACTTGCGGTAAACATGCTTCCCTTGATCACCATATTTGGTCATAACTTCCTTTTCAAAACCATAGACACTAGTGCAATATTTCGACTCATGATTTCCACGCAGAAGAAATACTCTATTTGGCAACAATATCTGGAAAAGCAGCAAAAGCAACTAAATAATGAAAAACTTGTACTTATAATGAAAAGAAGCAAACAAATTGCAAGGATCTCAATCCAGGAGTTCCAGAAGTTGGGAAAGATGCAGCATGGAATGAAAGACAGAATTTGTAAGGTTATTATTTTATCAACTTTGAATATTATCCCCCACAAGAAGATCCAACTAAGAATATATCATATAAACTTCAGGTACATCTCAAAGACTTCAAATTCAAAGATAGTCACATCTCACATGTCCACTCCAAATAGTAAGCTATGCAATAGTCTAGTTCTTCACCTCAAAAGATTAGTGAATCAACAGCCTGTTTCACATCACAGTCAATGGAAAACTTCCAGAAGTAAGAAGCACAAATGATGGGTCTTTGATCACATTTACAACAACACAAAAAGAATATATGAGATATATGCTAACGTTTATGCATAATTTTCCATTCAGCCTGCACAACAAAATAAAGTTTGTCACCTAATCTAGTAGAGTAAATTGAATTTGGGAAGTCACAAGTTTTATTGTAGCTATCTGCCTTCAAGCTCCATAACAGATTTGTTGGAATCAATCAAATGTGATCATAATACGAGTGGGACTACAATGTGATTATGTAGCTATGCTCCCTAATGGAAGCTTGCTTCTGCACACACGCTTGAAATACAGTGACTTCTATTTATAATCATGTCAAAGGCTAGAGCTTCTTGTCTTTATTTCAAAATATAATATCTCTTGTTTAGACCAATATCATCTCTCCTTCTGTAGATTTCTAACATTTTTTTAAATTAGAATTTATAAAGAGAAAAGGGCTCGAATGTGTTTGGTGTTGTTCCTGGCTTCTTATATCGGTAGGAGAAACCAACTCCACCTAACAATATGGCCTATAAATGGAATCTGGTGTCTTGCGCGCTTGAAGCCTTGAAGTGAACTCTATACTATCACCAACTACAAGCAATATTTTCATCAACCTTTTTCTCCTGCTTCCATGCATCATACGCTTCCATGTCAAACAAACTCCTAAAATCTTCGCATAATATTTTATCCCACCATTTCATTAGGAATTTACTAGGCACCAAACAAACTGCTAAAATCATCACATAATATTTTATCCCAATATTTCATTTTGGGATATTACCAGACACCAAAACCCAAGGTCATAACAATTATAGAAGAGCAACCTTATGAACATACTCAACCACAAAAAGTGAATAATCAAATGTGTCAAGGGCCACCAACTTCTCACCAAATGATTATATATTCTAAAATATTATTGCGCATCTTTTCAAAGTATATACTTTGACCTTTCAATTTCGTGGTGCATGCAATTAAATTTTTTATCTATATCTAAGAAAAAGAGTTAATAACAAATCTAATACCTTGACACATGAGCTACCGTGAAATAATAAAATAGTCCCATAATTTCCTAAACCATGGATCACTGCCCTGAGATTCTATGCAACTTGATACGAGTACCTTCATAAGTTTATTCAACTGAGATCATTGCTTGATGACTATTTAAGAAGGTGGAAAACCAGCAATATCCATAACACACCAAACCTTGATCTTTACTAGCCAGTGGCACGTTTTTGCAGGCACAAATTGGACCAGATTGAATTGGAATCCTGAAGTTTGGAAGCTGAAAGCTGGACCAATCACTGTCCAGTTGAGTACTCATGTGAAACCACCCCCCCCCAAAAAAAACTTATAGGAATTAGCTTTCCTAATACATGTGCTTTGTAATTGTTGGCATGTCTGGCGCGCAAAATTCTAGCCAGAAAAACTCTTGGTATGCATGCGTGAGTGCCCCTCCTTTATGCTTATTGTGTTTCCTTGTCTATCTTATCGCTTACTATATTATTTTACAATTATTTAGCTTGTATTTTATCCCTATACAAATGTACTATTACAACTAGTCTTTCCTCACCGTCAGCACCCTCATAAGGTTCATCCTTTTTGACATAAGATAACATACATTCCTTAGATATTTGCTTGCCTTATAAATTGTGTACATTACATATGCTGAATCACAGCGGCATCAAGTTTGGTTTATAAAAGCACAAAACTACCTACTTCACTAGAAAACTCAAGAATCAGTTCTAGAAAGAGAAATGTATAAAACCAGAAGCTCGTATTCAATTAAACGAAATAAACGTTGACGTGATTCACCTTAGACATATGCAACTTGCAATGATACTATCACTGTCCATTGTACATTTGTACTGGATACGAGCAATTCATACACCACCCCCCAAAAAAAGGAAAAAAAAGCACCATCTGGCCGGAGTATATGGTGCAGAGATAAAAGAGCAAAGTGTCAGAAACAAATGAACCCACCTACATTCCATTCCACAGACAGTATACCCAGAAGCCATATAAATTTATCACGGTACAATCAAAAGACTAAATCTTTTCATTACTAACAAACTATTTAACTAAATCAGTAAACCACCATCAATTAACGAAAGAAGAATTGAGACAAAAAGCTAAAATTGCAAAATGAAACTCCTCAGAGATAAAATTCTACCAGCAACAAACCTTCCACGCAAGCAGCAACAGAAACGTTTCGAGCCCCCAAGCTCCTCGATCGACATAATCGCCATTAAACACAAAGACTCGATTCTCCGAAGGATAACCAGCATCCTTCAATAAGAAAAGCACGTCATGCAGCTGACCATGAACATCGCCGACAACAACAACGGTCGAATTTTCTCCGACATCGTCGATTCTAACGCAATTTGGCTCTTTGTGGAGGATTTTCGATCCGCACAGTATCAAGCGATCGAAATCGGGAACCGGCAAGACGGAGCGGAATTCCGACGGGGGAAGATCCCGGGAAGCCCAATCAAAGGCGGTCGTGAGAGAGAAGACCCAATCTAGGGTTAGGGTTCCATCGGGCGGCCATTGGATCGGGATCTGAGAAGGCTGATCTGACGGCAACGGCTGATTCTTAGGCGGCGGAGATGGTGATGGGGAGGAGAGAGAAGTCACCGTTGAAGATGTCGTCGTCGTTGAGGGAGTTGTCGTTGTAGCTGTAGCTGAAGAATCGACATCGAAGTCCATAATTGAGCAAAATTAGCTGATTGAATTTGGGAGATTTGCAATTAGGGTGGATTTAATTGGGAAAATTCGCAGCTTTCTGAAAGCCCTAGCGGAAACAGCACTCTCACTCTGTCTGCAGTGCAACATTTTGAAATTTTGGGGGAAAGGGGCTGATGGGCCAATGGGCCATGGGTAGAGGTAGGCAAAGGACCGGGCGCGATCGATTTAGGATGAACCTGTTTATAAGGTCAATCATAGTTAAGTTGGATCATGATCGGTCCGTCAATAAAGTAGGTTGGGCCGAGCTTTTTATGTAAATAAATGAGTTTGGCCGACCTATAAACAACCGACTTTTGACCGATTTTAAAATGGAGCAAACTTACACAGAAAAGAAATTATATAATAATTATTGTTACATATTAAATTTTGGTAGTAAATTGAACTAATTGAAGCATGTAAATTACTGTAGCTAGTAGACGGAAAAAAATCGACTCACTAAACGAATCGTTAATGCACCTACCCGACTCGACCTGACCCGTCCCATTAATATGTATTAACAGGCTAGCCGGCTATTAACTCAACCTATTATTGATCTGACCTTGTTATAACCCTATTTTAAATGAGCCGACCCGCTTTGTTTGATGAGTATCTGATCCGTTGCCCACCTCTAGCTATGGGTAATGGCGTGTTTGGGTTGTGAAACCAGCAAAGAAGTTTGGATTAGCATGGTTGACTACGGATTTGTCAACCTAATTTTTTTTTTTTAAATAAGATTGTTAGCTTGTTGTATATAGTGTTGTTGACTAATAAGCTTAGCTTAACCATCCTCATCCTCCTTAAAACAAGATAAATATAATGATATGTAGGGATAATAATGGGTATTGAGCTCAATCCAAATATACTGAACCACCTCCATTTTAAAAGGTTTAGATTCTAACGATTTAACCCTATGAGATCTTAAAGGACTTAGGTCCAATTGGATTTGGATCAGATCTAAATACCAGTTTGAACTTTCTATATCCAAATCTACTCGCAACTTGTTAACAAACATGTTTAAATATTTTATTTTTAATTTAATTTTGGAGTATTTTGTTTTTGTCATTTGTGAGCACCAATTTGTTATTAGGTTGTTCAGTTCCTACTCCTTTTTACTCTCTTTTCAGACTGTTCCAATCAGCATATAATTGGCATAAGTATTTTAATTTTAATTTTAATTTTTTCCTATGTATGGTGGCACCTATTAATTTTTTGACTTGTAATTTGGTTGTCAGCTATGTACTACAGAGAGAACAAGTTATTTGGACTATTAAAAGTTTCGACTTTCATTTTGGTGAGAACTATCAAAAAGTTTAGGGAGGGGGGAGGCAAGGAAGCAAAAGAGCAGGACCCCTTAAGAACTAGTTAAGCCTTGTTGATCGAAAGGATCCAGATCTGGATCCCATTTCTAATCATCCAACGCATCTGGATCAAATCCAAATGTAGCTCCAAAAATGTTAAAAGAATCTAGGTCTTGGCAAACCAAACTCAGTTCATTGCCATTACGAACCAACTTGTTAAAATGGTTGATGAAAAATGTTATTTTAAACTTTTTAGAAGTGTTTTTTTTTTTTTTTTGGAGTTGATTGAACATCTAAGCCACTTAGGTGTACTTTGCTACGTTTGATTTCTGGCTCATCTTTCCTTCAAGTGGTTTTGTTGAATGAATTCTAATTTTATATCATCATGTCTAATGGGCAAGAATATCTTTGTTATAGTAGTGAGTATTATTTATGGACTAATGAGTTGTGTTTTGGTCAAGCATCCTCATACAAAGAGATTGAGTAAAGAAAATTTAAGAAAAAAAGTCAATATATGCAAAATGAAACTTATAGTGTTGATGAAACTTAGCAAATTGATTGCAATTAATGTTTTGATTGGCATGAATGTTTGAATTTAATCTGAGATGTAACCGATTGTTGGCGAAGCACACGAAATACCAATAATGCAAAAGGAAGCTAAACTAAGAACAAATTGTTTCCTCTCTTGTGTTATAAAACAAGCAATCAACTAAAGAAAACATAAACCTGGAATATAGCAACAATAAGTAGCAAACAAATAAACAAAACAAAATAAACAAGGAGATAACAAGATTTATCTAGAAAACTCGAATAAGGGAAAAAACCACGGGATCTTTAGAAACAATACGTCCAAAACTTTCCACTAATCAACAAGAATTAAGTGGATATAACCAATAGTCATCTCTACTTCAAACTAGAGGCATTATAATTATCAATGAACAACCTTGGCACAAGTCTCCACAAATCATCACCGCAAGGTGGAAAAACACAAATTCATAACTAGGAGGGCTTATAAGAATTTACCAACTTTGAGAGCTCAAAACAACAATTCGACCATTGGATCTAAAGAGGACTGGATTAGGAATAATATACTAAAATTTGACAGCAATCGGAGGTTGTTTGGTTGTTGATTGGAGCTGAAAATGGTCCTTCTACAACACTTTCTGTCTCTGATCTCTGCCTTGGGTTTTCCTCTCCTAATTTGTCGTCTCTTCATTTATTTTATACAGAATACTCTAGAGCTCATAACCTCATTTAACCACTAAAGAGGCTTCCTTGATAAGTTAAGCAAGTGAGACAAAATGAGCCTTCTTAGACAAGTCAAACCCACCGCAAAACGCAAAGCATACACATAATAATGTAGATAAATAAGCCTAGGCCCACATAATTAACTTGGTCATCTTCCTCTATGGAGGAGGGAAATACCCAACAAATAAGCAACGTGTGACTGGCTTGCTCTTGGGCAAGATCTTGGTCAACATATCCGATCCATTTTGATCGGTATGCACTTTCTTGATTTGCAACAAGTTTTTCTTGGACCACTTCTCAAATCTAATAATATATTCTTCAATTATGTTTGGTTTAGGAATAGTAGGCGGTACTCTTGGCAAAGTGGATGACACTTTGGCTATCACAATGAAGTGCATACCTTTCTTAACTCCAACCAAGTTCTATAAGAAGATTCTTCATCCATAACAATTCTTTGCGGGCCAAGAAACAGTCACTTTTACCCCCCCCCCTCGACCTTTTTTGAAATAACTTTTTTACCCCTCACCTATTGATGATAATTTTTAGCTACCTTCAGAAACTTGTTTTAGTTTTTTTAACACCCCTCACCTTTTTTATTTTAGACAAAAACTCTTAAAAATTGCAGAAGATGTCCCTAAATTGGGTAAACTTATGCAAATAAGCTCTTTTTAGGAAATATGCTTGTTCTTAATGATTAAACTTCTGACTTTAATGGTGCTAGTTATCACAATCTACTAATTATATCTTATATATTATACTTTCTCTAGTTACAGGCCCACCATGCTTACCAAAATAATTAAAACATAATTAGCAAGTTCCGACCATTACTTGAACTTAGTCGGCGCTGGACTCTAGCGTTCCTCTAACTTTCGATTTACAAAGATTGCTAATATCAACCACACCTTCCTTAGATCAGGCACAACACAGATCCGTTTCATTTTCTACCTTGGACCATAGTCACTAATCAAGTTCTTTATATTTTTAAAGGATAGTGGAATGTTAATCAAAAAATTATAATATTTAAGACATAAGGTTCAATTGGATAACGCTCTCTATTGGGAAATTTCTTTTATTGAAAGATTGAAAGTGTAAATGTTACAATGGAAATCTTGAAGAGGGACTTAATCTAAGATTATTAGCGATGTGTGCTCACATTGAAATGAAGAATCCCGACTTCTTTTTTGCTCAAGAGTGCTCAAATGACCGTGTCCCTTTTCAGCACTCGATCTCTCCTTTTAAAGAGGGGATGGGGTACTTAGGATGCCCTATTGGCTACAGTACACACTAATTTTTCACATGGCTATAGTACACACTAACTCTTCACATGACCACAGTACACACTTTATTTTACAGACCAGACACTTATCAAAATAGTACATTAATGGGACAACCACCTTTAAGAGCTTTTAATGATGACAAGACTAGTTATCATTATTGAGATTCTGCATGCCATCATCTCCAATTATATCTTTCAGATCATCTTTATCTGGATAATCATCAAAATCTTCGTCTAATTGAAGATGCTCTAGATCCCATTTCTCAAATAGCTCAAGAAGATCTTTCTTTCCTTTTTCTAATAAGAACTTTCCAGCTTCAACATCAAAGAGATAATCAAAAATATCATCTGACCCTTCTCCTTCCACCTTCATGTACTCTTTAAACTCATTATCATAGGGTAAAGTAGTGTTTCCACAATGCATTAACGTTTTCCTTGTTCAATGAATACCCAACATTGATGATAAATATTGAAAAATCCAATTGCACTTGCTAAAGCGGGATCAGTAACTAATTCTTGTCGTTCAGGAACCCATTCTTGTCGTTGATCATCGAGATGGTTGTAATCAACGATCTGAATAAGATAATAGGCTGGTTTGGCTTTTTCATTTTTATATTCGATTTATGCTCTATACACTTCCAAATTTAGACATATGCTAACTGGAATTTTTGTTGGACCTTCAAGAGATGCAAAAACCCAATGGATTCTTCGGAACATGCATTGCTGAAATTTCATTAGTCTTGAGAAAAATGGAAAATCTGGATTTGGGATTTCTTTAAAGTAAAATACCATCATGTACTCCCAAGCTTTAATGATAGGGACATTTGGAGATATTGAATTTGCTAGGAAACTAACACCACAAACTCCAGACTTGTTGGGAAAATAGATATTTGTACCCCAAGGCTCCCAGATATCATAAGAATATTGATGATAAAAGTAGATGCAGCTTGCATACCACTCATTGAACCATCTTTCTTGAATATGAGAACTTATTCTTTCTTGAATATCATAAGGACATCTAAGGTAATTAACTTGTAACTCTAGCAGGAAAAATATTTGGACTATTAGGTAGGCTGTAGATAGTAGAACAAAACGTGATCTACTTTTTGTATGAAATTCCATGTTATCAATAAGAACTCTACCAGAAGGAGAAACCCGTTCTAGTAGGAATGACATTTCATTAAGGATTTCCTCCTTTTCTAGTAGGAGGTCGACTTTGATGATTCCCATTGGCGAGTTCTCGAGTTAAACTATTTGCCAAAGAGTTCTTTGATCCTTGTATATGTTCAATAGAAAAGGAAAATTGGTTAAACCATAATTGCCAACGAGGGAGTCGCCCGTGCGCTTGTATATTTGATAAATTCTTTTTCACAAACCCAAATATTTCTTTGCAATCAGTTCGAATATGAAAAGGTTTTGGGGCCAGAAAGATTAAGAACTTTTCAATTCCCCTTACAATTGCAAGAATTTCTTTTTCCATTGTGGGATTGTTGCATTCTACCTTATTAAAACTTTCATTGTAATATTTGCAGAGTTTTTCTCCTTCTTTGATTTTGAGTACCGCACTCTAGTGCTAATTGCTGGCATCTGCCTCAAGAATTAAATCATCTCCTTCATCAGGCAAATTATGAACAGCAGAATTTTTACACATCTTTTTAAAGTTTTGAATAATCTTTGTATCAATTATAATCCATGTCCAATTTACTTATTTCTTGAGTTTCTTCTGCAATGGTTTTTTTAGTTTAGCTAAATCTTTAATGAAGTCTGAAGCATCAGTAAGGCATCTAAGAAACCTTTCTAATTGCTTTCTTTCTTCAATCTTTTCAGAAAAATTTTCTATTTTTTCCAAAATATGCTTTTGAAGGATGATTTGTCTAGCCTTTATCTCGATGCCTAAAAACTCAATTTCTTGTTTTACATAAATGCATTTGTTCTTATTAAGTATAATGCCATGATCAATGCATCTTTGAGCGACAGCTAAGACATCATCTTTGTGTATGGTTTCGAAAAGACAAGGATACCATCAATGTACACTAAACAACAATGATTAAGGTCTTTAAAGATATTATCCATTCTTCTTTGGAATATTTGAGGTGCTTTTTTAAGACCAAATGACATTACTATCCGTTCATGATGTTCTTATGGGGTACTAAATTAGGGATGGCAACGGGGCGGGTTGGGGACGGGGAGTATATTCCCCGTCCCCGTCCCCGTTGGAATCCCCGCCCCCCGTCCCCGCCCCGTTCCCCGCTGCGGGGAAAAAATTCCCCCCCGTCCCCATCCCCGGCGGGGATTTAATCCCCGCCGGGGCCCCAACGGGGATTTTTACCCGCTGTTTTTTCCTTACCTTCTAAACTCTTCACGACCATGAGTACCAAATCCAGTATATACCTAGGATTTTTACAAAGAAAATTACATATATAACCTTAGTTGTTTCATTTAAAATTTTTGAAAATAAGGTTATTTTTGTAATTTTAATTAAAATTGGAGGCGGAGGCGGGGATTTTTCCCCAATCGGGGAATTGGGAACGGGGATGGGAACGGGGCAAAATCCCCGACGGGGAAATGGGGACGGGGACGGGTTGAACTATGTCCCCGTCCCCGTCCCCATCCCCAAGCGGGGATTAATTTTCCTCCCCGTCCCCATCCCCGTCCCCGTCGGGAACGGGGATTTTTCCCCACTTCGGGGCGGGGCCCCGGCGGGGACGGGTATTCCCCAACTTTTTGCCATCCCTATACTAAATGCAGTTAAAGGAATACTTTCCTCATCCATTTTTATCTGCTAATAAGCTTTTGCAATCCATTTTTGAGAACCAAGAGGCTCCCTGAATTCTATTAAAAAGGACAGCTTTTTGAGGGATATAATAACCATCAAAGATAGTATTATCATTAAGCTTTTTATAATTGATTATCATTCTTACTTTTCCTCTTTTTTCTTCTACTTTATTTCTGACCATGAAAGTAGGACTGGTGTGAGGAGCTTTGCTGTTTCTAATTAATCCATTATCCAGAAGTTCTTTGATTTGTTTATCAAATTCCTGGATATCTTGGTGTGTATAAACCATTTATTTGACTTAGATAATAGTATTGGGATTTAACAAAATAATTTTTGCAAATGTCTTATCCTTATCCCAAAATTTTAGTGGATTATCAAAGTAGAGTTCTTTGCAATAATTTTTCTTGTTGTTCAACAATATGTTCTTTAATAGATAATTCAAGTAATGAGATTGTTAATGCTATCTCACATTGTGCTGATATTACCTTCTCACCACGCTGGCTACGTGTAAACTCAATTTTCTGATGAATGTAAGCCTTACTTAATTTTTCAATGGGAATTGAGTGGCCATTAATTGTGAATATTATTTGGTTTATCGCCTGTGTGCATGGAGAATATAATCTTTGAAAATTATTTTCAATAATCATATCATGAGAGGGTTGATTAGTAGCCCATAGAACTGGTATAATGTCTTGAATTCCTCTTAATTCTATAGATAACCCTTCTATGCTTTTTTGTGGCTCATAATACTATTATCAGCTATCGTTGCTTGTAAAGATTTCTTGGCTTTTTTCCACATAAATGCTAGAATTACTGATCTTTTCTCAAAGCATACAGAACAACCACTATCAATGTATGCACATAACTCATATTTATTATATCCCTCTAAGCGTACTTTTATTGGGATATAGATGCTGTTAGGATTTGTATTAGTAGCTTCATAGCATATCTCCATAGTCATATTTTTTACTAATTCATCCTCATAGATTGGTTCACTAACTGTTATAGTTTTGTACCCAATTACCTTTCTTTCTAGACTCATACTTCGATTTATACTAGGTCTTGCAGATTCAAAACTCATTCTACTTATTTCACTGGTCATGCTAATTGTATCATCTTCTTTAAGCTCTTCTTTAGCTGGTGAAGATCCTTCTCCCCAATCTGATCTTGTACTCATGCTTCTTAATAATTGGGGTTTTATGGTGATTTTACCATCCTCATCAATTTTTATTACATTTTTCTTATTGATCTTCGTGAGGTTGGCAAAGCTAGATATCCATGAATAATTAATTTTCATGTCCTAGGGGTTGGACTTAATTCTTTGGATCTTTTGCATAGGGGTGAGACTTTTAAATTTTTCTACTTCTATCATTGTTACCTTAGTTTTGGATCAATAGTATTATCTAATTTGTAGATAATTTTTCAAAATATTCTTAATAGATATCCCCCTCTTTTCATGTCCATCCCAACTATTTTTATCTTAAGGGATAGGAAGTTTTTAGCAAATTCATCCTTTAGATTCACATAATATCCAAGTCGATAGTTAAATCCTACAAGTCCATTACATAAATTAGTCTGAATTCCTATGATAATTTGATTATTAAATTTGGTGTGTCTAATATCACTGAGTAAAGCGTAAAGATCAATATCTTTACCATAATATTGTAATGAAGTGATCTGAACTTGGATACTTCCGACATGGATATACTTATATTTTCTATCTTTGTTATGTTTAAAAATATTTTCCCAATTAATGAGATTAAATTCCCCAATGTCATACTCACAATCCTTTATCTCAAGATCTCTTTCCATCATTTCACATACGAATTTGCTTTTTAGCTGAAAGATTAATTTTTTATAGATCATGTCTTTTTGGATTATAAGAAGAACCCAGTCTCATTTGACTTCCTCATGATCATTGCTTACAACAAATTCTTCTCCCTAAAGGTCACAAAAACTGACAGTGCTACTTTCCATCGTATGACTTGCTTGTTTTTTCATAATCACTTTCTTCATATTCATTGTCCAATATAATCTCAACAATCCTGTTGTTATTACTTAGGGCTTGATCTAATGTCTCATCTTCACTAAGCTCAACAGAATCTAGGCTTCACAAAGTTTCAATAAGTTTGTTATTCTTCCTATTTTTGCATTCATTAACATAATGTCCTACTTCTTCGCATGCCCAGCATTTGCAATTGTTTTTCCCTACATGGCAATAAGCAGCTTTCCTAAAAAATCTATGTTTTTTAGGACTTGGTTTGTTATACTATTTTCTTTTATATTTTTCTCCCATTTGCTTGTTAAAGCTCTTTTTCTTATAAAATTTTCTTTTTCTTCTCTTTTCAGGGTCTTTTCCCATTGATAAGGTGAATCCCAATAAGTTAGGAATTGATTTTTAATTTTCTGTTGCTTTTGGAGATCAAGACATTGATCATTGACCCATTTTCTTAAATAAGAGATTCTTGACCAAGGGTGTCAATGACATCTGTTCGTTCGAGCCACGTAATGTATTTTTCATTGATTATGAAATTTATCGGATACGGCAATTTATCATAGAACATACCAAGATTAGTTTCATTATGCCCAGTTTTGTAATAATATTGACTAAATTCACCAATATAACTTTTCAAATATCTCATATTCCATAATTCTATATTATTAATATTTCTCTGCCATTCTCTTGCCTTTTCTTCGGAATCAAGCTTAGCTCCGATAAATTCAGTTTCAATTTCTTTACATAAATTCTTGAACATTGCAACCGGTGTTTCCATCATTCTTAATGTATTTTTACCATATTTAGTTAATGAATCATATGAGTCAGCTATAGTGTCAGAGAAACTATGTTCAATGTAGTTTAGGAAATTTGCTGCAGTCCAGGTAGTATTTAGATTTAAGACACTATTCATGCCTCTTTTTCAATGTTCAAATATTTCTTTTCTATTACGAGCTCCATCTATGTTTAAGATGTATCCCGTCTGGCTAATCGGAGTAAGGTCAATTTCTTCAAAGGTTGTAGTTTTCCTTGGGATAAACCCAAAGAAAAAATTGGTTGTTTGTCCGGCTAGAATGTACCTAGGTCTTATAAAATGAGTATTTCTTCTAGATGGTTCGCCAAATTCTTCAGATTTAGGAACAACATTATTAACCAGATTGGTATCTATCTCTCCTAAATCGAGTTCTTCTCTGATTTCATTAATCTCATCTTCGGTAGTCATTTTACCATATTTTTAATCCAATTTTCTTCTAACGTCTTTTAAAGGTAACACATTAAGATCTTCTAATTTAATCAGATTCATCTGCTGATATATTTCTTCTTCTAATTAGACATTATTAGTCTCTTCGTTACCATCAGATAACATGTTATGTTTATCACTAATGACACCATAATCTTGTTTAATTCTTTGGGATTTTGTTCTTTCTCAAACATATTTTGTAGTTCTTCAAGAGTATATTGCTTATACTCCATTACCTTCTTCCTTCTTTGCCTTTTCAGCTGACTTTTCTCCTGACTGTTCTCCTGTTTCTTTTTGAATTTTTATATCTTGTAAAGAAAATGGATTCTTATTTTTTTAGGTTTTGGAAAGGATATTTATGTTGAAATGGAGTACTGATACTAGAAGTAGATTTTCCGCTATGTCTAA
Organism: Selenicereus undatus; assembly: GCA_017589665.1. Taxonomy (NCBI): domain Eukaryota; kingdom Viridiplantae; phylum Streptophyta; class Magnoliopsida; order Caryophyllales; family Cactaceae; genus Selenicereus; species Selenicereus undatus. The sequence goes on from JACYFF010019584.1 coordinate 14,318,271, forward strand.
CTTTGTTCACTAGAGAAAGGCGGATTATTGATATTTGCTTCTTAAGCTGCTTGACTTCAGTCTTGATTTTAGCTAATTCTGCTTTAATTCTAGAACTATATCAGCTATATGGTTTAGTTGAGGTGCTATTGGAGAAAGTCCTTCCGGTGAGTGAACAATATGTGAATAATTTGTTCAGGTGGTGATTCAAGCATTAATCACAATTAATTAGCTTAATTATCTTGATTATTTTTGGTCACGTGGCTCTGATACCAGCTGAAAGAGGATCGAAAATACTACTTAATGAGAGAAAATGCACATGCACAAAACTAAAATTTTCGAAAGTAAGTGTAAGTATTTGGGTTAAATTGCAAATTTTAAAAGTTTACGGACTTAAGAAAAAACAGAGGGTACCTAAAAATTAAATTAGATAAACGTCGAGGGACTAAAATATTAATTCAAAAAGCTTAAGGTTAAAAAAATCAATAGCTAAAATGTGAGGGTACCCATATGTGATTACCCCCTTAACAGTTATAATATCCTTAACCTCAGTGGTTAACAAATCAACAAACTTTTGCAATTTTGATTGCCAAGACACAAGTCATCAACGACCCAAAAATATACATACTAGAATCAACATCACTTGATATATTAGCATCTGTGTAGTCATCTAACACAAGCTGCCTATGTCCAAAGCATAAACACACCCCGTAAGTATCCCCAAGATACTGAAGAATCTACTTCTCAGTTAGTAGTTAGTGCTCTTCTCTAGAGTTGGACATGAAACGATTAATAACTAACTGCATTGCAATGTGTAGCCTCGTCATCAAACTTCCCACAGCAAAAGCATAAGACACTTTCCTCTTCTCTTCCTTGTTTTCCTTACTAGTAGGATGCTAATTAGAACTCAATTTCAAGAGACCTACAAGCGGAAAACTCATGGGTTTAGCCTTGTCCATGTTGAACTTTGGAGCCTCTAGAGGTCCTCTCTTGTGATAACCACAACTTCTTACTCTTCCTGCCATGGGAGATACTAATTCCCCATATTGGATTTGGAGGGCCAAGGTTCTTCATTACAAAGGAATTACTCAAAGCATTCTTAAAATTAGAAATCCCCATGGTTTAAGAACTAACAATCCACATGTCATCTATATAAAGTATGAGAATTAAAAAATCACTTTTAGGGTGGTCCTTCACAATTACACAGTGATTGACTTGTATTTTGTGGAAGCCATGATCAACTATAAAGGACTCAAGTTTCTTGTACCACTGTTGAGGTGATTGTTTCAAGTCATAATAGCTCCTTTTCAACTTCCACACAAGTTTCTCCTCCCCCTTATCCTGGAAGCCTTAAGGTTGTTCCATATAGATCTCTTCCAAGTCACCACAGAGCACTGCAGTTTTCACATCAATTTGCACAAGCTCCAAATCCATGCTTGCAACTATTCCAAATCCAACTCTAATTGGAGACTTCTTCACAGCTGGAGAGAAAATCTCATCAAAATCAATGCCCTTCTTTTTACTAAAGCCCTTCACCACCAACCTTGTCTTGTACCATGGTGAAAAGCCATGTTCTCCATATTTTAATTTGATCATCCACTTGTTCTTAAGTGCTCTCTTGTGCGGAATTTCATCTCATCTTGCATGACACTATTCCACTCCTTTTGATACTCATGTGACATAGCCTCCACATAAATATGCGGTTCACCCTCGTCTTTAATGCCCTAACTCATAATCACCATATTAACCTTAATTAACTAAATATTAGTGGTTAATACAAGAGAAGAATCAATATTAGCATATTATCGCCATTCTAAAAAATATAAGGCTTAGAATTCACACAACACAACATTATAATCTCTCATAGTTTCATATATAAATCAAATATAGCATAAAATCATACATGATCTTACTCAAATGACAGTCCAACAAGCTACAAAATATATATTTGGATAACCTAAGACTTTAGGAATGTCATTGTGAGCTTCTCGGACTCATTCTTGGCATCATTACTTCACTCATTCTGCCAAGTGTTTAAACTTCCCAAATGCCCCACTTTAAAAACAAAAATACAAAAAATATTCAAAGGATGAGCCGAAAATCTATACGTTTATTCCTATGCTGTAAAGAATGAAAATTGAATTTTTGGTGAGCACGCGTATTTCAAGTCATTTTTATTCGAAATAAGAGAGAAGAAACTATATGTAAAACAATGCCTATTTAATACCTGAGTGAGCTGTTGATATTGGTAATTACGATCGTCAGCTTTCCCTTTCATATACGCATATCTAGACCAATTAGGAAGTTTAGTTGGCCGAAGCCAATTAACAATGGTAGATATAATTGCTAAGAATTGATATGATGTAATCTGATATGGATGGGTCGCATTATTATGTGACAAAACATCCATTGAAAATGATTCGTTAAATACCTATATATGAGATTTTGATACTTATAAGAAAATATATGAATTTTTCGAGAGGTATAGATAGTAAATGTACTTGGATTTAAGCTTTTTCTCACCTCTATGGAATATTGATTAATAGCTCGACAAATGACGAAAGTGACCGTGCTTCTATTTCAAATGGATCTTTTATTATTAACAACTAGTTTTGACAACTCGTGTGATGCACGGAAAGCTTTAAAGTGTTTTCTTATTTTTAAGTGTTTTAGGAGTTAACTATAATAGTAAATACAAGTTGTAAATAGTTATGCCAAAATATAGAAATATGCTATGATTAACTTAATGGGAAAAATTAATAGAGTCATAATAACATATTTGTAATTGTATCATAGTATTGTTCGTAGTAAAATCATACGGACTATTACATTATTTGATAGTGTTCGTAGTTAACATTTTTGAGAATTATTTGGTCATATTAATGTTATTAAATGTAGCAAAATCTTGCAGTAAAAGTCATATAACATTTACTTATTAATTATATCATTATTTCATAAATTTTATTATTGATTTTGATTTAAAAAGTTTAAAAGTTGATTTATCAATAGATTAGAAGTTGCTAAGTCTCAACAGTTTTCCATGTAAGATTAAATAGAGTTTGAAAATTTACATCTTAACTACTTTTTGAGCCATGCACAATATATATACATATATACATATACATATATATATATATATATATATATATATATATATA
>JACYFF010019584.1:14323872-14338448 GCA_017589665.1 Selenicereus undatus
TGTGTGTGTGTGTGTGTGTGTGTGTGTGTGTGTGTGTGTGTGTGTGTACACATATAAGATTAAATAGAGTTTTAAAATTTACGTCTTAACTACTTTTTGAGACACGTACAATATACATATATATATATATATATATATATATATATATATATATATATGACATGTAATAATTCAATTTTGAAAATTGATAATAACTATATTTTTATACTAAAGGTAGTGAGAACTTATTTCCTTTTTATGTCTATTTTAGTAAAAATTAATAAAATAATTGAGGCATTTTCCATTGGAGTTAATTACTTAGTGAAATTCCTTAAAATTTTCATCTATTTTATTTATCTTATTATTTATAATATGTGACAATAATAGATTGATGAGAAAAAAGTTTTTAACTTTGTATTAATTACTATAATTATTGGCTGAAAATAGGATCGCTTCACTTTATCTACTTTGTTTAGCATATTATTAATATATTGATATAAACTTGACGAGCAAAAGTAAAATTATTTAATTTTATATTAATTCCTATAACCTAAATATGTTTTGTACTAATTTATATAACCTAAGTATAACGTTTGAATTTTTTTAAAGGTTGAAATTTATTATTGTAATAAATTATTTAGACATCAAAACAAGTCAAAAGTAGCCAAACCTCCCAGTTTTATTTTATTTTTTAGTTATGGGTTTGCCTTAGGTACTTTCCTTTTAATATATATACAGATTTTACATAACTTCCATTACCATAACATTTGTAAATAATCCACAACCACTATATTTTTCTTAGTTATTTATTATCCATCATTATTTAATTAATCATACTAATCAATTTTATAAATATGTCAACCCTTATCCTTTATACCTTAGTAATTTATTAACAAAAAAGGGGTAAGGTCATATAAGTACAATGTATGGATTTAGCTTTATTCAAACATGACTCTTTCCTTACCCAAACTTGGATTAAGAAAGTATTCACTTCATAAACTTAAGTGTAGTTCTAATTATCATTTACTTGCTTTCATATTATAAGAAACATTTCACTTTTAGCCCACTGAATTTATAATGCTTTGTTTAATCATTATTATTATTATTATTAACAAATTAGCTATTATCAAGTCTTAACTTGCCATTAGCACTTTCTACCCCATCATTTCATTTTCTTGAACATTAAAAATCAAGCAAGGAATTTCTTTTTAATCCTTATTAATTCTCAATGTATTTACTAGAAATGCAACCCAACTTCTCAAGAGAATGACAAAGCACCCCAAATATTTCTCCATTAAATCAAGATAGTGCTCATGTTATCCCTTTTTTATGCTATCCATGTTCAATTCCGAAATACAATATAAGCCAATAAATTTCCTCAAGAGAATGACAAAGCACCACAAATATTTCTCCATTAAATCAAGATCAAAGAAAGACAACTACAAGATTCACTCCTATAGTTCACCAACCTCTAGATCTAGTATGAACACTCAGCTTTACCCATCAATTCCAACCCTAATTTATACCAAAAATTGAATTTAGGGCCAACAATTAAACTTATTAACTAATTGAAAAAAAATTTGGTGGGTTAAGGGTTTTACCTTCAAAAACTGAAGTGTTTGGAGTAGGATGAGGGAAGAAGGTTGGTGGGTGGTGTATGAGCGAAACTATGGAAGATTTCCATCGGCACGACCGTGGCCAGTGAGTCTTAACCTCCAAATAGCAATTATATCCATAACAGAGTGGGGAAGGGGGGTTGTGTGTGATGATTTTTTTGCCTTTTGGGTGCGCTGTTTTAATTCTTATTATTTAAATTGATGTCACTCCTTCTGTTTCTCCATATTTTTCTGCCTAAACAATCAACTGCCTCTATCTTAACTCAATACACCTTCTTAACACAAGACATCTACACATTGCATTCCTAATTTGGCCAGCATTCTGTTTTAACTCATGCAAAAGTAACAAATACAACACTAGTGTTTAATTTCTCTTTCTTCTACTTAACATATTTAATCCTTACATATCATTTAGTTATCTTATGTGTGTTTATATTTATTTTTTTTCACAAATTCTATGCTTATGTCAGTTGTAACAAAATTATTTTAATTAATATTTGCATAAAAAAATCAAATTTAATCATCTTACTCAATATATGTCTTCGTATTTGGTATTGGATGTTGTTGTATGTAGCATTATAAAATCTTACTTGGAGGCCACTTTGTCATGGTCATGCAACATATATGAAATTTCAAATATCAAATCAAAGTATGCATGCTCAACTTTGTTAAATTGTGATTAATTAAAATATTTAACATTGATTAGGTACGAGCTATTACACCGTCAATCAACAACATAAACTCTTTGGGAGGATATATGGAGGAAGGTTGTCCCTATCTAGTAGATCTTCTCAATTGAGGTTGTAATAGTGTATGTGACTATTGTTGCTAAACATCATCATGATCATAAACAACATCATCGACATAACAAACATCATCTTCTTGGGCATCTCCCCCATGAGCCTGAGGGGAAGGATATGGAAAAACTGGGTTTGGGATCTCTTTGGTCATCAAAAGAAACTCTAGATGATGACATGAAACTAGTTTGGTCCTCCAAGAACGCAAAATATCGACTTCTCATCACTTTCCTATCAACTAGATCCCACAATTTGTGTCCAAACTCATCCCCTAAATACCTTAAGAAGATGCACTGCTTAGTTTTCTTATTGAGATTGGACCTCTCATCTCTAATAATGTGTACAAATGCACTGCATTCAAAGACTCTTAGGTACGATCGGAAACATCTTTCCCCATCTATACTATCTGAGAACATCAACATAAAGTGGAATTAAGGGACAGAGGTTGATCAAATACATTGTTGTGAATATTCCCTCTGTCTAAGAAGGTTTTGGTAGATTTGCATGGCAGAGCATACATCTGATTCTTTCTTCAATTATCCTATTCATTCTCTCAAAACCCCCATTTAACTAATTTATCTTTGGTATGGTCTTCTCAAGCTTGATGCCTTGGGCCTTGCAGTATTGTTCAAGTGGCCCTTTGTACTCACCATCATTATCTGATCTCTCACATTTAAGCTTGCAACTGGTTTTTCTTTAAACTCTAGCTTATAATTCTTTAAATGCCTAGAGTACTTGGTCTTTGTTTTCAACACAAAAGCCCACACTTCTTGAGAGTAATCATTAGTAGAAAGTAAAAAACATTGTGCACCACTATGTGATCAAACATTCATAGAACACACATCAGCATGAACATGATCAACTACATTCTTTCTCCGAAAGGTGGGTACGTATGAAATGCTGCTTTGTGTTGTTTTCTAGCAAAATAATCAACAGAGGATTTCAAGTTTGTACCTATAACTTTAGGAAGAAGTTTTTCCTAGCGAGAATATGATGCCTTCTTTTTTTTCCACTCATGTGACCAAGCCTTTGGTCCCCTAACTCAATAGAAGTATCATCAATAATGTTGGCTTCTTCGCTGCACCACGTATAAGGAACTCTAGCTCTTAGCTTAGGGCACTATCTATCAAACTGCCTTTGGTTGAAATCAAATTTAATATAATATCAGGCACATGTCTGACATCTCCTAACACCAACTTGTAATTGGTGAGAGTTTCCAGACGCATTGTGCCCATGCCAGCGACCTGGGACACCCCGTTGTTTCCCATCATCTAATGACCAAAGTCTCTACTAGTGTAAGATAAGAAGTACTCCCTACAGTGAGGTGATATGAAGTACCAAAGTTAATTACCCAACTGCAGTCATCGCTAACAAGGTTCAAACAAACTTGATTCGCCAATAAACAATAAATCATCACTAGTCACGACTACAGTGGTGCCCTTTTTTTTTAACTGTTACTCGGAAGTTTCATTCTTTTCTTTTCTTCTAATGATTTCTCTTGATTCCGTTTTCCTGCAATATTTTTGAAAGTGATTTGGCATGTTGTAGCAGTGGCATATGGGCTTCCCTCTGGATTTTGATTTTGATATCCTCCGAGAATTTCTCTGGTTTGGGAGGAATCTCTGGCCTTCTTTCTACCTCTACTAGAGTCTTATACCACAATGGTTTCTGACTGGATAGAGGGATCCATTTCTTTTCTTCTTATTTTCTGATTCGGTATAACAACTTTAACCATCTCCATAGATAATTTTCCTTCAAGTGCAAAGTTGCTTAATGACACAACAAGAATGCCCTAACTTTCTAGTAGAGAGCTAAATAATGACAAGGCCTGTAACTCATCATAAAGAGACATACTTAGGCAATTAGCTAATCAACCCTTGAAAATCATTCAAATGCACTAACATGCTCCCGCCATCTTTGTTCTCTAACTTCATGAATTTCCTGATCAAATACGCTTTACTCATGGCATTTTTCCACTCATATGTATAACTAAGTTTCTTCCAAAGTTGATAAGCATCTATGTAATAGCCCGACCCAATCATCCTTTAATTACCTGTTTTAATAAGTATTAAAGCCAGTAGGAAGCGTTAAGCAGCTAGGGCGTTACCGCAGTCCTCTAAAGACAAGGCCATATATGAGAACTAAAGGCAGTTTGATGGTAGCCAATAGGATACATTACAGATACTAAATAAAGTTTAATTTATCACTGAAATTTTTTTTACAAGTTGAATTGCATGATATTAAACTTAGTCCAAAACGATTTTACAATATATGCAACACATACTAGTATCCCAACACAATTCTACAGCCGCAAAGTCTTTGACTAGATTAGAGAATTAACAACCACTACCCTGGCCCACATCTTCTAGGCCCTTAGCTTCATCGGGTTCCCGCTTGGTGGCCGACCGTTTCTTCTTACCTAAAAGAGTTTGAAAACATAAAACTGTAAAAGATGAGCGATTACTGTTATGTTAAATTACCACAAGCGCACGGTGTTGCTATAGCTAGCGACCAGCGAGTACGGGTCGTGTCCACAGGGAACTTGCTTTCAAGTACCAAAACTAACTTAGACACTTAATCTAGACAAATCAAGTTGTGAGTTTAGGACTAAGCTACATGCACGATAACAACTAGGAATCAAATAAGAAAGCAGGGTATTAAAACAGTTAGGTTGGAATTAACAACACGTTTATGCTAGCTAAACCAATTACTAAACCCCGTCGAACAATTCTAAACATGCATCATGAGTGAATGGATTGCTAGTTAAGTCCATCTCCTCCATCTCTCAAGGGTCGAAGACTAATCCTAGAACTATAGTCACCTATTTTCATGGGACTAAAAGTCGCAGGATTACAAGATCTACAATCTCGAATCCCAATTAGAACCTTAATTATTTTCATATTAAAATCCTAATTGTCTACTAAGCCACGCTAGGTAAATTTTCCATCTTTCAACGCTCTCCTAAACCCAAATAATAAAAGATGAATGCACTCTCAGGCATTTCATCGAACATGTGGTGTGCATAGTAGAAATCATGAATGCAAGTGTAAGGAAAGTCAGGGATTGGGGCTAGATCTTGATTCAACTAAACATAATCGACTTTAAATCCAACCCAAGTTGGGAATTAGCCATGCATCGTCGCACAAACAACAATCATGAATCCAATTTCACCAAACATGATTCATTTCAAAACCTAAAATAACAACGAATAGGAGAAAGAGAAACAAGAAGACAAACTTGAATTAATTCGCTGCAAGGTAGAACAATCTTCAATGTCGATGAATCCCAACACAAGCATGAAAAAAAATCTCTAAATAAAACCTAGAAAGTCCCTCTAACCATACTCTCTAGGAAAAGAAAATAATCAATGAATCCCCCCGAACTAATCGTGGAAAAGGAACTTAAGTCACGTGCAGAAGATGATGGCACTGCCCTGCCGCCGTGGCTGGGGTGGCATAGTCGTGCCACCCAGCACGGCCACCCTGCTGGTCGGTCCTCCGAGCTGCTTCGGTACGACACGGTCGTGCCACTTGGCGTGGGGGTCCCATGTTGAATTTCTGGAACTTCCGTGTGACGCCGAGCGACCTCTTTGACACTACTTTCTGCTAAGTATCATCAATCCTTTTACTCTTTCAGTATAACTCCTGAAAATATGAAAGGATGTTCGATGAGCGAAATATGTACTAAAAGAGGCCGATTTGACCCTTTCTCTACAAGATTAAACACGAAAATGCGGGGAAGAAGGGATCAAATCGGGGCCAAAATAAGGTCCAAATATAGGTTTATCAACTCCCCCATGCTTATCTCTTGTTTGTCCTCAAGCAAGACTAGTTTATGAAATACCAACGAGGGAGATAAACCTCTATCTATGGTCCTCCTCAAGCAAGGGATGAACGATCAACACACCAAGGTAAACTATGCATTAAAGGTGGCCAAGTGAAGGTGTGGTGCATTCTTAATAAAACATAAATAATAACATCCATAAGTCCTCTGACCCAAATGCAACACATCAAATGCCCTAATATCGAAACACATAACAAGACGAGACCTTCCTCGATGAATGGTGAGTAAGCAAGACTGGTAGAACCTCACTTTAGGACAAAGTGGTGCACTCCCCTCAATGTGTTTGGAATATGTAATAAGGGTGCACTCAATACTCTATCCAATCAGGCAAGCTACCATAAGCTTGGTTGAGTTCTCGATTCTCCACCGCCTAATGCAAAATGCAATATGCCAATCATGAGGACTTGTAAAAAGGGTGTAATGGGGCCAAAGGTGAAAAGGTGAGAAGAGGAGTAAATTTGGGAAGAGTGGAGCTAATAGTCAAAGGAATAGTGAGCAAAAAACACTTCTACAACTTATATCGAATCAATGGCTTCACACAACATTTAAAATTAGGAAACAAACCCCACAGCGACCGTAGGAGGGGATTTAACGGTCTCATTGTCATACCCACATGCCAAACACTTTATTCACAACTTCCGTATTTCTTTCTTGTCTTTTTTTCAACATTTTTTCTTTTATTTCTTTTCTTTTCTTTGAGAAGCAGAAGCAAGGTACATGTGAATGACATGGGATCCACAAACTCAAGGCATAATTCCTCCTTAGCAAACCACTAAATAAGCACCCAAGGTGAATCAACCGCCAAAGCAAACCTAACTCAACATCGAAGTGTTGCTCCACTAGACTTTGACAAGGATATAGGAAATATCAATAGGCCAAGTGGGTAGTGCGTATGGTGCAACAACAAAGACAAGGGGAAAGGCACAATGGGCTAGCAAAGAGGATAGTAAATATTAATGGGTGGCTTTTTGGCTCATGTGGCTAAATGGAACAGAAATTGCCTCAATCACATTAACACATGCACATGCTAATTGCGATTTCAAAGTGAACAATATCAAATTCTAGAGATGCAATCCTGGATGAGTCACACATGAAAAAAAGTATGAGACTATATATAATGAATAGTCATTAGGCTCAAAGTCTCACAGGCAAGTCTACCACAACCAAATAACTTACTCCAAGGTATGTCCCACTTATCAAGGTCAATCAAGCCAAATCACATGAATCTCAAGGGCAATATGACATACAACATAGGGTAGGGGAACTATGAATGGCAATATTAAAATGCAATTTCACAAAAATTCACACAATAACAGGCCACACTTGAGGACACAGATCAACCTGATTAATCAATCATTACCCCTTGTATTCTCCTCATAAGAAGAGTTTTCGCACACATTTATTCAAAAACAATAAATCTAACTAAGAAAGCGGTAAAGGATATAAGGGGAAATGAAGAGAAGGATAAGAAGTAGTACCTGGAAAGCTTATGAATATCCCCACTCGATCGTTTCTCCTTTTTGAGATGCAAAATCTAGCCTATATGCTCTAAACTACATGATCTAATAAATGAAAAACGTAAAAACAACCTAGTGAAACTATATGAAGTCCTATCTATATGATGTGAATGCAAGTGGTGTCAATCGACCCAGTCTTAAGATCCACAGTTTCACCCAAAGAGCGACAAACTCACCCCCCATGCTTGAGATTTTCATTGTCCTCAATGAAAAGGACGCATAAAAAAAGCAAGGGAAGGGATAAATTCAAGGATTGAACGGTGAAAATGGGAGGAACAGGGGTGGGGTGACACACTTTTTTTTGTTTTTTTTTCTCAGAGAACATAAATGCCTTGGGTTGCCTCCTAAGAAGCGTTTGTTTTAGGTCTTAAGCTCGACCCTTACCTCAGGAAGGAGATGACGGCAGGACGGAGAGGGGTGAGGTGATGGAAATGTGGAACGGTGGTGCGTCCAAAACCTCTCCAGGGAAAAAATCAGTCATCGGCGCTTCCCAAGAAGTATCGTCCTCCCAAGAAGGTCCTCTAAAATGAGGAGTAATCAATAGAGGGGGAGAGGGCAAGACCGTCGTCCTCATATGTGGTCTTCTATCCCAATCACTAAGCCGACTCTGGACATAGTTCGGGGAGGGCTAGAAAGAGGAGGGACTGCGGGGGTGGATGGGGCACCGGGGGTAGAAAGAGGTGTGGGCGAAGGGAAACAGAAATCGACCCTTTCCCACACATCGTGAAGGACATGGTACCAGTCGGCACATCAATCACTGCCCCGACAGTTGCAAGGAATGGGCGACCTAAGATGAGAGGGATCGAAAGGTCTTCATCTGTGTCGAGGACGATGAAGTCACACAGGATGAGGAACTTGCCCACCTAGACTGGAACATCTTCTAGAATGCCTGCAGGTTGTCTGGTGGAGCGATTGGCTAGTTGAATATATATACCAGTGGGCTTAAGGTCTAATAGATGTAGCCTCTGGTAGAGAGAGAGAGAGGCATGAGGCTCACGCTAGTGCCCTGATCATAGAGGGCTCTCTTAATTTGCATTACCCCAATGCAACACGGGATAGAAAAGCTACCAGGTTCCTGCAGCTTGGATGACGGCCGCCTTTGTAAGAACGCGCCGCAGGATCCGCCAATGGGCGCCCCTGAAGCTTCCCCAGGTTCTTCCTTCTTAGACAGGAGCTCTCTCAAAAATTTTAGATGGGCGAGTACTTCCTTGAGAGCGTTCAAGAAGGGGTCACTAACATAGATTCGACGCAGGGTATCCAAGAATTGCGTGAATATGGGTTCAAGCTGAGATAGCTTGGACCATACGAGCCTCTGAGAGTAAGGCACTGGTGGCTGAAGGGGCGAGCTGGGAGTGGATGACTAGTCTCCCCAGTAGAGCTCGGGTTCTCTTCTCTCTTTTTTCCCCTTGTTCCTCCAGAATGAGGAACTGGAACTGCCTGCTGGAGAACCATCACCGGGCTCTCCTTTATCCCCTTTTCCATCGCGAAGATGGCATTGACGTGACATCGGGCGTTAGTCTCGGGCTGACATGGGAGATGCCCCTGAGGCCGAGACAGGTGGCTCACCTGTTGAGCGATCTGAGCAATCTGGGTATCCATCGTCTTCTGTTGGGCGGCCATGGCAGCGAACCTGGAGGTCGGTAAATTGATCGATTCACCAAGACTTTCATTAGTCTTAGTTTGAGTCGCTATGAAGCGCTCCATGAGACTCTCCAGGTTGGACTTGGCTTCAGGAGGTGGAGGGAGCGGAGTATAGGGAGCTTTGTTATGAAAACCAAGTGGTTGTGGAAAACTTTGGGGGTGAGGGTTGGGGTTTTTGTAAAGAGGGTTTGGGTGACTCTTCCAACCCTGGCCATAGGTAGTGAGTGGAGGTTATTTTGTGGTGGAAGGTTAAAGTTGTGAAAGGCGTTGATGTGTTCAACGCTAGAAGGAGCATTGTAACACTCAACGGTAGTATGATCTTGTACACCACATGTCTCGCAATAAACATATGCCCCCATGGATGGCCCTGCAGAGGTGCCTGATGAGGCAGCCACTTGATCAAGTCGCTGTGCTAAGGTGTCCACCCTACTAGCCAAAAGTGTTACAACGTCCACCTCATGTCTACCACTGCCCCTCTTAAGGGTGGCTCTCTCGCTCGACCAGTGGTAGTTGTTGGAAGTCATCTCTTCCAAGAAGGCCTTTGTTGCGTTAATAGCCTTCCCCACAAAAGCACCGCCCGCCACAACATCTATTGAGATTTTCACTGACCGTTCTAACCCATTGTAGATTGTTTGGATTAGGAGTCAGTCAGGAACTCCATGGTGGGGGCATTGCCGCTGGAGGTCTTTAAACCTCTCTCATGCCTCATATAGGGACTCCTTATCCTGCTAAGTAAAAGATGTGATGTCCTTCCTCAGCTTGGCAGTCTTGCCAGGTGGGAAGTATTCACTGAGGAAGGCCTTCGAGAGAGTCTCCCAGGTGGTGAACGAGTTGGACTCCTCTTTCTATTGCCAATCACTGGCTCTATCCCTCAGTAAGAAGGGGAAGAGCCTTAGTCGAATCGCGCCGGTGGACACCCCGTTGAGTTTGATGGTGTCACACTTCGCAAGGAATTTGTGAAGGTGCACGTTGGGAATGTCCGATGGGTGTCCGCTGAACTGGTCCCATTCCACGAAGGTGATGAGCGCAGGATTGAATTCGAAGTTGTTAGCTTCGACCGTCGGGTTCACAATAGATGATGTGATACCTAATGCTTCTGGCAGGGCGTAATCGCGCAACACCCTCTGGTCTTACCCCGCCACCACTGCTTATGCTTTCTTCCTCCTTCTCGCTTCTCCACTACGTCGGTGTGTTGCTGCTTCTATCTCAGGATCAAATGTGACAAAGTCTTGATCCCTTTGACTTCTCCTGCGTATACAAGAGCAAACACTATACCTAGCGTAAAAGGTATCAAGCAAAAGGAAAGGAAGGGGTAAACTGCAAAAAAGGAAAATAAAGGTCTAGTCTAGAGTACCCTAATTAGTTCCAATATCAAAAGGAACAAGTTCTCTGACAATAGCGTCAAAAACTTGTTACGTTAAATTATCGCAAGCGCACAGTGTAGCTGTAGCTAGCAACCGGTGAGTACGGGTCGTGTCCACAGGGAACTTGCTTTCAAGTACAAAAACTAACTTAGACACTCAATCTAGACAAATCAAGTTGTGAGTTTAGGACTACGTTACGGGAATGATAACAACTAGGAATCGAATAAGAACATAGGGTATTAAAACACTTAGGTTGGAATTAACAGAATGATTATGATAACTGAACCAATTACTCACCCCGTCGAACAATTCTAAACATGCATCGTGAGTGAATGGATTGCTAGTTAAGCCCATCTCCTCAATCTCTTAAGGGTCGAAGACTAATCCTAGAACTATACTCACCTATTTTCATGGGACTAAAAGTCACCGGATTACAAGATCTACAATCTCGAATCCCAATTAGAACCTTAATTATTTTCATATTAAAATCCTAATTGTCTACTATGCCACGCTAGGTAAAGGTTTTGTCTTTCAACGCTCTCCTAAACCCAAATAATAAAAGATGCATGCGCTCTCAAGCATTTCATCGAACATGTGGTGTGTATAGTAGAAATCATGAATGCAAGTGTAAAGAAAGTTAGAGATTGGAGCTAGATCTTGATTCAACTAAACATAATCGGCTTTAACTCCAACCCAAGTTAGGAATTAGCCACGCATCGTCGCACAAACAACAATCATGAATCCAATTTCACCACACATGATTCAATTCAACACCTAAAATAACAATGAAGAGAAGAAAGAGAAACAAGAAGACAAACTTGAATTAATTCACTGCAAGGTAGAACAATCTTCAATGTCGATGAATCCTAACACAAGCATGAAAAATAAAATCTCTAAATAAAACCTATAAAATCCCTCTAACCATGCTCTCTAGGAAAAAAAGATAATGAATGAATCCCCCCAGACTAATCGCGGAAAAGGAACTTAAGTCGCGCGCAGACGATGATGGCACTGCCCTGCCGCCGTGGCTGGGGTGGCATGGTCGTGCGACCCAGTACGGGGTGGCCATGCCACTCTGCTGGTTGGTCCTCTATGCTGCTTCGGTACGGCACAGTCGTGCTACTTGGCATGGGGCCCTATGCTGAATTTCTGGAACTTCTGTGCGACGCCGAGCGACCTCTTTGGCACTTCTTTCTGCTAAGTATCATCAATCCTTTTACTCTTTTAGTAGAACTCCTGAAAATATGAAAAGACGTTCGATGAACGAAATACGTACTAAAGGAGGCCGATTTGATCATTTCTCTACAAGATTGAACACGAAAACACGAGGAAGAAGGGATCAAATCGGGGCCAAAATAAGGTCCAAATATAGGTTTATCAATTGCTCAATACGTTATCCATGTACAGTTAAATGGACTTTCGCAGGAGTCAGTAAGCGTGCACGCAATATTAAAACGATGCTTAGAAAGATCATTTGAGAACATTTGTCTAAATAGACTATTAGTAATTATTTTTTTTCGGCCTGGATTAGAACCCTGTGTCTATTAATAGCAGCCATGGCAATAACAATAAACTATGAAATTCCCGTTTAATAGGAGGGCCCCACGTTTAATTCTGCTAGTAGATACTTATGAACACTGACATGGCTCAATAAACAATGAACACTGAAATGGGTCCTAACGGTTCCAACAGCCGAATTAAAGCTTGCTAACATTAGTGAAAGTAAATTTTGATGTCCTTGGAGGGTACAAGCAATAATGTACCTGAAAAAGAATTAATTTTTCTCTTTTTTCATTTCTTTTTGTACAATTCGATTCAAACCCTATGTTCAAGGTCATTCACTTGAGTAAGTCCTCATTCCTTAATATCGATATTTTTTTAATTACCATAATTTACAAGAAAAAGGGCTAATATTACAAGCTCTGGCTCGGAAATGTCTTGTGGGTCTTTCCTTTTTGTTGGATTACGATAAATAATAACAATATTCCTTTCCTTTCTCTAGTATTCACGAAGTTGATCCCTTTAGAATTTTGGGTCTCGTTCTTTACATTTCCAACTTAATTCGGAGATTACTTAACCCTCCTTAGACACTTAACTTAGCTACTTATGAACTTCAAATGTCTCAAATCTTTTAATTAACCCCCTTTTTTAATTAACTAACTTGACTAAACCTTGTACGAGTTCTCGGTTTATATGATTACTAAGAGATACTCTCCCTCAACCTTTACTTATTCATGTAACCAATTTACATCATTATTGGAGCATATCTTTAATTTTTCCTTGAGATTTCCTTCCAAGTACACACATCTTTTTGGTTTCATGGCCTCATTCATATAAACTTTTGGGAATCATAACTTTTAATCTCCTCACTTTTTTTTTCCTTTCTTGCTATATCAAGAATTCATTTACCCCTTTTGCTGTTTATAGTTGTGATTAACTCACATTGATCTCATAATCAACACAACTTGCTCACTCACTCCTAACCCTATTTCATCCAAGCTTTATCATAAGCATCTGATTAGTTTAGTCCATAAACTAGTACTAACTTTATCTTCATGGATTCTAACAATCTAACTCCAATCAACTTCACTCCCACATCATTCAAGCAACCAATTCCAACATCATTCAACAATTCAACTCCAACATCATTTGGAACGCCCCCAATTTCTAATGTTTGATTACTCTAACTTAACCACTCATTTATTATTAATTTGCAGCGAAAGGCTTTTGGTTTGATTGGAGGCATTACTGCCGTTTCAAGATGGAACAGGGGTACCTAATTTATTAAACCTTGGAAATGCCCAAAATAAACATTTGTCTACTTATACAGTTCATAATACACACAATAACTTAGTGTATTAATACTAAACATTATTATCCTCAGGTTTCACAATAATAACAATACATAATCTCCAAGTTACCAACCTATCATCACTGTGAGCATTGACTAGCTAATGTTCAGGAAACGTCCATTGTTTGCTACTTTCCGGCTTATCAGGAGGACGACTGTTCATTTCTCCCTATACCTAAAACAAAAAACATAAGAACATTCGAATGATGAGCCGAAGCTCAGCACATACATTCTTCTGCAGTAAAATAAGTTTTATGGTAAATTAGTTGGGCCGACCGCATTTCAAAACATTTTGCTTTGCAAGCAGGGGGAAAGAGAACGTATAAGTAAAATTGATTTGCTAATTATTATCTGGAAGTGGACCTCTTAATCGACGTACGTCTTGAAACGATCATACTTTAGGTGCTCATCCCCCAGGCCGATCGAGAAGCCTGAGTTGATACCGCGCGCGGGTATAATGATGTGTATAAGCCCTGATGATTGATAATTGATGGGGCCACTTGATTATGTGACAAAACATTGCATAAAATGATTCATTATATAATTATCATATTGATTTTGCATAATTTGAGAAACATGTGAGTTTTCAAAGAGCACAGACAATGTATGTACCTGGTCTTTAAGGTTCTTTCTCCTTTGTAATGGAGAATGTACGTTGGCAGCGTGAAACGACAGAGGTGACCTCACTTCTGCTTCAATGTCTTTTTTCCAATTAGTGCGAGCTTACGAAATTTGTTAAATCTTCTCGACTTAATGTACACCTTTAAATTAGCTATGGGTTTAATAATAATAATGTCACTACTAAAATTATTGTTTAAATTATGAATATAAGTTTGTTGCTATCGTTATTCTGTTGCACGCTTTGCCTTAAGGTCATTATAAATCATTGTTAACAATATGTTTATTATTATTATTATTATTATTATTATTATTATTATTATTATTATTATTATTATTATTATTATTAT
>JACYFF010019584.1:14338458-14357579 GCA_017589665.1 Selenicereus undatus
ATTATTATTATTATTATTATTATTATTATTATTATTATTATTATTATAAATTTTTATAATCACAATTGACGTTGTTATTATTATTACGGTTATAGGTTCCTTTCACCGAACCGCCGTTATTGTTTTGGGTTTGGTCAATTGCATCCAAAGATTCATTTGAATCAACTTACCTCAGCTTTGTTCTTTACCCCAAACACTGAACCTTATATCACTGACTTTATGTCAATAGCACACCCCCATCTTACAACATTTTAGCATCGAACTCGTATAATTTCCCTCAATTATTCTCTTTGTAACACATTTAACCTCATCAACTCCACCTCACTCAAGCTCGTACTTTATTTAAAGCACAACCACAGAACTTTAACCCATTACCTTCATGACATCACATATCTAGTCAATACTTGCTAACTAATTACACACATCATTAAATAAGCAAGAGTTGAATAGAACCTAAATTAGGGCATAAACTCCAACCCATCAAGCTCATGACTCCAACATTCATTCAATATGAAATTAGGCTACATTCATTTACTCAACATAGCATACGTAAACATTTACCCAAGCATCCTCCTTTGATTTCCTTTTGAATATAGCACACATAGCATGACCAACCTAAGCCATAAGGCCTTCATGTTCTTCTTCGTCAATTATCACCTATTCGATAAATTCATGGCTATGCAATATAATTCCCTAACCAGTTAAAATTGGTTTCTCTAACTCTTTCACTTAATCTTTCACAGTTATAAATAATCATCGAGCTGTAAATTCACAACCTAACCAAACAATTCCAGATTTTCGAAATTTGCATTACAAGTGATAACCCAATATCGCCAAACAATCCCCAACTTGATAAATTTTTGCAACGTAACCAAATAACGTGAAACTTAGACATTTGACTCAATCAGTCCTCAAAATTGACCTAAAATTCAATGAATTATAACAAACAGATTAGAACCCAAATACACTCACAACCTCTCACTCCCAACTCTCTGCCAATCTCCCCCGGACAACAATCTAGTCTCAAAGGTCCATAACAAAATCAAAAATTTACAAATAGCTAGGTGTCACTGCTAATTACATTATTTAACACATAAATTCAAACTTAAACAACCCAAAAAATCAACTAAGCTAGGTTAGGGTTTACCTTCCAATTCCAACTTTGAGCTAGAACAAGAAGATGGAGATGGAGGTGGGGGTGGCTAGCGACGGTAGGCGACACTTCGGTGACCGGCGAAGCTAACAACAGCGGCGGCCTGCGGTACAGACGACAACAAGGTTTGTGGGTCGCAGCTGAGGAGGGTTGAGCCCAGGAGAAGGATGCGACAGTGGGGTCGGTTGGGCGTGGTGGACGATTGGAGATTGTTGATGGGCGGCGGCCGACCGTGCTCAGCGGCGAATGGACGGCGAGTGGGGGTCGGGTAATGGGCACAGCAGGGGAGGGGTTGTCGGGGTGTGGGTGAGGCAGAGAGCAGAGTGAGATATGAAGAGGTTTGAGTGTTTGGGATTAAATGATTTATTTGGTGGTTTTGTTTAATTTAAGTCGGTTCATCTTTTTTTTTGGGTTTTTTTATTCCCCATTATTATATAAATCTCTATGTCAATATACCTAAACACATACAATTGAACTAGCATTTGGTTAAATTAATAAGTGAATGTTGCACCTTCTTTAGGGCGTAAATATCTTTATTTTAATTAATATCACATTCGTTTCATAAATAAGGTTTATCTCTTACCATTTTATCCGTACGATATTCTTATTATAGTTATCGTTTTTCGAATTAGCGGTTCTTCAAGGAAACGTTTATTTAACATTTGAAAGGATTACTTAGGAATATAATAAAGTCTTGTTTGAGGCCACGTCGTCGTTTCAACCTACACTGCACAAATATGGATACAGATAAAAATATATATGAAATGCTGAATTGAAATGCGGCGCCTAGCTTGATTAATTTGTACTTAATATGATTTAATATAATTAGAATGAGTATTAGGTTCAGGCCGTTACATCATTTAAGCAATCTATCTACAATCTTGTCTAAATAACTTGTCATGGACAAAATTAAGCAAATTTTCACAAAACCTATTCACACCCATATCCAAATTAATTCATCAAGAGTTACACAAATCAATCCACTAAATTGCTACTATCCAATTCTTTCATAATCTCCACAATTCAATCAATCAATTTGCTACTCTCTAATTCATTAAATCAATTAGCACAAGTAACTATTGTACATCACAAATAGCTCACCAACAATTCATACTACCCACTATGAAATTGAATTTAGAAAGGGGAAAGAGTACAAGGACATTACCTCTCTTGCAAAGGAGTGGGGATGGAAGTGAGTGAATTAGTGAAGGGTGAGGGTGGAGATGGTTTCAGGCTGTCCCAAGGTGTTCCCAGCGACAATAGACTGGCAGTGGGTGTCGGACAGGCTGCCTCCCCTGTCCTGGCTGGGCTAGCGAAACAGAGAGAGAGAGAGAGAAAGAGATAGACGACCGAGCGGTTAGAGCAACGGTGGTGGTGCCAGAACCGGTGTCCTCTAGCCGGTGCAGCGACAGCAAGCAATCGACGGGCTTCACGCGTGAGGCAGAGAAGGCAGAGAGGTTTAGGGGGTTCTCTTTCCTTTTTTTTTTTGTTTTGCTGCTTGGTTATTTTAGGCTTGTAATATTTAGCTTCCTCGTACTTCACTTTTACCTTATTCTTATCATTTTGATAAGGCCTACATCATGTCAATTAAATCCAAGCTTATCTCATTCATCATTTGGCCCGAGCTTAGTCAATTAAATCACTAAGGCCTGTCAATTCCCGACCTTGTTCAGGAACAAATGCGCGTTTATGGAAAGCCATATACTCTTAATAATTAATGGGTATTTTTAGGAATTGGAAGTATCTCGCGATATCGTAGTTCTTTGAATCAACAATGATTTGTTCGAAAGATGCGCGACTCACTGCTCCGATTTATTTTTTTCCTTAATCAAATGAAAATGAAAGAATTAGAATTAACTAAATGAAATTAATTATCGGGGCATTACATCCTCCCCCCTTAAAGAAAGTTTCATTCTCGAAACTTATATTGGATTTCTTTCGAATAAATGTGGGTAGCAATGCCTCATTTTGTCTTCAGTTTTGCATGTAGCCTCATGATGAGTCCATATGGCTTCGACTAACAGTATAGCTTTATTGAGCAATTGTTTTATCCTTCGATCCACTATCTTTATAGGTTGCTCTTCATATGTTAACCCGTCAGCCTCAACATCTACAGGTTCATACATTATCGCATGTGTTGGATCATATATGTACTTGCGAAGTTGCGAAATATGGACCACATCTTACACATGTTGTAATTCATGGGGTAGAGCTAAGCGATAAGCAGCGGGATTGATTTTCTCAATGATATCATATGGTCCATTTTCTCAATGATATCATATGGTCCAACAAAATGCAGGCTTAATTTTCCTTTAACATTGAACCTTCACAGTCCTTTCACAGGAGAAACTTTCAAGAACACCTTATCCTATTCTTCGAACTCTAAAGGCTTCCGTCTTCGATCTGCATATGCCTTTTGCCTATCTTGTGATGCTTTCATGTTGTCTTGGATAACTTTGACCTTATTCACCATTTCTTGAATCATCTCCGGTCCCACAATTATAATATCATCCAAATCATTCCAACAAAGGGGCGCGCTCTACATATCCTACCATAAAGTGCCTTAAAAGGGGTCATTTTAATAGTAGCTTGATAACTATTATTATAGGAGAACTCTACTACGGCAAATATTCCTCCCATTTGCCCTGAAAATCTAAGACACAGGCTAGTAACATGTCTTTAACCACATGATTTACCCTTTTAGTCTGTCCATCTGTTTCAAAGTGGTAGGAACTGCTAAATTGTAACTTTGTGCCAAGTGCCTTTTGTAATGCCTTCAAGAATTAATCGAGATTGAAATCTTGAGTCCCTATCTGAGATAACGTCATGGGGTATAGCATGTAACCATATAACTTCTTTAACATAAATCTGCGCCAACTTGTCCACATTCCAAGAATCATGCATCGCTGTGAAGTGAACAGATTTGGCAGGTCCGTCCACTATCACCCAAATAGCATTCTTCTTTGATACGGTCAAAGTTAATCCCATTATGAAATCCATAAAAATAGAGTCCCATTTTCACATGGGAACCTCTAACGGTCTTAATTCTCCCACGAGGTGTTGGTGCTCAGCTTTGACTTTTTGACAGGTGAGACATTTACTCACATACTCAACTATGTCTCTTTTCATATTATTCCACCAGAACGCCTGCCTCAAATATTTGTACATTTTCGTTCCTCCCGGATGGATAAAATATATGGTATTATGGGCTTCGGCCATTATCCTTTCTTTTAACTCTCTTTCTTGTGATACACAAATTCGATTCTGAAATCTGATAACTCCCTGTTCATCTTCTACAAATCCCACTGCCTTCCCCTTGTTTATACTCTCTCTAAGCCTTTTCACTTTCTCATCCTTTGTTCATGCTTGTTTAATCTCATCTAGAAGAGTGGGTTGAACTACGAGGCTACCCAAAAACAATCCTGGTTCCCTAGGGAATACCAACGCTATACCCATATTTTCCAAATCCCTCAGAATTTCTGGTTGTATTACTTTCATAGCATTCACACCATGGTGTGTCTTTTGGCTTAATGCATCTACAACCACGTTAGTCTTTCCTGGGTAGTATTGTAGTTGAAGATCATAATTCTTGAGAAGTTCTAACCATCTACGTTGTCTCAAATTTAATTCTTTTTGAGTGAAGATGTATTTGAGACTCTTGTGATCAGTGAAAATCTTGCAAAGACTGCCACAAAGGTGGTGTCTCCAAATCTTTAATGCGAAAACCACCACGGCTAGCTCCAAATCATGGTTAGGGTAATTTTTCTCATATGGCTTCAACTGCCTGGAAGCATAAGCTATCACCTTTCCATCTTACATCAGGACACATCCCATGCCTTGCCTAGACGCATCACTATAGATAGTGAAGTCTCCTCCGTCAGTTGGCAATGCCAGGGCTGGTGTGGTGGTGAGTTTGTGTTTTAGCTCCCAGAAGGCTATTTCACACCTATCATCCCACTCAAACTTTGCAGTCTTTCTTAATAGGTTAGTGAGAGGTAGGACAATCTTTGAAAAATCTTGTACAACCTACCCATAGTACTTAGCCATTCCCAGGAAACTCTGAACCTCAGTAATGTTAGTAAGCCTTGGCCACTCAGTAACCGCTTTTTTACCTTTTGCGGGTCTACCTTAATTCCTTCTTTAGAAATTACGTGCCCCGGAAAGGTCACTTCTGCCAACTAGAATTCATATTTGGAGAGCTTAGCATAGAGTTTATGCTATAGCACAATCCTTATATGTTTGTTGTGCTCTTCTTTGGTTTTGGAATAAATTAAAATATCATCAATGAAAACAACCACAAATTTATCCAAGTATAGCCTCAATACCCAATTCATCAAATCCATATAAGTTGCAGGAGCATTAGTTAACCCAAAAGGCATTATCATAAATTCGTAATGACCACAACGAGTGCTACTCGTCGTCTTCAGAATATCCTCAAATTTGATTCTCAACTGGTGGTACCCTGACCTAAGGTCAATATTCGAAAAGACTCCCAATCCTTATAGTTGATCAAATAAATCATCAATCATAGGCAAAGGGTACTTATTCTTTATAATGATCTTGTTTAGTTCCCTATAGTCTATACATAATCTCAAAGTACCATCCTTTTTCTTCACAAACAGCACTGGTGCTCCCCATGGGGATACGCTTAGTCTTATATAACCCTTTAGTAACAGATCTTTCAACTGCACCTTCAACTCTTTCAACTCGGTTGGGGCCATCCTATATGGGGGTTTTGAGATAGGACGTGCTCCAGGCTCTAACTCTATCTCAAAATCTATCTCCCTCTTGGGTAGTAACCCAGGGATTTCTTCCGGGAATACATCTGAAAATTTTTTGACCACCGAAATATCCCCAAATTTTACTTCTTCATTTCTATATTTCGTGATACAATATAAGTACGCCACACGCCCTTGCCTAACCTGTTTTCTAGCTACCATCAAGGATATCATCAGGCATTTAGTTTTACTATTGTCTCCCCAAAAATATACTTTTCCTCCCCCTTTTTCTTTAAGGGACACCCTTTATTTTTGACAATCAATCTTTGCTCTATGCCTCAACAACCAATCCATTTCTAGAATTATATCAAATTCCAATAGGTCTAATTGTATTAAGTCACCTTCAAATTGCTCTTGATTTAGAATAACTGGGCAGTTCTTGTACATAACATTACATTTCATTGTTTCTCCCATTAGCATGCGTACATCTAAATCTACAGGATGCTTACGTGATTTCATCTCTATTTGGGATGCAGCTTTTGATGAAATAAAGCGATGTGTAGCTTCGGAATGAAATAAAACAACAAAAGGTGTTGAATTGAAAGTAAGCGTACCAGTCACAATGGTTCCTGAATCATCAACCTGGCTTTTGTTGATCACATGCAATCTACCCACTTGACGACCAGTCGCGAGAGTAATGCTCTTACCTTGTTTAGGAACTTGAGCATAATTCTTACCCAGTAAGGTTGGCCTAATAGAACAGTTGGCAATCAAATGGTTCAGTCCTCCATACCAAAAATAGCGATTCATCTCCACCCTATATTCCGCAGTGTTATGGTTCGTACGACCATACTTAGTGCAATGTTTTCCAGTAGGGGCTCAGCCTTGAGGTCTTGGTTTCACGGGGGTAGGTTTCTTGCTAGGAAATCCTCTAGCCTATGTACCTCTGTCATCCTACCTTTTTTTAGGGTTGACCGGATTGGTCATTCTCAACTCAGTTTTCACCCGTTTAATTTCAACAACACGTTCATACAATCTTAACTAGTTTGTGCAGGCTGTCCCACTAACTGATTCCTAATATAAGGCGTCGGACCTTCCCCAAATCTTAACATCCTCATTCTGTCTCTAGCCACATATGCAGAGGCAAACCTCGATAGTTAAGCAAAATGGTTGGCATACTCCATCAGTGACAAATTACCTTGTCTTAAGGTTAAGAACTTCCTTTACTTTTGCTTTTGCAAATGCATTGGATAGAACTTGGCGCGTAATGCTTCGCTGAACTTACTCCAAGTGGCCTCAGAGTTTTGAAAGGTGCGCTTAACCGTTCCCCACCAAATGTCAGCCTGTCCCGTAAGATAAAATGCTCCAATGTTTACGTGTCTATTATCAGAAACTTCCATAATATCTAATATATTCTCGATCTGTCTAACCCATTCTTCAAGTAACACTGGATCTTTCTGGCCATTATATGTTCTTGGATTCCGTTTTGCAACTCTATCAAAGAACTTATTTTTCTATTCATCCTTTTCCAGATCTCAACCCCTTAAGCTTCTTTGTCACCTTAGCTACAATCTTTTCCATTAGTTTAGGATCTAGATCATCTAATTGTCCCTTTTTGCCTTCACCATTTTCAAGTTTTGGGGATCCACTAACAGCTTCCTGGCTTCTTTGAAGGGTCACTCCCAGGGTATTTTGATCGACGGAGTAAGCTGACACATCTTCCTCAACATTCACTTGCAAATTATTCTCCAGAATATTGTTGTTTGGATCTGCAATTCTGTTACATATATACAAACATATTAGCTCTCCCTTATTCATTTTCCTCACAGTCATGCACTTATGCTTTCTCATTATCAATATTCATTATATACAAATCCTCTTATTTCACCCTAGCTTGTCCTTAAATTGTCTATCCTGGCCAAACAAGTATCCCTAGCCAAGCCATCGCATTTCATCATTCTGGTTTTCCATTTTATTGGTAATTTCATATGCCTATAGTTTGGCAATTGCTATACTCATGTGAATAGAACTTATACTCTTTTTTTAGCTTAACCACTACATATATTTCATACATAACCACAACACAAGTTACATACGTATAGATACTACCAACACATGTTACATGAGTCCACCCGAAGTATGATCTTCAAGGTGGCAATACAAAAGACCCACTTCATTCGCAAAATGAGTAGGTGACGTTAGATTAGCGCTACTCTAACCTTACAACCTAAGGTCCTACCCCTCTTAATGCGGTTAGTTTCTAGCTTACTATTTTACATATTTACATTTTTACGGAGCTACTAACGGATTCACCACTCCAACTACTTGATGCCCAACTACCCTCGCTTTCTTTTCCTGTTCCACCATTTTGGTTGGTAATCTGGGTCACTACTATCACTAGTCTCTGACCCTAAACTCCA
Source organism: Selenicereus undatus (assembly GCA_017589665.1). Lineage (NCBI taxonomy): Eukaryota > Viridiplantae > Streptophyta > Magnoliopsida > Caryophyllales > Cactaceae > Selenicereus > Selenicereus undatus. The sequence goes on from JACYFF010019584.1 coordinate 14,346,750, forward strand.
AGAATATTCCTTAGAACTTATCCCTATGATCTCTGGGGACTTAGGGATACCAACCATGCTCACCACATTGTTCGAGTCACTAGAACCATCGTCATTTCCCCTCCCTAGATGTCATATCCATCATCCCCTACCCAGATATCTGATATGTTAGTGTCATAGGCCTCATCGTCAATCAGGGGTTATGGGGCCAATGGCGGCGGGGAAAGCGGATCTCCTGCCTGGGGAGGCCTTGGAATTGGTAGGGGATCTTGCGGATTCTCGGGAGGTACCACCTCATGGGGCCCATGTCTCACCATCTATCATTAGCACAAAACACTTATTAATCCCCACAGTATGTACATATATATATACATACATATATATATATATATATATATATATATATATATATATATACAAATACACACTCATACACACACACACACACACATATATACATATATATTTACTTATACATACATATATATATATATATATATATATATATACATACATACATACATACATACATACATACATACATATATATGTGTGTATGTGTGTATGTGTGTATGTATGAGCATATACATATGTGTGTGTGTGTACATACTCGATGAGCATCCCTACACAACAAAAACATACTTGCCTATATTTATTTTACCGCATTTCACGCCCATACGTCATCCTTTCTCTATACATACTTAAGGCACCTTAATGATATATCAACAAGGATTCATCATGCTAATATCCAGAACTGCGCTCTAATACCACTTCTGTAACACCCTGGCTCGATTATCCTTTAATTGCTTGTTTTAATAAGTACTAAAGCCAGCAGGAAGCATTAAGCAGCTAGGACGTTACCGCCGTCCTCTCGGGACAAGGCTATATATGAGAACCAATGGCAGTTTGATGGTTGCCAATAGTATACATTGCACATACTAAATAAAGTTTAACTTATCACAGAATTTTTTTTTTTACAAGTTGAATTGCATGATATTAAACTCAGTCCAAAATGATTTTACATTATATGCAACACATACTAGTATCCCAAAACAATTCTACGCTCGCAAAGTCTTTGACTAGATCAAAGAATTAACACCTACTGCCCTGGCCCACGTCTTCTGGGCCCTTAGCTTCATTGGGTTCCCGCTTGATGGCCGACCATTTCTTCTTCCCAAAAGAGTTTGAAAACACAAAACCATAAAAGATGAGAGACTCAATACGTTACCCATGTACAGTTAAATGGACTTTCGCAGGAGTCAGTAAGCGCGAGCGCAATATTAAAACGATACTTATAAAGATTTTTTGAGAACATTTGTCTAAATAGACGATTAGTGATTTTGGGGGGGGGCGGATTCGGACCTTGTGTCTATGAATAGCATCCATGGCAATAACAATAAACTATGAAGTTCCCATTTAACGAGAAGGACCCCACGTTTAATTCTGCTAGCAGATACTTATGAACACTGAACATGGCTCAATGAACAATGAACACTGAAATGGGTCCTAACGGTTCCAACAGCCGAATAAAAGCTTGCTAACATTAGTAAAAGTAAATTTGACATCCATGAAGGGTACAAGCAATAATGTACCTAAAAAGGAATTAATTTTCCCCTTTTTTTCTTTTCTTTTTGTATGATTCGATTCAAATCCTGTGTTCAGGGTCATTCACTTGAGCCAATCCTCATTCCTTCATATCGATATATTTTTAATTATCATAATTTACAGGAAAAAGGGCTAACATTACAAGCTCTAACTCGGAAATTCCTTATGAGTCTTTCCCTTTTTGTTGGATTACGATAAATAACAACAATATTCCTTTCCTTTCTTTAGTATTCACTAAGTTGATGCCTTTAGAATTTTGGGTACCGTTCTTGACAGTTCCAACTTAATTCGAAGATTACTTCACCCTCCTTAGACAATTAACTTAGCTACTTATGAACTTCAAACATTCCAAATCTTTTAATTAACCCCCTTTTTGATTAACTAACTCGACTAAACCTTGTACGAGTTCTCGGCTTATATGATTACTAAGAGATACTCTCCCTTAACCTTTACTTATTCATGTAACAAATTTACATCATTATTGGTGTATATCTTTAACTTCTCATTGACATTTCCTTCCAAGTACACACTTGTTTTTGGTTTCATAACCTTATTCATATAAACTTTTGGGAATCATAACTTTTAATCTCCTTTTTTTCCTTCCCTTTCTTGTTATATCAAGAATTCATTTACCCCTTTTGTTGTTTATAGTTGTGATTAACTCACATTGATCTCATAATCAACGCAACTTGCTCACTCACTCCTAACCCTATTTCACCCAAGCTTTATCATAACCATTTGATTAGTTCAGTCCACAAACTAGTACTAACTTTATCTTCATGGAGTTTAATAATCTAAATCCAATCAACTTCATTTCCACATCATTCAGGCAGCCAATTCCAACATCATTCAACAATTCAACTCCAACATCATTCAAGCAATCTATCTACAATCTTGTCTAAATAACTTGTCATGGACTAAGTTAAGCAAAATTTCACAAAACCTATTCACATCCATATCCAAATTAATTCATCAAGATTTACACAAATCAATCCACTAAATTGCTACTATCCAATTCATTCATAATCTCCAGTGTGCAATCAATCAATTTGCTACTCTCCAATTCATTAAATCAATTAGCTCAAGTAACTATTGTACATCACAAATAGCTCACCAACAATTCATATTACCCACTATGAAATTGAATTTAGAAAGGAGAAAGAGTAAAAGGACATTACCTTGCTTGCAAAGAAGTGGAGATAGAAGTGAGTGGATTGGTGAAGGGTGAGAGGATGGAGATGGTTTCAGGCTGTCCCGAGGGGTTCCCTGCGACAGTAGACCAGCGGTGGGTGCCGGACAGGCTGTCAGCTTGTCGCCCCTGCCTTGGCTAGGCTAGCGAAACAGAGAGAGAAAAGGTGGTAGGAGAGAGCGAGAGAGAGAGAGAGACGATCGAACGGTTAGAACAGTAGTGGTGCCGGAATTGGTGTCCTCTAGCTGGTGCAGTGACAACAAGAAACCGGGGGGGTTCATGCGTGAGGCGCAGAAGGCAGAGAGGTTTATGGGGTTCTCTTTCCTTTTTCTTTTCTTTTTTTTGCTGCTTGGTTATTTTGGGCTTGTAATATTTGGCTTCCTCCTCCCTCACTTTTACCTTATACTTATCATTTTGATAAGGCCTACATCATATCAATTAAATGCAAGCTTATCTCATTCATCATTTCATATGTTTTTTTTCTTTTTTTTTTACCGCATGGTCCGAGCTTAGCCACACTTTTGGCTAGCTAAGATTCGTTCACTATTCGATCCCTTGACGGCTAAGGAATCACTAAGGCCAGTCACTTCTTGACCTCGTTCAGGAACAAATGCACATTTATGGAAAATTGTATATTCTATATAATTAACGGGTATTTTTAGGAATTGGAAGTATCCGGCAATATTATAGTTCCTTGAATCAACAATTATTTGTTCGAAAGATGCACGACTTACTGCTCCAATTCATTTTTTTCTTAATCAAATGAAAATAAAAGAATTAGAATTAACAAAATGAAATTAATTGTCGGGGTATTACAATCTATGTCATTAGCAATACTCTGAAGCACACTCAGGTCCATAAATTGTCTAATGGTACCAATGGTTTTACAATTCAACATCTCCCAATCTCGAGTAATTACACCCATTGGGATGTTCTCATTTGTAATGGGTAAATACAAATCCATCACATGAAGAATATCTTCTATACAAATCTTCCGAGTTGACCAACGATTAGGATTCAAATTGACCGTACAGGGCATGCCAAATTTATCTTCCATTTTGAAGAACACAGATATCACATAACAAGCAACTAAAAGTCGAATATCACTTTGTTGAGGAAGCACAAGAAATACCAACAATATAAATGGAACCTAAAACAAGAACAAATCATTTCTCCTCTTGTGTTGTAAAAGTGACAATCAACTAAAAAATCATGAACCTAGAACAGCAGTAACAGGCAGCAGCCAAATGTTCAACCACACAAAATAAATAAGGAGACACCAAGAATTATGTGGAAAACCCAAATGAGGGGAAAAACCATGGGACTGCAAGAAATGGTACTAAAACCTTCCACTAATCAACAATAATTAAGTGGGTACAACCAATGCTTATCTCTATTTCAATTCAAGGAACACCTTGGCACAAGTCTCCACAAATATTCACTCAAAGGTGGCAAAACACAAATTCACAACTACGGGAGCTGATCAGAATTTACTGACTTCATGAGCTGAAAACAACAATCTAATGTGTTGGATTGAAAAGGACGAAGGATTGAAAGATATGTCTAAGATAAAGACCAAGCCATCACCTAGATCAACAAACCCACCAATCAATCCTATGTGTAAAGCCTAAGCACCATGGATTAAAATAAAGCAAAGACTCACATTCACCACTTTACAACATAGATAAAGAGGAGATTTTTGTAAAGCGAGATAATAAGCAACAAACTCATTTCATTCAAAATTCCAAATCTGAAAATTCTGCAAGGGATCAAGGTAATATATAGTACTCTCCAGGCTAGAAACAATAAATACAACTACAAGGGAAAACAATCAATAAAATTCTAGCTAGTTGTAAGACCAAGGCAAAGAAAAAGAAGATAGATAGCTAAATTAGAAGGGTTGGAATTTTTTTGCACATGTCCTTAATTGATGGCTTCCTGCACCAGCTTAAATGAAGGAATTTGGTGGTTATCTTCATATGGGAATGTCCACTAACCACCCATAAAATATTAACTCTTAGATCATCCATTTGATTGCTCAATGAAGCTCTAGATAAAAAATGTGCAAAATTAGACTTGCTTTAACGCTTACTAGATTTTTGCCTCATAACTCGAGTTATGCTTGGAATCTGGAGGAGTTCCATAATTTATTGAAACATAGACATCATGGGATATCCATACGTATATGGTTTGCAAAAATTGGAGCTTGTTTGTCCATTCAAAGTCGAGCTGGAATTTGAAGAAAAATCCTCCACAGAAACTGGAAAAATAATTAAGAAGAGACTTAGAGGATAATTAACTAGACTCCTTATTTATGCCTAGCTACGAATTGCCTTGCTACCCTTCTAAACTTACTTGGACCCTCGTTGATTAGAGTCCCCAAGTTAGCATAGGCCCAAAAGGATCTTCCCCTAATGCCCCACTTCCTTATGTAATTAAGGGCGTCCCTTGAATCGAAACCATATTATGGTGGAGAACCTTGAACTTGGTGGTTTGCTCAGCATCACTTCCACAGTAGAATACTTTACAGGTTATGACCCCATTTAGCCACTAAAGGAGCTTCCTTGAGAAGCTAAGCAAGTGAGATAAAATGAGACTTTTTAGACAAGCCAAACCTACTACGAAATACAACTAATCTACATAATAATACAGGTAAATAAACTTAGGCCCAAATAATTTATTTGATCCTCTTTCTCGATCTATGTAGTAGGCAAATGCCCAACCTGGTGAATCCAAAAGATAAAGAAACATTGACCAAAATGAGTTCAAATCTTCAAGAGCGATGAATCTCATCCAATGTTTGCAAAGTTTCTTATTTTTTATTAATTAGTCGGTCCACAACTCTATTCTGCATGCAAAATCAAATTTTGTCCACACATTATAGTTTGAATATTCTAGAATTCTGAAATTTTAGCAAAATAAAATCCCAAAAAAATTTAGGAATCCAACTAATGAATGAATATGGTTCACAAATCACAAAAAACAAATAAGAGGGGTGGCAATAAGAAATTGAAGAGGATTTGATTTTAAATGACTTTAAAATTAAGGCCGTCACATCAACCTATCATAAGCATTTTATTGTACTCTTTTCAATGAGAAATAATTAGGACATTCCCAGCCAAAGTTTTTATGAAACTCTGGCCTATCACGTCAGCAAAAGTTTTAGATTTTTGGAACTTGCATTTCATCACTTCTCCAACCCATGGAACTCCAATTTAAATAACCCAATAAAAAAAGTTATCATAGACCCACTTCATAACACACAACCTATTTTTTTAATCATATAAAAATTATTTATAACCTCAAAAAAAAGAAAAAAGAAAAAAAAACAAAGAAAAAGCAAGGAGAGGGACGCGGGGAGGCTCGGCTAATCGAGGAGGCCTGCGTGCCCCTACACGCGTGGCACTGGCTGCTAGGGGGGCGGGTGTCCCGCGTGGGGGGTGCCTCGCGGGTAATGGGCTGGGAATACCCTTAGGGCATTCACAGCCCCAGGCATGCGTGCCATGCTTCCTACCCGCGTGTCACCTGGTAGTTTGCCAACCAGTGACATGCCTTGCATGTCACGCGGGGAAGAACGGTCCCCCGAGGTATCCCGCGTGCAAAGCTTCAACCATTGTTTTTTGTTTTTTGTTTTTTTTTTGAGTTAATATATAATTTTTATATTATTAAAAAATAGGTTGTGTGTAATAAGGTGGGTCCATGATAAATTTTGTAATTGGGTTATTTAGATTTGAGTTCCATGGGTTGGAAAATTGAGTGGAATGCAAGTAGAACTCATGCTGACATGGCAAGTTTGAGTTCTAAAATATGGCACTTGGGTTGGGGATGCCCTTAGCAGGAGATGAGACTGAGAGCAACCTTATTGGTTGGAAAAGTCCACTCTAATACGCCTCGCGGGTAATGGGCTGGGAATGCCCTTCGCAGGAGATGAGACTGAGAGCAACCTTATTGGTTGGAAAAGTCCACTCTAATACAAACCGACATTCGCCGCACTCTTTAAAAGAAATCATCAGCAAGAAATATGGAACCTTATCATAAAAGTTAATTTTTCACTCAAATTTTTGAAATGAACATGTATTACATTTGTTGTCGGCCTTTTTATTGATATGATTATTTGTTGACGTGTATATTATATCTATTTATGTGTATGTATAATGTATATATATGATGTCAAACATATGCATATATGTAGGGTTGAGTAAAAAAATTGGGTACTCAGTTTCGGACCCAGATTCAATTTAGATCCGTCGGGTTCATATCCAGACCCCGTTAAATTGGGTCCAAGACTGGTTCCAAAATCCCGGAACTAGTTGCGATCGGGTCCTAAAAATTTGAAACCGGAACCAAACTCGTTTCTTGGTCCAATCAGTTTTTTTTTTTTTTTAAAGTCTAAGTTACCCGGTCATATGTTGACATCAAGTGTTGTTCCCCGATGCCATTATGATTTTCGGCTATACGTTGATATGACTGAATATTTTTGTTAATGTATAATACTATTAGAAGATGGAATTCTTTTTTATACGCTTGGATGAAATGAAATGCTATTTATTAGCTAACCAAGTGGAGTTTAATGCACGGTAGATCCCTAGCTACCACTCTGTTAAATTTGATTTCGAATAATCGATTAGCTAACTTGCTGGATGTGCTGGTTCTCACAAAGTCACAACCACAAGCCTAAAATTTAAATGAAATAAAATAAAATAAAATAAAATAAAAAATTAGAAAACCGGTACCCAGTTCTGAACCCGGTCTCAACCGATTCCGGGACCGGTACAAAAATCCTGGACCTGATTTTTATTGAACAGTATGTGCAACATAAATGCGCCGAAGATGTCAATGACAGCTTGGCCACTCACTCTACCTTGCCCCCTTGCCCCATGCATTCAAACCTAGGGGAACAAAAATGCCTTGAGCATGCAAGGATTTTTATGTGATTAGGCTGGTGCGTTTTGGGTCTGACATGAGTTTGGGTATTACCGTCTCTCCTATTCTATTAAGATCCACTAGAATACCCTGAGGTTGGGTCTAACGAAACTGAGCCCGTTTATTGAATCCAACCTGAGCATCCATCTTCTAGTTAGTAGCGCTGCTTGCTTAAGGTATCCATATAATTGAATAATTATCCAATTCGATATTTGATCATTGGTTTTGAGTATTATCAACTATCCTATATTCGCGACTAACCAATGCGGACTAGTTCAACTGATTCAAAATTGGTTTCCCTTCAAAAAATTTCGAGTTTGAATTTTGTGAATGGGAAGTAGTTTGTGTTCAAAAAAAAGTACTCCTTATAGACTCTAGTAGGTCAATGTCAATTGGTGAATCAAATTTTATTTTAAATATCAAAAACATATACTGTAAGTATTCATAAAAAAAATAAAATAACTAAACTAAATAATAACATCTTGAAAGCACAATCTACCATGAGGAGACATTATGTTTGAATGTTCTTCCAAGTTCTGTCTAAACACGCTTTTTTGTCATTGATAATAACACTATATATGTTTGCGAATACAAATCACTTTTTTCACGTGTTTTTTTTTTCTTTATTTTTGGGTCTTCTCTGGTCCCTTAATCTGCATAAAATCATGAGAAAAATCGTCTAGGAACTTGAGTGGGAGAAGAGCGAAAGAAAAGTTTGCATTTGGAAACAAAAGAGAAATCAAAATAGACAAAGTAGCACTTAATCTATCTTGATGTTGCTGCTAGTTCAACTGTTTCTTGGTACAACGTTTTTCTTGCCAAAAAGATTTTTTGCATGTACGTGGCAAAAACTCTATCAATCAGGGCTGGATTAATTTTCGATCTCACATATAAACTAAATAAAAAATTGAATCAGAGGTGAAATTCTAAGTGGGATCTATACTGAAGGGGTAAGACTATCTATACCTGAATTTCTTCAGATCTTACATAAGTGTAGTGGTGGAGCCACTTAGGCGCAAAGGGGGTCAATTGATCTCCCAGCTTTTTGAGAAAAAAAAAATTAAATGTATGATATTCTGGTGTAAACCAAAAATAAATATATATTAATTAGTTCTTAGATATTTTATAAAGAAGTCCACAGTAGATTGGTTGGCTACTTGTTGCTCCATGTGGGAGGTTGTGGATTCAACTCCTCATGCTGCATTCTGTGTAATTTTTTTTGAATCTTTTTAAAAGCCTATCGAATGACGATATCATGCTTTACTTTCAAAATATGAGATATCGTCGATGACAACTTTTTTGAATGTATTAGCTACGCACTTCATTTTTAAAACTATTAAAGTTTATGTTATGTGTATTATTAATATCGCTCTTCTTGCTTTGAATCCTAACTCCGCCCTTGTATAAGTGAGATCTATATTGAGAGCATTTGTCGCATGATTACAATTAGAGATGTGCAAAAAAATCCGAAACCGAAAACCGAGTCAAAAAATCGGTTAACCGAACAAATTTTTCAAAAAAGTTGGTTCGGTTAATTGAACCAAATTTTTTTTCGGTTTTCGGTTCGATTACAGTTCGGATTATTTGAAAATTCGGTTAACCGGCAATTAACAAAACCGAAAATATTTTTTTAAAAAAAAATATAAGTAAAAAATAAAAAATTTAGGTAAGAAAGTGCACTTTTTTTATTATTTATAAATGGTAACCAAAGTTTAATTTTTATAAAAAAAATTTAAACATAAAAAAATAAAAAATTTAGGTAACAAAGTATAAGTTTTTTATTATTTCTAAACAATTAACCGGTAACCGAATTGAAAAATCAGTTAACTGAAATTTTCAGTTCGGTTACGGTTTGGATTTTGGACAAACCGAAATTTTGAGTTAACCGAAAAATTGTTAATCAAAATTTTCGATTCGGTTACAGTTCGAAATTTTTTTAATCCAAAGAATCGATTAACTAATTTTCAGCTAACTGAAACGTCGATTAATTGATTTTGCACACCGCTAATTACAATAATAGTGATCTGTGGCACGGCTTTGACCACAAGGTGCGAAGAGTATTTGTGGCACGATACAAATCTAGCTAGTTAGCCAAAACTGTTATTGTAACAAGGGGCAGGGGATCTGATTATTCGATTTGTTGCATTGGAACTAGAGTCAGACGACTCAGACTAGGACACTAGGCTCTACAAGGCCCATGGTATCAACTGTCAAGGGCTGAGTTTGTATCTAATTCAATCTGAAATATGACATTTAAACCGATTGCCTACAGTTCAACTTTACAGTCTAGTTCAAATTAAACCGTAGGGAGAGTTGGCTAGACAAGGGCCCCTAGGCTATCATTAGCAACGGAAATCAATGCACAAACAACAGGTAGTGCAGGGAAACACGAGTAGGATAGTAGGTAGCACGCAGGACATTGCGATAACATTAGCAAACCACATTAGCAAACCACAATAGAGAGAGGAGGTAGCTAGTGTTAGACACTACAGTAGTATACTGGCTAACAGCCATGCAATGAAAGCAATGGTTGTGGAGGATGAACTGTTAAATGCTTAAGGAGTGTTTGATGTATGAAAGTGAGGTTTGTTTCATATTGATAAAATCAAAAGGTTTGAGTATATATATAAATGTGTGTGTCACTTCACCCATTACCAACTAGTTTTGAATTGGAACCTCATTTGAACTTATATATATGACGTTTGTTTATGGCTTAATTGATATAAAAAAAATATAACATAGCACAAAAGGAAGGAAATGAGTGTAAGGCAAGCGGTAGAAAGCAAAAATGATGTCCATTTTAAAGGTTTTAATTTATTTTAACTTTTTTGAAAAGAAAGGAATAGTGAGTTCAGGTTTAAATCTAAAATATTTGTGCTTGATATTGGAGGCAATTTCTTACGTGCTCCAAGGAGAACATGCTCTCACTATCCACGTGTATATATATTTTCACGTGTATATTTGTCATATATTAATTTTTTAATATATATTTGTTGATGTGGCTCTTGGAAGTATGTGCTTAGGGGTGTTCATCGGTCCAGGACCGGACCGGCTGGACCGAAGACCGAAAAAGCCCATGATGCTGGACCGAAGACCGGACCGGTCTGGAGCCGGTCCTGGACCGGACCGGACCG
>JACYFF010019584.1:14367579-14377997 GCA_017589665.1 Selenicereus undatus
AAAAATTAAAAATTAAAAATTAAAAATTAAAAATTTAAAAATTTAAAGTTAAAAAATTTAAAATTTAAAGTTAAAAAATTTAAAATTTAAAATTAAAAAATTAAAAAATGAGAAATAACAAATAACAAATAAAAAAACAAAAAAAATAAAAAAATAAAAAAATAAAAAAATGAAAAGTGAAAAATAAAAAAATAAGAATACAAAAAATAAAAAATAAAAATAAAAAATAAAAAACATAAAAAATTAAATACAAAAAATTAAATATTAAAATTTAAAAATAAAAAAGTACAAAAGTACAAAAATAAAACAATTCCAAAGTACGATAATTTACAAAAAAAGTACTAGAGTGAACTTTTTGGTACAAGAATGATTAAATTTCACATGATACTTTACAAATTATTGAAATTATAAAGGGATGGGTTGAAGTTAGTTGAAGTGGGTCGAGATAGGTTGAAATGGGTTGAAGTTGATATTTTTTTTTCAAGTGGGTTGAAGTAGGTTGAAATAGTTTAAAGTAGGTTGAAGTGGGTTAAGGTTGATATATTGCAATTAACCTACGAAAAGAACATGCCCTAATTGAAAACAATTCCTTCTTCGATATTGAAAAATCTATAATTACTTTCCCTCAAATTGTAATATAAAGTAACATTTGTTACCACATGAAGTTTGTCTCTTTGCTTCCCACTACCCTGAAAATGCTACACAAATCTTTGCCAACGTCCGTAGCGTATTTCCTAGTCCCTAACTTGTACTACTTCCTCCATAACTTGAGTACTAACTAGTTTAGTAGACTCACATTGGAGAAGTAACTGTTCTTGTGTCTCCAATCCATTTGAGCATACCACACCCTCAATCTCAGCAGTCCAGCCCAAGTTATTTAACCTGTCACTCGTAAGTGACCTTTCGCGCATAGCATTATCAAGACCAAAGATAATTTAGGCAATCTGCATTATGCCAGACCAAAGAATACCAAGGAACAAAATGAGCTAACCCCCGATCCAGTTAAATCAGGCTTCACAGTATGATTCCCATGCGGTGAATATAGCCGTTTACCAGTAGCATTATCAAAACAATGGATAATTTCATCCCTAATTTGCAATAGCTTTCTTTGGGACCCACTGTCTTTAACAGAAGGCTTACATTGCCATATATAATAGCCTTTTGAGTAATAATGGTCAATCCATCCTATCCTTGCCCTGTCAATCTTTGTGGCTATGTATCAACTCAGTTTAGCAACCTTGGTGATATTCCATTTGACACAGCCCCTAACTCTAACTCACATCCCTCATTCTTTCTTAGGAAGGCAAATAGTATCCCAAGCAACATAGCTATTCTTTTCTTATTAACATTGAAATTCCAAGAGAAATTCCTACAAATATGTGTCAGTTTATGTAAGCCATGTGTAGAAAATTAAAATTCGGCCCTAATGAAAATAGACACTAGTAAGGATAGAGTTAATTAACTGTATCTTACTAACATATGATAATATCAAACTCCTCTTTCAAGGTGGAATGAAATTTTTAAATTTAATTTCTCAAGGGTTTATGATTAATCTAAGATCATTAGGAATGTGATTATCAAATTTACAGGTTTCTTAAACAGTGAGTCTTTCTCAAGATCCACACCACTTAAGTTGAATCTTAGTTTTCCAACATCTAGTGTCACCTTTCAGTTTTTCACCATATGTCTAAAACAAGCAAGAAATTAACCAAGTTTTCTACTCGCAAATCAACATCTAAGATTCAATAGAATAAACCCAACAAATCCAAAACACTTTTAGATCAAAACAAGAATTGGTTCAATCACAACAACTAAACTTAATTCCAATACTAACAATCCAAAACTTAACGTAAACATCAACAATAATCTAAAAGCATAAAAATATAAAGAGAAAAGAGAAGAGATGGGAGAGGAATTGCTCAGCTGATGTATGCCTGAACCGCCGTTGCAAATCCGATCTGGAATCCTTGTAATATTCACCTTCACCTTACTCTTCCTCTAATCTAAGTCCTAATCTAAGTAGAATGAAAAGGAGTATGGAGATGATGGATGATTGTCTTTCTGCTGCGAAAATGGCCCTATTTGTAGGAAAGCCTAATCAACCTCAGCCACACAATTAGGGAAAACGAAAATATTTGCAGTTATGCTTCCACCACGGACCATGGCATCCACCACAGGCAGGCCGTGGTGCTGGCTAGAGTTGAAATTTTCTGCTCTTCTTTTGCTCCACGAGCATAGCATCACATGGATGCCCGTGGGGGTCAAAACACAATATAATGAGCGTCAAATGGCGGCTCAAATGGTTCAAAGTCCTACAAAACACATCAAACAATCATACTCAAGCATAATTTGAGAATATGAATATAAATTATAGCATAAAACACTCAATTCTCCTAAAAATATTGCAAAATGACCCTAAAATAATATACACGTTAAGCACTTGTAAAAAACCCCCACACTTAAACTCTTGCTTGTCCTCAAGCAAACACTAGAAAAAATTAACAAGGGGATACACATCTAGGATTCAAAATATAACAACCTCGTTAAAGAAGGCAAGTCATAGCATATCACAAGTAAGAATAGCAATAAATAGCAACCCCAAAGTAGTGCACAAAACATTTCAAAATTAGGAGGAGGAGAAGGTTTTCGAAAAAGCATTAGACCACAAGCTCGATACCAAACTTGATCGCCCCAAATAACCACAAAGTACATCATGCGAGCACATTGAATTGATTAGAGCCAAATGAACCGGTAGAACCTCACTTTGGAAAAATGTGAATTACTCTAATTCATGTGTTTGAATATAGCATAGCTTCACTCAAGACTCATTCCAAAGATGCAATCTACCATATGCTTGCGAATGCTCTCAAATTCTCCACCATTAGGATTGCCATGTGCACAAAACAATTAAGACGACTTTATTCAGGTAGTAATGTGGGTTAGAAGGGTTAAAGGAAAGGAGTGGACAAATGTATTTGGGACAATGTGGAGCTACTTAGCCGAGTGACCAGGGAGCAACCAACAAAATACCCAGAAACCTTGAAGCTTACTAACACTCCAAACCTCAAAATACAATGAACATATCCCAATAAATTAAGTAGGAAATGAGTTGACAAAGAAGGAACACAAGCTACGTACGTATCCAATACCAATCACTGAGTCATTTTTTTTGTTTCTTGTGTTTTTTTTTTACTTTTTTTTCCTTTTTTTTTCAGGAAATGAAACGAAAATTGTAATTATTGAAAGGCATAGGATCACTAACTATCAACTCACAATCGAATATATGTAAACACAATCAAAACAAGAGGGAACCAAAGCAAATGCTCAATATTATCAATCCCTCAACAAACCAACAAACCAAAGCCACCTTAAACTTAATTACTCCCAAAACCACCCACTACATAGATGAAGTGACGCTCCATAGATTCGGCTTAAAGGTAGGAATATGTGTTCGACCAAGGGCTAAGATGAAGGGATCACAACAAAAACGGATATAAGCTCAAAGGGTAGCAAAGGAGGAAAACACGTAACACAAGGGTAGGCTATTTGGCTATGTGGCTAAAATGACCAAAGAAAGAAATGTCTCTCTATCATATCATCAAATATGCACATGCTAATGTGGTTTTGAATAAGAGTCTAGGCAAATTCTAGAGATGCAACATAGAAGAGTCACACATATGAAAGAAACATGAGACTAAATATAATGAATAGTCCAAATAAGGCTTAAAATCTCACGGGATATCTACCAAAGTCACAATAAGCTCATAAAATGAGTCCATGTACCAACATTAGTGCTAAAGACTCAAGGAATAATAAAGTTCGTACTCAAGACAATGGTCAAAATAAGAAATATTTACAAAACCTTCAAAAATCTCTAGCACTAAGAGGGATTACATATTAAAAGTTACTCACGCTCATGAAAGCTATCATACCTAAAGAATAATCATTGGAGAGAATCTCAAACCAATCCACACCATCCCTACATGCAATCCTATATGCAAACCTAAAAATCAACTAAATGCAACATACTAAGGCAAGCAAAAAGAAATCAAAAACTATATGCTCTAACATGTATGCAAACCAATAACCAAAATGAAAAACATGAAGCTACCCTTCCCCCCATACTTAAATAAAGCATTATTATGCAAAGGAAAGAAAGTTAGAGAAGGGAAAGGAAAATAAAATATAACGATCTCACAAAGTTAGGTGCAGAGTACACCTAAGCACAATCTCACTAGGTTAGGTGCAGAGTGCACCTAAGCTATGTGGCCTCGTAATAATTGGGGCACATGGAGCATCAGCCACTCCATCACGTTGTCAAGAATCGGCTCTTTAAATCAAACACGCAAGAGCTTATCAAACTCTTGGGACCATAATTCAAAAAATAAAAGGTAAGAGGCAATAATGAAAACCACACAAAGAGTATAGGTATCCTCTTAACTTTATCAATGGCCACAGAAAAATCATAGGAAGGATTAAAAAATGTAGTTCACGCGATTTTCCTAGGCAAGTCCTCTTGGTACATGTAATATGGATCAAGAGAGGCATTAAGCCCACTAAAGCAATAGAGGGACACAAAATTATTAGCATTCCCACCAAGCATATTGAACATTCTAACCTTATAGCCCAAATCAACATTAGCATAAAAAATCATAGGATTTTCAATAGGCGTGTCAATGTAATACTCAGGGCAAGGAGAGGGTAATGAACACATAGGGAAAACTTGAGAATGATAAAGGGGATTGGAGATAACACTATCATCAAAACCAAGGCTAGGAGACTCCTCATGCATAAAACATCATGTGACCCCTCCAAAGGAGCCTCATATAGATTATGCACCTCATCTAAAATATCTTCTGACTTAAAACATGCATCAGCAACATCAAGCCTAGCAACTATCCCAAAAGGCTCACCCGTCTCAAGCCCCGTGCATTGAGCTAAAGGGAAGGATGAATTATGTAAGGATAGGACAACATCAGTATTGTCCCAGGGTGATGCTGAGTAATATCGAGTATAACATGTGTAATAAAGACACAAATTAGTATCATGATTAGAAGAATTGCACAAGTCACATCAAAATGAGGTATAATAAGATCTAGAATAGAACGCACAATGATTAGGAAATGGATAGTTAGAAACACAAATAGCATTTTCAAACTCAAATGAATCCCGAGCAATCCACTCAAGCAAATAACATGCCTCGTCAACATTTTTACTATGAAAATCCCAATGCCCTAAAAGAGTATGGGTTTTACTATTCACATCCTTATCAATAATGTCTAAAATTTTCCATTTACCAATATGATAACCACATTGAGCAAGAAAGACATTTAAGTGCTTAAAATACCTCCAAAATAATTCATGCTTGAATTGGGGAAAATGGAAAATTGCCATTGTTTTTTTTTTTTTTTGCTAATTTTCAAAAAAAATTTATAGGTTTTTCTTTTTCCAATGAAAAATAAAATGCTTAGTCAATCCTATTGGGATATATTCTCTCAAGATGCTAAGCGAATTCAAGTTTCATATTGAAACTAAATTAACCTAGTATCTAATCTAATGGATAATCAATCAAGCAATTTAATCAAACCAAGCAATTTTCCAACTCAACAATTAATCAAGCTCCTTTTTTTTAGATGGGTAATTCTAAAACCGATAATCAAATTATCAAACCCCTCTTTCAAGGTGGAATAAAATTCTTAAATTTAATCAACTATCATTTCTCAAGGGTTTATGATTAATCTAAGATCATTAGGAATGCGAATATAAATTTAGATGTTTCTTAAACAGTGAGTCTTTCTCAAGATCAACACACACTTAAGTCGAATCTTAGTTTTCCAATATCTAGTGTCACCTTTCAGTTTTTCACCATATGTCTAAAACAAGCAAGAAATTGATCAAGTTTCCTACTCGTAAATCAACATCTAAGATTCAATAGAATAAACCCAACAAATCCAAAGCACTTTTAGATCAAAACAAGAATTGGTTCAATCACAACAACTCAACTTAATTCCAAGATTAACAATCCAAAACCTAACATAAACATCAACAATAATCTAAAAGCATAAAAATATAAAGAGAAAAGAGAAGAGAAGGGAGAGGAATTGCTCAGCCGATGCGCACCTGAACCGTCATTCCAAACCCGATCCGGAATCCTTGCAATCTTCACCTTCAACTTGCTCTTCCCCTAATCTAAGTCATAATCTAAGTCATAATCTAAGCAGAATGGAAAGGAGTATGGAGATGATGGATGATTGTTTTTTTGCTGCGAAAATGGCCATATTTATAGGAAAACCTAATCAACCTCATCCACACGATGAGGGAAAACAAAGAGATTAGCAGTTATGCTTCCACCATGGACTGTGGCATTCACCACGGGTAAGTCGTGGTGCTGGCTAGAATCAAAATTTTCTGCTCTTCTTTTGCTCAATGGGCATAGCATCACATGGGTGCCCGTGGAGGGTCAAAATACAGTCAACTGAGCATCAAATAACGGCTCAAATGGTTCAAAATCCTGCAAACCACATCAAACAACCATACCCAAGCATAATTCGAGAATATGAATATAAATTATAACATAAAGCACTCAATTCTCCTAAAAATGTGGTAAAATGACCCTAAAATGATATACATGTTAAGCACTTGTCAGCTAATTCTCCGATTCTTGCAATAATCCTCTCCACTAATATTTGGCTTTTTACTTCAGTTAGCACCTTTTATGTATCACTAAATAGACATACTATATGAATTTGTTTCATATTGTTTAAAGTTTGTAACATTATATGGATGTGCCCCACATAATTACTTACGTCTAATTCCTCTTTAGTTAATATGTCATTAAATAGAGTTTTAAATGACATATTAGTAATTGTATAAATTCGTTTTATATAACTTCATGTAAATTTGTCTTACATGATTAAAGTTGAATATCTTTGTGATATTTCTAGATGTGTTAATTACTTTAACAAATTGTGTAGTCTATAAGTTTTGTTCTATGGAAAAATGTAGTAATTAAATTATAGAAATTTCTAAATCATGCTTGTATGTGATGATTGTGAGCTTAACGAAATTTTCGATCATATGACATGAGTAATGGAGTTTTTGATAATTTAATCATCGACCAATATGCCTAATGTTCGTCTTTTAAATATTTTCTTTCAGATATGGCAATTAAGATATGATTGGTGATTAGTTTACCAATGGAAAGTAAGATAGCATTAACTATGATACATAGTGTTAGAAGATTTAGCTTCTTCTGAACAAACGTGAAGTGTTACAACACTCGACGACTTTTAAAGTCTCCTAAGATAGGCAAAGATGTGAATAACATAGATGTAACTGCTTGTGAGCAGTATTAAGAAAGAGGCTAATGACACACCATGACCAGTTCGAGGATGGATTGATCTACATGCTGACTATATGGGATTGCATACATGATGATTTGGTAAGGGGATTTAAAGACTATCCCACTATTGAGGACATGTAGGATCATCTTGGCATCTGGTTTGACCAAATTCATCCCCTTCCCAAAACTCCAAACCTAAGGGTGGTATTACCAAAAGAGCAAGAGGTCAAGATCAATAGAGAGTAGAATATAGCACGTGTGAAGTGCTATAACTATGAAAAGAAGAATCCCTCCGCTTGGGATCGTCCCGAGCTGACTAAAGTACCTTCTTTCACAGCTACACCTGAATAACATGTGTGCTCCCAAGTAGTAGTTACCAACTTTCTCCCTTAGTAGACTGTAGGCATGGGAGAAACTAAACACACAGTTCGGGGCTGAGCTGATTTTATGAACATTCATCGCTGCCCGATGGGTTCACAGACTATTGTCTTAGGAAACGACAGTGAGGAACATGTCCTTGATATAACAACACATAAGCTCAAACCCCGTGAACGAAGTAAGTTGTTTTTCCACGATGCTCTTTACGCACTTAGGCTACAACATACCTTTGTACCTTTTAGCCCTAATATTAGTTTTCTCTCTTGATTTCCGTTTGTCTCGACATCTTCCGTCTTTTCCGTTTTCTTTGAACTCTATTTTTAGGCATACTCGACTTGACCATGAGGATTAAGATAGAGTAAATAAGGTAACTAGAGATGGTCTTTGAGATCAACTCACTAGGGTTAAGTTACCTAGGTGAGTAACATCTAGCTGGCAAAACTAAGCCTTTTGGTAAGGCTTCGAGAGCATCTAGTCCCTTAAAATTAGTCTACTCAGGCATTTGCGGACCCATGAGCATTAAGATACATCATAGGGTTATCTATTTCATCACCTTTATAAACGGTTATTCACGACATGGGTATGTATACCTACTATCTTATCACTACGAGGCACTTGATATGTTCCAACGCTTCATAACAAAAAGTAGAGACTCAATTGGAACAAAGAGTTAAAAATCTTCGGACTGACTGAGGTCGTAAATATCTCTCTGATATGTTCAAAGATTTTTATGAGGAAAAGGTATACAAAGAAATCTAACGATTCCACACACCCCATAACAAGACGGTGTTGTGGAACGTAGAAATCGTACATTGCTTGATATGGTCAGGTCAATGATGGCACATGTGAACCTCCCGATCAGTTTTGGGGGGGGGGGAACGCATTGCTTACGGCAACCTATATCCTTAACCGTGTGCCAATCAAGAGTACACCTGCCACACCATATGAGTTATGGTTTGGTAAGAAGCCATCATTAGACCATTAAGTCCATGGGGTTCGGCTAGCTATGTGCATAACCCAACCATAAACATGGAAAACTTGGTCCGAAAGCCACAAAAATGTTGTTAATTAGGTGTCTCGCACAATCTAAAAGATATTTGATGTACGAGGAACACCCTAATGCTGGCATGACAGAAATAGATTCCAACAATGTCAACTTTCTTGAGGATGAGTTCCCAACCATTGGTGAAATCGAGAAGGATGTTGAACTGTTTGAGTAACAGTAAGACATTCAACCATCTTTCGGTGAAGGGGAGAATTTGGACTCTAACTAAGTCATCGAAGATGGTATGCCTTCCTTATCTGAAATGAATAGGGGAGACTTGTCTGCTCAGGAGAATGAGATTCTTCCTCAATCTCTAATACATGAGGAGAATAAACCTGTGAATGAGGTCCGTCCTCAATATCTAGTTCTCAAACATGTAGTTAATCTACATGTTCAGAATCTCACACCCCAAAGGGATAGTGGGAGTGATTCTCCAAATGCTCAGGGTCCCACACCTCTTAAAGAAAGGGAGACAGATGCCAGGGATAGTGGGAATAATTCTTCACATGCTTAGGGCCCCATACCTCTTAAAGAAAAGGGGAGGGGTGCCTCACCCAAGTAGATGAATAATGAAGGCCCCATGATCCGAAGGAGTGAGCGTGAAAGAATTCCTCAATAATATTTCCAAATCGAAAAGAAAATATTCATATGCACTTCCTTGGAAGTAGATGATCCTACCTCTTATCAAGAGGCAATTGATTCACGAAATTACAAAGAGTGGATGGATGCCATGAAGGATGAGATGGACTCGATGGTGGAAACAAGGTTTGGAAACTTGTTGATCTTCCATCCCAACGTAAGTCTGTTGGAAACAAGTGGGTTTTCAAGATAAAACGTCGGGTGGATGGTACGATTGATAAGTTTAAAGCCCGTTTAGTGACGAAAGGGTTTACACAAATTAAGGGTGTAGACTATGAAGAGACATTTTCTCTTGTGGTGAGATTTGTCTCCATTCGCCTACTCATAGCCCTGATTGCTCATTTAGACTTAGAGTTGTTTAAAATGGACAAAAAGGCTGCTTTCCTCAACGGTCGCCTTGAGGAAAAGATCTATATGGACCAACCCATTGGTTTTGTATAAAAGGGACAAGAAGACAAGGTGTGTTGTCTTAAAAGGTCCATATATGGTCTTAAGCAATCTTCCAAATCTTAGTACTTAAGATTTCATGAAGCTATAACTTCGTTCAGCCTATCCATGGTTTCAGATGACCACTGTGTGTATGTTAAAAGATCAATCCGGGGGATTATGTTTCTTACCCCGTACGTTGATGACATACTAATGGATGGGAACAACCTAGTGATGATCGAAGCCACTAAGAAGTGGCTATCTTTCGTCTTTGAGATGAAGGACATGGGTGATGTCAAGTATGTCCTAGGCATGTAAATAATCAAAAATCGACCTAAGAAACTCTTAGATTTGTGCCAGGAAGCATATGATAAGAAAGTCTTAGAACGATTCCCTATGCATTATTCCAAACCATTGACAATCCAGTTGAGAAGGGTTTAACCTTGAGTCTCGACCAATGCCCAAAAACCAAACAAAGAAAAGGAGCAAATGAGCAATGTCCCTTACGCTAGTGCTGTAAGAAGGTCAATATACTCCATGGTGAGGAAAAGATCTATATGGACCAACCCATTGGTTTTGTATAAAAGG
>JACYFF010019584.1:14381743-14407293 GCA_017589665.1 Selenicereus undatus
TATTATTATTATTATTATTATTATTATTATTATTATTATTATTATTAGCTTGAAATTTAACGATGATTTTAACAAGCGTTAATAAGAATTTTTATTGATTACTAAATCAAGTAGATTCCCAAGTGTGATTGGGTTGACAAACCTTAGAATTTATTTTATCAAATATCAGACCGAGCGTTATTAACGGGAACAAATAATTCAATGAGCAGTAGTATTAACAAGCTCGAATTTAGGCTAAGAGCTACGAATAGGGTTGGGTAATGTTAGAGATTTTGACTAACTAGAACAAAAAAAAAGGAAGAAGTGGAAGCTACTTTTGCCCAGGCCCGTGACAAAGCCCCGACCCCTTCTACTGCTGCTACTATGCATCTTCTTTTGCCTCCCCCAAAAAGAAAAAAACACGCAGAGCATTCATCTCCTTCCCTAGAAGAAACCCGAACCTCTCTCTTTTTCTTGCTTAGCTTTCATCGCTGCATTCAACCTCCCCAAAGTCACAACAACCCAATTCCTCTGACATCCACAAAAAAAATCTAGTTGAATTCACCACGTTTGTGGTCATCTCTGTTTGAATCTAAAGCATCGAACAAGTGCCTCAGCATAACTTGGAAATTTTTCCTATAGTCCCTTTCTTGTTGCTCTAATTGAAGATGTGAAACCCTGGAGATTTTTTATGTATCTATATATTTTTACTTTGATATTTATAATTATTACGATATTGGCTGACCTAGTATGCTTGAGATCATAGTATTTTTTTTTTCCTGATTTTAGCAGAATAGCCGAGAGGTAGTATAGTGGTCCAAGTCAGTGTAGTATTAAAAAAAAAGGAGGAAAAAGAAGCCGTGCAAAAAGAAGGCAAGGGGAGAAAGTAGGAAACCCTAATGTTTAAAATTTGTCCTTTTCTCTTCCTCTCCTCACTCTCTCCCTCGTACCTCCCTCTCACACTCGGCCCACACCCTCTCTCACTGCCCTCTCTCTCTCTCTCTCTCGCCCTAGTCACTGCTCTAGTGCCAGACCGTCGCCCTGCTCCCTCTCTTCCACTCTCTAACTTTGGTTCAGTAAGTTGTGAAACTTCTTGCAATTCTAGCAAGTATGTTAATGGTTAATTGAAATTCTTAATAAAAACTCCATTTTTTGACCTTTGAATATGATTTTTTTACTCGCTACCCTAGAAATCCTGGAGTGGAGCACTTAGTTGGTGGAACAACACAACCTAAAGTTCTCTCCTTTTTATGAATTGTTTTGAGGTAAAAGACTCACCTTTTCTCTGTGGCTTGGTATTGTTTAATGATTAGGGATAGCGGAGTTTGGGTTAAGGCGTCATATACATGTTGGGAAGGGATTCAAATCGAAATTGATTGAAAATAAGCATAAAGATTTTAGTGCAAACACCGTTCTGTACAATCCATGATTGAGGCAAGCTTTACAAATTTACTAGTAATTTTGGATCACCAAAAATTACAAAAAAAATTAAGAAAGGTAGATATGCATGTCTTGTGATTGGAAAATTTTGAATTTCATGAATCAGGGTTAAAACGAGAAAGTGATGGACGAATTACCCGGACTGCGCAAAACGGTCTGTAACTGGGATAGTTTAGAAAATTATTAATATTCGAGCCAGTTGGGCTCGTATTCTATCAAGGATCATAAAACAAAAGTTGTAGTTCATGGCTTATCCTTTCCAGAATCGACTTAATCTTAAGATTTAGACATCGGGAGTGAAAGTTAAGATCCTAGAAAACTGGAGGAAAAATTTAAAAATAAACTGGGAAGTGTGCAATAGTAGTATGTGTGGAGTTTTTAATATTTATAGCTTCCTAGAAATTTATTTAATGGTTGGATTTAGTCATTGGTTGTAAAAGGAAGCTTAGGAGGAATTATTGCCGTATAGTGGGATTAGGGAGACTCGGGCTAAGAGTTGGCACTGATAGAGCACTATTGTGGGTAATTGTGTTAGGTCGGACTAGCAATCCGAGCTCAAGCTTAGGTGGAGTATTCCAGCGGGTAATAATCATGCTCTAACCCTCCCCCAAATATCCCTTTATAAATGTGACCTATGAGTATGCTTGAAAGGTGTTTTGAATGTGTTCTGTATTGATCTTCGGCGGATTTTCCCAGGTAAATGTGTGATGAGATTTTACTATGACTTATATTGAAATGATTGTTCAACCAGTGATTGCATGAGTTTATTGGAATGATTCCGTTGCAAAAATAATGATGAAATGTTTTGGATCAGAATGGGTCGGGTTGGGCTATCTGCTAGTTAAATATCAATGTTAACTGAGAATTCCTAAGTAACTGAATGAATGGGTGAGATTGAGGAGTTATACTCCTGTGTGTTGTGTTGCTGAAGGCCATTAGCCTTCCTTGAGAAACAGTGTATGCATGTGAGCGGTCACGTGCCACCTTATGGATGGATATGGGCCAGGTCAGCAGTAACTGTCCAAATTGGTGGTAGGCTAGGTTATGGTTAGGCGGTTATGTTAAACCTATGGGTGACAATTTCACTCGTACCCGCTGGATATCCATTCCACCTGACCCGATAAATCGGGCGAAAACCTAAACTATATGGATGATGGATGATGGTTTGACGGATTGGATTGGATTGGATCCGGGTAATGCCCTATCCGATCCATCACCTGATCCATCACCCACTTAGTCATCCACTTGTTTATCTCCTATTTACAATTAGTTCTTTTTTTTACCTTCAAATTTTACTCATTTTTTAGACAATTATATTGTTCATTCTATGATTTTCGTCAAAAGTAATGTGATGAATATGATATTTATTTGTTCTTTATACCTAAAATATCTTTTTTAACCTTTTCAAAAGGCAAAACTTACTTTTTTTATATAAATTTGCTAACATATTACATATAAACTTTCATCACCTGTTTACAATGTGATCCATCCATTTTTACCTGCGAATGGTGGATGGATGGATTAGATTAGATTTTTATGGATGATGGGTGGATTGGATAAAATGGATTAAAACGGGTGATGGATGTAGATGATGGTTCACACGACTTTAACTTAATCCATTGCCACCCTTAGTTAAACCCAAGCGCAGGCCATGAGACCCAATATGGGTCCCTTACCTTTGTGAACCAAAAATTGAACAAGTGGGACTTGGATTATTATATGTTCCTATTGAGAGTTCTTAAATACTTTGAACTGTTGGTCTTGCTCCCCACCCTTAAAATGGTTTGAAATGAATTTATGTACGTGTTTTGACTGTTAGAGGTGGTTGTTATTGAGTTTATCTCATTTTTCAAAATGCTTTGTTTTTAGGGGAAGTGCATGAGCATGGGGATGGGAGCCCGAATTAGAGTAAGCCTCTGTGATCTACGATTTAGTTGAAATGATTTAGTCTCCGATTAGACTTTATTTAGAGATTATTTTATTCAGGTGGACATTGTTATATTTGTCATCAGGAATTGAAATTATGCTTTAATTTGAGATTAAGCTATCCATTAAAGTTTTGGTTGATGTTCAGCTTGGTATTTCTAAGAAGGAAATACGACGGTAACACCCCACTTCGGTTTTTCCACTACCACATAGGTTAATATTAGTAATAAAACGGGATTAGAAAATTGGGGTGTTATAGAAGAAATGTCCAATGTAATTTATCTCCTATAAAGAACATAATTTAAACCCTGTTGAGTGTGAGCCATCGATGAGCATTGAAAGCTTAGATGGAATAATTAGAGAGAATTTAGGGAGAGAAAGTATATTTCATTCCTGCTCATTACTCTGTCATCTTCTTCTCTTCCAATGACTCATATATATAGCTTAAGAATGAAGACAAAATATCCAAAATATCTTCCTTAGTGATCCCAGTCATAACAAACTATTTACAACTAACTTTACTATTTAGATATTCTTCTTCTTCCTTCTATACCCCCCTCAGGCTAGGGGTTAAAACAAGCAGAAAACTCCTAAGTTGGAGAGAAGCCTTTGATGCTGCTAAACTGGCACTGTCTTCGTCCACATATCAGCCAACTATTGCTTGGAAGACACATAACTGGTTTTGATTATGCCTGCCTTCCATTGGTCCCTCACAAAGTGACAATCTACTTCCATGTGTTTCATTCTTTCATGAAACATAGGGTTTGCTGCTATATATACTACAGCTTGGTTGTCACGTCTTAATGTCAAAGGTACCAATTTCTTGAGTCCAAATCTTTAAAAAGGTGCAGCAACCACAACACCTCACAGCAAGTCACAACCATGGATCTATAATCTACCTTTGCAAAAGATCTAGCAACAACAAGCAGCTTCTTACTTTTCTATAAAATTGGTGACTTGTCGAACAATATACAATCAACCTTCCATACTGAGGTACTATGCTATTTGCCATAAGAATGCCTTGGCCAGGAGCAGTTTTCAAGCATCTAACAACATTGATACCCTCTTTCATATGCTATGTAGTTGGTTTTGTCACAAACTGACTAAGAACCTAAACTGTATAGCTTATATTAGACTAGTGATTGTCAAATATATCAACTTTCCAATCAACCTTCCATACTTTATCCATTTGCCAAACACAACCATGATCTTGTGTAAGTTTTAAATGTGGTCCATTGGCAATCTTAAAGGCTTGGCACAGGTTTGATCTGTCTATTTGATTAGGTCCTGCACATACTTCTTCTAGAATACAAAAATACCTTGTGTTGTCCTAATTATCTCCAAGCCAAGAAAGTATCTTAATTCCCTCAAGTCTTTCATATGAAGCTAGGAGCTCAGTTGTTGTTTGAGCTTCAATACCTCTTGTTGATCATCACCATGTCATCCACATACATCAATACTATAGTAAAGCTGGTTGCAGTCTGCTTTATAAAGAGTGAGTAATCAGCTTTTGATCATTCATAACCAAAGTTGAGAAGAGCTGAAGATAGCTTAGCAAACCACTGCCTATGAGCCTATTTAAGACCCTATTCTCTTCGACTTATTTTGTCTGAACTTATTTATTGAACTTATTCTAACCTTATTAAGAACAAGTTTATGAACATATTTGGTGAACTTATTATGAACTTATTTGTTGCACTTATTTTGAACTTATTTTGAACTTATTTGCTGAACTTATTCTGAACTAAACTTATCTAAACTTATTCTTCAAAAAATAAGTCGAAGAAAACAGGGCCTAAGTCGATACGAGAATTTTAGCAATTTGCAAACCTGGCCACTCCCCCTGGTATAAACATGCCTCGTCATTGATAGAAATTCTGCAACTGTAGCCAGCATAATGCTGAAGAAAGTGCATATAAATTTCTCCATATGAATCTCCATCGAAAAAGGCATTGGGGACATCTATTTAGCGCAATATCCATCCTTTAGTTGCTGTAATAACTAGCACAATTCTTACTATTGTTATCTTAGCCACTAGAGCAAAAGTCTCATGATAGTCTATCCCATGTTGTTGCCTACACCCTTGAATGACAAGTCTAGCTTTGTACTTGTTCACACTGCCATCTAAATTAAATTTGATTTTGTAAAGCCACTTATAACCAATTACCTTTCTACCCTCTAGCAAGACAATAATTTCCCAAGTCTTATTTCTTTCTAAAGCCTCTGATTCCTTATTCATTACTGTGAACCATTTTGGATCCTTGATATCCTCTTGAAACAAAATGGGATCAGCTGTAGCAGAGAGAGCTGACAATGTGGAATAAAACTTGGGCTTTAGATAAGCAAGCATAGCACAATGAATCTCTGTAGTGGTTGTGGCTATTGCAACATAATCCTGCAACTACCCTAATTGCTTAGATGTTCTAATTGACTTCCTCAGAGCAGGTAATTCATGAGCAATATGAGCAAGAGATGGTGCTTGTTTTCTTCGTATTGGTGAAGAATTTATCTCAGTAATGACTAGTTCAGGCTGCCTTGTGGGAGATCTATGTAATCTAGTTAGATGTTGTTTAGCTATGGAATTATCAATAGCAAAACCTTCTCATGTGGCCAGTGCTATAGACTAAACATATGGTATAGGCTTCAAAGATTGTGCTGAAACTGAAAGGACTATATGGAAAAACATGCTCAACAAATGTGACATCTCTAGAGACAAACACTTGGTGAGTGAGCAGATTGAGGAATTTGTATCCTCTTTGTGACTGAGGATACCCAACTAAAACACAAGGTATGCCCCTTGATTTCAATTTGTCCCTAACCCTGTTTGGGATTTGTAGTAATGGCAAGAGACCCATACACTCTGAGCATGCTATAATCTAGTTTCTTCCCCAAAAACAACTCTTAAAGTTTCAGACTTCCTAGAACAAGTGTTGATAGTTTGTTGATTAAGTGTGTAGTAGTGAGTAGTTAAGTACACAATGACCCTATAAAGAAATAGGCAACGCAACTTACATGCTCAATCCTCTTGTCATTTCTAGTAGGTGCTTATGTATTCTATCGGACTCCATTATGTTGAGGCTTATCAACACACGTTGTTTGATGAATAATGCCAAGTTTGCTAACAAAATCTTGATATGGTTGAGAATTAAACTAAAGTGCATTATCTATTCTAAGCACCTTAATAGAGGTGTTGAATTCATTATGCACTTAATTTGAGGATGTTTCCAAGATGTTCAATGCCTGTGAATTTTACCTTATGAAATAGGTCCAAGTTGCTATACTCTTATCATCTACAAGTGCCATGCATTTTTTATTGCCTCTATGTGTAGGTACTCTGTGTGGACCCCATAAGTCTATATGCTTACTTTCAAAAGTATGATATGTCTTTGTGGTTCTCAAGGTAAATGGCAATTTAAAGTACTTGGACATTGGACAAGAGAGACAAACTTCATCAAAAGATGTCTTACTTGATTTAGCAATACATTTTATTTTTGACATTTGTGCTCGTCCTAACGTTAAATGCCACAATGGCTCATTGGGAACAACACAGTTTTGTCATCAGTTTTTGTCTAGCTAGATGATCAATGAAGCTAGTAGCAACACAAGACTTACGACTTACATTATCAGGCTTATTCATGAATGTTAGCTTATACTGGGTCGTATCTTCGTTGATCAAATAGTTAGTCCACCTTGTTCCTTCCCAACATTCCCTAATTGCTTTAGAGGCACAATTCTATATTAGACAAAAATTAGGATAGAAAGCCACAAACAACCTTTATCCTGAGTCAATATGAAAATTGATAACAGATTGAATTTAAAATCTAGCACACATAAGGCTTATTGTAGCTTAACTACATTAGCAAGTTTGACATCTCCTATATGAGTAATACTCATAGTACTCCTATTAGGCATGCTTATATGAGGTTTTTGCTTAGATGTTTTTGGATTTATAAACTTCTTGTATGCAAGTGACATGTGGCATGTTACATTTATATAAAGAATCCATGCATCTATCCTAGTAGATATATAGGAACAGAATGCATTACCAGCAAATCCTCATATTCCTCTTCACTTTCTTCTCCTTGCTTACTTGGCTAGGCTAGTAACTTCAATAATTATTCAATTTGTTGTTGTGACAATGTAATTGTACCTCCACCCTTACTGTCCACACTTCCCATATAAGTTGCTGTCATTGCCTCATTTCCTGCTTTGAACTTGTTGTACCTCTTACTTATAGGTTCTTCTTTGTTCACCTTCCTTTGAGGAATTTTTTTTGGATCTTGGGTACCAGCTTGGGTAGCCAATTAGTTGCCAGCATTTTTCTTTGTCATGACCTTTGTTTCCATACTCACCATATTTCTCTTGTTGGCCTTTACTGAGTAATGCAAATGACTAATGATATGATTTAACTTCATCCAGTAGTTCTCTTTGCATCTCCTCTTACTATAACATAGCACACATTGTCTCCACACTTGGCAATGGAGTCTTAAGAAGTATGTGACTTCTCTATGTACTATAGTTCTCATCCAAGCCATTCAAAAATTGGAACAATTTCTGATCCTCTTATTGTTTAGTCAGGCTCTCAAAAAAGCGTTAATTTCATCAATTGTCTGAGTAAATTGAGGCAGTTCAATCATTATATCCAACTCTTCCAAGACACATTAATTTTTTGTGCAATACTTAGGTATTGAGGTTCTATCTTGCTTCATAGAGTAAACTTCCTTATTCAAGCTATACTTTCTAGAGCCATTACTTAAGCAGAATCTCTTTTCCCAATTGAATCCAAACCTCCTGTGCAAATTTTACATATAGTACAGATCTAGCAATTGTATTAGAAGCAATATTCATAAGCCAGGCTATTACTAGATTATTGCAGGCATCCCATTGTTCTGCATTAGCCATGTCACCTGTTGGCCTTGTCAGTTTCCTCTTGGTTGATAATCCAATCTCTACTAATCTTCTCCATGTTCGATAGCTCTTTGCTCCTACAAACTTCTTTCCAATGGCAAGTGAAGCTGGTCCACTAGAGGGATGAATGAACACCAAATTTTGAAGATAACTTTGTGTGAAATTGTGTGATCGATTTCTCTCTATTGTCATTTCAATTAGATTGCTTGTATCGTAAGAAAAAACAAAAGAGAAAGATCTAAATGTATATGATTTGAATCAATCCAAGTGATTTCAGGATAGATTAATCGAAGAACAATTACAATCAATCGAAGTATAATGAAATATGTATAGATTTTATAAAATAGATTAGTTAATAAATCAAATCAATGATCGAAAAGAAGAATGTGAGAATGAACTTTGTGATCGAGACCTTTAGAATGATTTCTTAATGCATCCGATGCTCATCAATGGGGCTTGACATTGATGCTCTAATACCATGTTGAATGTTAGCCTTTGATGAGCATTGAAAGCGTAGAGAGAATAATCAAAGAAAATTTAGAGAGAGAACGTATATTTCATTCATCTTTATTACTCTACCATCTTATTCTCTTCACCATGACTTATATATGTAGCTTAAGAATGAAGAAGAAATATCCAAAATATCTTCCCTAGTGACCCCACCCATAACAAACTCATAAGAAACTATTGTAACTAACTTCATTATTTAGATATTCTTCCTCTTCCTCTAACAAACCCAATTCATAAAATCCTTAGGAATTGTCACTTGATGACCCCATCTTTTTTCTCAGGCCTTATCAAACTATTGAAGTCCATGATGCATTTATATTGAGGCTTATTTGACTCAACTCTTCCCATGTTATATTCCTTTCATTAACATCCTTCACACCATAACCAATTGAAAAAAAAATCCTTTGCCCATTTAGTTTCAGACAAACATGGATAAATTGTTATAGATGTTCAGAACATCTACGTGACACATTGCAGAGTCCCATTATAGCCATTTCTTGCTTATCTCTTGACATGATTCATTCATAACCACTATCCAAGTAGGGCAAATATGAAACTTAGCATCATGCTCTTTATTATAGCGTCTTAGTGTCTAACACACCACGCAAATAGACGTTTATTAATCCTTGACAAGCCTTCAACAGCTTCTTGTTTAGTACACTATTTAGGGCCCTTGTATTAAGAACACTAACCTATCGATCGGCCCTACTAGAGAACAAAAACCATACATTTTGCAAAGCTTTTCCTGTTGGTAGTGAAATACATTGGTGAGTCTATATGTGTACCTTAGCAGCCTCAGCTTCTTGCCCCAACAACCAGTGCTCGTGTATGTTTATCATGATCAATAGTGACCGCATATGATCGTGACTTATAGCGTCTTTTCTTAGTGGACAATACCTCAAGTATCCTTTCTTCTTCATTCCTTTCTAACCCGTTTTTACTGGAATCCTTCATAGAGTGACCAAACATCTTATAATGGTCATACTTTGTGAGCTTCCTCTCAAATTCTACTTCCTGCACAATTAGCTTTCCCTTTTCACCCATAAAGTCACCTGATAAGGAAAATCTTTATTAGTGTCTATTTTAGTAAGTACCTTGACATACTTTGTTCTACTCTTTTCTTTAGTAGCTTTGTCAGTGACAACTGGTTTGCCTAGTAGACTAGCAATTTTGATTATATCATCATGGTCCAAAACTTCAAATTAAAGCTCATGAAGCTTAGTCCACATAAGTATTCTTGCAATAAACGCTGTCAATAAGCTGATCAATAGACAAATTAAAACTTTCATTACCATTGGTTTCTCATCAAATTAGACATAATCCTACTTGAATACGTCATCAGTTCAAGAACTGAGTTAAAGCACTATGCAATAAACACGCCCCCGGTCCTGTTTAAGACAACCCTCCCCATGTAATAATAATTTCTTGCCAGCGATTTATCTCATAAGACTTCTCTAATTGATTCATCTTTGGATCTCAATTTTCTTATTTTAGACTGTACATTGACAATACAACCTTTATCACATGAAGTGTCAGTGAACCCACACAAATATTATATGCCAAGGGTAGATCCATCTTGATGAGTGCATCATGAACTACCAAGAGTTTTCTCTTCTCCTCCTTGTCAATCAATAATTGAATGGTTTTTTTGTTTGTTTGTTTTGGGATAGGTTACATGCCCATTGGACCTAACTATGGATGGGCAATGAATAGGGTTAGAGTTAGCCCATTTACAAAGTGGGTCGGGTCAGATTATGGCTGACTTGCTAAAAATCTGGGCCCGATTAAGCTTTTTATGTAAATAAATCGGCTGGGTTGGGTCGGCCCATGGGCTACCCGGTTTTTTGACCCATTTTAAAATAGAACAAACTTGGACAAAAAGTTGTGTAATAATTATTATCATGTATAAAGTATTGGTAACAAGTTTAACTAATTCGAGCATTATAAAACAGTGTGGCTCGTAGGTTGAAAAAGTAATAGATAGTTACAAATGCCGTTACCGAGCCGATCCGATCTATTAATATGCATTAATGGGTCGGCCCGTTATTGACCCTATCTATTATATTTTTATTAACCCTATTAAACGGATTGATCTGCTCAATTTGATAAATACCTGACCTATCATTTACAACCTAAGTAGGGAACGCTGAATCAAGGTCATAAGATAAAAAAAGGTTCGATTAAGCAAAACGTCGGCCGAAGTACCACCGCAGCCGACTTGGCCATGAGAACCGTAGCCCATCTGTGCGAGTCATCTGATCTGATGTTTTCTTTCCATTTGCCGTCTGAAAACAAAATGATTCAAACCCAGGTTAACGCCATGTTTGGGCCCTTTTCTAGTTGTCATCAGCCAACCCAAAACAAAAAAACTTACCGTTGGTTCCGTTACAGACACCCACAACTGTCAGCAATGTGAGCCCAAAAGGCCCACTTTTACGACTTCACTTTATTCATCCCGCCTAAAACCCTAGACTCTGCAAATGTAAAACTAAAATCCCCCGTTTCGCGCCGAAAGGCCTAAACCCGCATAAAAAGAAACGCCAAATGACTGGGTCTCGCTGCTCCGAGTTGCGATCCCTCCTCAGAAAATCCCTCTCTCTCCTCCCTCCAGTTTCTCTCTCCCCCCCGTCTTCCTCCTCCAAGTCTCTCTCCTCCTCCGCCATGGACGACCTCAAGCAAGCCATACGGACCCGCCTCTGCATAATCGGGTCGGGCCCCGCCGCCCACACCGCCGCCATCTACGCCGCCCGGGCTCAGCTCAAGCCCGTCCTCTTCGAAGGTTGGATGGCCAACGGTATTGCCCCCGGCGGCCAGCTCACCACAACCTCCGACGTCGAGAACTTTCCGGGCTTCCCCGACGGAATCTCTGGCCTTGATCTCACCGACAAGTTGCGCCAGCAGTCGGTTCGTTTCGGTACGGAGATCTTGACCGAAACGGTCTCCTCCGTCGACTTCTCTACGACGCCATTTAAGGTCTTCTCGGAGGACTCCAAGACCACGGTCCTCGCCGACGCTCTGATAATCGCCACTGGCGCGGTGGCCAAACGGCTAGATTTTCCCGGCGCCGGCGAGGGTTCCGGGGGTTTCTGGAACCGGGGAATATCGGCCTGTGCTGTTTGCGACGGCGCTGCTCCGATTTTTAGGGACAAACCCTTGGCGGTGATTGGGGGAGGTGATTCGGCAATGGAGGAGGCGACATTTTTGACTAAGTATGGATCGAAGGTGTATATCATTCATCGGAGGGATGCGTTTAGGGCGTCGAAGATAATGCAGAAGAGGGCGATTGAGAATCCCAAGATTGAGGTTTTGTGGAATTCGATGGTGGAAGAGGCGTATGGGGATGAGGAGAAGAGTAATAGGGTTTTAGGAGGGTTGAAGGTGAAGAATGTGGCTACTGGGGATGTCACTAATTTGAAGGTTTCTGGGTTGTTTTTTGCTATTGGGCATGAACCTGCTACGAAATTCTTAGGTGGGCAGTTGGAGTTGGATTCTGATGGATATGTGGTGACCAAGCCTGGGACGACGCAGACGAGTGTTCGAGGAGTTTTTGCCGCTGGGGATGTACAGGATAAGAAGTATAGACAGGCTATTACTGCTGCTGGGACTGGTGAGTTTTTATTTTGGATTGTGATGGTTTCTTATTGCGAATTTATTCATTTGAATGGTGTTTTTCATTGGTTTGATTAATGTTACTGGAGGTGTGGTGTTTTATTGTGATAGAACTGGTGGTGTTCTAACCTCATATGAACTTGAAATGTGTGTAGGTTAGAACTAGACTCCCAGGAGCCGACATGTTTATTTGTAACATTTATGGCTATTCATATGGGGTTCAAAGATTGGCTGTGGGTTGTTTTATGGTGCTTGTTGCTTAGACATTGCATTAAGATATTGAGTTTGCCCTTGAGAATGTGGTTAATATCAGGTAGGACAGCTGTTGGAAGGTGGAGACTGTATGATGCATCAAAAGGTTTAGCTTTAATACTAGCTCATTAAGAAAAACAGAGGATTTGAGATGTTGAACACTTGGAGTTATGCTGAATTGCAGAGCTCCTGGATTACCTTTGTTAGAGAAAGTAACTGTTAATATTGTTACTGAATGACCAAATATTGGCCCGTTTTCTTTTCTCTCTTGTTTAAATTTTATTCTAGTCATGCTCAATCAAGTATTGACTATGAAGCACAAACATCAACCCGTTTTCTTTTCTCTCTTGTTTATGTTCGGAGTTAGTAATTGTTATCTATGAAGCACAAACACCCATATGAGACACTAACATGACATGATTGACATATTGACTCAGATTTTTCAAAAATTTAGGATATGTGCGTTTGTGAAAAATTGTTTATTAAGTGACTTGGATGTTGATGATTCATTCAATATTTTTAGCCTTGAAGAGGTCTTGTTTGAATCGGAACAATAACAAATTGCTCATTGTGCTGGTTCCCTATGACTCTATTGCAAAACCTAATTTCTTTGTGCCATTTATGTGCATTGCATAGATTTGACTATTTGAGAGTGTTTAAGGTTTGTCTAAGAGTGTTGGTGCCTGACATTTGTCGGACATGGATACTTGGAGTCATAGAGGGCGTTCATGCTCCTTATATTCCTGTACTAGAATATGCTGCAGAGCTGCAAGGGTGGCTTTTGGAAGGCTCTTCAGTACTTCAAAAAGCGTAACGTTGGCAATGACTATGAGGAGAGAGGGCTGGGGATGGGCCAATTTGGGGGGGGGCATAGTTTAGATTACTTTTACCTGTATACTATTGCAGGACAGAGCTGTGCAACCTGTTGTCATTGCCCATATAGTGGATGCCTGAATGGAGTGAATGCTCAGCATATAAGTAGGACAGCCACATGTAAAGGCAATGACCACTATGGATCTGGCCCCGAAGGGATTCAGGACAATGAAAGTATAAAAGCAGTCTGTGGTCCTAGACTTTGGCTGCTAGAAGCTATCATCTGGAAGGCTGTTTACTGTTTCCTTATAAAGTCCAATTATTACACCGTAGTATATATCATTGCTATAAAGCTGTTGGTGATGATTGAAAGCTGCACACAAGTTATTTGGAAGAATCTAGTTAGAATCTATGCTGTCTATTTGGGCCCATATTCTTCTCACAAGATGATTGAAAGCTGCACACAAGTGGCATCCGTTCATTCCGTTGATGTATCCTCAGTTGGCTGCAATTCAGATTTCAGAGCCACGAACCTAAGCAGTCAAAGTTCATTTGGTAACAAAATTTTTTTGATTAGTATAGTCGCAATACTCAGAATCCAACTCTCTTACAATTGCTGCTGAGGATAAAGAGTGCTTTTGCTAGACTTTTCTGGCCAAATATTTCAAGAGATATTTGGTTTAGGAGAGCAGTCTTTTTAAACTCCTAAAAAGCTAATTCTGCTTTTTGTGAAATGATGCGATATTTTACTCAACATCTTTTTTCTAGTTTGAAATTTTGTTTCAGGAGGGTACATAATATTTAGCAGGTGACCTTTAGATGTGTAAACTGTTTTGTATTCAATTTAGTCCTCTCTTTTTTTAAAAAAAATTTAGAAAATTACACTTGCTTTCTATTTAGGGTTTAAATTGATATATATGATGTTAGTCATGCCTCGGTTATTTTAATAGATAAAATGTCCATGAAAATGAAATATTGTGCGCTTAAAATTGTGACTCTGATGCAAAGCACATCCTTTGTTCATTTTGGATGGCATCATATGCATACTTTTTTGTGTTCTATTTGTTTTGTTGAAATTGGGTTACGGTATGTATCCTTTTGAATATGTGTCTTGTTTAGTACTAATCTGGGAGAGAGGAAGGGCTTACATGTAAAGAGCTATACTTGGTGTTCGAGTAACTAGGTCAATAGTAGCCGTTTTGCTTCCATGTAAAGAGCTATACTTCGATAGCATTGTCAATTGGGTAGCTATGATGTTGTTTCTCTTCCTTTCCTTTCATACTAACTGTCAAGCTTTGGAGAAAGCTGAGTTTCTCATAATCACTCGGTGCTTTGTGATTCTTTTGATCGAAGCATTGCTATAAGTTGAGAACTAGGATTGGATTCATTTCATCATTAGCAAATTGGTATTCAAACTCTAGTAGCGTTTGATCCAGCCAAAAGAGGGGCTAAAGTAAAGAGTAAACCCCTCTTTCTTGGATGGAAAAAGTGAAGGTTGGAATGCCTTGTCCCACAACGGGCTGAGATAAGGAACACTTCGTAATAGAGAATGAGAATGCTCTAATTGTAAATTGATGGACAATGAGAAAAGAGGATGGAGGATGCTTTCAGTGTTCTTAATTTAGTATTCCTTCCTTTACTAGTGCGCTTCCCGTGCTTTGCATGGGCTTCTGTTGAAATTTGATAGTCTTATTATTTTTTTTCTTGAATGTTTGCATGATTTTGGATTTTGAAGTTATTAAAATATCAATAAAATCTTCTACAAACTTAGCTTGGAATTTAAGAATTAAACTAATTTTGATTACTGCGCGGACATAATTGGAGTATAGCTACAAAAGGAAAATGAAAACATATTACTATAAGAAGAAATAGTAAACAAATTGAATTTCACTTATTATTATTTAAGAGATAGAAAAAACTTCAATTCATTGTTCTCAGAAAAAGGAAAAAGTAATTATATCTTTACATGCATCAATCAATATCATCTTTGTACTAATGACCTTTTCATTCTTCTAATATTTGCTAACAACACTTCACAAATGTAAGTCTCGAGCTTAGTTTTTCAAAAAAAAAAAAAAGGAAGGAAAGATTATACAAATGTGTGTAATTTTTTAGAATGACAGAAATAAGAATGTCGCTTTTGCATTAAAAAAAGAGAGAAACATATACGTCATTGAATTAAATACGACAAAAAATTATAGTAATCTTTGTTTAACCAAAAAGGGTGAGAGTCAAGAATATTCTTAGATTATTTTCATTTTTTACTTTAAATTTGTAACAGTTAAAATTATTTATAATTTTGATGCTTGATGACTCCTCAATTGACATTTGACTAAGAGGAGTTGTCCACATATATTACTGGGGTCTTTAACTATAAAAAAAAGTATCTTTAATACTTAGCATATGTTTAATGTCATTTGGCCTATGAGGTAGGGGGATGCCTCTTCAAGCATTTTAATATATTTGGATACTGAATGATGAGAATTGAAATATCAAGCCATTCAACTTATTGGAGTGTTTCCAGTACTTTGTCATAATTAAAATTACAGTTTATATTTTTAATCCTATTTTATTTTAAACTTGTAAACGTTAAACTAATTGAATAAAAAAACAATCATTTAATATTGATACGTGAATATGGGTAATAAATTATAACTATTATTAATTAATTTAAGTTAATGTTTGGTGACGTCATTATGTTAAATTTATAAGTGTTAAATTAATTGAATAAAGAAAAAAAATGATATAGTTTTGATGTAAATGTAAGACAATTAATAGGAGACAACCAATACGAACTTGCCACTTGTCAAAACATCATCAACCCATTTAGTTTTATACTTTCATATTATATATCAGATATGAGATTCGTTATCTCCATTTTTTACCCTTGGTAGGAAAAGAGCTCATCCTCGAGTTGTGACTGAGGGAGAATGATAAACTCGGAATACAAAACCAACATCAATATGTAGGAAAAAGCAATAAGAAAAAGACTTGGAGGGCTCTCCATGATAAGCAACCTTGAAAGCATCAGAGGTAGTTTGACTAACATTTTTCCTTTTTGAGCCTAAGTGAGGGCAATGGGTTATTGAGGGCTAGTCTTTCGACCAAAGTGAGTATGATGGTTTAGAGGCAAGGTCCTAGCCAATAGATTATGTATCAGTCTCTCTGTTGGGGTCATTGTGGGTGGTAGTGTTAAAGATGGTACTAAGGCGGGCCTTAGCAAAGGTTGCCATTGCGTACCCTGTGCCCATGAGGAGGATGTTATTGACAATCTTAGCACCAGAACTTCCAACCCAAGGACATCTTGAGACCTGGTGAGGTATGGGAGACTGTAATAACCCTTTTCTAGCATTGGCATATTCATGCATTTGATCATTCCTCGACTAGCAGTTGTGACATATACATGACATGTAATGCCCAGTCCCAATTGTGTCAGGTCGCCGCGTACTCGCTAACAACTAAGCATCTAGGCTGTCATGCTCACTTTAGCCAAAGGACTAGTTCACGATTGTCCATTACCCTCACTAACCTTGCAAAGGGAAAGCACGTTGTACTAAACTTATATAGTCACACATAAAGTATTCCTTATCTCACAAATCAGCGGATGTGGGATAGGAGTTTGGAAAAGGCCCAAGTAGAACCTTTTTCATTGAGGCTTCATACTTAGTTTTAAAAGGCGCGAAGCGCATAAGGCCCCAAAGCGCAAGGTGAGAGGCAAAGGCGCACGCATCCAGATGAAATTCTTAATGTTGGTTATATTCGCTGATTTTCACAATAATAGCTTAGTTCACAGCTGGATTAACTGCATTTTATATGTTCCGAATCTATTTACTTTTGAAGGTCATTTGAACATTTATTTTTAAAACTACACTAGAAAAAAAAGTAGTTTCTTCTATTCAACATCTCTGTGGGGTAAAGGACTGAAAACGATGAGTTTTGATAAAAATTTTGGTTTATTAACCTTATTAACAATGAACAACAAGGAAAGGGCTTCTTTTTTTTTTCGAAAATAAAAATACGGATGCGAGGTGCACTTCTATGCAAAATTGTTTGGAAGTTATTCACATTTCACAAAACATATTTTATAGAAACAAGTTAGATAAATGCATTAAAAAGTGATTAGACATTAATATAACTACTAACACCACAAATACACCTTAAAATATGTTACCTTATCGTCGCAGTGCTCCAAAGCACACGCTTACTGTACAACCATAACTCACCTTTTGGCTCCCAAGGAAAGAAAAGAAGAAAAAAGTTAAAGATAAGACCGAGAAAAAAAAAGGAAAAGGGGGAAGATATAGCCTTGCATACTTGAGGCGCACCTCATTGCCTCCAAAATCAAGGGGTGCCTAGGCGTTTGTCAGGCGGGCTTTTTTAAACTGAGGCTTCACAATAATGCTTTTTCACATTTAATGCTTGTCAAATTTCATTAACTTCTGACAGATTGGGAACCAATTGATTCTTCTTTGGTGAAGAAACGGACGGATCTTTTTGTCTTTCTTTTCATTTTCTCTTCCTCGGGTAAGTGGTAGATCTTGATGTAGTGATACTGACTGAAGATGAGTTTTTGCTGAAGTTTGCCCAGTGTAGACGCCACGCTTCTGCCGCCCCTCTCCTGCCATCTACAATTAAAAGTTTGCATGACATGATTCATGAATTTTTTTTGTCTAGTATATTGTCAAGTTCTGAGTAATATAGAACTTTCCTGTATAGTGTCCTACTTGCTGTGTTCAACAACCAACAATCTACCTGTTAGGCCCGAGGACTTGGTTGTCCTGTGGGGAGACTGGGACTAGGGAGGGGAGGGGGAGGGTGACCATTTCAAATGGCAACGTTACATGCTATGAGGGTAAATTATTATATACAATAGGTATATGATCATTTAATTGCGCACCCAACTCGATCAGGCGCTAGAGATTTTAGGGAGTAATGGCGTTGACTCTGTAATTATGAATGCGGTAATGCAGATGTTAAAATGCACAATCTTGGGTACATCCATACATATGGAGAAGGTCTATTACTCCATTGGATGCATTTAATAATTTTCCCTCATTGAAGGTCGTGGCATATGATGCTTGTACCACGGTTGACTTGGAGGTGGTTGTTTATGAAGATAAAATCTAAGATATCCATCTTCATATTTTTGTTGAAGTTTGAGCTTTGTCTCTTCTAGCTCCGCTATATATGGCACTTCACACAGGAACTAAAGATCCTTCGCGTAGGGGTAGGGGGATTGATGACAAGACTTTTGGCCTCCAGATGTCTGCCTGGAAATGCAGGCTGTATTACTTTCCTCTTCGTTTCCTTTCACCCCCGGGGACTCACTGTTATGTTGAAGTTGGCTGGCATTCACTGGAAACATTTCATTCGCTTGGGGGGGAGGGGGGGGGGGTTGAAGGGATGGCGTGAGTCATGTGAACATCTGTGGTTCCAGGTCTGATTCTGACGCTGATTCTTGGAACGTCCTGTTGCCTTTTGGGTCTTGTATGCAGGGTGCATGGCAGCCTTGGATGCAGAGCATTACTTGCAGGAAATTGGTTCTCAAGAGGGGAAAAGTGAGTGCAAGATGTAGATGGTTTGAACTTCCAAATGCCCGGTTTCTGTACTTTGCCATTCATTAAAATTCTTCAGTGATATTGGTTAATTTGGGTTTGTTGCCCATTGGATCAGCAGTTACTCTGCTCTGTGATGACAATTTGTATGGTACGGTTCTTAGTGCAATTGTTACGTTGTATTCCTATTGTTTAATGCGTTTGCTTTTCTTCATTTTTGGCATAGCTATATAACTAAATTGGGGAAAAGAAGGCAAGGAGAACCCTCAGTGCTAGCCTGCTAGGATATGCTGATAACCCTGTGTCTTAAGTAGCCCCTCCAGGGTGGGTTTCATGGTCTGACTGCAGATACTCGGCAGAATTCCTATATCTTTTTTCAGTCACCGTGAGTTGTTCATTTGTTAATTGCTGGTATATTATGGAGTAGTAGCAAGCATTGGTTACCACTTTTTTTTTTGTTCCTGAATAACCCGGACGCGAGGGTTTCACTGCTGGATGAGGCTTCCAAAGATTGATTTTCAATGTTCTCTAATTGATATCGTCATGTGGTTTTATACCAAAAAAATGTTGGTTAGGAACCAGAACAGTTTATAAATGAGAAATTAGGTAAAATATTATCAACTTCTATCATTCAATTGTGAAAAAGGATCTTGAGAAGTACAAACCACAAAGGTGTGATCGTACAATGGCATGGTGGTGATGATTGAGAGGCGAGGCGAATGGAGTTTAGATGACTAAAAGTAGGGGCCAATGTCTCCAATCTCGATATACAAATGTATAGGAGAATTATATTCGCTGGATGGTCTGATCTGATTGTTTAGATGACGAAGTTAACTACAGGGATCATCTTCTTCGTGAAATAGTGATTGCAATTGAAAGAATAAATGTAGTATCACAATCCTCTAAGGCAATACTTTTTCATTTTTAATTTCTTAAAAAAAATACAATAAGTGGATAAAAATTTAAATAGATAATTCTCAACACTAGAAAAAGATTGCAATATTGCATTTTTTTCTTACAAATAAAGGAAATTCAAATCCCCTCTAAGTTCTCTGTTTATGATTTGATTAAGCTAAATAAACTTCTAATTTAGGCCCCACATTTGGATATAAGTTACAATGACATGTTCACGTTTTATCTTAACCAGACACTCAAACACAATTTCATTTTTTCTTTGAAATGAACAATTTCATATTTTCACACAAAAATACTTGGATTTCACTTTGAGTACTTCCCACTAAATCTTGTCCACATCTCCAGAGTCCGAACCCCTCAAAGGTGAACATTAACATGCATGGGTAAGTTTTTAGCCCCCCCCACCAACTTGAAGGCAATGAGAGTCAACGAACACCACTAATATTTCTGCAAGCTACCCAAACTTCCCCTGCTACTTCTTCCCCCTGGCCCAATGCAGATTTTTGTATGATGGAGATTGAGGAATTAATTTTTTTTTTTTGGGAAATAAATAAGCTTCTGAGCTAGCTTAATTTACTAAGGTGAGTTTAAATCAACTTATCTCTTTGGTGAATCTCTTAATGTAATCTAAGTTGGTTTAATTAGAGATAAATTCAATATCTTTGCTTGATCTATTGTATTTTAAGTGGCTGTTGACAAGCTGACCAGCTGCAATAGCTGACATGAGGGAGAGTTCCCCAGCAAGAACCGAAGCAGCTACAATTGTTGCTAAAAGCCTTGAGTTTTCCCCTGGCCTATCCTTGCTTGGTCCTTTTAACCCCAGTAGGTTTAAACATGCTGCTTGCGATGCTAGGTGGGTCCCACCA
This sequence comes from Selenicereus undatus, assembly GCA_017589665.1. Classification (NCBI taxonomy): domain Eukaryota; kingdom Viridiplantae; phylum Streptophyta; class Magnoliopsida; order Caryophyllales; family Cactaceae; genus Selenicereus; species Selenicereus undatus. The sequence continues at coordinate 14,402,517 of JACYFF010019584.1, forward strand.
CCTACGGTGCCTACCTGAAAAATTATAAAAAATTCTTCGTAAATATAACTAACAAGATAAAATTTTGAAAGTGGACCATTTACGTTAAGAAATATTTGAAGTTACACGTGTGCATTCATGAATGCCTTTTTTATTTCAAAACATTAAACAACACAGTACTCCTAAGATGTAAATAAGTTCATCCAAACAACCCCGCAAGCTACGAGTTAACTCCCCCCTACATTATGATTAGTTCCATTCGGCTTAATTATTAAAAAATCAAAACCAAAAACAGAAATCATAAGGGATGCTTCGTTTGGTTACAAAATAAGTAGCTTAATTATTTCAGAACGCTTGTGAGAAAAATGATCTGAAAGTTCGCGTAAATTATCCTTCTTTTTTTTTTTAAAAAAAAATATAGCTTAATTCTTAGTAATTGCTATTAAATAAAATGGTCCAATAAAAAGCTGATATAAAACCAACCTATTTTATTGCTGAATGCTGAGCTATTTACACAACATGCTCCCTTTTTCCTAGCCCCTCTTATATCTCATTACTTTTTGATGTATGACATAATAGGGTGTTTGGTAACAACAACTTGTTGAGGAAAAAGAGCTGTTTGAGGGTGTATTAGCTATTTTGATCAAGTCAAACAGCAAAGTGGTGTTTGATAAATAACTATTTGAAACAGATGTTTGACTCCAAAACGCTCTTTTTGAAAATGCTCTTTTTGAAAATGTCGTGTTCATTAGCCTTTTCAAAAGGATTTTTTGTGAAAATGACATATTTACCCAAGACTTTAAACAAATTACATTACATGCCATTGCATTATATTTAATTATTTATCTAATATTATTTTACAAAATAGAAAGAGTATATATTATTATAAAGTATTCTTTAATAGCTTTCAAATCCAGTTAGATCTTTAGGATTAACAAGAGTATAAATTTTTTTTTGGAGGCAATAACAAACCATTGAGGTTGCATTATCTCTTTCATTGTTTGTATTTTTTTTCTTAACCAAGTAGTATACTTTTTGGTGTAGATTTTTTAATTTTACTAGTATATTATATCACGCGTATTTGGTTCTCTCACCATGCACCTTTATGAACGTCTATTATTATGATATTTATACTTTAGATTATTCAATCACCCTTCCGATTACCTTGACAATGAGCTTTGGATCGATGCAAAATAGTAACATTTGATGTTATGTTTGTATGAATTGAATCTAATGAAGATAAAGTCATTAGAAATTCGTATAAGTAAAAGAGTTCAAAAAATAACAAAATAACATTGTAACTTGTAAAACATTGACATAATTTACATAAGTACACATTGAAAAGAAATAAGATAGATGATGAATGCGATTTATGTAAAATTTAATGAGAAAGTAAAGTTTTATCAATGAAGTTTTTCTTCTATTTTTTTGTGTGATCACAAATGAAGTTAATTCATACCTATTACATGAATTTAGTTCTTTTTAAAAAGAAATTGACCAATAAAAAAAATATGTTCTATTAAAAAATAATTTTGAGATAAGGATATAAATAAAATTTTACCAAACGTCTTTATTAGAAACAACTAATTTTATCAAACAGTTTTTCTCCAACTAGCTAATTCAAACAGTTAATATAAATAGTTAATTCAAACAGCTAATAGTTAGTAGCTAATATAAACAATTCAACTCATGACAAAAATGAAAACATGACAAAAATTTATTTTCCTAAGTTACAGAGAGGTGGATGGTCCACGCCTACCTGTGCAGATATGGTCTGTACAGTTTTGGTTTCCTCAAAAAACTGGCGTAATTTAAACAGTCTTCACTGAAAATATTGTCTCATTATCATCAGGCGCCCTGCTGTTCATTTCTTTCACATGATCATTTTTAACTACTTTTGGAGAACCATCACTTCATGGGAAAAGCAAATGCAGAGATCAATTGTCCTAGGAAGGAAGAAACCACGTACCAATATGTTTTTCGCTAAAAACATGTTCCTTTCAAATCCAATAGATGGTTATAAGTATGTTTAAAAATCATCTCAATCAATTGATAAGGTTTTAGTCAAGCAGTTAAAATGGAGGTCTTGAGTAGAGTAGGTCTCAGGTTCGACTTCACATCCCCTTTTGTATTGTATTGCCATCATGGTTCATTTGTACCAAAAAGTAAAAAAAGAAAAGTCATCTCAGTCAAAACCCTAATTTGATAGTTGAAGGTACCATGTTTAAGAATCTTTAAAATTTTACAAAAATGGCAAAAGATGACACATAAAAATTGATTAACACTTCTAATTAAAAGTTTTAAAAAAACTCAAAAGTAAACACTCCTACATAAATTTGATTTCTAAGTCTATGTGTGTGAACATATCATGCAAAAACATAGGTAGTAAACTTCACAAATTATTTAACGTCATGTGTATACATGTCAGAATACAGGTATTATCGTTCTAATTTATCAAGTTTCAATAATCTAACTGGCGAACACTTGCTCGCATGTAGAAACTATAGATATGATACGTATAGACACTGGCATGAGAACGTGTTACAGGTACATGTGCATACATATACACTAATTAAATGTTCGACAATTAATTGTTCTAATTGACTTTATGTTCTTAACATGTCCACCGGGCCCGGCCTTGTCATGACATTGTCTCCACGTTGTATATTGCCAAGACGAAAACTACTCACGCATTTAAATGCATTTAATATGGTAACCATACTTGCGTTCAATATTCCACTTGATATTTGCCCATATAGTCAAATCTCATGCGCCTAAGTTCTAGGATGCGCTACTGTAAAATAGGATAGACAAACTTATAGAAATTAATCCCTTTATTTCAATGTAATTGTTGGGAGTTAATTTTATAAACCTTGACTACAAGCTGTGATCAAAAGTATTCATTCTAAAGTTTTCAAAATATTGTCTTTTAGTTATATATTTTCTCATTATTTTAGGAGAAAATAAATAATAAAATAAAATTCTTAGAGTTCACAAAAAGTCATAATAAAAGAAAATTACGTTATGAAGTAATACTAATATTTAAAAAAGAAAAGGTAGTAGGTACCTCAATAGAAGGCATGGTGACAGAAATATGGAGGTCTTTGCCATGATTAACAGGCTCCATCATAGTAATGCAATTAGAGCTCTCAACATTCTGAGCTGGGTCCTGGCCAGTGGCTATGAAAATGGCAGTGACAATGTTGCTAGCATGGGCGTTGAACCCACCGCTGGCTCCAGCCACCGCTGACCCGACTAGGTTTTTGAGGGTGTTGAGCTCAACCAAGGCTCCAACCCTAGCCTTCAACACCTTGTTCACCACTTCTCCTTTGATTGTTGCTTCACATACCACTGATTTACCTCTCCCTTCTATCCAATTCACTGCTGCTGCTTTCTTGTCTGAGCAATAATTCCCTGCCACAATTTCCAACAACTTGCAAATGAATACTTGAATTATCTTATCAAAGAGAGTACCTAGCTATTACTTTTATGCATCGACTGTATCAATCTATTCAACTATAGGGATAAGACTGTGTACTCATTTATTAATCGTGCTTGCTTCTATCAACATGTAAGTACAACTCAATTCAGTTGCCATTGGTACTTCTAGCTAGCTAGAGTTTTTCCACTAGCTAGTGTGACTTACACGTTGTATTACACAACTTTAATGGAATAGCGGTATATACGTACTAAAATTTTATAATTTTGGATACAATATCTTATTCTTGAGAACTCTTAGCTCAATTGTCATTATGCGTAGAGGCATATAAGTAAGTTCAGGAAAGATGTAATTGTTAGTCTATGTTTTTATGATAACTCGCAAAACTCAAATAATTATGTCAGCTGATATATCCACAATTATGACTTTTACTCTCCCGTTTCTATTTCTGGAATTCTATATGTGTTAATATTTGTTCATCCATATTAGTTTTAATTTGCTCAAAATTTAAGTAAAGTAGATGAGATGACATAGCAAAAGATTGAACCCTTAGTTTATTGCCACATGTACAAGACAGATATGACAAATGAAAAAGATTGGAGAGTAAAATTATTAATCCAATCTCTTAGCCCTCAATTTTAATTAAATGTGGAAGTGATGGTATTTCGGAAATGTGGAATAATAATTTAATTATAAAGAAGAGAGAAATTAATTATGAATAATACCAGAGATGCCAATAACTTCCATATCAGGGAAGTGAGAATGATGAAGGTAATCAAGGACGTTTTGGACACCTTTGGAGACCATGTTCATCCCCATTGCATCTCCTGTACTGCAGCTAAATCTCATGTATAAATTCCTCCCTGCCATTCCACATTTTATGCTTTGCAACCGTGCATACTTGCTTGATCTGCACAATATTCATACAATATTTTCATCCCACAACAACATGCCAAAGTAACTTTGAAGAAGATAATAAAAAAAGGGTTGCAGGTCTTGACTTGAGACAAGAAATTATCCCTCATGCTAACGCATGCCAAAGTGATTTCGAAATGGTATGACATTGTTTTATGATCTCAAAATCACTAAGTCATCTAATCACATAGAATATCAACACAAGTTGGGACTAGTGGTTTGACATTTGTTCTCTTTAGGGAAGGTCTTGGGTTCAGGTCTTGTGAATAGTGAAAATCTGTAATGAGAGAGCTCTACCCTTTATTGGGCCAACAATATCTAGGCTCCAATGAAATTGAGGATCCAAGACCAAAAAAAATCTAATAACTAATAATAATAGTAGTAGTAGTAGTAGTAGTAATAATAATAATAATAATAATAATAATAATAATAATAATAATAATA
>JACYFF010019584.1:14407303-14430509 GCA_017589665.1 Selenicereus undatus
TAATAATAATAATAATAATAATAATAATAATAATAATAATAATAATAATAATAATAATAGTGTGATGACAATTAAAATAAAAACTCAGTGTGGAGAAATGATGATGATTATAAACTCAGTATGGAGGAATGATGATTTTTCCATTAGGGAAAAAATTGAGGGTTCGGATAATGAAAATAATCTTAAATTTGTTGTCTTATCCTAATATTCATTTATGCTAATTTTTGCTATCTTATCCTAATACAACGTACCCCATATTCAAACATTGCCGACACCAAACGAAATTCCCCCTCTACAATGAATGCATACATGTACAACGAAGTAGGTAGTAGCACTATTTCACTATCCAATTGAAAAACCAACCTGTTAAAAACCATGGCAATGGTATCAAAATTCCGAGCATTCTCTACAAAGAGCTTGACCTCGGCAGCCCGTTTAGCCGACCCGAACCTAACAACCGGGGCGCGGGTGATGCCATCTCGGAGGATAACGCTGGTGGTCCCTCCAGAGAGGGTGACGGCCTTGCACCCTCTGTTGGTAGAGGCCACCAGGCAGCCCTCCGTGGTGGCCATGGGCACCAAGTACTCCTTCCCATCAAGCAGGAGTGGGCCCACCACCCCCACGGGCAGCTGAACGAAGCCCACGGGCAGCTCACAGCACTGCCCGTAAATGGCCTCGTAGTCGAACCCCTCAATGGGCAGGCCTGCAAGCGATCTGCCCGTCACCTGTTCGACTGCCTTGCGCCTAAGCAGGGCCGCCCTTTTGTGATCCCCTCCTAGCTTTATTTCTAGGGAGTGGGATGGGGTGGTCCCCACCACCACGGACCGCACTATGGCCTCGTCGTCCATGGCCACGTCATCCGCTAAGCCCTGGCCAATGACGAAGCGATCAATTGTGGCGGTAGGGACAACAAAATTGGAGGAGCAGGGGTGGTCGTTCACCCGGGGGTGGTAGGCCCTTTTTTTCCTCCAGCGTATGAGGAAGTAAGTGGCCACTACCTGGAAGAGGAAAGTCACGAGCAAGATTAACAAGGGGAGCGGTGACTCGGCGGCACCCATATGAGGGGGAAGAGAGAGAGGGGAAGGGGGAGGGGGTTCAATGGAGGTTTTTTTGGTTTCTTTGGGGAGTGAGATTAGGCGGGGAAGCGGAGGTTTAGGCGTGAGTTAATTGCTTGTGGGGATATATAATAGCAAAATGATAAGTGTCTTGTACAAGATACTTCATAAGCGCTTTATTTTGACTTAAAAATTATACTATTATATTTTTAAATTAAACAAAATGGTAAGATTGAATAACAAAAATATATTACAACTTATAAATTATATAAAATTATCTTTTTATTCATAATTTATCAGATTTCTAAAATATGTGTATCATATGTACTTGCGGATAGAGCTGATGCGATTTGAGTATCATTTAATATTTTATCGGCGTAGCCGACAAATATTTAAGGTTAGCAATTCATAATTAAGAGTAATTATTGAAAAAATTATGATTTTAAATTATAAAATATGTTAATTATGATGAGACAAGACACTTAAGAGTGTCTTACAATAAGACATATACTACCATCTTATATAATAACTATTGGAGTTAGTTGCCCTTTTATAGGGGGGGAGAGGGGGGGGGGTGGCACACAGATAGCGTGAGTGAGGGAGGGAGGCGGGTTGGATTTTCGCAGTGGTGGAATTCATGCATATGGTAGTTAATTAGCACATCACGCGTAACTATATGTTAATATGCTCTTATTTAAATTTAAAAAAACACCTGTATGTTAGTGTACGTTAACTATCTAGGGGCAACAAGTTTAATATTGGTTATGACTTAGGAGTTCTGCAATTATTCACGTCATGACTTCAAGGGTCAAGCAATGGACTTGATTTCTATTAGATTATGCTATTCGGTTTACATAAATAGTCATAAGAAATTGAATTGATAATGATGTGGCCCCTATCAAACTATGTTATTGGATTTTTCTAGTAAATTGATATTTTTGTCAATTTGTTTAATACACTAAATTTACTTGCTAAACTAAGTTAAAATTACAATAGATAACTTATATGTAGCCATGTGATTGTTATAAGTACATTTTGTTGAATCTATTAGTGGCTAAGAAGGTTTTGATGAAACACAAAATTAATTAAAGCATTTGATATAAAAGCAAAAGATTGAAACGTGGGCATGCATAAGGAAAGATTATGTGTGATCTAGGTTGATTTGATTAATTGAAAGACAATCAATATAAAAGTAAGGAACTGGTAAATTGAAGGCAAGAACAAGCAATCTATTTTTCACCAAGATAAGCGTAGGTATACACAAGGAAAAAAAATCAATTTGATTTTGGCTGATTTGATTAATTACTAAGTTGTCTTTAATATTTGAAATTCAAATTCTGAGGAAAGGATTTTGCCATGATTTAATCCTCATCAAATGATAATTGCCATAAAGACATTATATGCTATGATATGAATCAAATAAGGCAACATTATTTCTTGATTCTAGAATGTTTTCCTGCCATATTTTTAGAAGATTTTGTGCAGCATCACATCAACCCAAATCGTGGCAAGAAAGAAAGGAAAATCAAATCAGCAACAGTTGGGCAGAAATTAAGGGCCTGAAATGTCATCTCAGCATATCCTGGCAGAACTACCTTATTTGGTGGATGAATGCTAAAGCTTATAAATAGCAGCCAAATTCAAGCAGAAACAACACACAAAAAGGCAGTGTGAAAATCAACATTTTGAGCACATACTTTGAACCATTATACTGAGTATTATTTTGTGATCAAAAGTTGTGAGTGCATTGAGGATTCTCTATTAAAGAGTGAACTGAAAAGTTGGTGTGAGGTCACAACTCCTCCATACTCAAATCAAGAGGTTGATTTAAGTACTTGGGATCTCTAGAGTGAGGTAGCTCTGAAAGATTGTAGAGTTTATCTTAATAACAAAAGTAGAGTGTTGAATCCTAGACTTGGATAACTCTAGGCGGGGACCAAAGCCTGATTGAGGCTCAACCTCGTTAAAATATCGTTGCGCATTGTCTCGATTTAATTTCTGTTTTTGCTTCTAAAATTTAATTTTAAATTTGCACAATTACCCTATTCACCCCCCTCTAGGGTGATCTGAGTCTTCAATTGATATTAAAGCCAGTCCCACACTCTTTGACCTAACAGTCGAGTGGGTGACGATCATGGCTTTCTCTGGAGATATCAATATCGAAGGACGATCCACTGTTAGACCCCCTTTATTTAAAGGAACCAATTTTTCTTATTGGAAAACGCTATGCAAATATTTATTGAATCCACTGACATGCAATTGTGGGAAATTATGAACAATGGACCATATACTGTTCCTAAGATTAAAAATGATAAGGGAGAAAAGATTGATAAACCAAAAGATCAGTATACAAGTGTTGATTGGGAAAGAGCTACCAAATACTCTAGAGCTAAACACATTCTCTATTGTGGTTTAGATGCTAATGAGTATAACAGAATTTCTGCATGTGATACAACTAAACAGATCTGTAACAAGTTAATTGTCACACATGAAGGAACAAGCCAAGTTCGTGAGACAAAAATGAACATGTTTGTTCGTCAATATGAATTGTTCACTACTAAAAGTTTTGTTTTTTCTGACGAAAAATGCCGACCGAAAAAGAGACCGTTGCAAAGGCCAGTGGACATGACAACGGAAAGACGGGAAAAGTAAACCAAGGCGGCGGATGTTCCGACGGACGTATATTTGCATTGTCTCGATTTAATTTCTGCTTTTGCTTTTGAAATTTAATTTTAAATTTATGCAATCACCCTATTCACCCCCCTCTAGGGTGATCTGAGTCTTCAATTGGTATCAGTCCCACACTCTTTGACCTAACAGTCGAGTGGGTGATGATCATGGCTTTCTCTGGAGATATCAATATCGAAGGACGATCCACTGTTAGACCCCCTTTATTTAAAGGAACCAATTTTTCTTATTGGAAAAACGCTATGCAAATATTTATTGAATCCACTGACATGGAATTGTGGGAAATTATGAACAATGGGCCATATATTGTTCCTAAGATAAAAAATGACAAGGGAGAAGAGATTGATAAACCAAAGGATTAGTATACAAGTGCTGATCGGAAAAGACCTACCAAATACTCTAGAGCTAAACACATTCTCTATTGTGGTTTAGATGCTAATGAGTATAATAGAATTTTTGCCTGTGATACAGCTAAACAGATCTGTAACAAGTTAATTGTCACACATGAAGGAACAAGCCAAGTTCATGAGACAAAAATGAACATGTTTGTTCATCAATATGAATTGTTCACTACTAAAAATTTTGTTTTTTCCGACGGAAAATGCCGACCGAAAAAGAGACCGTCGCAAAGGCCGGTGCACATGGTGACGGAAAGACGGGAAAAGTAAACCAAGGAGGCGGATGTTTCGACGAACATATATTCCGTTGGAATTTCCGACGGAACATCCATTGGAACTCTGGTCAGCATTGACCAGATCTCAACAAAAATTGATAAATTTTTTTTTAAAAAAAATACTCTGTTCGACGGAATATTTTGTCGGAAATTCCGTCGGGCGTTACTGTCCGACGGAATATTCCGTCGACCAAAGTTTTAAACCCCCAGCCTAAGTCCTTCTTCATTTCAGATGGCGAAATAGAGAGAGTGGGAGAGCACGACTTAGAGAGAGAGAGAGAGAGAGAGAGAGAGAGAGAGAGCGTCGTGGGTGTCGCCGCCGTGAGCTTGGCGCTGGCCGCTGGTGTTGCCTCCACCTTGTAGCCCGCCGCCGCCGCCGTCCACTTTGTCGCCGGCCAACCCACCCAATTCCACCACCAATTTTCTCTTGTAATTTCAAGTGGTTTGTTTAGTTTGTAGTAAATTTTTTGATGAATTTGACAAATTTGAGCTAGAATTTAACAATTATGTGATAATTTGTGTTGGTTGTTGAAATTTTATTGAGTTATTTGTAGATTTTGGGTTTTGAATTTGGTTGTGTTGATGTGAATATGAAAGTTTACTATGTAAGTGTTGTTGTTTACTTTTGTAGTAGATATTTTGATGAAATTGAAAAATTGGAGTTAAAATTTAATAAGTATATGGTAATTTGTGTTGGTTGTAGAAATTTTATTGAGTAATTGGTAGATTTTGGATTTTAAATGTATTTGTGTTGGTGTGAATGTGAAAGTAATTATTAAGTATTATTAGTAATTGTGTGGATGATGTAAAAATTTAATTAAATGTTATTTTTGGAACTTATTATTTGGAGTTTTGAATTTGTAAGTTTATAGAATTTCATATTGAAAACGGATGTTTGGTATGGCTAACTTGTAGAATTTATGATGGTTACAATTAATAGTGAATAGTTAGAAAAATTAGTATGTTAGTATATAGAAAATGTCGGAGGGTGAAATATTGTGACGTATTATTTGGATAATATCTATACTTGTTGTTTAGTATTGTAGAAATACTTGTAATATATTAATTTCAAATTTTAGATAATATTTGTAATTAGTAGATTATTTCGTATGTTATATCTAAAATGTAAATATTGAATTTGTAGGTTTTGTGTAAATTATAGTTTTGGGCTGGCTCAACGTGCCCATTTTTAAATTTTTTTTTAAAAATCCAACAGATTTTCCGGCTGTGGGCGACAGATTTCCGACGGATTTTGACGGAAATATGACTGAAATTCAGTCGGAACTTTAAATTTTTCGGATTTTATTTTAAAATGAGGCAAATGGAGTCGACGGACATTTTCGCCGTCAGATGCAAGCTTTTCCGTCGGGACCAGATTCCGACGACATCCTTTTTCGTCGGAATAGTGTCGGCAGAATGGTATATTCCGTAGGAACATGTTCCCGACCCGCTTTATTTCGAATGCCCCTTTCAAGCGGCTATTCCATCGGAATATCGTTTTTTCGACGGAAAAAGTTACTTTTTTGGTCGGAAATTCCGTCAGAAAAATCAGATTTTTTATTAGTGCTTTAAAATGCAGGGTGACGAATCAATAAAGGACATGTTCACTAGATTCATCGACATCACCAACAATTTGAAATCGCTTGGCAAGAGCTACTCAAATGAAGAAATGGTAGGAAAAATCCTTCGATGTCTTCCAAAGAATAAATGGGGACCAAAGGTCACTGCAATTGATGAAGCTCAAGATCTCAAGAAATTGGAATTGGATGACCTCCTTGGAAAACTCCTAACTCATGAGATACATCTCAAGGAGGAAGATGGAGAAAACTCTAAGAAAGGAATCGCCCTCAAAGCTATAAAACATCAAAAGAAGATCCGGATAGCAATGATGATGAATCCTTCTCGCTTATTGTGCGAGGACTTAATAAGATGGGACTAAAGAAAAGGTTCAACCAACGAGGATTCAACCCGAAACGGTCTACGTCAAAACGAAATGAAAAATTCACCAAAGGTAAATTTTTCAATAAAGATAGCACTAACATCAGTTCTGGCTATGGTTGTGGTATGCCAGGACATTTACTGAAGGACTGCCCACTAGTTCAAAAAATGGGAGCAAAAAGGAGATTCAAGAAGAAAGAAAATAAAAGAGCTATGATTGCCGCCAGGAGCGACAGCAAGATAAGCGATAGCGAAAGTGATGAAGAACACACTACCAACACTTGCCTTATGGCTAAGGATGTACAAAGTGATGAACAATCAGAACACGAAAGTATTGATGAGGTAGACATATCAACACTATATGAATGCTCTAAAGATGAACTAATTGATGCCTTAATTAGCTTTGCAAATCTAGAACCAAAATATATATCCAAGTATACAGACCTTAAGGAAAAAGTATGAGAACTAAGCCATAAAAATGTAGGCCTTGAGAAATTGAATAATGACCTTTAAGAAAAAGTTAAAGACCTAGAAACCAAAAATGTGGAACTATTAACCAAGTGCGATGCAAATCACAAAACGATCCTTAAATTTACTCAGGGACAAGAAAATTTAAGTAGACTACTTAGCACTCAAAGAGCATCCTTTAATAAAGAAGAAATCGAATATGACCACTTCAACAAAAAGAAAAACTATAAGAATTTCTTTGTAAAACCCACTTCATATGAGATGAATGTCAAAACATGCAACTATTGCTCAAAAGATGGTCATATTGCTTATTCATGCCCACTCCGAAAACCCTCTTCAAAGATCATTCAAACATGGGTTCCTAAAGGAACAAGACCTCCTAATGTAGTGGCCTATAATTTCGAATCTATGTTTAAAGCCAAAAGTAGAAGGAAGGGTTGATTTTTTGTTTTGCAGGTGTGCTTGAAATCCGAACAAGACTTATGGTATCTCCACAGTGGATGTTCAAGGCACATGAATGGTAATGCTTCCTTGTTTACTGAGATAAAAAAGAAAGGACATGGAAGTGTCACCTTTGGCGACAAAAGCATAGGTAAAATAATTGGTGTTGGAAAAATAGGTAAAGATCCCTCCAATTCCATTGATAATGTTTATCTAGTTGACGGATTAAAATTTAACCTATTAAGCATATCTCAACTATGTGACAAAGGAAACCTGGTAACCTTTGACTCAACTCATTGCATCGTTAAAAACAAAAAATCTGAGAAAATTTCTCTTTACGGACCCAGAATAGATAATGTTTATGCTATAGACATTGATAATGTTCCTTCATAGAATTTGTCATGTTTTAAAGAGTCACATAATGAGGAAAATGGCTATGGCATCGAAGATTGGGTCATGCAAGCATGCATACAATTAAGAAATTAGCAAAAAAGGAACTGGTACAAGGACTTCTTTCATGCAGTTTTGAATATGATCACATATGCGATGCTTGTGCTAAAAGAAAACAAGTGCGTAGTTCTTTTACGTCAAAAAATAATATTAGCACATCTAGACCATTATAACTACTTCATACAGACTTATGTGGACCAATACCTACACAAAGTCTATGACAGAATAAGTATATTCTTGTGATTGTAGATGATTACTCTTGATTCGCATGGGTTTCCTTTTTAAAAGAAAAGAATGAAGCTTTTAAAGAGTTCTCAAAACTCTGTAAACAATTACAGGTTGATAAAAACTCACAAATTGTATTTAGAAGAAGTGATCGCGGTAGATAGTTTGATAAAAAAGAATTTACAGAATTTTGTAATAATTACGGAATTACTCGCAATTTTTCAGCACCACATACACCTCAACAAAATGGTGTAGTAGAAGAAAAAATCACACATTAGAAGACATGGCACACACAATGATGTGTGAAAGTAATGTCTCTCAAACCTTTTGGGCCCAAGCAGTAATCACAACCAATTATATTCTGAATTGGTGTTTAATTCTACCGATCCTAAAAAGAACACCTTATGTATTATTTAAAGGCAAACGTCCTAACATCTCATATTTTAGACCTTTTGGATGCAAATGTTTTGTTCATAATAATGGAAAAAACAATCTAGGAAAATTTGATGCTAGAAGTGATGAAGGAATATTTGTGGGATACTCTACGCATAGTAAGGCATATAGAGTTTATAACAAATAGACCAAAACTATCGAGAAAAGCATTCTTGTGACTTTTGATGAATCTAATGACGGTATGTTAAGTAGTTCTATAGCCTGTGACTTGCATTTAAACAAGTATGAGACGTTGAAGAAGAAGCAGCAAAGGAAGTAAATCCTGCCAATAAGCAACCTCAAGAATTACAAGAAGACTCCTCACCTCAGGAAGAGGAAGGACCCACAAACGAAGAAAATTCTCCGCCTAATATCTCACAACAAGAGGTAACCCAAAAACATTTCAAGTACAAATCATCCCATCCAATGGATAATCTATTGACAGATATATCCACAGGTATAAGAACCCGCTCATCATTGCGTAATTTTTGTGCATTCTTTGCATTTGTGTCCTATATAGAACCTAAAATCACTTAGAAGCTCTTAAAGATTCAAATTGGATAAATGCTATGCAAGAAGAATTAAGCCAATTTGAACAAAATCAAGTATGGACACTCACAACACAACCAAAAGATCATCCTGTAATAGGAGCGAAATGGGTCTTTAGAAACAAACTGGATGAAACCAAAACTGTCACAAGAAATAAGGCTCGATTAGTGGCTAAAGGCTATAATCAAGAAGAAGGCATCGATTTTGATGAAACATTTGCCCCAGTTGCAAGATTGGAGGCCATTCGTATACTTCTAGCATTTGCATCACATATGATCATGAAACTTTATCAAATGGATGTAAAATGTGCTTTTCTAAATGGACATCTACAAGAAGAGGTCTTTGTAGAATAACCTCCTAGTTTTGAAAATCCTAATTTTCCTGCTCATGTTTACAAACTTCAAAAAGCCCTTTACGGCATAAAGCAAACCCTTAGAGCTTGGCATGAGCGACTAAACAAATTTCTTTTGGGTCATAATTTTAAAAGAGGACACATTGATAAAACCTTGTTCACTAAAACAAAAGGACATGATTTTTTAATTATTCAAATCTATGTTGAAGATATACTATTTGGAACTACAAATAACTCTTTGTGTGAGGAATTTTCTAATCTTATGAGCAAAGAGTTTGAAATGAGCATGATAGGAGAGTTAACATTTTTCTTAGGACTCCAAATTAAACAAAGTAAGGATGGTATTTTTATTAATCAAAGCAAATATGTCAATGAAATTTTGAAGAAATACAAAATGGACCAAGCTAAACATGCCAAGACATGAATGGTCACTAATGAAAAGTTAGATCTTGACAGAGTAGGTAAACCTGTCAATGAGAAGGTCTATTGAGGCATGATTGAATCATTACTTTATCTTACTGCTAGCCGGCTTGACATCATGTTTAGTGTATGCCTATGTGCTAGATTTCAGGTCTTCCCCAAAGAATCCCATCTCACATGCGTAAAACGAATCTTTAGATACCTAGTAGGGACAAAACGTTTAGGACTATGGTACCCTCGAGGGGAAGATTTTTCTTTAGTTGGATACACTAACACAGATTATGTAGGTTACAAAGTCGATAGAAAAGGTATGTCAGGTACATGTCAATTTCTTGGACCCAGCTTGGTCTATTGGCACTCCAAAAAGCAAAATTATGTCGGACTTTCAATGGCAAAAGCATAATACATTGCTGCTGGCGCATGTCGTGCACAACTACTTTGGATAATGTAGAAATTACGGGACTTAGGAATTGATCTCAAAGAGGTTCCTATCAAGTGTGACAATAAAAGTGCCATCAATATTACTAAAAATCCTGTGCAACATTCACGTACCAAACACATTGAGGTACGTCACCATTTTATTCGTGATCATGTTGAAACAGGTGATGTCACTTTGGAATTTGTACCTACAGATTATCAATTGGCTGATATCTTCACCAAACCTCTAAGTGAGGATCGATTTAAGTTTATTCGTCATGAACTAGGAATGATAAATACAGATGCATAAATTGAGGGGGAGCCCCTTCTTATGACTAACTCAATTCATGGAGTGTACTACATGCATAATTAATTCTCAAAAAGGGCGATGAAACTCCTGATGGCAACCAAACAATATAAAAGCCATATGAATCAGGTATGCTCCTATGTGTCACTAGATTCAGTTGTTTTAGCTTGAAAATTAATTTCAATGCCGTAACATGAATCTTGCATAAAATAAATTGAGCAAGTTCGACAGGAGAAAATTAATCTATAATTTTCCTCTTGTCAACTACCAACAGGATTCAATCATTTTCACAAATTATAATTTCACAACTCTTGAAATGAAAATGCTCTCTTACCTGACCAGCACCCTTGAAAATCCTTGCCTAAACAAGTGCAATCAAAGTCTGCCCAAAACAAGAAAGGAAAGTCAATCACAATATTGTCCAGATTTTGGAAAAATTGCCATTCCTTACTTGACCAAGATTGACTCAACCAAAAGGCAAGACACTTTTTCTTTCTTACTTTCCTCTTTCTTCCCCACATTCTCTCTCCTCCATTCAGCCACCACACTCGAACACCCCCTTCTATGCTCTCCTTCTTCTTCACCAAACATCTTAGGCAAGATTCTTCCCAAATTCACCATATCCTTGCCTCAATCTCTTCAAATTTCTACCCCTGATCTTGATTCATTAATTTAAGGCCCCCATTCTCACCTGTAAAGCCATCTCCTACCACCCACCTTTCTCAACCTCCATTGTTATTATTCTCATAGCACCACCTTGGCACCTAAAACCAAGAACCCAAAATCCACCTCCACCGCTCCCAAGCCCCGAAAAGCCATTGTCAAAACTGGTCCCATTTGACGAAGCGCTTGGATCTCCGTTCGGCCCACTTATGTGTCCACCCCCTTGCTGACCTCTGGTGAGCATCTCACTGTCTCCAACTCACTGCTGACACCGCTCTCCAAGCACCGCGCTCGTAGCCTCTACCATCTCCACCGGTCTCTCCACTCACTTCTAGCATTAGACGTGACGCCGCCAATTTCACCACCGCTTCCACTCCGCCCCCAGTCGCCGATCGCTTGCCAACTGTCACGCCTCCCGCCGACCATGACCATCCACCGCAACCACATCCCGACACCATTGAGATTATCCCTCAAGCCTGGTTTCATTCTAGTCTTGTTAGAGAAAAATTTCTTTCTCGGTTTGTCAATCGGTTTGTTCATGCTTGTGAAAAAGTTGATGTCTAGTCCTTTAAAGCTAAAAAATTTGGGTTCATTGCTCGCATGTTCTATGCTAATGTTCGAGTGGTTAAAACCGGGTCTGTCTTTACTCTTGAATGTCAAGTCAAGTATACCCGCTTCACATTGACTGAATCTAACCTGAAAGAAATACTCAACTTACCCACTAATCACCAACCTGCCCTGTCTCAAATTGAAATCAAGAACCATTGTCTAACAGAATTTGTACATCTCCCCACCTCCTCGCAAGGGTCCAATCTATCCTATTTGATCCTAAAACACGACCCTCGTCTGCTATACTATGTGCTTGTCCGTACCATTCTGCCAAAAGCCAACTCTACTGACAACCTCAAACACAAAATCCTTGAGCTTATATATCTCCTTATGACCGGTAAGGCAGTTAATTTCGCTCGTTACATCCTTGGGTATATGGCCAAAGTTAGCTCTTTCATGCACCCTGCCCCGCTTCCATACTCAAATTTGTTGACCCTCGTTTTCAAGCACTTTGGCGTGTCTCTTAAGTACGAGATTCGTGAAACTAAGGCTATTCCTGTCATTATCCCCTCATCCCTAAAAAATGTTCAGTTCTTTCAAGCAGATTCTGGTACTTGGAAATTCATTGAGGACATGACCCCAGATGAGAAAAATTTTGTCACCCTCCACTTTACTAAACAAGTCAAGCCTCGCTTCACATCTCCCTCCTCTGTTCCTCTTCCTTCTCTTCTTGACCATGTCGTTAACCTCGACGAGTGAGTCTATGAGCTCCAAGAAACCGCTGACAGACTTGAGTATATTCTTGTTCAACACACTGACTCCTTGGATGGCATCGCTCACAATCAGGCTCTTTTAAGCAATCACCTCACTCAACTCCAATCCTCCCTAACCAAGGAACTCACTACGCTTCATCAGAAATTGGATGCTCTTATTCATCTGGGGAGTGTCACTCGCCGCTGTACCCTCAAGGTTTTCCCTCTATTTGCTACAGAACAAGCTCAGTGTGCCACTCATGCTACTCAACTGATCGATGCTGCCAGCAAACCCTCTTAGTCCAAGCCCTGATTCTCTCCTTTTCTTGCCTTTTCAGCTAGTTTACGCTTCTAATTTATCTTGTTGGTATGCTTAGACATACAAATTTTATCCCATATTTCTCTCCTTTTTGGTGAAAGAGGGGGCGAAAATATGTCGTCTAGTAGTACTATGCTTTGCTTATTCCACTTAGTTATGCTATTATGCTATGAAAATTATGCCATGACTCTCTTACTTAGTTCATTATATATTTCTACACTTAAATACTTAGTGGTTATGATTCCATTCTGTTACTCAGAGAAAGCATTTTGGCCCCTCTTCTGATTGATATGCTCTATTATATCATAATAACTCACTATGCTACATTGCCATTTTTTTTCAATTGAAGCATCGAACATAACACGATCAATTAAACTTGCATAAGGTAAGCTAAATTTGTCTTTCATAAAAAAGGGAGAGATTGTTGAATCTATTAGTGGCTAAGAAGGTTTTGATGAAACACAAAATTAATTAAAGCAGTGGATATAAAAGCAAAAGATTGGAACATGGGTATGCACAAGGAAAGAATATGTGTGATCTAGGTTGATTTGATTAATTGAAAATCAATATAAAAGCAAGAAACTGGTAAATTGAAGGCAAGAACAAGCAATCTATTTTCACCAAGTTAAGCATAGGTATTCACAAGGAAAAAAATCAATGGGATTTTGGTTGATTTGATTAATCTCTAAGCTATATTTAATATTTGAAATTCAAATTTTGAGGGAAGGATTTTGTATGATTTTATCCTTACCAAATGATGATTTCCATAAATACATTATATGCTATGATATGAATCAAATAAGGCAACATTATCTCTTGATTCTAGAATGTTTTCCTGCCATATTTTTAGAAGATTTTGTGCAGCATCCCCAATCATGGTAAGAAAGGAAGGAAAGTCAAAACAGCAACAGCTAGGCAGAAATCAAGGGACTGAAATACCATCTCAGCATATCATGGCAGAACTTCCTTATTTGGTGGACAAGTGCTGAAGCTTATAAATAGCATCCAAATTCAAGCAGAAACAACACACAGAAAGGCAATACGAAAATCAGCATTTTGAGCACATACTTTGAACCATTGTACTGAGTGTTATTTTGTGATCAAAAGTTGTGAGTGTATTGAGGATTCTTTATTAAGGAGTGAACTTAGGAGTTGGTGTAAGATCACAACTCCCCCATACTCAAATCAAGAGGTTGATTTAAGTACTTGGGATCTCTAGAGTGAGGTAGCTATGAGAGATTGTGAGAGTTCATCTTAATAAGAGAAGTAGAGTGTTGAATCCTAGAAGTAGAGTACTCTAGGCAGGTACCTAAGCCTGATTGAGGTCCAACCTTGTTAAAATATCGTTGCGCATCATCTCAATTTGATTACTGTTTTTTCTTCTGAATTTTAATTTTAAATTTGTACAATCACCCTATTCACACCACTCTAGGGTGATCCGAGTCTTCACATTTTTAAAGCATTTTGATTTTTGACCAATCAACTCTAATAGGGATATAGGAATATATTGTCCTTCATTGATTTAGGGCTTATTCTTTTCGTTGGGAAATATGGTTTGGCAAATGAATGAAGTTGGTTGAGATTGATAGAAGTGAGTAGAAGTAGGTTGAAGTCGGTTAAAGTGGGTTGAATTTTTTTTGTTTTTGTATGATGGGTAGAAGTTGGTTAAAATAATAGGAAGTGTGTTGAAGTTGGTTGAAATGGGTCGGAGTTGATTGGAATAGGTTAAAATGAGTTAAAGGTGGTTGAAATGGGGTGAATTTTTTTTTGCATGATGGGTAGAAGTTGATTAAAGTAGTGAAAAATGGGTTGAAGTTGGTTGAAGTGGGTTGAAGTTGGTATTTTTTTATTGAAGTTCATGAAGTGGATTGAGATTGGTAAATTTGGATTTATCAACGAAAAGAAACAGGGCCTAAACATATGTGTATTTTTTTTCATTGCTCGTATTTGGTTAATATGTAGAAAAAATACAACCGCAATTTGTTTTATGAATAACCAAAGTTACAATTTTTTTTTTGGGTAACAATGGCCACGAAACAATATTTAGTATTTGAGTGAATACAAAAAAAATATTTTTCTCAGTCTAAAAAAGATTTTATCATCGGTAATTACTATCACAAATAAAAAATTACATTAAAAAACAAAATACGTAATTTACATTAACTCTCCTACTTCATTCAACTCATTCCCACTCCTTTCCACTTCCATATATAACAAACCATTCCTACTCACTCCCACCCACTCCTTCCTCCCTTTCCCACTCCCACCCATTCCACACCTGCAATTTCTCAATTAAAAGAATAGGACCGTAATCGTAAGTTATATATTTACTTGTATTATATAATACGATTGAGTACAAAAGCTGGGCACCCGATTCCAAAACTGACCCGGATTTAGTCCAAATATATCGGATCTATAACTGGATTGAATCTAGGACTAGTTCCAAAATCTTGGAACCGGTTGCAAACGGGTTCGGAAAATTTGAAATTGGGACTAGACCCATTATCCGATTTTTCGGTCCAATAAGTTATTTTCTTTTAAAAAAATGTGCGAGGTGATGGTACTCCAACTTGGCATACTTTAGATTTATGAACTACAAAAAAGTTTGGACAGGGCAGCCGCTTTCGAACCCTCACATAGCAAGTTGAAGACCTCCCATCTGGGCCCGACGTCTCGATCCCTTGGTCTATAATCTCCGTTGACAGCAGTTGTTGTTCTCCCAATGCCGCCATGATTTCCGGCTATATGTTGATATCACTAAATCATTTTGATAATGTATAACAATATGGGAAGGTGGTATTTTTTATGCTTGGATGAAGTAAAATGCTATTTATTAGCTAACCAATTGGAGTTTAATGTAAGGTAGATGTCTGACTACGACTCTATTAAATTTGATTTTGAACGATCAATTAGCTAGCTTAGCGAGTGTGTTGGTTCTCTCATAAAATCATAACCACAAGTCTAAAATTTAAATGAAATGAAATAAAACAAAATAGAAAACAATTAGGAAATGGGTGCCCAACTTTGGACTCAGTTCTAACCAGTTTCAGGACTACTTCCAAAAATCTTGGACCTGGTTCCAACTGGGATAGAGATTAGTCCAAGTTTTTGGGACTTGGTTCAACCAGGACCTATACCGATCCATGAAAATGGACTGTGTACCCCATCATGCTCAGCCCTATTACATATACATGCAAATCTCCTATGGTTGGGTGAGCCATTCCATCAAATTAATCTCACATGGTATGAGAGCCATAACATTCTGAAACCTTAACCCTAACCCTAGCCCTAGTCCTAGCCTCCTAGCCCTCTTCTCTCTTTTCTCGACTTCTCTCCATCGGTTGAACCTCTGCAACCACTGCCACTGCTAGGGTTGCACACCTTTGCTTTTTTCCGCCCTTTTTCTCACTCTCGATGTTCATGGCCCATGACGGAGAGTCCTTCTCTTCGCATCACACTCCACTCGTGTGCACCGTTAGGGACAGCGATCGACTTGACATGACAGCTAGTAGTGTTGTCGTAGTCACCGCCTTGACTTAACCTCTGCCCACATTGCACCCCTTTGGCCCTGTCCCCAGTTCGCCCACCAGCCCTTTCCTTCCTCCGTCGAGCTGCACTTGGGCCATGCTACCACCAACTGTGCCCCTCAAGATGCCCTCGTCATCGCTTGCTGATGAGCACTCACTTCTCTTCTTGGCAGCACCATTTGTCATGTACATGGACTCATCACTTGGGCACCCGTTTCTGCCATTATATCCCTACTATAACATAGTCATGCCTACCCCCTATAACCAGTGGCTGCTGTTGCCACCCACTTTATTTGGCAGCCTCCCTCCCCTCCTATCGAGTATATGGCGTGTCAATGATATCACGTTTGTCACTACTGTGCTCACCTTGGTTGATGATTATTTATCCAGAGATAATCAATTTTCTTCCTTTCTTGTTATACATCAGTTAAAAGGTATGATCGATGGCTCTATTCATATTCCTCCTAGGCATATTATTGTCTCTCGGGCCATGCAAGAACCTAATCCTGCATATTGTTTATGGGTTGGTGCTAATCAAGTAGTACATGCTTGGTTGAAGTACATGATTTAAAGCACTGTTTGGATATTTGGCATTGTTTTGAGTGTCGGTTTAACACAACTAGCTTAGCTCATGCTTTAGATTTAAAGCGCATGCTGAATAACTTAAATCAAGAAGATTATCTGTCTATTGATGAGCATCTTCGTGCTATTAAATCTATAGTTGACTCCTTGGCCGCCATACAATCTCCTATGTCTGATTAGAAGCTTATTCGGTTTACTTATGTTGGCTTCTATTCTGATTTTGACACTTTTGTCAATACGTTATCTCTCTTGCCTGGGCGTGTTACCCGTGATGACGCACTCTAAGTTGCCATTCTATGAGAATAGAATTCTTTTTCAGAAAGCTAGGGAGTCGACTGTTCATCAACATTTATTGCCACTTCTAGGTCTCTCAACCAAGGGATGGTCACTCTACTGGGAACAAAAACAACAATAATAATGGGCAAGAAGGTGGTCATGATTACAAGAATAACAGTGGTTGGTGGAAGAACAATCGCAACAAGAAAAATAACAAATGGCCTCAGCAGTCTTCTTGGACTGTGCCTATAGGCACGAACCAAAGTAAACGGATTATTGGCTCTCACCCTAATGTTCTTTGTTAGATCTGTCATTCTCCCAGGCACTCTACTGATGCTTCCCCCAATTGTTATCAGCCCTACCTATCCTCTGTTCTTCCAACTTATACTACTTTCACACTTGTTGATGCTAGTAAACAAATCTAGTATCTGGACTTAGCTGTGGCCTCCTATTTGACGCCAGATGAAGGTTAGCTACTTTGTAAATCTCCTTACTCCAGTTTGAACAAAATGAGAGTAGATAATGGCACCTTACTATCCATATCCCATGTTGGAACTATAACTTGCAACATCTTGACTCGGTCCTAGCATCTTTCTAATGTGTGCCATGTTCCTCAATTACGTCCTAATTTGTTGCTTGTTAAACAACTATGTCTTGATAATAACTGTCATGTTATTTATAATGATAATTTTTTCTCAATTAAGGACAATACCACGGGTGAAGTCCTTCTGCAAGCTCACGATATTGATAATGTTTACCATGTTCGTCTAGAGCCTGAGCACCTTTACGCCAGCCTTGCCCTAAATGAGTCTAGAGATACCTCATATCGTCGTTTGGGACATTGTGGATCAAATTTTTAAAATTTGCTTAAGAAAAATAAAGTTGTTCAATTTAAAACTACTATTACACATACTTGTACGACTTGTTGTTTAGCTAAGTCGCATATACTTTTATTTACTCTTGTTGATCAACGCACTATTGTGCCTTTAGAATTGATTCATTCTTATGTTTGGCAATCTCTTGTTTTATCTCATCAAGGTTTTAAACATTATGGGGCCTTTGTTGATGATTTTTCGCGTTTCACTTGGTTTTATCCTATGAAATGTAAATCGGAAGTTTTCAATCATTTTTGCGATTTTCAATCTCTTGTGGAGAATATGTTTAATTGAAAAAGAAAGCAGTTTCAAAGTGACGAGGGTCAGGAATTTGACAATATGCCACTAACAAAACATTTTCTTAAAAATGGTATTTATTTCAGAAAATACTACCCAGATGCACAATAGCACAATGGGGTTGCTGAAAGCAAGCATTACCATCTCTTAGAAATGACTAGGTCTTTTATAACCAATACCATGATACCTGCGAGTTTTTGGCTTGGTGCTCCCTATTTTATAGTTTTCACTGTTAACAATTTGCCTACCCCCGTTTTGCAAGGCTAGTCTCCATATAAAGTATTGTTTAAGAGAATGCCTAATTATTCATTCCTTAAACCCTTTAGGTGAACTTGTTGTCCCAATTTTGTGGCATCTTCTGCAAACAAACTTCAACTAAGATCTATTGAGTGTGTCTTTTTGGAGTATGTCCTCCATTATAAGGGTTATCGCTATTTTGACCCTTGGTCAGGTTGTGTTTTGTAACACCCCCATTTTCTAGTCTCTTTTTATTTACTAATATTAACCTACGTGGCAATGGAAAACCTAAGTGGGATGTTACCAACGTATTTCCTTTTTGAAAATACCAGGTTGAATATCAACTAAATACATTAATGCACTGTTTAATCTCAAATTAAGGCATAAGTTCAAGTCCTATAGACATATACAACAGTGCTAACTGAATAACAATCTTTAAAATAATTTAATCCGAAACTAATTCATTTCAACTAAATATTAGGTAACGGGGCCTTGCCATAATTCAATTCTCATCCCCATGCTCATGCACTTCACTTGAAAGCAAAACATTGAGAAAAGTGAGATAAACTCAATAACAACCACCCCTAACAGTCAAAACATGCACACAAATTCATTTCAAACCATTTTAGGGGTGGGGACAAACACGAGCAGTTCAAAGTACTTACGCATTCTCAATATGAACATGTAACAATCGCAGTCCCATTTATTCAGTTTCAAGATAAAATGGGTGAGCGACCTCACGAGGTCTCATGGCCTGCATTTGGGTTTAATGTAGCCGTTTAATCATATTATGAACTACCGTCAATTTGGACGGTTACCGCTAACTTGACCCATGTCCATCCACAAGGTGGCACGTGGCTGCTCACATGCATGCAATTTTACTTGAGGAAGGCTAATGGCATTCAACAACACAGGAGTACAACTCCTCAGTCTCACCTATTTATTCAGTTACTTATACATTCACAATTAAAATCGATCTTTAACCAGAATATAGCGCAAGCCGACCCATTCTGATCCAGAAATATTTCAATATCATTTTTGCAATGAACATTCAAGATAAACTCATGTAATTACCAGTTGAACACTCACTTTGGTAAAAATCATAGTAAAACCTTATCACATACTTACCTAGGAAAGATCCCCTGAACATCACTTCAAAACACATTTAAATGCCTTTCAAGCATAGTCACAGGACATGTTTCCAAGGGATATTCGGGGGAGTTAGGGCATGATTATTCCCTGCTTGAATACGCCGCCTAAGCTTGAGCTTGGAACGCTAGGTCGACCTCGAAACGATTCATAAACGAAGGAAAGAACTTTATATTGTGTTGTTCCACCAACTAGGTGCTCTACTATGGGATTTCAAACCCAAAGTGAGAAAGTGGGAGAGAGGAAAGAGGGCGGCAGCTAGGGCGAGGAGGGGAAGAGAGAGAGTAGGAGAGAGATAGTGCGAGAGAGAGAGGTCGAGTGAGAGAGAGAGAGAAAGGGAGAGGTGTAGGGGAGAGTAAAGAAAAGAAGAGAGAGGGAAAATTTTTAAAACAATAGGATTTCCCCCCTCCCCCTCCTTGCCTTCCCTTACATGGCTCTCTTTTCCCTTTTTCTTCTTTTTTTCTTTTTTATCACCACCCCAACTCGTACCGTTCTACTACCCCTCGACTATTTCACTAAAATTAGAAAAAAGTAAATTCTACGAGTTCAAGCATACTAGACCGACCGATATCATAACAATTATAAATAATAGAACAAATATAAAGATATACAAAAAAAATATTTGGGGTTTCACATGCTTTTATTAGTCATAATGTTCAGTTTCATAGAGCTTACTTACACGGCTACCTCCTGTAACTTGTTAGATGTTACTATGTCCACTTCTCAGGATCCTAATGTTATTTCTTCTCCTAGATTCTTGGTCTTACCTTCAAGTTCGAACATGAGTTTTTCTAGTCCTGGGGTTATGGTGTCTTCCTTTAGTTCGGATCCTATGTCTAGTCCTGTCTCGTTGTCCCATGTCTCTCCTAGTTCAATTGCCAATGTTGTGCGTTGTCTCTCTCCTACTACTTCTGTTATGACTCCTTCTAAGTCTTCGTCATCCCCTTCCCTTTAGACCACACCAGATGAGTCCTTCTCTCCCTCCCCCTCATGAGTCCCTCTCTCCTTACCCCTCATAAATCCCCGTTATTACCTGCTACTATGGGTCACCCTCATTGTATGTTGCCTTGAACAGTCATGCCATGTAAACTCATGCTAAGTCTAACATTTTTAAGCCTAAGCATATTCTGCCCTTATCTACCTCTATCCATGAAGTTGAGGCTACTTCCTACGTCCAAGGGTCTAAGTTCATGCATTAGCAAGATGTAATGGTTGAGGAATATAATGTTTTAATATCTAACCATACATGGGATTTGGTGCCTGTTCAACTTGGTTTAAATCTTGTTGGTAGTATGTGGGTTTACAGGGTAAAGTACCGTTCAAATAACAATGTGGAGAGGTACAAAGCCTATATGGTTGCTCAGCACTTTTGCCAATAGGCAGGTGTTAATTACCATGAGACATTTAGCCCTGTTATTAAGCTTTCCACTATTCATCTTATTCTTTCTATTGCTATCTTCGTGCATTGGCCCATTCGCTAGTTAGATGTCAAAAATGTCTTATTGAATGACATTCTGATCGAGGAAGTGTACATGAAACCCTCTAGCTTTGTTCATTCCAAGCTTCCTACCTATGTCTGTAAACTTAGAAAAGCCATTTATTAATGAAATAGCCTCCTCGGGCTTGATTTCATCGCTTCAGCAGTTTCCTTTTTTCTCATGGTTTTTCATAGAGTTCTACAGATCCTTCTGTGTTTGTTGCCGCAGTAGTACTCACATTGTAGTTCTACTACTGTATGTTGATGATATTATCTTAAATAGTAGTACTTTTACACTCTTAAACTCCATCATTCAATTGCTCTCACATCAGTTTGCTATGAAGGATTTGGATGACTTTCATTATTTCTTGGCCATTTAGGTGGTTCGTTCTTGTTATGGTCTTTTTTCTTTCATAGCAAAACATGTTCTTAATCTTCTTCGTAAATTTCACCTTCATACTGCTAAGCCTATTGAGACTCATTTTGCTGCCCAAGCCACTGTTTTCCTTCATGATGGTGAACTACTTACTGATCCTTCTCAATATATAAGCATGGTAGGGGCCTTATAGTATTTGACCATGACATCGCTTAATATTGCATTTGCAGTTCATGTAGTTTCTTGGTTTATGGATGCTCCTTGTACTACTCGCTTGTATGTTGTTAATCGTATTTTCAAGTACTTGCTGGGCACTGTTGACCATAGTCTTCTCCTATGTCCATCTACTGATCCATTGATCATTATTGCCTATTTTGATGCGGACCACGTTGGTTGGGAGGATTCATGACGTTCTACCACTGGTTGTGCAGTGTATTTTGGACGTAACCTTATTGCCTGGCACTCCAAGAAGCAATCCATTGTGTATAAGTCTTCCACTGAAACTGAATATCGTGATGTTGGTTACACTGTTGTAGAAACAATTTGGCTCCACAAGATTCACTATGATTTGGGACTCATGGTCACTACTCCTATGCGTCTGTTCTGACAATGTGAGTGCAACCTATATGACGGTGAATCCAGTTCAGCATGATTGTAGTAAGCATATTGCGGTGGATTATCACTTTGTTCGAGAGTGGCCTACTCATGGATATCTTATATATAGTTTGTTATCTTCCTACTAGTTTACAAATTGCTAATGTGTTTACCAAAGATTTGTCTACTTAGCAATTTTTTTTAAAAAAAGTTCAAGCTATCCGTGCTTCCTCCGATCAGCTTAAGGGAGCGTAATAGGGATATAGAAATACAATTGTCTCACATTGATGTAATTGTAAGTTGTACATTTTACTTGTGCTATATATACAAGCTAGGCTCATATGATTAGGTGAGGCAGTCCATCACATCAATCTCACAAACTCATTTAAAAACAAAATGATCCTAACCCTACCCAATCAATTACATGAAAAGTCCGACCAAGTTTACTTTAATTATCAATTAATTGAGACTTAATTGATCCACCCCTGTTTCTGAATAGGTTGGTCTTACCCAACCTCACTTTATTAATGGGATCGACTATGAGGCCATGACTTGATCCGGCCATTTTTAATAGATGGATTGGTCATAATGTAACCTAATTTGACAAATTGTCTACTACAGTGGTACTGATAGAAAATTTCACCCTCATATATAAAAATAATCTCAATGCCTAGTTTTTATAGCTGAAGCCTTTAGGTTGTATATATAAGTTAAAATGGGGATAAGGGGGTTAAGGGTCCTTAGAATCCTAAGTGGAGGCCTCTTATTGCATTTCTTTATGTCTTACATCCCACAAATTTCAATCACCCATTGAAAGTTTTAAATTTTAAAATTGTCCAAACTGTATAACAACATTCACCCTTATTAAAGTTCTCTGTAATATCATTTAGTCTATCTTTCTTCCTTCCCTATCCCTTGAAACCTCTTTCAAATGTGCCTTTTCTCTCACTGAAAAATGATTATATCAAGTATGCATATTTTTGATCAAAAATACCTCAAGTCTCCTTCTCTTACTCAAGCTGCAAGCTTTAAAGATGAAGGCCCTATTTGGGGGAAAAAATGTTAACTATTAGTTGTTCCCATTTTGTATTGGTTGTTAGCTGTTTATTACTTTAACT
>JACYFF010019584.1:14430909-14444432 GCA_017589665.1 Selenicereus undatus
TGATGGAAAGAACTACGACCTTTGGGAGAAAGTAGCCTGAGCTGCCCTCAAAGCTAAAAACAAACTGGGGTTTATTAGGGACCTGAGCCAAAGGTATGAGAGGACACAACCGAATTACAAGCATGGGAAATGTCAAATTCCATGGTTTGTTCATAAATACATAATGTCATCGATCCCAAGCTTCGCAATAGTATCGCCTGCATTGAAACAGCTGAATCAATCTGGCAAAATATGAAAAAACAATATGATGTATCCAACACTCCAAAAATTCACCAACTTAAAACACAGTTAGCCGAATGCAAGCAAGGAGGAGCCGAGGTAGTGGAATTTCACTATAAACTTATTGGACTTTGGAGCAAACTCTAGAATCAGGTATGTTTTCCTCAATGTACTTGTGGTAAATGTGAGTGTGGCGTAGTTGAGAAAATCATCAAGATGATTGAGGAGGAGAAAGCTCATCAATTCTTCATGGGCTTGAATGATGAGATTTTTTCGAATGTTAGAGGACAAATTCTAGCTCTTAACCCACTAGCATCATTGGACAAAATGTTTAATATGGTCCATCAAGACGAACATCACAAAAATATGATGATAGGTAGAGATGATCGGGCAGAGACGGTTGGCGCTTTTGCCGTGACTGGGCGGGCAACGCAAAATGGAGGTGGAGGCAGAATTTCGTGCAAACATTGCGGTAAGCTGGGTCACAAGGAATCCAACTGTTATGAGTTGGTCAGCTATCTAGCTGGCTGGGGGCCACGAGCGCGCGGTTGAGGCAGCCATGGACGACAAGGCAACCGTGGAGGAAGGGATGCATCCCACCATGGACGACGCGCAGGACGAGAGCAAGCTCATGCCATATCCATTCAGCTCAAAGTACCTGCTGTTGGGAACCGACATTCACCCATGGCAGACTCACATCAAGTGAGCATACTAGATCTTATACTCAATTAAACTGAAAGGATAATGAGTCTTATTGATACTCCGAAAAACAGTTATGAAAAATTACTAGGTAAGTCTCCATGGATGATCAATAGTGGCACATTAAAACATATGACTAGCAATTTGACTCTATTAAAGAGTCCTGAGGGTATAAGTCTTATCATGATTGATCTCCCAAATGCAGAACCAACTTTAGCTACAAAACAAGGAACAGTGGAGCTAGAAAAGATGAATTTGCACAAAGTACTTTATATGCGAGACCTTAGTTGTAACCTCATATCAGTTGCAAGAGTTAGCAAAGATTTAAATTCTACAATAACATGCTTTGACAACTTTTGTGTTTTGTAGGATTGTACCTTGAGGATGCTAATTAGAGTGGGTGAGCAATGAGATGAGGTTTACTATTACAAATGAGCACCGGAAAGAATTCGATTAGGGCACCCGGGAAGTGAAGCAATAACTACTTTATTTAAATCATTAGGGTTTTCAGACTGTTCTAGTAAGAATTCGAAATTTTGTGATATTTGCTTTCGAGCTAAGCAAACTAGGACTCAATTTTGTATTAGTGAGAATAAGGCTAAAAACTTGTTTGAATTAGTGCACTGTGATATATGAGGGTCATATAGAGTGTCAGCTTCATGTGGAGTGCACTACTTTCTTACCATAATAGATGATGCAAGTCAAGCTGTATGGCTATTTTTTATGAAAGAAAAGAATAAGACTGAACACTTCTTGAAAGTGTTTGTTTCGATGGCCAAAACTCAATTTGGCAAATGTGTCAAGATGGTAAGAACAAATAATGGCTTGGAATTTAAGTTAAGACCTATGAAAAATTTCTATGCAGAACAAGGTATAATCCATCAAACTAGCTGTGTGAATACTCCTCAGTAGAATGGAAGAGTGGAATGAAAACATCAACTTATCCTGAACGTGGCTCGAGCACTGCATTTTCA
The DNA here is from genome assembly GCA_017589665.1 of Selenicereus undatus. Taxonomy (NCBI): domain Eukaryota; kingdom Viridiplantae; phylum Streptophyta; class Magnoliopsida; order Caryophyllales; family Cactaceae; genus Selenicereus; species Selenicereus undatus. The sequence goes on from JACYFF010019584.1 coordinate 14,432,802, forward strand.
AGCCTGCCTTCCATAGTGTTTTGGGGGAGAATGTGTGCTTACCGCAACCCACTTGATTAATAGAACACCCACAAGACTACTTCAAGGTAAGACTCCATATGAAATGTTATTACACCAGAAACCAAGTTATGACCATCTTAGAGTTTTTGGAAGTTTGTGTTTTGCACATAATCTTCCAAAAACAAAAGATAAATTTACTTCTCTAAGTAGGAAGTGTGTGTCTATGGGTTATCCCCATGGAAAGAAAGGGGGGAGATTGTATGATCTTAACAGTCATGGATTTTTTGAAAGTAATGAGGTCACATTTTATGAAGATGTGTTTCCTTTTGGGGAGTTAAAAGAGCTGGAAAATCATGGAGAATAGTAGGATGAGTTTTCCAACATGAGGCTTGGCGGGTTTTGTGATGAAGATTTTGTTGAGGAAGCGTGTGACAAGGAGGCGGCCCAGCAAGACTTGGCCCAGTTGGGCGTATCCGAAGATAGGGGGAGCTCGGCCCCCAAATCAGGCCTAGTAGTCCCCAACGAAGGAAGCCCAGATGAGAGGGACAGCTCAGTGTTGAATTCGGGCCTAACAATCCTAGAAGAAGGCAGCCCAGACCAGAGGGGGAGCTTCCTGGAACTGTCATCTTTGGGTCAGTAGTCCAACCAGGAGAGGGGCGTTGTGCAGGACACTGCTGGATCAAAACCACCTTCAAGCCATGCATCAGAACCACTCGAGCCCAAAAGGACTCAACGCACCCAGAAGCCACCAGCCTCTTTCGGCAATAATGTGTGCTATAATATTCGACCCAAGGACCTCATCTCCAACGCCTTACTAACTTTAACCAGCTCCTAAGGTATGCATTACCCACTTCATAACTATGTGACATGTACTAGATTTTCTAATTCTCATCAAAAATTTCTAGCTACTCTTGCAAAAGTGCAGAACCAAAGTTTTATCATGAAGATATAAGAGATCCCAAATGGCCCCAAGCAATGGCTGAAGAAATACAAGCGCTTGAGAAAAACGAAACCTAGACCCTTGCAAATCGTCCACCGGGTAAGAAACCCATTAGTTGCAAATGGGTCAACCGAGTAAAATACAATTCCAATGGAACTATCCAACGCTACAAAGCTCGATTGGTTATATGACAGGTGTTAGGTGCTTCTTAGCAGTAGCTGCTACTAAGGGATGGAAACTTTATCAATTAGACGTTAATAATGCTTTCTTACATGGAGAACTTGAGGAGGATGTATACATGAAGTTGCCACCTAGTTTTAGTTGTAAAGATGATAAAGTATGTAAGCTTATTAAGTCCCTCTACAAACTTCAACAGGCTTCCCATCAATGGTTCGCTAAGTTATCCTCTAAGCTATGCGAATATGGATTTATCCATTCATATGCTGATTATTCCTTGTTTACTTATTGAAAGGAAGACATCTTTATGGCAGTTCTCGTCTATGTTGATGATATTATACTTGCTGGAAACATTTCTGAGACATGTAACACATTTAAAGCTTACATACACAAATGTTTTAGTATTAAGGATCTGGGTTCCCTCAAGTATTTTCTCAGCATTAAAATAACACGTGGATCAGAAGCTTTATTTCTTTGTCAAAGGAAATATACTTTGGAGATAGTCAATGAATGTGGACTACTCGGGGCAAAACCAGATGACTTCTTGATGGAAGCGAATTACAAGTTGGTCTTGGCAACTCGTCGACTCCTTGCGGATCCCATAAAGTATAGGAGACTTATTAGTCGATTGATATATCTTACCATCACAGGCCAGATTTGACATATGCAGTTCATATTTTATCTCAATTCATACAAGCACCTCACAAAGAACATATGCAAGCTGCTCTACGTGTTGTACGATATCTAAAGGGAATTGCAGACTAGGTATTTTGTTGAAATCAACCAACCCTTTGCAGTTAATTGCCTATTGTGATTCAGACTGGGGAACCTGCCTATTGAGTTATTATATTCAAGTTTTGATGATAACAAATCCAAGTGTAAAAATGTGTCCAAGTAGTGTTGCTCCAAACATGATCTGCAAACAGGCCTAACTGGTATTTGTAATCTTTACTGTGTTAACTGGTTTGCTACATGTGAGAACAAGTCCTTAAAACAGGTTTTAAATTGGTGATTCTACATTAAGTCAAGAACGCCATCTTACAGTTGGTTGTAAGGCATGTTCACAGCAGCTCTTCTAGCAATGCAAAGAACAACTCCAACAAACAAGGTAGCCTTGATGTTCCCAGCAGCTTCTCTAGCGATGCAAAGAACAACCCCAGCAAACAAGGTAGCCTTGATGTTCACAGCAGCTCTACGGATCTTGGACAAGATTCAAACAAGAAGTCTTGGGTATATAGGCTTTATTTATTTAGACTCTTGTTAATATGCCAATATTGAAAAAGCTTTTTAAACATCTCTTGAATCGGTATTTACGCTAAGTGCTTCAGAACACCAGACTGCGAACAACCCTGCAAACAGGGTGCCTAGGGTGTTTCTGACCTGAAGTGGCCATACCCGATTATTCTTGAAATTATTATTTCGGTTGGCCAAAATCTCCAGAATATTTTCAAATGTTATTCTTCTGGAAAATATATTTCTTGAATATATTATGGGAGATTTGGGAAAATAGATTTTGGGAGATTTGCCAAAATTGGAAGATTTTCTCTGCCCATATCTTCGGATGTGATAAAGTTTTTAAAATGCTAAAGATTTCTGGTTGCCTTACTTAAAGCTTACCCACGGCTATAAGGAGATAAAGGTTATCTCTTAAGATAACAAATCCCTTAGATTTTGGGAAATGTTTTATCACTAGCCGTTGGGAGTTTTTTCTCTTGAAAAATCACCTTCCAAACTTAGGTGATTTCCTTTCCTCTCCTTGGTTTTTGACCGTTGGAATTTATGGTTAAAAACAGCTCCGTTTTCACTGAAAAGGAGATAGACACATACTGAGCTATAGAGAGAAGAAAGCAAAAAGGAAATCTTGAAACACAACATTCCCAAAAGGCAAAATTTCAAAAGAGGTTTTTCTAGTGAAAAGAATTTTTGAGCTTCACTTGAGAAAAGAAAAACCAGTTCAAGTTGTGTTTAAAGCAAGCTTTCAACATATTGGCATAATAGGATCTTCATTTGTACCTTACATCTGCTTAGTGAGAAGCACCCCAGTAAGGTGTTTTTGACCTTGATCTCAGATCAATCAAAAGTGAGTGAGTGTGTCCTAGTTGTGTGGACTTTGGACGTGTCCAATCTGGTGAGATTTGGACGTGGTGTAATCTGCCTTGAGAAGGAGATTACGTGGTTGCAAGTTGTAACAAGGTGTGTTACATTTGTAACGAGTTAAGCCCGGTTATAGTGAAGTGGTTAAAAGCCTACACGAGGTAGGTCGTGGTTTTTCACACCTCAGTTGGGCTAGAGGTGTTTTCCACGTAAAAATTGTGTGTGCTTTAATTCCGCATTTATCTTGGTGATTTTCGTATTTGCAATATCTGAAAACACCCCCTGCAAACAAGTCAACAGGGTGTTCGTCATCTGAGAACAACCTCAGTCAGGGTGTTTATTACTTATAACGCGAAAATCAGACACCACAATTCACCCCCCCTCTTGTGGAAGTAGACTCATAAATCTAACACTGCCTTTTATCCAGGAAATCTCTCACTGGCTATTTTGTGATGCTCGAAGACTTTCCCATATCCTGGAAGACAAAGAAGCAAACTACTACATCCAAATCTTCAGCAGAAGCCAAATACAGGTCCATGGTATTTACCTCTAGTGAACTCATCTGGCTGCGATCCTTTCTCGCTTCACTTGGCATATTTCTCACTCATCCTATGCAGCTACATTGTGATAGTCAAGCAGCGTTGCATATCACCAAGAACCCTGTCTTCCACGAACGCACCAAGCACATCAAAATTTTACAACTCTCACATATTCGCACCAAACAACAACCAGTAGATATTTTTACAAAGGCTCTTAGCAAGGCACAATTCCAATTTTTAAGGGGGAAGTTGGGCATTGACCTTCATGCACCAACTTGAGGGGGAATGTTGAGATAGTTAATCATTCTACTAGTCGTGGGATTATAATCCCCTTCTATCTCTATCATATGGTCTAGTTCCCTATTCATAGTAGAACACAAATTAATGTAACTTCCTCATTAAGCTAGGGTTTAGCCATGACATAGCCTTTGATGTTGCATGTATATAAGGCAAGCATACGATGGCAATGAAGGAAGGCAAGACGGCACTCAATTGATAGTGACTGGAATTTTCTTGTTGCCTCAATATTTAGATTCCTATAAGATGGACATCCCTATTCTAAACGTCTTGATCTACCACTGACTATCCAATTAGGATATTTTGTATTTCTATACATGAGGATGCATAAGGCTCCTCTCTTTCCCGCTAGTGCAACTTTCTTTTTCCTCGCATTAATTTCATTTTTTCTTTTGATAGAACTACAAAATTGTTTTATTCTAATTCGATTCAGTATTATAATATGTGGTGATCTAGTCATTAGGGTTGTGCCGCTCATTCATCCAGGTTAGTGTTTATAACTTTTTTTCTTTTTTTTTTAATTGCTTTTTTTTGAGAGCTTAATTGCTTTGTTCAAATTTATGAATTTTAATCTCTAGTGGGCCAGTATAAACTATGTAATATTGCTTCTTTTGATTGATTTTGTTTTGATTTATTTCACTGCTTTGTAGTTTTTGATGACTGATGACTGTGGTTGTACCGTAAATCATGATTATGCTAAACTCCCTTGTTAGTCAATTATGATCATCGTAATTTGAAACTGTTTCTATAAATCCTATATACATGTATTATTTCATTACTAGCCATATTTTTAAAGGGTATTGTAGGTTGAATATATTTCTCGAAATATGTCTACTGAACGTTTATAAGATTCCAAGATAAAACATCTAACTTAAATTGAACTTTGATATAATGTCAGCGTACAATGTTTATAAGATTCCTAGATAAATTAAGAAAAATGCGACATAAGATAGCTTATATCTATTCCTTTCTTTTAAATCGTTCTTGTTCAAGTGAACCTTCCCTTTATTACCATCAATATATTTAAATATGAGTTTACAATGAAATAGAAACTAAATAAATAATCAAAGAGATATAACGCACAACTTTATTTTATTTTTTTCGCCAAAATATAGAACGTGCAATTTCACATATGCCAAAGTCATACTATAAAGAGAAGCTTCTAATTATGATTGTAAGGATTATAGATTGATGTCTTTAAGTTTTGAATGTTTACTCAATGAGACCAAATTATTAACTTTGTAACAACTTTATATTTTTAATGGTTTGAAATTTATTTTGTATCACATACTAATTTCTTGCAACATATTTATATAGATGGATGAAGAAGGAAATAAAAAATATAGTTCAATTAAAAGCATAAGTTCTTACTTTGCACAAATGTAGCATAAGTTGTAAGTTTGGTGGCCCATTGGTAAATGTAAAGACAACAACTAAAATATAAAACTTCCATCCCTCTAGAAATTCGAGAAGTTATAGATAGAGCACAAGCAACAAATACGAGAGACATTCTCCTCAATTTTATGTGTCGTGAACTTCTTTGAATGGGTGCAACTATTGTTATGTGTTAGCCGATAATTTATCGCATTTTACATGCCGTTTTCACCTAATTTTTTGCTCGTATAATAACTTAATCTTTAGGTTTTTTACTTATTTTGTTTACTTTTGTAGGTAATAAGACCAATCGAGCAAAGCCGCAAAAAGTAGTAAAGACGGAATAAGAATAGTCCAAAGAACACGAAGCAAGACACAACAGGAGGCGTGGCCGCACCCCCCCACCATCGCCACCCTATTGTGTCGGCAACAGGCTGTCACGCCGGTGACGGCAAGCTGTAGTGGGTGCGATGGTCGTCGCCCCCTTCCCCCTGCGCGCTGTTTCGTGGCCCGACTCGACTTCGTTTTAAAGGCTTGTTTTGGGATTTATTTTGGGTGCTCTCTTTGGCAATTTCTAGAGTAATTTTAGGTTAAGTTTTAGCAAATAAAAACCTCAATAGGAGGATTAGATTAGAGGATGAGATTGGATTGTGGATTGAAGCTATGGATTTCATCTTCATTCAATCAATCCTACGTTTTCTCTTCTCTTTCTCTTTACATTTCATATCTTGTTCTTGTTTTGATTTTGTTAGTTTAATTCTTGTGTTTGATTTATTTAGTTTAAATGTTTAGTCTTTATTGTTAATCTATGTTTAATTTGCTTGATTAAATTAGTTTAGTTTCTTTCTCTCTCCTCCATAGTTCATCCTTAGGTTTAATTGTGTTTTTTGTGATGATTAGTGATTAATTTTGGTTGGCTCTGATTGTGATTAGCCTCTTGATGGTTGATTAGAGTTGTATTAAGCCTAACCACACCCAACTTATGCTTAGAACGTAGAGTTTTCCCTCACCCCCGCTAAGTGTTCGATGAAATACTTGAGAGAGCTTTCATCTATATTTTTGGACGATTGACTTGTGCCGAGAGGTGTGGTCAATTAGCTAGTGTGCGAGAGGAGATAGTCGGGTTCGACACATGAAAATAGTCTCAATCCTAGCTAGGTCTAAGGGTTGCTAGTTTTGTAGTCTAATTAGGCTAACCCCATGAAAATAGGTGGTTAGACTAATTAAGCTAGCCCATGACCCTTGAGAGAGGGCTGGGGTGGTTTTCAATGGTGCAATCGACCATCTCTTGTTCTTAGTAGAGGTTGGGTAGGTTAAGACTCATCCTAACTACTTGGTTCGTCGATTGGTCAAATCATAACCTCAAGCTCCTCTTTTGCTTTTATTAGTTTAGTTTAGCCCTGTTTTCATTCCCTTCCTTCTTGGCCTAGATTGAGTCATTCTAACAAATTTCGGTGCTTGAAACCCAACTCCCAGTGGATGACACCCCAAGTACTCGATGATAAACCTTGCACTTAGGGTTACAAATATTAAAACTCGAATTTTTCTTATCAAGTTTTTGGTATCGTTTTCGGGGAGTTGGCGCTTTTCAATATCGGGGTTTACTTGAGCATTCGATGCTAGGTCTTAGAAAATCCAAAAAAAAATTTGAAAAATCAAAAATTTGAAAAAAAATAATTGAAATGGCTATTTTCTATTTACCTCAATTTGAGCATGAACTTTTTTGGCAATATTTGTCTAAATCGAATGATTATCGTGCTCAATATGTGCATTGCACGTGTGAAAAGTGGGAAATATACAATGTTGTGCTTAAGGGGATAACACATGAGACCCGAGCCATCCTTGAGTCCATGTGTTATGGTGGTTTGTATTCTTTAGATGTTGATGATATGTGGGACTTATTTGAGTCTTTGGCTTGGCATCAATGGCACCATGAGATTGCTAGTGAGTCTTTTGTGTGCCTTTCCCCCCATTACTATGGTTTGCACGCCTATTCTCCTTTTATGTGCTTTTATTGTCAATCTTTTGACCATGATGTGAATTCATGTCCTTCTTATGATGTTTCCGATGAATGTTATGCTAGACTTGATGCCATGATATGGACAATGAATGAGTAAGATAAGCACTTCGTTTGTGAGATGAGGGAGTGTGGTTTATTGCATGAGACCGACCCTAGTCTACCTTGCCCTAGACTTGAGGCTATTCTCTATGATGATTGTGAGTCTTCCCTCCCCCTAGAGTCTAATGTTGTTGATAATGCACTTTTGACTGACCTAGGGGAAGCGTTTGAACCTCCCTTGACCTCATCGTCATTTGTTGCTCCATCATTTTCTAGCACGCCTATGGACACTAGTGTTAGTAACTCGATCTTACTTGCTTCTCCCCTTCCTTTCGCTCAGTGCACGGGGTTAGCGATGGGCGAGACTTCTCAGGATGATGCTAGTTCTATAGAGGATGTTTCACTTTCTTGGTCCGGAGGGCTTACATTGGTTGAACCATGGTTTGAGGAGGTTCCTTTTGAGGAGTTTCATGATGATGTTAAGACAGGTAATGCCACTCCTAGCATGGGATGTATTGACTCCATTTGTATCGAGCTACTTGACTTGACGCCCATTTCATTCATTTTCCTTCTCACCATCCCCTCCCACTTGCATGCATTTCATGAGTCCCTAGGTGACATTAGAGGGTCTCATCCCTTATTTGACCCATATTGTGCATACCTAGAGGACTTGCCTAGGACAGTCATGTGGAATATTTTCTTTGATCATGCTTTTGACTTTTCTATGGAATGTGATAAGTTTAAGAGGACACTAACTTTATTTGCTTCATCTGTACTAGTGTTCTATTACTTACACCAATTTGAGATGCATGCACTGGCATTTGACAAGCTCTTTGAGTTTTGACGGCATCCGAGTTGATGCCGCGAGTTCTAAGCAATGATGAGGAGTGGCTGATGCTCCTCAGGCCTCTACAGCACCATTCTAGAGAGGCTTAGTTCAGGTAAAATCAGTACCCGACCTGGTATACTCGTTGTAACTCTTCTCCCTTCTTTTTATTTTCTTTCTTTTTCTATTTTGTTTAGTTGTGGATATTAGGTTGTGTTTAGTTATGGATATTAGGTTGTGTTTTTTGTTGGTGATCATTTTCAGATGAAATTTGGGATGTTGTTGAGTGATTTATGGTTACGATTAGCTTTTTTGTGTTTTTATGGATATTTGTGTTTTGTGATTGGTGGTGTTGTTGGATTGGTATATATTTGTTCTTGGTGGTGTTAGTTTTGTATATGCGTGTGGTCTTGTTGTTGATTTGGTGAGATTGTGTTTTTGGGGGCGTGTGTTAGCTTGTGTATATGTGCATAGGTTTGATGTTCTTGTGTGATTTACTTTTCTTTATTTTTGTGTGTTTTTGTGGTGGTAGTAACTCATCGGCTCCCAATGAGGACATTGTGAGATTTAGGTGTGGGGGTTGGAAGTCATATACCCTTTTATGCATATTTTTGTGAAAATTTTTCACTTGTGTATAGTTTCTCTTTTTGAGTTTGGAAAAGCCTTCATACTATTCTGATCAGCTTAAATCCCCTGTACTTTAACTATTAGCCTGTATATAAGTGTGATGTACACTATAGATCTCCGTCCTCACTGTGTCATTGTAGGCCCCAATTCTAACCCCAATTGTTTATTATCGATGTGTAATCCAATCCTTAGTTATACAATCATCATTATCTTAGGTTCTTAGTCTTACATTATTGGCTCTCCCACTTGTCTTTGAAACGGTGACTTTTGTTTTTGTTTGCATTCCCAAAAAATAAAATAAAAAAGAAAAAAATAAAAAAATAAAATTTGGAATGACAAGTATCCCTTTGAGGTATGCGCTACTGGGCTTTATCCTTTGAGGTAATACTGCTACTAGGTGTTACCCTTTGAGGCAATACTGCTATTGAAAAAGCTTGTTTTTCTGTGTTAATAAGTCAATAATGTAGTATGTGTCAGTCAAGTGGGATTGAGTTTGATTCTAGTAAACCTAAGTCTTAGGATGATGATGCACTTGCATACGAGCACTGAGATGGATTCAAAGTTTTGATGTACACTGCGATGAAAATTTAGTAACTTGATGTCATCCATGGCGTAGAGAGCCTTGATGAGTACATTCTATTTATATGTAGGCCAACATCTTTGTCGCATGAGCAATTTGGTTAGTTAGAATGTGCACAGCCTTCTCCGGTGTATATTTTTGTGCTTTGCTTGTGAACCCAAACTATTTTTCTATTTTCCTTTTCCTTTCCATTTTCTTTTTCTAGATTTTGTGGGTATATCTTCTGCAAACACTCACGAGACCTTACTCGTCCACTTGGGGGAACCAAGGGGTTTAAAGGGTTTTCCTTTGTTTTGCTCAATGACGAGCAAAAGATAGGTGTGGGGTATTTGTTAGGCGATAATTTGCCGTATTTTACGTGTCTCTTTCACCAAATTTTTAACTCGTATAATAACTTAATCTTTAGGATTTTTACTTGTTTTGTTTACTTTTGTAGGTAATGGGATCAATTGAGCAAAGCCTGCAAAAAGTAGCAAACATGGAACAACAATAGCTGGAAGAACGTGAAGAGAGACATGACGGGAGGCGTGGCCACGACCCCCACCGTCGCCACCCTGCAGGTGGCTGGGCAGGGGGCCATGACGGCCACCTGTCGCACCGGTGACGAGTGGTCCCCCTTCCCCCTGCGCTATATTTCGTGGCCCAGCTCGACTCCGTTTTGAAGGCTTGTTTCGGGATTTATTTTGGGGGCTCTCGCTAGCAATTTTTAGAGTAGTTTTAGATTAGGTTTTAGCAAATAAAAACCTCAACAGGAGGATTGGATTGTGGATTCAAGGTATGGATTTCATCTTCATTCATTCAATCCTAAGTTTTCTCTTGTCTTTCTCTTTCCATTTCATATCTTGTTCTTGTTTTGATTTTGTTAGTTTAATTCTTGTGCGTGATTTATTTAGTTTAAATGTTTAGTCTTTATTGTTAATCTATATTTAATTTTCTTAGTTAGATTAGTTTAGTTTCTTTCTCTTTCCTCCATAGTTCATCCTTATTTGCTTGTTTGTTAGCCTAGGTTTAGTTAGGTTTAATTATGTTTTTTTTATGATTAGTGATTAATTTTGGTTGGCTTGGATTGTGATTAGCCTCTTGATAGCTAATAACACTTGTATTACTCCTAACCACACCCGACTTATCCTTAGAACGTAGAGTTTTCTCTCACACCCGCCAAGTGTTCGATGAAATGCTTGAGAGAGCTTTCAGCTATATTTTTGGGCGATTGACTTATGCCGAGAGATGAGGTCAATAAGCTAATGTAGGAGAGGTGATAGCCGGGTTTGGGACATGAAAATAGTCCCGATCCTAGCTACGTCTAAGGGTTGCTAGTTTTGTGGTCTAATTGGGCTAACCTCATGAAAATAGGTGGTTAGACTAATTAGGCTAGTTCATGACCCTTGAGAGAGGGCTTGGGTGGTTTTCGATAGTGCAACCAACTATCTCTTGTTCTTAGTAGAGGTTGGGTAGGCTAAGATCTCAAACCACCTCTTTTGCTTTTAGTAGTTTAGTTTAGCCTTGTTTTCATTCCCTTCCTTCTTGGCCTAGATTGAGTCGTTCTAGCAAATCCCAGTACTTAAACCCAACTCCCAGTGGACGACACCTTGACTACTCGATGATAAACCTTACACTTGGGGTTACAAATATTAAAGCTCGAATTTTTCCTATCATTATAGAATTATGTAACATATTACAGAGGGAAGGTTGTTCACAACCAACAAAATTAGTAAGTGTAGAAGACCAAGTTGTTAAGTTCTTTTATACAGTGGGACAAGATATAATGAATCACTCTACCAAAGCCTTTTTTGCTTGATTTGGAGAAATTGCAAGCCATCATTCCCATATTGTGCTCAAGGCAATTATACAACCTTTAAGGGAGGTATGTGAAATAAACTAATGACCAACAAACTCCATTAGATTTTACCTTTATTTTAAGGTAAACATTAATTATTTTATTTTAAAAATATTACGCAATGTTCTTTACGATATAATACTAGGTAATATGCTGAATGTAAGGACTATGTAGAGGCCATTAATGGAACATGTAAACAAGCAACGATCTTTCCAATAGATGCTCCTAGATGTCATGGTAGAAAATTGTATGTTATAAAAAATAGGTTTGCTACATGTTAC
>JACYFF010019584.1:14449432-14503001 GCA_017589665.1 Selenicereus undatus
GCTTTTTTCCCAATTACAAATAGTTGAGATTTGATGATTGTCATGTACCTACTCAAGCTGTGACTCAAAGTGATGGCAACTCACAAGAATCTACGTCAGATTTACGTACCTACAGTCATGATCAATATGCGGCACCCAAACAGAGAAAACTCATAGTTCAAAGTCCTTGCCTCTACCTCAATCAAAATCAAGTTTTGTACGGGTCCACAATAAATCGGATTCTTCGGGATCCTATGTCTTTCAAGACTCTACAAAGGGAGAAATTCTTTAGGATCCCAGGTTCGACTGGACCCATGAACCCAAGGATCCTACTAGGTTGTAACGGCCCACACCTAATCTTCTTTCTAATTACATGAATTACAAATTTATCAAGTTAGGCATCGCTTTTCAATTCAATAAAATTGGTTTCTTTTTAATTCAGTAACTATAGCCGAAAATACAATTCCATGGTATATATATATGTATACCCATGTAATATGGGGGAAAAGGAAGGGGAAAAAAAAGAAAGAAAGAAAAAGGAAAAGAGGAGGAGGAAGAATCGGGAGAGAGCAGAGGGGGGGTTCTTCGGGCCCTGCCCCGTCGACCCACAACCAACGCAGGGAGAGAGAGAGACAGTGGGGCTGTGGTGGCCACCGGCGACCGGCCGACGTCGCCTGGCCGTCCCACGTCCCAGCCGGCCATTGTCTGAGCAAGCCACAGGGAGAGAGAGAAGGGTCAGCGACAGTGAGAGGTGAGGGCGGTACCAGCGTACCAGGCCACGGCGGCGCCACCAGGGCCGTCGGCGGCGAGCAAGAACGGCGGAGGAGGAGGAGGGCCAACGAGTTCAGTGGGGGTAGTCAACCGGCGACCCGAGGCCGCACCAAAATGACCCAAATCGATCCTAAATGGGTCCCTTAGCTTGGATTCGAGGTGGGTTTCCTCATCCTCCTATTTATGGTTAAATTGTTAATTTCGATAAAGCTTATTAACTATTAATTATAGTTTGTTCAGGTTGAATTCAACAGTTATTGATTATGGGTTGTTCAGGTTGAATTCAATAGTTACGTTGTTGTTTGTAGTTATTCAGGTTGAATTCAATAGTTGTTGATTATAATTCGTTCAGGTTAAATTTGAATCAATTATCAGTATATATATGTTAGTCGTACTGAATTATATGTTAGTCAACGATTAAAGTCTATCGTTTATGTGTTAGTTTATCAACTATATGCCATTTGGTAACTATATGAAATCATTGAATACGACAAGATTATCGATTATATCGATTATGTACAATTATCGATTATATGAAACTATACCTAAGTTATCGAATATATATACACATGGACAAATTACCCATGCTATGAAATTACTGATTATATGGAGGCTTCGGTTTATAAAGAGCATTGAATATATGATGATCATTGCCGGTTTATAACGTTAAGTTCATGTAATATATATAATGCTCATCGAGTATACGCATTTCACTATGTGGCCCAACCAAATTCAATAACCATGAATTCATTAGTTAGGAATTTTATCGGTTATATATATATATATATATAATGTTCATCATTATTGATTATATAACGTTTATTAATTGCATTTTATTGATCATTGATTATATAACGTTTATTAATTGCATTTTATTGATCATATATTTATGTATATAATATACATCGTTATTAAGCATATAATGTTCAATGATTCTATATAACTATTAAGTATATAATATTCTTTGATTATATAATATTCACTGATTATGCATTTCATCGATCATATATCAGGTTCATCGCTATTCATTATATAATGCTCGCCGATTATGCATGATTATAGTATCGATTATATGCATGAATATATTAGCTATTACCCATAGATCTTGATCCATAAGATGAATTCATGGATTATATGATAGACATGTTACGTAGAAAATAAGTTCACCTTAAATTGAAGAAGAAGTGATGCCATCTCGGCACGTACATTGCCTATGTTCTTCAAAAACTCTATGTTCTTCACAAACTCACAGTGTTTTCAGCAATGAAAACAATCAAAACAAGAATCATTTAATGAACCAAGTTCTCAATGTTTTGTCACATAAACAAGTGGCCCCGCCAATTATCATCAAGGTTTATGCCGACCAATACACCCGCGCGCGGCGCCAGGGCTTATGCCCATCAATTATCAAGGCTTATGCCGACCAATACACCCGCGCGCGGCGTCAACTCAGGCTTCTCGATCGACCTGGGGGGTGTGAGCACCTAAAGTACGATCGTTTCAAGATGTACATCGACCAAGGGGTTCACTTTCAGATAAGAATCAACAAATCAATTTTATTTATACATTCTATCTCTCCTAGTTGCAAATCAAAATATTTTGAAATGCGGGCGCCCAAGCATTCAGTTTCCAAGTGTGTTTTACGACATAGGGATGTACGTCTGAGTTACGACTCATACTTCGAAACATGTTAGGTAGAAAAATAGTTTCATGTCTAGTCGATAGATATTAGTTATCGATCGACATTTTTAAGTCTATTGCCTCTATCGTATCGTATCCATTATATAGTTTATCGACTGCATAGTTCATCGTATCGTATCCATGGATTGTGAAGGGCATTGAGTTTATTCATATCGTATACTCTGTTAGTCAATATGCAGTAGAGCCACGAGAAACATAGTCAATTGAATAAACTAGCATGGAAAGTTCAGAGGTCAATGTATGCATTTTATTGCTCTTATTCAGCAGAGGATGTTTCTACATTTCTTACTTTTCAGCCATCAATTACTGACTTTCTGTAACTATAATGTCATTTCTATGGCTTTGTGCTTGGAATGAAAGATAGGTGAACTATTCAAAAACGAAAAGAATGAACGACGATCGTAAGTTACATTTGTATCTGTTAGGGGAGGGGGTTACCCACTGTGCGATTATCGCTCATTCCATCTATCACTGTGCCTCCAGGTTGCTGATGTAAGCCGAAAGGGAGTCCTTGCTGCCTAGATGTAAAGTAAAGTGATGTGCTTGTACGTGAGTTGCAAAGTGTATTATAATGTATTGTTTGTAAATTAAGTTCTTGTATGCTTGGTTTGCATATCATTTAGAGTCGCTCTGTATGGCCGTATGGGCCACCATCTTAGTTGCTAGGGTTGTATTCTTCGTGGTTTATTTGGTTAACATTGAACTGCATTGGTTATAGTGCTCCGGGCGGGTGGCCCGTAGAGCTGTGAACTCCGGCGTGTAGCCGTTGAATTAGTTTTTATTATTTTTCAGTGCAGGGGATTTATTGTAAGGCTGTAAGCGTGGGGAAATGGCCAAGTTTTAGGGGAAATTCTGCCTGTTTTGTTCCAGGATTTTAAGGAAACAGTAACACTCCTGACTTTAGGGTTGAGGGCCTTACAATTTGAGCCCCCATAAAGTTTAGTAAATCAAGCAGTCGTGTTCCATCATGGAACGGCGGTAATACCTCCAATCAAATTAGAAGTCTTCCGTTGCTAATCTATAGTAATAAGTGGTTATGTTAGAATATTCAGACATTAGCATTTGGGGGCGTTACAGAGGTCATGAGTCCTGCAGAACTCTTAAAATCATAAATTCTATCAAGTCTGAATCCCACCGGATCCATAAATTCAGATCTTGATGGATCTTAGGTCCTACCAGACCCCTTAAAAAGTAGATGAAGATCATACTCTACCATGGATAGCCTAGTTTGGCAGCCTGTGAAGTTCCAGGAATAAGTTAAGAAACCATAACAGAGCCTCAAAAGCAAGAAAATACAATGAAACTGAGATTAGAAAGTATGTTGCTTATAATAAAAAAAAAGCCGCTTAGCACAAAGCTTCGTTTTGGGAGATTGTTGATCTGTTTTGAGAAAAGCACTTACTACAAAGTCTTATTTGACAAAATATGTACATTAATTAAAAACTTTACTCCCAACACATTGAAACAAGATTGAGATATTCATAGGAACAAGATAAAAATAAGTTGAAAGTCTTGACTTGTGGTTTTCTAGACTTCCTGTTAATTGAAACTATTTGGTTAGTAACAAAGAAATTGTGAGCCTATCAAAGGGTGTTGGCAAAATATGTGATTGTCATCATAAAATTTGATGGTGATAAGTGACTTAATGGGGGAAGAAGATAAAGGGTTGCCCAAATAAATTAACCAGAAAGGTGAATTTGAATTTTTTGCATAGGTTTGAAATTGGGGTTGTTAACATTGATGACAAAGCAAACAAGCACAATCAAATTGACAAAATACCAGGTGTGGCAATGTTGGTCTCAACCCAAGAAAAGTAGAGGAGCTAATACTTTTGCTATACAATTTTGCCGTTGATTAAACAAAAGACAATGGAATTTGGTCGGGGGGGGGGGGAGATTATAAATTTGTAAGATAATCCATCCCAAATTTTTCGATGCATAACGATCATTAATGGAAAGATGTCTAAAAGTAAAAGTGGCAACTAAGTAGACTAGCACTTGACTAGGTGTAAAAAGTTGAAGCTCATATCTAAATCAAATGCCCAAGTGGGTTGAAGGCCATGTCAAGGTTTCAATCTCTTTGAGGGGGATTATTATTGGTTGGCGCAACCGAAGCTAAGACTTTTTTAATTAAATTTTATGCCAAGTAAATTCCATTAAAATCACCCTTTGCAAAAGAGTAGATTTTCAAGTCGATTACACTATACTTGCCTAAATAATCGAGACTCAAGCCTCACAAAATAGAAATTGACCCCCTCAAATTTCCAAGTCCACAAAATGGACCAAAAAATCCTTATTTATCTTTCCCCCCTTTCATAAAAGATTACAACTCTGTGACCTTTGGCTACGTATTGTATAATAAAAAAAAAATGAAAAACCAAGCTCCTCAAAAAATAAAATCTTTCTCAAAAGTTTAGTCTACTAGAATGGACAAGACCCGAGCCAAATATACAACCAAACTCACCTTATTTCCCCTCCAGGATGTACGCCTAAAAAATTTTAGATTAAGAACTATGTTGATTTGATCTCTTAAGAGTACATAGAAAGCCTATGAATAAATTTTGGGTGCAATCGAAAAGTCCAAAAAAAAACTGACCTCAAAAAAGGACTAAGTCGGCAAATTTTTTATTGTCATAACTTAGCCATTAAAGCCAAGAAAAAATCAAATAACAAGATTAAATCAAGATCGCAACTATTAATCTAGTTCAAATGAATAAAATTCAAAACCAAAACCAAATTAAATTATGGTCGTTAACTTAACAAAAAATAAAATACAAATCAATTCAAATTAATTTAAAAAAATACAGTTAGTTTGATCCTCTATAGAAGAGGTGTGTAGGTAGTTCACGACAAAAGGTGAGTGCAATTCAAATTCCAAATCAAATTAAATTACTAGTTTCCATAACCTGCACATAAAGAGTGTGTACGTGTAGTACCCTTCTTAGAAGGTGCTTATACGACCACTATCTGATGCAATTAAGTTTTGGATATAGGGGATTCGACATCAGGAAAAAAATAATAAATATCAATCCAAATTATATAAAGTCTTATTAATACAAAATAAAACAAAGAAAGAAAACTAACGTTGAATGAATGGAAATCAAAAGGTGGTCTCCCAAGGGGGAGACATAGTTATGAAGGTGTATCATCTTGAATACGGTCGTACTCAAAATAAACCGATATATATTTTTGTACGTTAAAAAATTATGTTGTACATATTATTTATTTTAGTTAAAATTTTACTCAACACTATGCAACCAAAACCCCTCATAAATAGGAAATTCTCTAATGACATTACTCCACTGATCATTATCAATGAATATATCCCCTACTATGACTAGTATAGACTCATCTGGATTCCTTACCCACATGTTACCATTTTGATAAATATTACTCCATGTATTGAAGTAAAGATTTCCATCATCATGAACATTACCAGTGTGCATGTGCCTAGGGATCTCATCCTCCACTGAAGGATTATTAACATCCTCTATTTCACTAACAATAACTTCATCATATCCCTCAACACTAGCATTATCCACAGTAGCATCACCAACATTGCCAATATCAAAATCATTTGATGTTGTTGGTTGACGTAGCCCTTTCAGATCACAAGACTCTAGTCCTAAACCAACATCAATATCCTCTAAGGAAGGGTAAGATCTTTTCTTAGGTTTAGAAGGAGATTTCTCTCTGATTTCAGTGGAAGATCTAAGTTGTTGTTTAGAGGACTGCCTTTTTGTTCTTCTAGTTTTAGAAGAAGACCTTAACTAAGATTAAGAAGGGAAACATCTTTTTTTTGAAGTTGTTGGCTCGAATAGTGTAGGTTCACAGGAGGTTATCTGAGATGATCTAGGGATGGGGTAGGTTGAGAAGCTGGAGGCTAACATGGTGTAAGGTCAGATAGGGTAAACAGAGATGTTGGAGGTTGATATACTGGACAGTCAGATGATATAGGCTCAGATGCTGGAGGATCACATGAGGCAGCTTGAGAAGGACTACAATTAGGTACACAAATCCATAGTGAGTAGTGAATCTAATGAATCAAAGATAAGTGTGGGGTTCACCAACTCTCTGATTTTGAAAGGTGAAGCTACTTTATGGGTAGCAAGTGGGGACTTTGTAGATGGGATTTTTTTTATCAAGGTTTGATGACTTTTCAAAGGGGACACCTTCAACTCAATTGGCCTTTTTTGTGACTTAATAGATTGGGTAGCTAGAGTACCAATCAAACTGTCAGCACATTTTTTTGTTTATCTGGCAGATAACGTAGCTTCATACTCATCCTCCCTAAGTACATCAAACTCATCCTCATCACTAGCACTAACAGAAGGGCATTTTTAATTGGGCTTTTTTAAGTGGGCCTAGAACTTCAGGGCTCTTTGTGTCAGATCCAATTTGACCATGGCTTCCTTCTACTCCGTCTAACTAATTAATAACGAGCTGGTGGCAAGAAAGTGTAGTAGTAGCTAGCATATATATAGTAATCTCTTCTTTAGCATAATTCCACAAGCTAATCAAATGCAACCAATCCTTATTAAATAATAAAGGCAACTTTCTTCTACTAGCACTAGGAGTACTAAACATAAAGCCAAAGAACTTAGGTGGTTTATAACCCGCCTTTATGATTCAGCCTTAGCATCTCTATTAGGAGCAAGCATCTGATACTTATCCAACTCACAAGTAAAATCCACTCTGTGACCCCCATACAGAATACTCAAAATCCTTTTCTCTTCAATCTGCAATATGTATTGAAGCAAGATAGGTACATTTTCCTAGTGATCATTCCCTTTCTCATTTGCCATTTCAACTGCTTTTGGTGAAGTGGAGATCGAACTCATCTTTCGACCACAACTTTACTATCTTAAAGAATATTCTTTTACAACAACTTCTGAGGTGAGCCTCATATTGTAGAGAGGTAGGATACATAAATTTTTGGGTTGTGGACAGAGAAGTGGTGAATTCTCGAGTTGAAAGACAGAGAATGTGTGTGTCTATGTGTGTTGTGGATGAATTGGGAGGTTAATGCAATATACGTGGCTTTTAGTTTGTTACTCTGTTAGTTGAAGGAATTTTCATAGTTTCTCTTTTTTTTTTTTAAAATTACTTTTCCAGCCTAACTTCTTACATACAGGAATTTACGGGTAGTATGATAATTTAAGGATGGCGCGTCACTTTTTCATTTAGTTTTCTAACTTTTTCACCGGATTTGGCTCCAATAAATATTAACTCAAACCTTGATGGACCCATAAATATTTGCCCAAATTAGGAAGGTCAAAGAATATCTACCCATACCTAAATGGACCCCTATGCAACGCAACACATAACATAATTGAATATATTCTTATTTATAGTCTTCCATTAGTTGAATACTCCTATATTCTCATTGACAATCCTTGCGCCCACTCTAGTCCCTTTCTCTATCATTTTTACTTAATTGATCCAATTGGATTGCATTTACATACGACAAAAATCATCCTTCTTAGTGCTCTTTTTCTAAGTAAAGATACAAGTTTGTAAGGTAAGTCAATAATTCTTTCTAATTAGTGGTTATCTTGTCTAATTCATTCCCTGAGGTCTTAGATTTAATTAGAATTTCATCTGTCATCATATTTCGGTCATAGTATTGAACCACTTTTATTTTATTTTATTTTTTTTACTTCTCCAATGTTGTATGTTCAATTCTAAAATTTGCTCATTCTTCTTTTTGTTTTATCTTTAAATTTATAGGAATTAGAATACACCAAGAAGGAGCTCTACATTAGTTGAGGTCTATTTACAATTTCTCCCCCTAGTCTCTTCATGAAATCACCTCTTTCCCAAAGGCCATCATTTGTCTCAAGCTTTGTCTCATTGTACAACTGATGATACAACAAGGTAAAAGGCAAACCAATTAAAAAAAAACACCAAAAGAAAAATACTTAAAAACAATATCTGTTTCAGAGGATTGATCTGAGGCACCAAACCGCCAAACATACTTGCCAAGTTTTTCTTCAATTTCATTTATGAATATGAGACTAAACAAATTTTGATTTCATTGTAGCATACACTTTTTTTAAGTGGTTGTGTTCAAGCTCTGTTAAATAGCTACTTTCTTTTCCTTTTTTAACTTTACTTTCATTCCGAAGTTTTGATATTTTGGTTTGATGGTATTAGATTTTATTTGAAGCTACTCCCATCCCTTACTTGAATCTCCATTGTTGTGCGGGATTATGATAGAATTTGACCACAGAGCTCATCTTATAAATTCAATTCTCAAATTAGTACAACTAGTTTGGACCCGTGCTTTGCACGGAGTATATTCAAATAGACATTCTGTAGATATGTTATCAAAATAATAAACAAATAGTTATGGTAGACATTTTTAATATTATAATTTAGAAGAAATAATGAAAAAATTCAATGAAAAAGTTAAGTATACAGCAACTTCGTGCATAACTAATTGGATTAATAATTTAAAAGTATATGATTGTGACAAAAGTCTATATAAATATGATGGAGACAGTAAATAGTAAATTTTTCACAAATCACACTAACACTCTGTTCTTTTCGTTTGGGAAATCAACTCAACCCATACTCACCCACTCTTTCCCACCTCTTCCCACTCCTTCCCATACTTAAAAAAAAATATCACTCCTTCTCACACTCACTCACTCCTTCCTACACCTACATAAAACAACAATTTCTCATATTCTGAAAATTTTTATAATTTACGTAATTATGTGTACGAATAATCTAATAGCAATTATGAGCAGTTTTAATTTTTCGGATGCTATGAAACAGTTTAATTTTTTTTGTTTTTCATTATTTTTTTAATTTTTAATTTTTAATTTCTTTTTTTTTGTATTTATTTATTTATTTTTTTTAATTTTTAAATTTTTAATTTTTTGTATTTATTTTTATTTTTTATTTTTAAAATTTTAAATTTTTTGTGTTTATTTTTTTATTTTTTATTTTGTTGTATTTATTTATTTATTTATTTTTCCTTTTTTATTCTAGAAAAACAACCAACGGAAAATTCCAAAATAAAAAAATAAAAAAATAAAAACAAAAAAATAGAAAAATAAGAAAATAAGAAAATAAAAAATAAATACAAAAAAATTAAAAAATTAAAACTGAAAAAATTTAAAAAATTTAATGAAAATTAAAATTAAAATTAAAAATTTAAGAATTTAAAAATTTTAAAAATTTTAAAAATAAAATTTAAAAATAAAAATTTAAAAATTTTAAAAATTTTATAAAAATTTAAAAATTTTAAAAATTTTAAAAATTAAAATTAAAACATAAAAAATTAAAAATTAAAAAATTAAAAATTAAAAATTAAAAAATTAAAAATTAAAAATTAAAAATATAAAATGAAATAATAAAAATACAAAAATAAAAATAAAAAATAAACAAAATAAAAAAGAACAAAAAGGAATAGACAAAAATAAAAAAATTTCATCCTCATTAATTACCATGACAATAAAATTATTACATTATAAAACAAAAAATTATTAATAACCAATATTTCAACTTCATTCAACTACATTCTGCTTTCACCCATACTCAGTCACTCACCCACTCCTTCCCACACTTAAAAAAAAATACCACACTCACTCACTCCTTCCCCTCCTTTCCCACACTCACCCATCCCACACCCTTCATTTCCCACTGAAAAGAACAGGGCCTAAATTGGTTGATGATAAGTCAATCTATGATGCTAATGATGAAAAATCCACCTTCTCCTCTTGTTGTTGAGCAAAAATTTATGAAGTAGCTAATTGTCTGGTGAATTTGGGTAGAAACTATTTTGAAATTGGTTTAGTTTCAATTTTACATGTAACAGAAATAAAATATTTCTTTCAACGAAAATAATTTGAACATTATATTTATGCTAATACATAATTTTTTTGGCTATTTAAAGTGACCCTTTAGGGGGCACACATATAATTAAGTGTTCATACTTTGTACATTTGGTTTTCATGTCAACTAAATAGTTTCATGGGTTTTGATATAAACTTCTCATGCCCTTATGTTATCTTGCAAGAGATAGGTTGAGTTCAGATTTGTGAGTTGAGATATTTCTTAGTTTGAAATGTTATGGCGATTTGGGGTATTTTATTTTAAACGGTAAAAGATTAATTATAATTTTAGGTGTTTTATGAGGAGAATTTGATTATTGGATTTGTATGGTTTAAAAGAAAACGAAAATGATTTCAATTTTTCTTGTTCGTTAAATAGATTAGATTTTGGTCAATTTATTTGAAATGTTAAAAAATTAATTATATGTTTAAGATTTAAATGAATTAAATTTAATTGTAAGATATGTATGCTTTGAAACAAAACGAAAAATAGTTCGTTTATTTCCTTCTGTTAAATAGATCATATTAAATGTGAAAGAAATTCAGCTTCAGGGGCCTAATATGATTATTGTGTTTTATTATTAATTTTTTTTATATTTCACATTCCACCCTTGCAATTTGTTATATCTTGCTTACAATATGTAATTTTTCAGCACAACCCTTACATCTATATGATCATAATTAATACTGACTATGTTATCAAATTCAAAAAAAAAGATAACAGCGACGATAACTACAATGACAAAAACAACAATAGTAAGAATGCAAATAATCATGGAAATCATATTTATATTTATATTATCTCTAATAATACATGCTCAAATGTATATTTGTATCGAAAAAGACAAAATAATAATAATAATAATAATAATCATGGAAATAAAAAATATTTATTATTTCTATATAAATTTGTATATTATATTATGTGTTAATAATAAGCTGTCACCTAAAGTTTTACAGCTTGTTCAGTAATTACAATTCGATTTCCTTAAGTTAAAACTTCTAAAACATGAACTTATTCTATAATAATGAAATAATAAAAACTTTTATATCCATTATAATCTCTTAATCTCTCTTTGATAATTAGATGATCATAATTAATATTGACCATGTTATCAAATTCAAGGAGAAAGATAAAATCGCCGACAACGGCAATGACGACAATAACAATAATAATAATGAAAATAATCATGGAAATCATATTTATTTTTCTATTATCTCTAATAATACATGCTCAAATTTTTGTTTGTATCGAAAAATACAAAATATTAATAATAATAATAATAATAATGAAATAAAAAATGTTTATTGTTTCTTTATAATTGTGTATATTATATTATGTGTTAATAATAAGGTGTCATATAAGGTTTTATGACTTGTTCAGTAATTATAATTTCATTTTATTAAGTTAAAACTTCTAAATTATTAATGTATTTTATAATAATGAAATAATAAAACTTTTTATATTTTTTATAATCTCTTAATCTCTCTTTGATAATTTGATGATCACTATTAATATTGACTATGTTATCAAATTCAAACGGAAAGATAACGACGACGACAACGATAATGACGACAACAACAACAATAGTAATAACACAAATAATCATGAAAATCGTATTTATTATTCTATTATCTCTAATAACACATGCACAAATTTATATTTGTACTGAAAAATACAAAATATTAATAATAATAATGATGAAAATTAAAAATGTTTTGGTCCATAGGAGCCATAATGGGCAATATAATATAATGAGGGATAAGAAAATCGAATCTGATACCTAATGTGCCTAGTAAATAGTACAATACAATGAGGGAGGGGGGAATCGAATATGAGACCTAATGTGGCTAGTAAAGAGAGAGAGGTTATTGTACATGCTATCTATTGAGGCGGTTGTCGAGATAAATCCAAGGGCTAAGATTGTTCAAGATTTGGATCCAACGGTTGTGAAGCAACATATACCCTAAATTTACTCCCATGTTCGCATTTTCCATTTCCTCAACACTCAGCCCCTTACACATTCTAGCATTTATAATATAAAGATTTGGATGCAACGGTTGTGAAACAACATATATTCTAAATTTACTCCCATGTTCGCATTTTCCATTTCCTCAACACTCAGCCCCTTACACATTCTAGCATTTATAATATAAAGATTACCTATTTTACTTATATACAAAGCTCATGTGTTCTATTGGAACTTAATATATAAAAAAAAAAAGAAGAGTTTTTCAACTTATATGATTGTCATGAAAATCTTTTAAGAGTTATATACCTTGAATTTTTCCAAAAGAACCCTTGAATGTTGTAAAATCTTCCCATTAGTTTTTTTTTTTTAAAAAAAAACTTGGCATCTATTTGAATAATAACTTCCAACAAGGACTAAGGTAGATCTATTAATGCCAAAGAAGAAAGTTCAAAAATAAGAAATGTCGACAATTAACTAAGTACACAATTTTCCTCCTATTTTGGTTGTTAATTAAGGGAGGAACATGTTGTTCCTTTGTGTTAGTAATTTTATTTGGATGTTATAGCGAGTATTTTGTTTTTTCCCATTGTATTTGATTGATGACTTTGTTCTCATTCAATCATTATTGCTGAATATCCTGTTTCAGGTGAAGATGATAAAAGGACGATAACCTCCTCAAGTTATAATAATTCAAGAATCAAGTTAATTAAAAAGAGCGCGATAATCATTGCCCTTTTTTTTTATAGTTGGTGTAGATAAATGCCTTAAAACAATGTAAAGTTGGTTGATACAAATGTGTTGAATTTTGAACATATATTCATATTAAAATTATATATCTTAAAGCTTCTATTGATAAATATACAATACTTTTTTTTGGGTGGGAGCGATAATCTAATTTTTATACAATTTTTCTTTTTAAAAATATATTTCAACATGTAGAGCATAGGTTTATATTAGTTGTGTTCAATTGTAAAAGTTGGACAATCAAAAAAACAATTGTAGAAGTTGGACAATTTTCAAGTTGATCCGGACCATCAAGTTTTGGATTGGTTGTTGGGTTACGCTTTGAAAGGAGAAAATTTTATAAAACCCTCAAAGTCTATATTATATACTTGAATGTATCTACTCTCATAACACATAAGTAATTATACATTAAAATATAAAATATATAAAAAATACACCTCAAAAAAATATATAAAATAAATATAGCCAACCCTCCTCCTGGGTGCTTTTATTTTGTTGATAAACTGGCTTGATTATCATAAGCCGGATCGTTTCTGCTTCGGTTAAAGCCATATATGGTTTTTTTATTTGTTTAAAAAAAACCATTTAAAAAATGATATTGATCCACCCGTACCATGAACTCGCTCCATTTTCTCTCATTTCCCTCCATCCCTCTCTCCCCGATCTCTGCCCATGAACTCCATTGATCCGCCATTCCACAAACTTCAATCTCCATCAATTCTCATTCAACTTCTCTCTCCGATTTCCCGTCGATAATGGAGGAGTACCCGGAGGAGCTCCGATCGCCGCCGGTGCCGCTGGTATCGCTGGTGGGTTGTCCGGAGCTCCACCCAACGATCTCCGCCCACCTGCATTCCGAGCAGCCCCCCATCAACACCCTCGCATTGCCGGAATTCTCCATGATCGCCGTCATCGCCAAGTACCCCAAAGCGGGGAAGGCGGCCGGCGATCCCGGTGGTCCGCCGCCCGCCGGTATCATCAAGAAGGGTTGGCTGCTTAAACACCGAACTAAAGTCCCCGCCGTCGTCGCCGCCTTGTTCGCCGTCGATCACGTGTCCGGCGACCCTGCTCAGTGGCTTCAGCTCTGCGCTCATCTAGATCATGTCAAGTACATTTCCCCAATCTTTCGTTTTTTTACTGAATTTAATGATTCAGTGAAACCCTAAATGGCGTCGGTTTTTGAAGAAATTCAATAGAGTAACTTCTATGGAAATGTGGTCGGACTTGGTCCGCGAAGTTGGTTGATAGAATGAGGCATTGATGATGCATCCCCTTGGTGGCTTTTTAATACAAAATATTGATTACGCATCAGAATCTAAACCAAAAAAATAAAAATAAAAATTGCTGATGGAAACTGATATTATTAGATAACCAAGGGGCCTATAGTTTTAGCATTTAAGACTAGCTATCAGGGTTTAGGGCATTTGGAAGCGGTTAGCAGTTATAGGCGGCATGAAGCTATAGAAAGCAGTTAGCAGCGACGTAGGCCGGTTTGGTACTAAAATTATACATACACGTAGTAGGTAGGAGTAATTAGGAGCTTTTACGAGTAACTAGCTATCAGGTCCTGTCGGTATGGCGTGAAGATGGCCTTGGAGAGAGGTTTCGATCGGCTAGAAAGTTGAAGGGGATAACTTGAGTATTATTTCGAAGCTTCCCAAGAAAGCAGTACCTAACAATGAGTTAGGATCTTTTATTTCTGCTATTTTATGTTTGATTTCTAGTTGTGAGTTCTTTTATTGGTCTCATATTGGTAGGGATGGTAATCGAGTAGTGCATGAACTAGTTCATCTTCAACCAGTCAATCTCGTTGAGAGACAATGGTTGGATGATATGCCTGATATTGTCAACGATCTGGCAACTAAGGGTATGTGTGCGCACATTGAGAAGAATTTAATATAATCTCCCCTCCCTTATTCCTATAAAAAAAAAGAGGAGTAATTAGGAGCTTTTAGAGTGGTTGGTAGCAGTTTAATCCCGTGCCTAGCTGGTTGGAGTGGTTAGGAGTAGTTAAAAACACTTTGAAGCGGTTAGGAGAGGTTAGATGTTTCAATGTGCTGGAGTAAACAGGCTCTTAATTGATCTGTCTGATCCCAAGATTACAATCCGAAATCGCATTAGCCAATGCTTGACACGCACTGTTACTTGATGAGTTTGGTTTGGTCTAATTCAACCTCTAGGCAATAAGAAAGACTGAATTGTTTCTTTTGGTTCCTCCCCCCCCCCCCCCAAAACAAAAAAATATTAGTTGCGTGTAACTCAAGAGAACAAAAGATATGCCAACATGATACAGTGTATGGGGTTGTTAAGCTAGTTGAGTTGGTTAGCTGACATGGCAAGTTTTGCACAATATACTGTAGATGAGGGTCTTGCTGCCAAGATTGTTGGATTAACTCCTCCAAGCCTGACTAAATAGCAGATAAAGCCATACACAAGATTTCAACTCCACTAACTCTGGATAAAGCATCAGCAACCACATTTTCCTTGCCACTTTTATCTGAATTTCATGGGAATACCCCAGTAATTTTGAAAGCCAAAATTGTTGAAATGGAGTGGAAATTTTATTTGCTAAGAGCCATTTCAGACTCTTCTGATCTGTCTTTATGATAAAAGGTTGATGCAATAAGTATTGTTCTCATTTTTGCACAGCAAACACTACAGCTGCAGCCAAGAGTTCCTTCTCATAAACTGAGAGTGTTTGCCATCTACTTCCCAAGGATCTGCTGATGAAAGCTAAGGGTTGATCTTCCTACATTAATACAGCTCCAATGCCTAGTAATGAAGCATCACTTTCAACCGCAAACACCTTAGAAAAATTTGGAAGTGCCAAGACAGGTGCTGTACACAAAGCAGATTTGAGGGCTGAGAAAGCCTTTGCAACCTCTGAACTCCAATGAAGACCCCCCTTTTTTAACAAGTCAGAGAGTGGTTTGCAGATAAGAGCATAATTTCTCACAAACTTCCTATGGTAACCTACCAGTCCTAAGAAACTCCTTAGTTCCTTGACATTAGCAGGCCATTCCTGAACTGCCTTGACTTTAGTAGGGTCAGTGGCAATCCCTTTTCCAGAAATGAGATGACCCAAATATTCCACCCTTTCCACCCCAAAGGTACACTTGCTCTTCTTAGCTAACAAACAATGTTGTTGTATAGTTGTGAGTACACCAGTAAGATGCTGAATATGTTCCTCAATGCTCCCACTGTAAATGAGTATATCATCAAAAAAGACCAGCACATACTTCCTGAGGTAGGGCTTAAAGACATGATTCATCAAGCTTTGGAAGGTAGCTGGTGCATTAGTAAGGCCAAAGGGCATTATTAGAAACTGATAATGACCATTATGGGTTTTAAAAGCTGTCTTATGCACATCTACCTCATGCACCCTGACTTGATGATATCTAGACTTGAGATCAATTTTACTGAAGATGCTTGCACCAGCTAGCTCATCAATAAGCTCTTCCACTAAAGGAATGGGGAATTTATCCTTGACAGTTTGTTGATTAAGTTCTCTATAATCCACACAAAGTCTCCAACTTCCATCCTTTTTGCCCACTAACACTACTGGGGAAGCATATGAGCTGCAACTAGGCTGAATGATGCCATTAGTAAGCATCTCTTCTATCAATTTCTCAATAATATCCTTCTGCTTCAAAGGATATCTATAGGGTCTAATGTTGGCTAGATTTGCATCAGCTTTCAAGGGAATTCTATGATCATAGATACCCCTACTAGGAGGTAAGGTAGTTGGCTCTTTAAAAACATCTTGAAACTGATCCAACAAGGGCTGTAAACAAGGCTCCTTAATTTGTGTCTCAGTTTGATTACACTGAATTAAGTCAAAGTCTGGAGGAGTTGTTATTACAGGGCACACTTGTAACATACACATCTGAGTTGAGTGAGTAATGGTCTTGCTGAGCTGACCCTCTCCAACGAACTTGACTCCTAGGCTCATCCCTCTAAGAGTATGAACTCTACCCTGTAAGAAAACTCAATCCTAAGGTTTTTGAAGTCCCACTTCACCTCCCCAAGGGTGCTCAACCATTGAATTCCAAGTACCACCTCACAGTTCCCAAGAGAAATGAGGAGCATGTCAGAAGAAAAGGTGGCTCCCTACAACTTCCATTCAAAATTTTTACACAAGTATTGACAATGCAATTGTCCACCATCTGCTACACCATCTGCTACAGTGACAGCTTGTGCCTTAATAGGATCTATCTTGCACCCTATTTTCTTAGCCAAACCCAAATCCAAAAAGTTATGAGTACTTCCTAAGTCAATTAGCACATGTATAGGTTTTTTGCCCACATATGTTGTGACCCTCATGGTCTGATATCCCTGTATCCCCCCTAAGGCACTAACTGAGATTTGTGATTACAAATCTTGAGATTCAAACTCATAGTCCTCATTTTCCCAGTCATACTATTCTTCTACCACCATAGGCACTTCAACCAAAAACACTTGAGTATTCTTATTTGCATACATATGTCCTCTTTCAAAGGGCTTATCACAATAATAGCAAAGGCCCTTAGCCATTTTTTTAGCCCTTTCTGCTGCTGGAATAAACCAGGGTGAACTCCTTGGCATGTTAGCAGCATTGCTACTGTAATGCTTAGGAGCTGTCACAGGAGTAGGTAAATGGCAGGTTTTGAGGGGGTAGGTAAAATTCCTTTTGAAGAGTGTATGAAGGGCCTAGTTCTTACATCCCGATTCTTAATTGCCTCTACTGTTTCTTTCTGACATTTAGCGTATTCAATGGCTGCATACAAAGTTGCAGGATGAAAAGCCTTCACAAAAGATTTGAGGTGAGGCTTAAGTCCCCCACAAAGCAGTCAAGAAAATAATCATCAGGTAACAGAGGGTTTTTCATGACAAGCAATGCTTTCAACTCTTCAAACTTATCAAGGTAGTCATCTAAACTACCTGTTTGTTGTAAATTCTTGAAGTCTTGAACCACCCTACACCTAATATCATCCTTGAATCTTGCGCTAAGGTCCATCACAAAGTCCTCCCAGGCTACCCTTTTTTTGGCCAAAATGTAACACCCAAACCAAACCTCAGCCTTACCATAAAGGTGCAACGAGGCCAAGTCAACTTTATGATCATCAGGTATTTTGCATAAGGCAAAATATCGTGTGCATTTCTTGATCCAACCTCTCGGGTTGGTTCCGTCAAACATAGGAAATTCTACCTTGGGGTTTACATGAAATGCACCCCTATGGTTTCTGGGATCATCATTCGTATTAATAGCATTATCAAGGTTCAAATTGATCTGATTACCTCAATCTTGCCCTAATTGCTTCATTTGTTCCATCATCTGACTGATCAATCTCTAATAATCTTCAGACCTTTGATTTTGTTCTCACATTTGTTGTGCCAATATGTGCTGCTGTTCCTACATTTGTCTAGCAAAATGTTGCTGCTGCTCCACAAGAGTCTTAAGAACATCTTCCATGGCTGCCGTATGAGCTTTCCTGCTTTTTTCCAGCTTGTGTAAGATCAAATCAATCGAATGTTAGGGAAGAGGCTACCAGGAGCTCTGATACCAATATTGCAGGTTACAAGGATGTTGTGGGTGCAAATAGGGAATTGAGACAAAAGTTGCTAAATTGCACTCATGCCTCCCCTGTGGCTGGTCATTCAGGGAGGGATGCAGCCCTCCAAAGAATTAAAAGTATGTTCTATTGGAAGGGGTTGCACAAGGATGTTTCTTCTTTTGTTAGGAGATGTGTGGTGTGCTAAGCTTTTAAATATGACAATGCTGCATACCCTGGGTTATTGCAACCTCTACCAATACCCACTGAAGTCTGGAGAGATGTCTCAATGGATTTCATTGAGGGGATGCCTAGGTCCATGGGTAAGGATGTCATATTTGTGGTAGTGGATAGGATGAGCAAGTATGCACATGTCATGACACTCACCCCCCCTTTTTCAGCCTTGGAGGTGGCTCAGTGTTACTTGGATAACGTCTTTAAATTGCATGGGTTGCCCAATAGCATAGTCAGTGACAGGGATTCTATGTTTCTTCGCAATTTTTGGCAAGCCCTGTTTTCTGTGCAGGGAGTAGAGCTGAACCTATCATCATCTTACCACCCTAAGACAGATGGCCAGACTGAGGTGGTAAATAGATGTCTTGAAACCTATTTGAGGTGTATGTGTGCACATGAACCCAAGGAGTGGTGTTAATGGATGCCAACAGCAGAATGTTGGTATAATACCACCTACCATTCCTCTATTCACATGACCCCATATGAGGCAGTCTATGGTCAACCATCCCCTATTCATCTACCTTATCTTCCAGGGGAATCATCCATAGTAGCTGTGGACATATCTCTTCAGAAGAGGGAGCAAATCCTCAAGTTGCTAAAATTCCATCTGCAAAGGGCACAAAATAGAATGAAGCAGCAGGCTGATGCAGGAAGGTCTGAGAGATCTTTTGAGACAGGAGATTGGTTTTGGTTAAAGCTACAACGCTACAGACAGGAATCAGTGCAGCATAGGAGTAATGAAAAGTTGGGACCAAAATACTTTGGTCCTTTCAAGGTTCTCTCGAAGGTGGGACAGGTCCCATATAAACTGCAATTGCCTGGACAAGTGAAGATACATGATGTCTTCCATGTATCTCAACTGAAGGCATTCAGAGGAACACTGCTAGCACTATCTCATATCCCTGGCTAGCTCCAAGGTGTAGATTCTGATCAAAACCCTCAACCTAAGGCCGTGCTAGAGACGGCTAGAGAGAAGAATTAAGAGGAAAGAACAAAGCTACAGTACAATTGTTGATAGAATTGGAAAATTTACCATTAGCTGAGGCTTCTTGGGAATGGTATGATGATTTTGTCAAGAAGTTCCCTGAATTTCCATTGTAGAAATAGCTTGGGGGTCCAAGCTGTATTTCTAAGGGGAAAGGAATGATACAATGTATGGGTTGTTAAGGTAGTTGAGTCGGTTAGCTGACATGGCAAGTTGTTACAACAGTTTGTTGAGTCTGTTGTATTTTGTGTTGGCGGGAAAGGAGATATAAATACTCCTTGTAATACCTTCACAGACATAATAAGAATTACACTACTATCTCTCTATCTCTCTATCTCTCAATATCTCCTTCTCTCTTATTTTCTTGTTATTCTGATCTCCATTGCAATCCCATCGAGAACCCCTCTTTGTGTTATGCGTGTTCTCCTTGTGACCTGCAACACAACAGCAAAATACAAAAACAACTACTAGGGCTACCATAAGACCTTAGCTAGTACAAGTCGAGTCCAAACAACATGTCATCATGTAAAAGATCTGGGACAGCTTGACAGAACACATAAGCGCGCAGTTAGATGTACCAAGTGCGAGCTGGAATACCTGTATGAGTGTATGACATCGTACTTGCTTTCTAGTTCCTTCCTCTAGCTCCTTGTCATCCTCCTTAGGGGTGGGGTTTTGTCCCTTATGACTAATATACCAACTTCCCAATCTCAATCCAAAGCTTCCCACGCAATCTCTACGGGCTTTCTTTTGCAACTTTCCTTGCCCATTTATAGTTGATTTCTTTTCAGGATTTGCATTTCACTTATTACCTTCTTTGGATCTTTACTTTTGACTCTTTTCTCACAAAACTGAATGTCCAATTCGACAGGCATATGAAAGTTTAGCACTATGATCTGGTATTCTTCTCGTTAATAGGGAATTGAATTGTGTGCCACATCCTACGAGTAGCTCAATTCAGGTGGAGACTTTCAAAATGTGGGAACCAGTATATGAAGATGCTCTAGGGTTTAAATGCAACCCATGTTGCTACATTTATACCCAAGAGGTAATGCTAGATTGCTAGGTACATGTGCCTCCCATACTCCCTAATGCTAGATAACTTTGAGTAAGAGCAAGTTCGAAGGAGGGAGAGATGGATTAGCCATGGTCCCTGTTAACTTGGTAACATGTAAAGGACATCCCTGCATGTTATAGCTGATTAAGATTCCAAGATGTAAATCTACTACCAGGAGATATCAGTAGGTTGGGTCATGTTCATAGTAGTTATGTGCTCTCAATTGCAAATGAGTGATGTCTAACACGTTAAAATCAAATGCCATGGCGATTATAATAGGTTCTTTAATGGTTTTGAGAAAACCTTTTTCATTCCTATTTTCCAGTTGTGCTGGATTTCCTGTTTCACATCTAAGTTCCGGTTCTCGTGGATTTTGCTGTTTCATAGCCCCATTAGCGTCACCTATATGACTTCATAGTTTATGCTCTTGTTTCAAGTATTCAAACAAGTCATCGGTACTTATATATGATAGTTCCTTTTCTTTCTTTCCTTTTTGTTTTTGCCACCCTAAGTTTGCATTGTTCGCATGGACAGAGCAGTTCTTCGTACAAGGAATGCTAAATTCATGGTTGTAGTGGTGCAGTCATCTCCTGAGGGTAAGTAATCCACCACTGCTGGCTAATTTTTGTCTACGGAAATGAGTTTAATACTGTTGTTTGACATCCCTGCTGGCATATGTTATGTTGATCACGACATGCTTTTATGTCAAAATGATAGATGCTTGTCAACGACTCTTTACACTTGATTCTTAATGGTAAGAGGCTGACATGTGCTAGCAATAGTTATCATTTCCCATGTTTTTCAGGTTTTGAAGTGGTAGATGTGAAGTTCAATTGCACGACTTAGAGTTGAAACTATCAATCTCACAAAATATTAGATACTGTGCTTAATTTATTGCTTAAACTATCAGTCATCTTGAATATTCTTGATAATATGGACTTGGGTTCATCTTGCTTGGGCTTTGATGGAGCCCTTTTGATTTTCTGAAACTAGTCACATATATTTACGTGAGTAAGATTTGAGCTTTTGAAGCTTCCAACTTTTTGGCCCATGGCTAAAAGGTTTTTGTTAACCTCCAATGTTTTGAGGGGGCTGTAAGTATGGGGGTTAACAACTCGGTGAAGATGGGCTTGCTGCTGTTCTATTAAACTGAACAATTTAGAAAACGAAGAACCTCCCTTTATTGAAAGGGGCAGAAAGTGGAGTATCTGCTTCTATCCTGTTCTCATTGGGGGGGGGTGCTGAATCTTGTTCCCATTTTAATTATCTGTTTCCGTAATTCTGTCACTGGAATTAAAACATAGGCATGACTTGATTTATGTGATGCTGTGTAGATGATACGAATGAGGAACGTATGGTGGCTCTACGTAAACGTGCTGAAGTCGACTCAAAATACTTTATTACCTTCTCCATCAAAGATTCATCCGAATTGAAACAATCTATTCACAGGCATGATACAACAGATCTCATATTGGAGCTTCATCTTTTCTCGCACTCCATTTCACATTTGACTGCTCATGCAGGCTAGCAACTGCTTTTGTTGAGTTGGTTAGTGTTTACTATCGTGAAGAAGGAACAAGGTTTAAGACACGTGTTGAAAAGAAAAACTTTACTTATGCAGAGCTGGGTGTTCGTTATTGCTTTAAGGTGAGGCCACAAGTTTTGTCATGCTTACAAAATGGAAGTGTTCCATTTATCCCTCCTCTTTTGGACTAGGTTCCCCTGCAGTTGTTGCACAAGACAAACATGATCTAGGACTAGGATGATGTAAAATTGTCATCCGTCACTAGTTCCACTAGGGTAAGTCTAGGTTTCTTATGTCTCTTCTGTTAGTTTGGGCGTCAATGTTTCTTTGTGTTTGTAGGACTTTTCATAGAAATAAGTTGCTGTCAACTCTAAACAGTCTGCTTGCCATTTTAAATATTTCTAGTTACTGTGAAGGTCAGCCACCCTACCCCCCAAAAAGGTAAGAACAGGTGTAAAAGTTAAATGTTTCTGCACCAAAATTAATCCACTATTTGGTCACCACTCACCAGGATTTTTGTTACTACGCTCCAACTATGCAGAAGGTTTTATTGAAGAAAATGCTTTTTGACAAAACTCAGATTTAAGATTCAGATGTTGTAATCAGTCTGTTTGCACCGTCTTCATGAATGTTCTTCCTTCAGTAATCACTGTGACATGTTATTTCCAGGTTGCTGTGCATGCAGAGTTTCGTAGAGATTGGGTTGAAGCATTAAAGTTTTATGAGGAGGCATATCACTCATTGAGGGAGGTACTTATACAAAATTCTTTCCCCGTTGATGCTATACTCAAGATTTGCATTGCAGAATAAATGTTTCACTTTTCCTTTCCCCATTTCTTTCATGTGTCCCTTCAATCAACAACAAATGCCCATAAATCTCAGCAAACAGCTTGTCGAGAGGAAGTAATGTTCAAGTGGGACTAGTGCCTCACTCCTGCCGTATCTGTTTGAATTCATGCTGCAACATTGTGCTATAGATGAATTTTTGCACATGTGTTCCATATTTTGAGTTGTGCCTTTTCCTCTGGGATGATATTTGGCTTAATATACAGATGGTTGGAACAACTACCAGGTTGCCGGCAATACAGCGCTTAATAGAAATAAAATGTGTTGCAGAACAACTGCATTTCAAGATATCTACTTTGCTGCTACATGGTGGAAAAATTGCCGAAGCAGTTCTGTGGTTCCGCCAGCATTGTGCTTCTTACAGAAAGCTTGTGGGAGCTGCAGAAGTTACTTTTCTTCATTGGGAGTGGGTCAGCCGACAGTTTTTGGTGTTTGCTGAGCTACTGGAAACAAGTTCAAAAAGTATCCCTGGTTTTTCATCTCTAGTTTTAGGTGCTGTTGATGCTTCTCTAACTGAGCGGGAACTTCAGCCTGCTTATTACTTTCAGGTGAGTTTCCTGCCTTTTTTGTTGGAATAGAGTGGTAACTTGAACTATGGATATCACATTAATTCCCGTTTTAAAAAAAATGCTATCTGAAAATTCCTCTACATTGAAGGAGAGCTCAAACTCTAGATTTCTGTTACATCTTTCCTTTCCTAGTTCCTGTTTAATTTGCACTGTAGTGGGCAGGATGGAAGTGGCTCCTTCAGTGTACAAAAAGCCATCTGCTACTGAAAAGATTTCTTTTTTTATGGGGGAAAAATTTGATGTTACACAGCTTTTTAGCTTGCAGAGACCTGATAATCAAAATTCTAATCTGTGTATCTTTTAATATATCTTCAGATCTCTGTGTGCTGTCAAAAGTTTATGCTGATTGA
The DNA here is from genome assembly GCA_017589665.1 of Selenicereus undatus. NCBI lineage: Eukaryota > Viridiplantae > Streptophyta > Magnoliopsida > Caryophyllales > Cactaceae > Selenicereus > Selenicereus undatus. Next base: position 14,473,541 of record JACYFF010019584.1, read on the forward strand.
GAAATGTCCCTAATATAGAAATTCACAATGATAATATCGTTCTGTTTTCTTTCTTAAGAAAGCTCTGGATCCCTTCTGTGCTGCATGTGCCTGTGCCACATATGGCCTCATCATCAAAGCTTGTTCCATATTCTCTTTCCGCTGGTTGCTGTCCATATAGCATTCACTAATGAGCTTTCCCAGAATGTCTATCCAATGATTTGTAGATGATTGCTGGTGGGCTAACATGTTTTTCCTTGAGCAGCTGGCATCTCAATACTTGAAGGAAAAGAGATCGTGCTTAGAACAAACTCTTTCTATGTGGGAAGTCTTGAATGAGCATGATGGTGCTTCTGACTCAGTTAATCCTTCTGGTTATGTTGGCCAGTTTGCCCTGCTACTGGAAGAAAGTCAAGATCAAGTAACTATGCAACAGTAAGCTCCAATAGAGAGAGTTAGTCTTTGTTTAGCTCTGAATTTTTATTCGAGTGTTGATATCTCGTGTTTTTTTTGGTTCTGTGTCTGCAGTCTTACTGATGCACAATTCATACAATATGCTATCGCAGAAGCGAAGAGATTCCGGGATTCCTTTGAAATCATTGCTCTTCTGAAGAAATCCTTTGAGATGTATACTGCGCTGAATGATTTGAGGCTGGCATCATATTGCGGTTCTCAAATGGCCAAAGAATATCTTTCTCTTGGGGAACTAAAAAGTGCAAAACAATATTTTGATTATGCTGTGAGCTTATATAGGCACGAGGGTTGGGCAACCTTGGTGTGGGAAATTTTGGGTTATTTACGTGAGTGCTCAAGCCGAGATGGTTCTTTAAAAGGCTTCATCGAGTATTCTCTTGAGATGGCTGCATTACCAGTATCACCAGGAGATTCGTTTGGCTACAAAGAATGTGGCCCAGCTGGTCTTCCAAGTCTTCAACAAAGAGAGAGAATTCATGAGGAAGTTGTGGACCTGGTTACTGGAAAGTTGGATTTCGTATCAAGTGATACTGATAAGAAACTTATGGTAACTGGAGATTCTCCGGTTCACCTTGAAATTGATCTGGTGAGCCCCCTCAGAGTTGTACTACTTGCTTCGGTGGCATTTCATGAGCAACTAGTGAAGCCAGGGATGCCCACACGAGTTACATTGTCTGTTCTTTCTCAACTGCCTCTCCCCTTGGAGATTAATGCATTACATGTCCAATTCAATCGGTCAGATTGTAATTTTGTCGTCCAGAATGCTCAGAAAACTCCATCAGATGAAAATTATGTCAGTGAACCAGGCTATCGAGTAGAAACTGCTCCAGCTTTGGTACTTTTTACAAACAAGTGGCTAAGATTGACATATGATGTTAAATCTGGTATGCATTCTCGTACTTTTCTTTTGCAGCTTATTTTTTATCCCACAATTGGGCTAGAATATTGCTAACAAAACAAAGTGTCATAAGGGCACACAGAGAATCCAGGAGAGAAATGAAAGACAAGTCACTAATAGAAGCGCTAGCTATGCAGGAAAAAATAAACAAATAAATAGCGTGCAACAGTTTCAATGTGATTTTGTGTCTTTGAAAAAAAAAAATTCCTTTTAATGCACATGAAGGTCACCTTGTCTCTTATACAATGTCATTAGAATGCTCGGAGGTTGTAGGAAGAAATAGTAGTTTCATATTTCTTGTTTTAGAGAAATGTATATTCATGACCCTTGTTTGGGGTTTTGCCCTACCTGGATTCTATATTGATTATGCTACTGCCTCATTGGCAAAAATTTTTGCTTCATCTTGACTTTCGTTACAATATGACATGTGCATACACTTCAAATTCAGTAAATTATCCAGTCTGACTCTTGCCAGATTTTCATTGGTTTTTTACCTTTGGTAAAAATTTCCTCCCAGCAGAATAGCTTTTGCTAAAAAAACTGCCATGGTTTATGATCTTTCTGTATTGTCTCAGATCGAAGTGGAAAACTTGAATGTGTATCTGTCCTTGCGCGGATAGGATCACATTTCTCTCTATGCTGCAAAGCTGAGAGTGCTGCCTCCTTGGATGATCTATCGCTTTGGAAGTTTGAAGAGCGAGTAGAGAGTCTCCCAACCAAGGATCCTGCCTTAGCATTCTCTGGTCAAAGGGCAATCCAGGTTGAAGAACCTGATCCACAAGCTGATCTCAGAGTTGATGCCATGGGTCCTGCATTGGTTGGTGAACGTTTTGTTGTGCCAGTTACCATTGCCTCAAAGGGACATTCTGTACACTCGGGTGAGTTAAAAATTAATTTGGTGGACACCAGAGGTGGTGGCCTGGTGAGTCCTCGGGAGGTGGATTCACATACCCTCAGAAGTCATCATGTGGAACTTCTTGGAATTTGCGGACCTGATGAAGAAAAACCTGTTCTGAGCCCCGATAATATTAGAAAAATTCAGCACTCATTTGGATTGATATCTGTTCCATTTTTAAAGGATGGAGAATCGTGGTCCTGTAAATTGGAAATTAGATGGCATAGGCCAAAGCCTGTCATGTTGTTTGTTTCATTGAGCTATTCACCTCAGAGTGACGATGTTGATGCACAAAAGGTTCATATCCACAGGAGCTTGCAGATTGAAGGCAAGATTCCTGTTTTAATTAGCCACCAAATTATGCTGCCATTTAGATGTGAACCTTTACTGCTTTCGAAGGTCAAGCGTCCAGCAGAAGCTGATATGCTGCTATCTTTGCCCCTGAATGAAACAAGTCTACTCATCGTCAGTGCTAAGAATTGCACCGAGGTGCCATTAAGAATACTGTCAATCACAGTTGAGAGAGATGATGATGCAGGAAATTCGTGCATTGTGTGCTCAGCTGGTAATCATGTGAACACTGAAGGACCTGATCTCCTAGTGCCAGATGAAGAGTATAAGAAGGTCTTTTCTTTCATCCCCGAGACGAATACTTTTAAGGTAAGGATGGGTACTGTTTTCTTGAAATGGATGAGAGATTCAGGGCCTCTTGAGCAAGGTGGTTCTGATGCTTTCGGGGTTCTGACTAAGCATAAACTACCCGATGCTGCAGTAGAAGTATCTCCTTTGGTTGTTAGCATGGACTGCCCCCCTCATGCAGTTCTTGGACATCCTTTTACATACTTTATTGAAATTCAGAATCAGACTAAGGTACTTCAGGAGACAAAGTTCTCATTGCAGGATTCACATAGCTTTGTAACATCTGGGGCCCATGATGATACTGTATTTGTCTTGCCAAAATCTAGGCATGTCCTAAGTTACAAGCTTGTCCCACTGGCCTCGGGTTCACAGGAATTGCCCAGGTTTACATTGATATCCATGAGATATTCATCAGTCTTTCAGCCTTCAGCCATTGCATCAACTATTTTCGTGTTCCCTGCAAAGCCTCAGTTTGAGATGAAGAGAGTGGGAAATAGTCCAGAACCTAAATTACTTGCAGCTGAATAGATTACAATATTACATGTCACCATCAGAGATCATACTGTTTCATTGGGTACATTCCTTTGCATTCATTTGAGGTTGTTTCTTTCCTAGTGTTAGACATGGGGGTGCTTTTTGGCCTATTGCTTTTTACCGAGGAAGATTTATGCAAAGATCATTGTCATCAACAACGACCACTCTACTTTGATCTTGATTAGTGGGATTCCCGGAAGTCCATAGTGCGGTTCCCTGAAGTCCATATGTTTTGGACCGTTCTCTCATCTAAGAAGAGCAGCATGATGGTCCGGGGGCAGTCAATGGAGGGAATGAATGACTTATTGATGGGTTGAGATTTATTAGTACTTGAAGAAAGAGAAATGAAGCAAAATGGGCAACAGCTTGATCTTGAGTTCGTTTGTTATGCCTCAACTGGCCAACTGATGACAATTAGAGGCCAAAAGTCAAGTACACAGAAATTTTGTCACAGCTGGAGTACCGTTCAAAAGCACACCAGTTGAACATGAACTTGTCAAGTAGCCAGTGCAGAAGAACAATGGCACATGTCTTGAAGACGAATGCTCATAGGCCATACCAGGTTGTGGTCCTTTTCTTACCGGACAGCCCTCGTTGCATTGCAGCAATGAGCTTTTTGGTTTTCCTTCCATGGCTGTTACCAGATTGGGACTTTTCGGGCCTTTCTAGGTAATTTGGCTTGATTATAGATATTGTTGGTTATATAATGTCTTGGTTGTACGAACTAGCCAGTTTGTGTAGCTCAATTCGTTGTGGGATATACTATGCAGAATAAATAGCTAGGGTATCTCCCATTTCCTTTCTTAGATGATACACAAATGAAGCATAAAACGCAGCCTCACTGTGCTCACCAAAACAACTGAAGTTTCTCAACCAGAACAACAACAAACAACAACAACAAACTCCCAATGTGGATCCCACTTTCGCGGGGTCTGGGGAGATCCAGCTGTAGGCAGCCTTACCTCTACCGGTATTCCTACCCATAGAGAGGTTGATTCCATAAGACCCACAAAACAGCTTTGAGAAAGAGGTTTGAAGAGAAAACGATTGCAAACCATTGACCGACGTAAGAGAAAAGGTTCTGGTTGAGCTCAAACATTGTAAAAAAAATGTACCAATTAATGTCATATTGATTTGTGATACTAAGAAGGAAAAAGATCTTATCCTGAAAACGAAGGGATTCAACATTAATCAATTGAACTTCGAATTTTGTCATTATGCCGATATTCTATTATTAACCTGAAACTCAAACATTAACAACTCAAACGTTTGATAAACACTTACTAAACATTACACGTTACTTTGCAACGCTATTCCACCAAATACCTGAAATTTGATAAATTATAGTTTTGACTCAGTCAAATCCTTTTGTCATATATATGACCGAAGTACTTATACTACAAGTTTGCAGGATACACAACGTATTATTGAACATAAAACTCAAAAACAAAAATAAAACATGAACAGAATAAACAAATGTCGAATATATTGAAAACGCTATTCTTAGTACAGGAATTTGGATTTTCCTGCCAATGAGAATGAAGCTCAATCCTTGCAAGATATAATTTTATGAATTATTTTGTGAAACTTTTTTGTTTTTCAATGGCTCTTGCGTAACTCAATTATGTTTGTCAAATACTTTATACAACTTTTTTTGCGCGGAACGCTCTTTCACCTCATTTAGGCCCCCTTTTTTTTGTAAAAGGGAAATAGTGGTTAAGAAATAGGTGAAATTAATTGAAGTGGGTTAAAGTGAATATTTTTTTATTGAAGTGGGTTAAAAGTTCTGTTTGGCAAAGAGTTTTTTGACCAAAAAGAGTTTTTTTGACCAAAATTAGCTTTTTGACCAAATGAAAAAGCTAATTTGGGTGTTTGGTAAAAGAGCTTTTTGGGTCCAAAAAGCTAATTTGAAAAAGCTAATTCCATTAAACTTTTTGGAAGAGCTTTTTGAAGAATTAGCTTTTTGTCTCACAACTTTGTTAGAAACAATTAATTTTATCAAACAGTTTTTCAACAAATAGCTAATTCAAACAGCTAATATAAACAGCTAACTCAAACAGCTAACAGTTAACCGTTAATAACAGTTGTTTGCCAAATAGGGCCAAAGTGGATTGAAATAAGTTAAAGTTGGTATATTTTTTATATGATGGGTAAAACTTGGTTAAGCTAGTGGATTGAAGTGGGCTAAAGTTGGTTGAACTAAATTCAAGTTCGTGAAGTAGATTAAAATTGATTGAAGTTGATAAATTGGAATTCAACAATGAAAAGAACAGGCCTTTGTCATTTGGCACAATTTCAAATCAAATTTAAATAAGGTCAGTCCTATTAGGCTTTAGATATATTGGTAGATTCTGATACATTCAAATAAACTAAGATAAGTTTAAATGAATTCAATTTTATATGACAATTTCAAACCCTATCAAATGCACATCCATCCCAACAACCGCTTCTTCATGCCTTCATCATCATTGTCTTCTTCTTCTTCCTTCCACATTTCCCTTTTCCAATTTGGTTGTGAAGGCCCGGTCCGGATGGTATGTGTTGCGACCATCCTAGATGTCCTACTCACTATCTTTGGTATTTCTCCTTTTTAAGATATACTATACACACACACCCCCTATATCCACACACACACACATACACACTCATGCACACACACGCATACACATATTTATATGTATGTATCTATCTATTTATCTATCTGTGTGTGTATTGGTAATTCTTTATTTGATTTTGAGAGTTACGTTAAGACTGATTTTAATTTAATCTAGTGGTGTAGTTTGATAATTTTGAGGCATGAAGTACTTTTCTACGAAAGCTACTCTACGATGAAATTCAGCACTTCAAATTCTGCCACTTATGTATGAAGTATATTGCGCTTAAAGAAGTTACAGTAAATTAACAAATCTGTTTTCATGAAGATGTTAGGACAAATATACGAATCTGTTCTCCAAGATATAGTTCAAATTAGTGAGTGCCAGAAGCTATGCAATCAGTATGTGCACAAATATTTTTTTAGGATGTTGGTTGTATTTCAATATCAAAGTTTGTATTTGCTTAAGTTGAAAATATCTTGTAGATATCATCATATTTTTTTTGTACGTACTCAATGAAATCCTAACCTCTTTTTTTTTAAAAAAAAAATCAACTTCATACTTCAGTTCAGATAAGCTTAGATAAAACAAGTAATGTTTTTTTTAAAGAGAAGGGCCTTTTTACGGCCCAAGAAAGGAGGCCTGCGTGAGTCGAGGTAAGCCGGCAAGTAAAGTAAGTCGGTAAACAGAGATGATATGCTGCTCTCCACGCAAAAGATTCATTACGATCTTTCTGACTGACATACAAGAAGCCGTTCTCTTCGTACTTTTTTCAAAGTGTGTCTAACCCGAATCCGAATCCGAATCCGAATCCGAATCATATATTGCGGCGCCTTCTTCTTTCGGGTCTGAAAGTAAATTCTTGTTTCTCCCGCTCTCTCCATTCAGGTGCTTCTTCAACTTACTCACACCCCCCACCCCCTCTCTTTCTGGACTTGTTTAATTTGCTATGCATCGAGGAGGCTTTTTTTCTTTTTTTTGTTGGGGGGGTGGGGGAGGGGGGGGGGTTAAAAGATTGTTTACAGTATTGACTTAAAAAAAAAAAATTGCTTGTTCTAGGGGAATTGCCGTCATGTTTTCTTCTTCTTGTTTTACGCTGTGTTTGGACATTAGAGGGGGAGGGGAGGAGAGGTTAATGAAGGGCAGGGGAACGGAGGGGAAGTGAAGGGAGGGGAGGAAAAGTGTATTTATCTTGTTTGAATTTGAAGTGGAAGGGAAGGGAGGGTAACTATATATATTATGTTTGGATTAGAAAAGAGATGGAAGAGGAAACAAAAGGAAAAATTACTATTAAAATTTTTATATCACTTTCCCTTCTCTCCTTTCACCCTCAATTTGGAGGAATAAAAATTAATTTATGGAGGTTAATGGAGGTGAAATATTTCCCCTCTTTCTCCCCATCCTTTTGTTTTCCAAACAAGGAGAAGAGAGTTAATTAACCTTCCTTCCTCCTCCTCCTCCATTCCCTTCCTCTAATCCCAATCCATAGTTTTTTATATGTGGAGTTCTTAACTTGATTAAGCATGGAACTTGTCCCAATTATGTTTGTTGTTATTGTTATCGTCGTTGTGTGCAACATCTTGTATTAGTGATGGTTTTATAACTGCCCACATTAAATTTCTCTCTAAATTGTATTTGTCATTCTTCTATTGTTTTACGATAAATTGAGATTGAGATGTCTGTTATCCCTTTTTTTTGGAATTTATAGTAGTTTTGACTTCTATCTAATCTAGTCTAGTTTAGATCCAAGTCCAATGGATGAGGAATGAGTTAGTCAATGTGGTACACTAAAGTTGAAAGGGAAGGAAATTTAGAAAAAAAAATAAGAGGCGTATGGATAGTTTATGACATTGATTCCACTTATTTGTTCAATTTAGGAATGAATTTAATGTAAGATCAAAATGTACCTCAAAGCTAAATGTATACGTTTATGTGAACTGTAGAGAGTGTTAATGAGGTCTTGGTCTAATGATTAACGTTGAGATCTTAAAACACATCATGTTCGGAGCTAACTTTTTGAATTACAATCCTTTCCCTCTGCAATGCAAGCTTACAACTTTGGGTCACTACATAAAATGATATCCATGGAGCCCATAACTAAACATACTTTATTGTTATTTTTTTGGGCAAAGTGGCATTGTTTAGTTTAGGTCAATAAAAATATTTTTTCTATATTCGAAAAATAATTTATGATTATCTAATTTAACAAAAATAATTTATTTATTTTTGAAAAAAATTCAAGCAAAAAAAATATCAAATTTTATCAAAAAATTTCTATCCAAAAGAGTTCGAAAAGAAAATATGGGTATGCCCAAAATAATTTTCGAAAGAAAAAAGCAAAATTGTCCAATCCAAAATATTTTTCACTCGAAAAAAAGAAAAACAAATTAAAATTGAAGCAAAGCAAAAAGCATGAAATTAGACGGGCGAGCAGCTGCCAGGGACGAGCTAGTTTGTGAGCCACGAGCCTCCTAATGTGTGCCCACAAGCTGCTTGGTCGTGCGACTAGGCCATTTTTTTCACTGGCGAACCGTCCATTGGACATGCTCTTATATTTCACATTCAATTCTCATTCCCTTATTGTATTGTATTGTGTTCAATTCAAGACTCATTTGAGCCAATAAAAGAAAGAAAATTAAAAATATTGGGGTGAGATATATACAGAGCCCATATATTATGAATTCATCATACTATCAAATATATTTTTTTATCTTTAACAAACACTAACCAAAATAAGATATGAAACTGTATAATTTCTCACACATGACACAAAATAGTGAACTAAACTGGGGCACACATTTATGTGTTACTTAGTTTTTTTCGTTATTCAATTTTACTCTAGGTGTTAATCACTCTACAAGATTTATATATTAGACTCTTTCCTTGAAACTTGCAATGTGGACGTTGATAAATAATTGACCACAAATCTTTCTATGTGAGATATGTCCCTTTTTTGGGTTTTTTGACTTTTTTTATTGGAATCAAGCTACTGTTGGTTCAATAAGAGGTAAAATTATCCCATTATATATTGTCTCCATTCACAAGACTCATATCCGAGATATACTTACGTGATATAAATGTCGAACTATTGGAATCAATCTGTGAAGTTATGTGACATATGCTTAGTTACACTTGCTGACGTGCGATTGCAAGTGTAGACCTCTTTATATCCTAAACTACAAAGGTGTTGCCAGCATTGGGTAAAATAGGTGCTAATCTAAGCAGTAGATTTAGGCCATTCACAGCATCAAGAGTAATGCCATTAAATTCTACCCGCCCAGTAATTATTACTCTACCTAAGTCTATGTTACTTTTACTGCCATTTGATTTGATACTTTTGAACTGGAAATGCAAATTGCAGATGGCACGAATGAAGAAGACATTACTGCAAGGCCCTCGGCCAAGGGTACGCCGAACCCCATATCATGCATGTCTTCAAGGGCACAGGCCACATAGCCCAGGAAATGCGGAACAAAGAGACAATGACTACCCTAAGAATAAGAATGATGACACTATTTTGTTAGAATACCCTACAAAGTACCCCACCAAGTATTCTGTGTCATGGTCAAGATCAAGATTACAATCAAGTTATGAAGGAAGCCATCATTTTGCCATGGATCAAAAGCTTGTCGCATGGGATAGGGATCACGATGATGATGAGAGTGATGTGGTTGTCGAGGATGTTCCGCCTTCAAAGTTTAATCAAAATAGAAGATATCAAAATTATGTAAACAGGTCAAGGGAGTACAAACCTTATTTTGGCAAAAGGAGACATCAAACACAGGAGGATCATCAAAGTCGTCGTCCAAGGGCTTGGGAGAACTGTAGAGGGACTCCGTATCATCATTCTTCAAATCCATGGATCAGAAATGATCATGAATCACGAACTCCAAATTTCTTTGAGGGTTCACAAAGCTCTCCATTTGTGCATGGTAGAGCTTCTCCAAGTCATCGTCCTGTAAAATCGCCTTTGAGTTCATTGCATGTTGGTGAACCACTTACAGAACAAGTTGCTGAATCAACTCAAGAACATATTAGATTGAGTGTTGCAAAGCCTAAGCTGGAGAGTTCTATTCCACCAGGTGAGATTTTATTTTACTTTTACATTTTGTATGTTCCATGTCATTGTCTTTTGAAACAATCTTACATTAACTGGATGCATACGTACTGGATTGCCATACAAGGAGTTTACGTATGATAGCATTGGTTTTGATTTGAATTATGGTCTTGTTTGGTAATCAGTTAACTGATTGGATTAGGTATTCTTATTAGATTAGTTGTTTATATCACCTATTTGCATTAACTATTTCTAGAAAAAGTGTTTAATGAAATTAGTTGTTTTTCCAAAATATGTGAGACAAAAAAAAACTAATTTCTAAAAAGTCAACCACAAAAAGCTATTCAAATTAATTTTTTTTAAAAAAAAATTGCCAAAAAGGCTTTTGCCAAATATGACACGGTGCTAATTTTTTTTCCCTTTTTTGCTGGGAGTGTAGCGACACCTCCTTTGGAAAATGCTGATTCTAGGAAAAAGTTAGCAATACAACTCCGTCAAGGCCATGGACAAGTTGAACATGAAACTTTAGAGAATGCTATGCAACAGGTGTCAAATCATACAAGTAAGCCTACTTAACTAACTTTAATTTTGAACATTTTTTATTTTTTCAATATCTGGTAGAAATGAGGGTGTTACAGCCAGACTGATAAACTGACTCGAAATTCGAACAGAACGACCCGAACTCATATTTGACCGGACATTCGAAATATGTTCACCCGAAAGTGGACTCGAAACCCGAATCGACCAGAACCGAACCATATCTGACCTGAAAATTTCTATAAAGTTGTTTATTTTTGTATAACAAGCACATTGGAACAAAATCGATTGATCCGAAATCGACCCGAACTGAAGTTCACCCGACCCAAACTTAACATAACCCGTACCCGAACCGAATGATCCATTTGCTAGGTTTAGTTACCGCTGATTCATACGCATCTTACTTAGGCGGAATATTAGAGTATGAATTTGAATATGAAGATCTGAATTCGAATAGTAGCACTCGGTTCCTTCGTGAGTGCAGCTACTGTAACAGGTACTGATTCTTTGAAGAAAGTAGAGGTAAGACTCCGTGATGATCATGGTGATCAAACTAAAGGCAAGAAGGAGACGCATGATACATTAGGTGGCTCTTCAAATCATACAAGTAAGCTATTGTTAATTGCAGTTTCTTGTCATTTTTTATTTTCCATTATGTTTGTTTTTTTCCCGAAAGAAATTAAAAATTTACCAAATTAAAATTATCTTATGTAACTGTTTTCTATATATTTCGCAATAATCCTCTAAGAGATTAAGACTGAAACTCTAGCTAAGAAAACTTACATAAGATTCTACATGTAGTGTGTTAACACTTTCTGAAGCTATGGGATGTGAAGATAGGAAAGAAACTAAGAGCATAATGTTTTTGTATTTGTCCATTTTGTACATAGGTGACATTCCCTTAGTGTCTTATTGACACATCACACAAATCTTGATCACTTATTGAAAAGACTTTGTGGTATGAGATGAGGATGAGTTGATATACATGTGTTTGCACTGACTATATTGGATAATAAGACAGAATGAAATGATTGAAGAGAAGCTAAGAGTGGCTTGTGTTAGGGGTTGTGATGCGGGAACAATTTAAGTGACGTTGGATACATTAGGAGTATAAATACGTTTTATCTAGAGGTTTGATACGACATAGGTGGATACAAGTTACAATAAACTATTACAACCTAGGTAGATACAAAGTACTTGCAAGTTATCGGAACTTTCACTAACAGACTAAGCTACTTGGCATCATCGAAATCAAGGTGGGTGAGACATATAACTCATTTGATAGTGCTGGTTAGCATTAATGCTTTCCTACATGCATCCATAATAAGCAGCATCTGGTCGGACACACATTTGCGATGTCCATCCTCAGTATGCTCTCCACATTGCCTCTCCTTGAATTTTGTGCTTCCTCTCCCTCAATTTCTATTGCCTCTCCTTGAATTTCTAGTGCTAATCTTTGAGGCGAACTGCATCCTCGATTGAAATCGCCATCGTCTCTTGAACTTTAACATGTTTGCGAAATTTCTACCTTAGCAACAACGATTGTGTCCAATGTAGAAAATGATCAGTCATCAAATCCACAACGGTGTTGCCCCCTTACCTTAGCGTTTCTTTAGCCTTTCTCTTTATAACTTTTCTTCTGATGCCACTATTGGGGGTAAAAGAATCAGAATATGCTCCCAACTCATGTATTTTTGATGGTTTTGATGATCCTCCTTAAGATGGGTTACAATAAGAGACCTCCATTTTGGCTGATCACGGAGCAATCGCCACCAATGTCCTAGCTCAAACTTCTTCCCTGGTTGCTTAACACGCAGTTCATGTGCATAAGACAAAACATCTTCCATACTTACCCCACTTAATTGAGACAGATCATTTCCTCCATGATTCCGATCCACTTGGATACCAATGGTGCGGCCTAGTTCCAACAGGCATTGCAAATTTCCCCCCTTCTCAGTGTTACTTCACGTGGTGGGTCCTTGTTGAATTTCCATTGATAGACAGTATTTAAGTTTTAAATTTATAACCGTAAGTGCACGGTTTATCGCCGAATCCTTGGGTTATCGTCCACAGAGAACAAGATCTTATACTATCTAACTAATCAAGTGAGTTGAATCTAGAGGAATGTAAGTTATGATTGAGCAAATAAATAGAATAGGCTATCAAAATTAGTGGTTTTAAATCCAATGGCAGAAAGGATTTGGGTCAAGGAATTAGTCACTGGATGACCACTTTCTTTCTACTAGGTTTGGATTCCATACTTGGCTTAGCTTACAAAGTGGCTTAAAGGGGGTGGTTTGCTCAATTAAAAACGCCCAAGCCTCCTTTTAGAGGGCAATGGCAACCTTAATTTGCAAACCTAGCTATTTTCATGGGGGCTTAAAAGATTAAAGTTTCAACTTACACCTAACAAGGCCTTGGGTTATTTTCATGCGCAAGGCTCGTTCTCCTATCCACTTAAGGCGATTACTTACCTTTTGGTCTAGTTATTTGCCCCAAGTATTGGATGTAATTTCCTTTCGGGCATTTCATTGAACACTTGGTGGGTAGAGGGAGAGACCCATAAGAAACTAGGAAATTAAATCAAGAGGAGACCACACCTAACTTATTAAGCCAAACTAGCTCCTATTCCGAACTCGAGTTGGGAAGACTACTCACAAATCATCATCTTTCCAATCAAAAAATCACAAATAGGCATAATTTAGCAAGCTAAAACCATAACCAAACATAGAGGAAGAGAGAGAGAGAGATAGAGAAATAAACTTAGATTAAGGTGATGATAAATGTAACTTGATGATCTTCAATCAAAATCAAACGAAGAACCCTAATCCTTCATTAACCCAAAACTAACCCTAGAATGTTTTTAGAGTGCTTTTTACAAGGGAAATTAGGCATTTTCCCGAAATTAGGCTAACTAGTATTTATAGGCGAGAAAATCTGGGAACTGTGCAAGGGGCCGACCTCACAACGGCCTGCCTATTGCTAGCCTAGAAAACCTTGGGGCCTGGCGACGACCAGCCGTCACCACCTCCTGGAACTTGGGTGGGCGACTGCAGCCTTGGCAACGGTCTTTCGTGGGGGTGATGGCCACCTGTCTCCCCTTTTGTCTTGATTCTTCATTCCATTCCCTTGTTCCTTTGCTCCTCTTGAGTCTTGATGTGGCCAACTTCATTCTTAAGTTGCCTCTTCCTCGGTATTGGCTGCCCCTTTCCTTGGATATCTCAAGAACACCTGAAAATAAGAAGAAATGGGTTTAGAATAAGGCAACAACCTTAGAGGATGTCAAACTTGGTCAAATCCCACTAAATCAAAGGAGAAACAAGGGAAATGAACCAAAAAGGAAGTGGCAAATTTAACCAAAATTGAGGTTTATCATCCATTTTACCCTAGAAGCCTAACTTCTTGATCGGCTCCGGGAGTCGGATCTGTGCTTATGTTAATCCAAGCACGTATCACGCGGCACTTCTCATCCATTATCCTCTTTTCCACCCCTCCAAACTCCTCTCCCCTTCCGCGCCTTTGTGACTTGGAGCATTATCAACTTAAGAGTGCCTAAGCAGGCAAATGATCCGATCGGTGTTCATGAGAGTGTGGAATTGCTTGCTCCTGAGAAGCTATAAGATTGAGGAGGGGACAAAATTTGGGGAGGGTGGGGGCAGCGATCTGTAGGGATAATTTGGGAGTTGAGGTTCTATTTGGTTTGGACCGTCCCCTGGCATATTCGGATTACGTTGGAGCAATAAAGTGGTGGCATTGACCAGTAGAGGTAGTTCGATTCCAGTAGGTGTATGTTTGGGGGATAATGCAAGCCTGACATATTAATAGGCATATTTTGGTAACTCTTTTCCAAATTTTGGGGTTTAGTGTCTTTATTAAGTAAATTCACAAATGAAGATGGGAGATTGTGATCCATGTTGTGGGCAAAAACAACACCTACATTTTAGTACTTCAACATATTTTAATATTTATTTCAATTGTTTAACATGTTAATAAACTTTAAACATTAGAAAATAATTTAATCATAGCATATTATGATGCAACTAGAGTAGCATTTTAACAATTTCACTTGAGCATACCAAGTTTCAAGTTAATAATTTTTAAAATTAATTCCTAACGTATTCAATTTACATATAAATTGTTATTGGAACTCAAACATTTTAGGTCAACATGTCAATCATATTAACTCAAAAATATGCTTAGCATAATTTAACTAAACATGGCTTGTTTGAGCATATTTTAACTAATCATAATTTAGTTAATACAGCCTTTTCAAAAAAAAATTACTTAATACAAAAAAAAACTAATCATAATTTAGGTGAACGTAATTGAGCATTTAACTAATCATGGCATGTTGAGCATATTTGAACATAATAATTAACTTAGAAACTCAAAGATTTAACTACACATGAATGATGTTCAAATTAGCATTTAAACAATAAACATAGCATACTTTAACTAGACATAACATATTAAAGCATGATTAAAAAAACCTTTGGGTGTGTTCGGCAACACCGTTTTGGGTAGCGTTTGGCGTTTTGACTAAGTCAATACACTTATCATATAATTTTTAGTGTTCGATAACGTAGTGTTTGACTAGCATTTTAAATAATGTTTAGCGCTTTAAGTAGCGTTTTTGAAAAACTAATAGTATTAACGTTTTACATTCAAAAGTAGCGTTTCATATTTTTTTACAAAAAATTACCCTTTGGAAATTTTATCTTTAAAAATTATCTATATCATTTTTTGTCAATTTACATTAATCAGCTAATCCAACAGCTAAATTTACCGAACACATTTTATTCAACTACTCTTCTAAACAACTATCCGGTAAATTAGAAACGCTATCTTCTACCTGAACAACTATCCGATACCTAAACTGCTATCCGCTACATGAACCGCTAATTTTGACTAACAGAGCCTTTATATATTAATATCATATTATACTTAGCATGCAAATACTATTTAAACGCATTAGTTCAAGCATTTCCTCAAAATGATTAAGCATGATATTACTGTTTAAAACATAAACATAAACATAACAATAAATAATTGAAAGAATAACTTTCAAAATGCTTCCTTTGGTAGATTAGTTGAAGTCACCCCATAAATATTATATCATTAAGAATGACAAAATTAATTATTAAAACATAAACATAAACATATCAATGAAAATAAATTGAAACTTTAGATTACTGGAATTACTTTCAAAATACTAATCTTTTTTCTCCACTTCGCAACACTGAAAAATAAGAACTTCACAGCCCAATGGTAATATTGCATAGTTCGGCCTGCGTCTACCTTTCCTTTCTCCCCCTTAGCCCAGGACCCAAATGGCTGCAACTGCAAATGCTCTAACATAACATTGAATTTGTCACTGACGATGTTTCAGAAAAAGGTGAAAGGGTCCGAAATAAGTCACATTTTCAGAAATCGGAAGTTTCAAAAATTATTTCATAAAAATCTAAGGGGTAAAAAAAATTAGATAAAAATTTGAGGGTTAAAAAAGAATTGTTTTATTACATGCTGAACGCAGTAAATGTGAATGCTCTGTTCGTCTCATAGCATTGTCAAGAAGATTAATTTTACTTGTCTCATTAGGCACCCACGTTGGAGATAATTTAAAAATAAAAATAAAAAATTGAGTCTTGCTCTCAATCTTCGCATATTCTTTAATACGAGCTTGTGGTAACATTTTCTTAATTTAGGGCCTAATGGGCAGTAGTGTTTTAAGTATTGTTTAGTATTTTGATTCAATCAATACTCTAATTCCTATAATTTTTGTTGTTTGGTAAATTAAACGTTCACATCCATATACGTCGCTTCATCTAGCATTTACCACAAGTTAACAGCAATTAACGTGTGAGTAGAAACTATAGTGCTTCACTTTTGTGTTTTCAGGCATGCTCTCTTATTTTTTACCATCGTTAAGTTCGTGATTTGGTGTGCAATTTGTCATGAATTGTGGACTCTCTTAGTTGTTTATTTTGTTACATTGCATGCATCAACACATGACACCTAATTGAACAAGGATTTTCGTGATATGGCTGTAAACTTAAGGATGGATGAGAAATTTTCAAATACGTTCCATTTGTGTATGAAAAAGTAATAATAATAATAATAAGAAGAAGAAGAAGAAGCACCATGAATGTCCTTTTTAGTCCTTTTATATTTATCGGTTAATATGACAACTAATGTACTCAGAACAATTTTCTTTAAACAACTAGAAAAAAGCTAAACGTTAATAGCTAAAATTCAACAGCTATTTATTACTCAAACAGTTATCTGCTATCAAAATAGCTAATTTCGTCAAATAGGCCTAAATTTAAGGGACGAAAGCGAAATATTCTCGCTTAAGATTTTCCAAAATTAGACATGGCACATGAGTCATTTGGTTTGGGTACGAGTCGGGGGAAGTTTGGGTTGGGTCATGTTTCGGGTTAAATGACATTTTAGGTTAGCTTGGTTTGCGTGGGGTGAACTTCGGTTCGGGTTGATTTCACGTCAATCGATTTTTAGTCCAATACACTTGTCATGCAAAAATAAGCAACTTTGTAGAAAAATTAAGGTTGGGCATGGTTCGGTTCGGGTCATTTCAGATTTCGGATCCACTTTTAAATGAGCATATTTTGAATATAGGGTTGGATATGAGTCTGGATCGTTCGGTTTAAGTTTCGAATCTCAGGTTAATTTTGCCAAGTCTACCCAAAATCAGGCTTTTCTGTTTCCTCATTCCTCTATTTCACATTTTTTTTTCATTTTTTTTTCAGTTTTCTATTATTTTCATTTATTTTCACTTTTCTTTCTTCTCCTCCTTTCATTTTCTTTCAATTTTTTTTCCTAGAATAGAAATTTTTTTTCTCCATCTTTTTTTTGGAACTCAAGTGCATCCCCAACCCAAGTGCTAATTTTTGGAACTCAAGTTTGCCACGTAAGCAAAAAATTTCATATTTTTAAAACTTGCATTCCATCACTTCTCCAACCTATGGAACTCCAATTTGAATAACCCAATAAAAAAATTTATCATGGACCCACTTTATAACACACAACCTATTTTTTTAATCATATAAAAATTATTTATAACCTCAAAAAAAAAACAAAAAATAAAAAAAAAACAAAAACCAAGCAAACATGGCACGCGGGTAGGCATGGCAGGCCGGGTAGGCACGCGAATTCTGGCACGCGTGGCCTGGGTTGGGAGGGGGGAGGGTGCCCCGCGTGTGGGGGGGGGGGAGCTCGCGGGTATGTGGCTGGGGATGCCCTTATAGTCTTATGAGAACGCAAGTTATACGATCAACGTTCAACGTCCAATAGGCTTTATGGCCTTTTATTGGTTGAAAATGATCGTCAACCATAAATATCTTTGAACAATAATATTAAAGGGTGTTTGACAAAGAGAATTTTGAAGAGCTTTTTAGGTAAATAAAGTTTTTTGGATCAAAATTAGCTATTTAACCTAGTTTAAAAACTTAATTTAGATATTTGATGAAATACCTTTTGTAAGAAGTTTTTGGATCCAAAAAGTTAATTTGACAAGCTAATTTTCTGAATCTTTGGAAATTTTTTTTAGAAAATTAACTCCTTATCTTATAATTTTATCATAATCAACTAATGCTATCAAATCATTTTTTTCTAAATTTTTTTTTTAAAACAACTAATATAAATATTTGGTTAAAATAACTAATATAAATAGATAACAATGACAACTATGTGTCAAATCAAGTCTAAATAATTGTTTTTGAATTTTATTTAGAAATGGGATCTCAAGAAACTTTATGCACTTTTTAAGTGTCCTCCAAAGACGGCGAGTATCTCATTCGTTTATTTCTGAGAAGGTGAAAGAGCGATGGCATGGTAGTAAATTAGTCGTAGAACGGCTAAGCGCCCCCCCTCCCAAAAAAAAAATAAAAAATCGTAGAATGCGGGGGTTAGAGTATTATTAACGACGATATGCCTTCTGCCTGCCTGTGGCAGTCGCAGACCCGCAGGGCCATCGGCCTCTAATGGGCACGGTCAGCGCTCACTAAAAAACAAACCCCAATTTTTTTCTTTGTTTTTATTTATGTATATAAATAAAAACCCGCTCTCTTTTTTTCCTCCCTCCTCTGTTTCCTATATTTACCTTCCTTGCCAGTTCAAGCAGAGAGGCTTCCTCCCTTTCTCTGTCTCTCTCTGCTCTGTTCGTTTTTCGCCTGCGCTTCTCTCTCTCTCTACTCCATTACTGTACTTCACCTAGGTACGGCAATGGCGATGCTTTCCTCTCTCTGTCTTTCTCTGCTCGGTATTCTCTGCATGATCATCATCTCATCTGATTGGTCTCTTGGGTATTTCGCCCTGTTTTGAATGGGTTAATGCCAGTTCATTTTTTGCTGTTTTACGTAATATTAGTAGTATTAGATATTTAGATCACTTTCCATCTGCTTCCTATATACCTTGCGTATTGTTTGCTGTTTTGAATGGGTTATGCCGGTTCATTTTATTTTGTGCTTGTTACTGTGTAAGCAGAACAATTTGTTTGATTAGGGTTTCAATTCTGTGCTTCCACTAGAAATTAGTCCCTTAAGTGTGTCAATGTCGAGGTCGAGAGAGAGAGTTGAGTTGATTGTGTATGGTAAACCATTGTCTTGAGCCGTTTAAAAAGTAATGTGAGTTGATTAATATTGATCCATCCATGTGCAATTAAGCCCCCCACCCCCTCTTCCAATTTGAGATTCTAGGGGAAAATTGCAAAATTCCTCTCTAGGGTGTGTTAATATGTGTAAAAGAGCAGTTTCGTGCAGTAAGAGTTGGCATTACGCAGTAACGACGATGATAAATAGTACGCTAATGATGAAATAAACAGGTCCTAAGTTGGCCTTTGCTTCTTTTTATGTGGAGCCATATGCAATCGTTAGCGTGTACTTGTTTAGTCCATTGGAAACAAACTATTTGGTAGTCCGAGGGAACACTGTCGCACTTTTCCATCCTTAACCTGGCCTCAGCGGGACTTTATCATATGGATATTTTTTCTTGTTTATGTTTTTACAGTTGAGGGCTAAACTAATATTTGTACTGATAGTGGATTAATGAATTGTAATTAATGAAAATCAGAGTTGTTAACAATAACGGGAGCAATTAACTACTCTGTGCTTCCATGGGAAGTCTGTAGTTTAAGTCCAGAATCCGTGGCATTATAAGCATTATTTATAGTTGGTATATTATTTAATTCATTTTTTTCTCCCCCCCCCCCTCCCCCTTTTTTGTTTTGCGGTGTATGTATCTTTGGGATGTAGGCATGGGGTTTGGAGAAGTGTGGTTGTAGAATATATATGATACAATGTTTAATGGTTGATATTTCATTAGATCTCTTATATATATGTTTGAAGTTTTATAGTTCGTGAAACACGTAATTTCAAGTTTACAAATGTGTTTGTGTCCTTTTCATTGTTACTGTTTTATATCACATGGTTTGTTTTCATCACTGTGCTGGTTGTTGACTTGTTCTTATTCATTCAAAGGAACCAGAATGGAGGATTCAGATGCCGCATTTCCTATGAAGAAAGGCGAGTCTTTTGCAAATGCCCCTTCCCCCCTTCTCTCCTCTTCTTCTTCCGCATGTGTGCGTATGTTCTTCTGCACAATATAGGAGAATGCTTGTGCAATGTGTATATGCAAAAACAATAGAGCTCAATATTAGTTTATAGTGAGGGAAGGAATTCCTATTCCCCCAGCCTCAATTGGGGGTCGGTGGTTACTTTGGCAGTTCTAACATTCGGATGGCATGTTTGTTTTTTGGTGTCTACAGGTGCTTCAACATGTTACTTTAAGCTGATGAAAGATAACAAAATGATATGCCGTACGAAATGTAGGAATCCACCTATTCAACCGCCGTATGTATATTCTGTCTATTCGTTTGTCCTAATCAACGAAGTGTTTCTCCTTGTAGTGGCTTGTGGAATTGTCATGATATCTGCTAATGGGGTATTAGGCCAAATTTATTCTGGTTATGTCCTTGTTTTTTTAATCAAGCTGCAACTGAGGCGTAATTAACCGTGTGATATTCAAATAATTAATTTTTTGATAAGCTGCACATAGATACTTTTGAGTTTTATTGACTATGTTTTGAGGGGCCTCATTTTTAAGAAGACAATTAAAGATCCCCAACTTTCATTCTTGAAATGTCTAGTTTAGAATCAAAGATTGGATATCATTGAACATAAGATTTTCCTATAATACCCTTGAAATACAAAAATTATAATAAAAAAAGAACTTTTCAATGATAATATACTGTACTTTGGGGTTTGGACAATAATAATCCGTACTTTAAACTTGGACATGGACACATTTAACGCTGTTAAATCAACACGGAGCTTGACGGCAGCGGACTCAGCAAATATAACGTGGCAGGCAGAATATCCTCATTTTCCTTGAATGTAATAAGTTGAAGTACATTGTTGGCTTTATGGTTCCAAAACTTCCAACTTATTGTCAAAGTTGGAGTTTGACTCATCCAAAAAAAAAAAGTCATCTTTCAAGCGTGTCTGCCTTCGTGCAACTTAGTGTCGGTACAGAAACGTTAACTTGCCAAAAGTACATAGTGTTGATGTCCAAAGTACGGTTTATTATCATCCAATTTCCCAAAGTACAGTATTTATCATCCAAAAATCCTTTTATAACAAAAAGAAAGAAAAAGAAGTTGCACATATGTAGACATAGCACATGGACCGTTCAGCTTTGGGTCGGATTAATTTCAAATTGGGCCATGTTCAGGTTGATGGATTTTAGTTTGGGTCAAGTCAATTTTGGTTTGGGTTGGCTTCGAATTAATTGATGTTTGGTCTCATGAAGCTGTGTTGCATAGAGAGCCAGAAAGAGAGATAGCATGGGCAAAAATAAAGTAAAAATTAAAAAATTGGTTTGGCTTCGGCCAGGGTCAGGTTAACTTGTGTTCGGATCCAAATCAGGTTAGCCTATTTCAGGTGTGGGTTTGACGTTTGGGTTCTGGTTAATTTTGTCAGGTTTACATAAGTCTGAAAATCTAAGGGTTCAAGTTTCTTCCACAACCCCTACCAATCACTAGCTCACTAAATCCCATCTCCACCCACACAGCTGCCATCTCTCAACTCAACAATGGAGGGCTAGAGTAGACAAAGAGGGATCAACAGAGGGTAGAGAAATTTGCCAATATGTGAAAGGATCCCGTAGCCGTGTATGCACTATACAAGGCAATAACCCTTTGGTTGATGGTGCCAACAACCAGCTGGTGGCTAGAGGCAGTGGCAAGGCAGTTAGGGTGGTGCTGATGCAATTGTGATGGCTAGGGAAGATGGGTGTACTGCCGACCCCTTAATTATTTTTTCCTGATTTTTTTAGCTTTACACAAAATACAAAGTTAATTTTCTAACTTTATTTTTGTAAGAAAACATGTCACTTTTCCCCATTCCGCCCCCTCAATTATAATGCCATTGTGACTGCTATTGTTTATTCTCCTTTTTCCTTAGTTGCTATGAGGTTCTTATATGCTTTTCGGTTTTCCCTTTCTCTTTCATTTTGTAATGTTAATGATATTTTTACCCTACTATTTATTTTCGCCTTATTTTTCTAATTGTTATGAGGAAGGAAGGAAAGAAAGAAAGAAAGAATCTTAGTTTTAAAAAGTGCAAGGCGCATAGGGTCCCCAAAGCGTGAGGCGCAAGGCACGAGGTGAAGGCGCACGCATCATGGCTGCGAAGCACACTTCTATGCAAATTTTTTTTTAAAGTATTTCATATTTCACAAAGCATATTTTGCATAAATAAGTTAAATAAATGCATTAAAAATGTGATTAGACATCAATATGACTCCTAACATTACAAATAACCTTAAGGTATGTTATCTGATCATCGTAATTCCCCAATGCACGTCTTACAGTACAAGTTTAGTTTACCTTTTAGCTCCCAAGGGAGGAAAAGAAGGAAAAAGGTAAAGGCAAGGCTAAGAAAAAGAAGAAAAGGGGGAAGATATAGCCTCGCGTCCTTGAGGCGCACCTCATCCCCTTCGAGGCGCTAACCCGGTAGCCTCACACCGAGGCACACCTAGGCGTGCCTCAGGCGGGCTTTTTTAAACTAAGGAAAGAATGGATGAAAGATGTAAGACTTCCAAATTCAGAATTATGAATCATTGGCTAGATTTGGATTTAGTAATTACAAGCTACAAAACTTAGGGCCAATAATTGCATTATGAAAAGTTAGGCTTCTTGAAATGGTTTGAACAGAATCTTGGATGTTCAATTTTCATATCCTGGAAATAATTGGTGCAAAATCTTAGATCCAATTATAACAATTTCACCATTTCTATTGTCTAAACCCAATTGTAATGAAATTTGGTCTTATTAGACCAACTTATGAGTATGACAAACAAGTACACAACAAAAGACTCTATGTGAGCCTTGAGTATTTTCAATTTTTTAGACTCGAATCGTTGGTTACTGGCATTGCAAACAATGGACTGATTGAAGTCCTTTGCCTTGACTAGTGGCACCATCTTCGTCTTTGTTACTCCCCACGTTTCTTAGGATCTTTAAAGAGCGTGATTTTTTGGGGGATGGGGAAGGGGTAAGGAGATTAGCCCCTGCATTGTGTCTGGAAAGATCCTGGCAAATAAGCAGTGGAGCAGATCTAAATGCGGAAGAGGCTTTGATTTGGTAAATTTAGATCCGTGGTTGGTGGTGGCTGGGCTATATCAATAACTAGTCTGCCAGGGTGGGGTGCCTTGGTGGTGAAGCTTTGGGATAGGGTGATAAAGTATGTAAGTCCTTGAATGATTGAGATGACCTCCCCTACTCCTTCACAGTAATGAGAAATAAATAAAATTGCTATGAAATAGTGATACATCCCCTTTGCTACCTTTAAAGATCAGCTCACTAAAAAGACTCCAGATGGGGCAAAAAGGTGTATTTGATTTGTCAATTATATAGTTCTTATTGATCAAACTAAAGAGGCAAACATTAAGCTGGAGATGTGAAGAGATGCCCTAGAGTTTAAAGGCGTTAGATTCAGCACGGAAAAGATGGAGTTCTTGGAATGCTTGGAATGTAAGTGCAATTGAAGGGAAGATACAAGTCATATTGACGATAGTATTGTACTGAAGATCGAGGACTAGGGATCAAGGGCACAAGGTAAAAGGGATATTGATGACGAGATTACTTATTGCGTAAGGTTTGGATGGAAAAAAATGGAGAATGCCTTTAAAGTTTTGTGTCATAAGAACATCTTGATAAAAATGACAGGGAGATTTTATGGAATAGTTAGAATGGTCTTTTGCAGCTCAGAATGTTGATTAAGAAGACCGGATTCAAAAGATGATGGTTGGAGAAATAAAGATTTAATGGATATGTCTGCAAACAATATTTGACAAGATTAAAAATAAAGTGATCAGACAGAAGGCTGGTGTCACACTTTATGAAGGATAAGTTGCCGGAAGCTAGACTTATATATCTCAAGAGGAGAAGTATACGCTTCTGATGAGCTTGATAAGAGGGACATTCTAATACTGTAATAGAGAGAGAGGAAGACCAAAGAAGAATGGGAATGAATTTATCAATCTAGACTTGGCCCATTTGTAACTTACAGGGGACATGGCTCCGGATAGTAGCTTATAGACGTCTAGGGGGTTGCTGATCATATATAAGCTTGCTCTTTCTCCCCTCTTCAGCACCTGGGCTCTTTACTTATCTCTTAGTACTAGCATGCGACCATGCACTTGTTGCTATCACGAGTTTTGCAAGCTCAGTGCTTTAATATTTCCTCTTTTATTCATTTTGGCACCACTGATTGCTTACTTTGATGAGTTCTCTTAGCTTGAAAATTCTCAAATATATGGGATTGCAATGCTCCTACTTTAATTTTGTTCTCTAACAATTGATGGTACTACATGATTGTCACTTATTATCATTATCTCCATGCTTTCCTCAGTTATTTGTTATTTTTACAAGCTATTTTACTGAGCCAAAATTTGTTCCATGCTAGACTTTTTGGACTTCTCTCAAAATGAGTGTGTATTTTGGAGGGGAAATTTCCTACATCTAGATCTCCCTGAACTTGGTGGTGGTGTTATGTAGCAATATAATTTTTTTTATATAAAAAAAAGCAACTTAAGAAAATGGTGAATTAAACAAGGACATGCTGAGGTTATTCTGAACTCATGTCTGATTGAATATACATTACCAACCAAAAAGTTGGTTAATAAATCTTCATTGTTAAGAAGTTGAATTGTTATGTAAGAGTACCTAAACTAATGCGAAATTAATAGTTAACTGTTCAGGTTATGTAGTTAGCATCTGAATGGTTATATCTAGTTGAAATTTAATATTTTCCTGATGGAATGGATTTTGTACAGTTCCCATGTATAATCTTCCCTCTATAATTTTATATGACAAAGGAACATGAATCTGAACACCCCCCTCCCGGGTTGCTTTAATTATTTTGTTCTTGATATTCTCAGTTGGCGTATTTGATTATTTCCATCATTATATGCTTATATGTAAACATCTGTCAGTTACTTTTCCTTTCCATTTCGGGCATGTTGACCTTCATATAGATTTAATTTTATTCTTTTAATAGTAACTGATCTCTCTTGCTACTATCCAGGTACACATGGAATATCAATATAGTCAAGAAGAGTTCACTAAGTGGTCTCACCGATTTACCACAGTTTTCTCTTTTTCCTGCTTTCGAGAATCCTCATCAAGGAAGCGAGTGGACTAAATTCTTAACCTACCTTCATTTGAACAACAAAGTAAGCATCTGCATTGTAAATGTTTGTAGCTCTCCCATAAAAGTTGCCCTTGTTATTATTTCCATCTTTTTTTGGAAGACACCTAAATTTCTACCTACAAGGGTTCCAGTTTCTTATCCAAGAATAGTCAGCATTGTAAATGTTTGATTATAATGCACTTCATGCTATTGTCATTGTTTGAAGGTTGCGACTGTGGAATTCGAAGGGCTAAAGATTGGTATATTTCCTCCTGAGGGTGCAACACCTAACAAGAAAGCCCATGGCCTTTGTTTTAACCATGCTGTAGTGGTATATAAGCTGCAGGAAGTACATGACACTACTGCTGGTCAAAATCATGTATTGCCAGGTTTGTCCTTCAATGTGCACACACAAAATTTCCAATTACCCAAGAAAACAAAAAAAGAACCGCTATTCTTCCCAGAGTTATTAGTCTTGTTTAATGGCGCCGGGGTCATTGTTTGCCTCTTTTTTAAGTCATACTGCTCTGCCCCCAATGGTGTGGACATGTCACGTATAGACAACGTCTTTTATGTTTATTCTTGCCTTTCTCCTTACGTAAGATAGCTAATTTCAAAATTCAACGGCTCTTGCAGTCCTGAATGCAAGTGCAGAGACAGCAATCAATTCTGAACAAGAAAGGAGTTCAGGCTACGGAAAGAAAACCCAAGGATTTTCACAGACATGCATGATCGCTCCAGATGCCTGCATGAAAGGACAAATGGCCGTGTCTTTGAGAGATGCAACCCACAGTACCGACTTGTTGGATATCCCTGCAATTGACTCAGATGCACATGTGAAAGGGAGTAATTCAGCTGAGAAGGGTACATGCTCCTCAATATCCAAATTTCATACCAACTTTGCTGCAGGTGGCAACAATTCCCCAGAATCAAATTTTGTCCGTGCTGACCCCAGTTACCTGAAGACTCTTGGTCAAGCACATTCTGGTTGGATATTTGGTGCAATTGCAGAGCTTGTCGATAATTCAAAGGATGCAAATGCATCAAGGTAAGTTGAAGCCTCTTTCTTTTGCAAGAACATTTAATTTTGTATCTTGAGATGGGGGTTTTCCAATTCCGGTTAGTCTCTAATCTACAGTATTTTATGTTTTCCACACTTTGGCTGCACTGTCGTTGATTTTGCACTATCTGCTGCTTCCTATGCTTATGGCACAGGCTGGACGTTCGAATAGAGACTATATATGATAAGAGAGCCGGCTGTGAGATTCCTATGCTTTCTGTCATTGATGACGGGGATGGGATGAATCACCAACAAATATTGCGAATGATTTCTTTTGGACACAGGCAACCTGATCAAGACGATCGAGATCGTATTGGTAGGTTTGGTGTGGGCTTTAAGGTAGTCTTCCATCATTCTATCTTTGCCATTGTCACACTCCTTTTTCCTTTTGGGGGGAGGTGTTGATTCCCTTTTAGAATTAATGTTTTCAGTTCAATTGCAGCTGTATTTCCATCCGGTACTCACGTAGGCAGTACCCATAATAATCTCTGCTTATTTTGCTAGGATGGTTATCCATGTGGTTCCTCTTTTTTTCTTTTTCGGTTTTCTTTTTTTTTTTGTGGTTTGGATGGTGGTCATTGTTAAGCAAAGCAAGTAAGCTTCTGATGATGATGAGATTTCTCAATTAGTGTATTATCTAAATGTATTCTCCACCATCAAAATAGCATCTATGGTTTAGTACAATACAATATCTGCTATATGCTATAGTATAACCTGCGACAGGTTAACTGATGAACCGGGGGAAGAGGATGGGAAAGGGGGGGAAATAGAGAATGTGAGTAAAGAAAACAACAGGAGAATGGATTCTAGTGCAGGCTGTACCTCTTGAACCATATTGAGTTACTCGCTATGGCCTGTTGCTGTCGCGTGCCATCTGCAGCCTTCAGTTTTCTTTTTCCATCCTTCTGGATTTGGAGGTGGAGTTCCTCACATTGGTGGGAGGTTTCTTGTATTATTCTCTTTTTCTTAGGGGGGCGGGGGCGGGGTTGCTGCAGGAGAGGGATGTTGTAATGGAACTTCATTTGTCTGAGGACACGAGGTAATCTGCAAAACTTGAAAAGGACGTATAGTTCAGGTAAACAATAGTTATATACAGAGATTCTTATTAAAAAAATAATTCTATACAGAGATAATTTTATCCATAATAATCTACTTAGGTTTGTAGCTATGGACTCAAGTCCGTCATTCTAAAAGTGAGATGGTGTCATCATAGCCTATGTTTCCAATTGTGTTGCATTGAGTACTATGTCTTTCACTTATGTAAGATTTGTTTTGTTCAGACAGGAGCAATGAGGCTTGGGAGAGATGCTTTAGTTCTCACACAGACCACTGAATCCCGTTCGATTGCATTTCTTTCACAATCACTAAACGAAGGAAAAGATGTAAGCCTAAGCCATCACAGCCATTTTGTGCCTGTGACTTGTTTCATTCTTAACTTTATGATCTAAAATTCTAAATGTATTCTCATCTAATTGGCTGTGTTTAATAGTTAACATGGTATATATACGTGTATTTCACAATTGCAGAATTGCCGACACCTTTCTTTTTGATGCAGAATGTAGAGATACCCATTGTTAGCTACCATCGTCAATCACAGTGTATGGAATTTGATGGAACTGTACAGTCTGAAGCACTTGCTGTCCGCAACCTGAGAGCTATTAAGGAGTTCTCTCCATTTAATGAGTATCTGATCGGTGAAAAATCTGCTCTTTTTAAGAATGATACAGGAACACAAATTTATATCTGGAATATGGACAAATGGGGATCAGATTATAGTCTGGAGTGGCAAGCGGGTATATCTGGCAGCAGCTCATTTCACCATGGTGACATCCTTATTCGTTCTAGAAGGGTCAGATCTCGTCCAGGACAGACGAGTCGAAAGGTTGGAAACCCTTCTGTAGTACTCCCTTGAAATTATTGTTCCCCTTCTCACCCCCTACTGGCCCACCCCAACCAAAGAAGAGAAAAAAAAAGTTTTTCCCGTCCCCTCGAGGTAACATTTTTGTTGTTTATCTTGCTGAGTCTGAGATTTTCCGTTCATTATTCCAGGTTTCTCTAGACTATTCACTTCGGTCTTATTTGGAAGTGATATTTTTAGAGCCTCGAATGAAGATATATGTTCAAGGTTCACTGGTAATACTGTAGTTCTGTTGTCGCTGTTTTGGTTTTTAGCAGTTTCCATTTAGCCTTACAAAATCGATGATCTCCTGGACAGGTTAAAAGTCGCCCGCTAGCAAAATCACTGAATAATACCGCTGTAGAAAATGGTGAAATTATGGGGAAACCCGTGCAACTCACTTTAGGTCGATGTCATTTGGAGTGGGATCAGGCAAACTGCGGAGTATTCTTGTACTGGCACGGACGTCTGATTGAGGTAAGCAAGAATTCAGCTGTTTAAACTTAAAATGTGGCTAGCTTCTTTTTATATCTTATGTTGGTGTTGTTTCCATTGACTATTGTTGTTTATTGATTTAGGTTTTTTGTGCAAGTAAAAACGGGTTTACACTATGGTGGGCAATATTGACAGCCCGGAGAGCCCACATGATTTGAATCATGTTTTCATAGTGTCTATTGGGTGTGGTCTTGTGGTTTTGTGTAATGAATGACAACCTGACACTGTAAAAAGAATTAGAATACCCCACCCGTTCCAGGTCTTTGGTTTCATCTATTTAGAGCTTGTTATAAAGAAACCATGCTGATATTGATGTATTTGCGACAAAAGAACTATGAAGGTTGTGGAATGATGGAATTATTGCCTTCCTTGGACTAGCATCCTGTCTACTAGGGGTGTGCAAAACAGGTTAACCGGAGTTTCGGTTAACCGAAAATCGGTTAACCGGTTATTCGGTTCAAAAAAATTCCGAACCGTAACCGAACTGAAAATTTCGGTTTACCGTCTTTTGGTTAACCGAGAATTTCGGTTCGTCCAAAACCCAAACCGTAACCGAACCGAAAAAGTCGGTTAACCGGTTTTTTGGTTCGGTTAACCGACTTTTCAGTTTGGTTACCGATTAAACGTTCACAAATAATAAAAAACATATAATTTCTTACCTAAATTTTTCATTTTTTTATGTTTAAATTCTTTT
>JACYFF010019584.1:14508001-14526021 GCA_017589665.1 Selenicereus undatus
GTGAATTTCTCAGTTGCTGTATCAGCAAAAATTTGCAACACATGCCAAATCTTTATGTCCACTTTCCTTTCCTTTCATCCTATCCCCTCCCCCCCCCCCCCCAAAGTTTTGGAAGATAAACAAACTAGAGCAACTCTTACATGTATTATTCGCCTTCTTTCTTCCTCCCTAGGCTTACAAGAGGGTGGGTGGTATGATTCACAGTGCCGATATTGGTCGAGGCATAATTGGTGTCATTGATGTTACTGAATTGATGGTAAGTGAGCTTTCTTCTCCAGTTTATCAAAAAATTAAATAAAATACAGTGGATGTTACTTGCATTTGATCCATGTTACTTGGACTCAGCTATATCCTTGCTGAAATGTCTAAGTGTGTAACACGAGTGTTATGTCAGACTCAGTAATTTTCCAAGAAACTATGTACATTTTCAATCCAACATGAATGATCGAGTGTTCATACCGATGTTCAAGTGTCAAACATGGGTACTTGACGAGTAACATAGCATTTAAATATACTTGCTGGATCTGCACATCGGGACTGCTATATATGATCTCCTTTGATACCATCTTCCTTTATTTTCTCGCTGTGATGTCTTCAGCTAGTATTCCTGAGTGGCATATAGATAGCAGGAACTTTTGTTGCCAGACTTGTACTGATGCTCTTTTCTCCCTGTGAACTCAATTTAAGGCTTTTGCTGCCTCCTGCATACAGGATGATGGAAATGGTGGTGCTTGGGTTCATAGCAATAAACAAGGATTCCAAGATTGTGAGCCTTATGCTTGCCTTGAAGAATGGCTTGGATGTCAGGCAGATGAATATTGGGATACACATTTTGATGCGCTACAGCTGGTGTGTGATTTCACTTAAATCTGTTGCATATGCTTTTTTGCGCTTCTTACATGTCCAGCTAACCTTATAACTGCTCCTGGTGTTTGAATGTTCCAATATTTCTTCCTCTGATAAAATCTAAAGGCAACTGCCTACTGTGCTAGGGATATGTCAGCACTCAGCACTGTTCGAAATTAGATAATATCATGGAACTATTACCAGCTCTGTTAGATAAAGTGCTGCTTTACTATTGTGGAAGTTCATTATGGTTATCCATTGTTTGATTTTGTAGGCTTTGCAGAGTTATTCAGTTATTTAATCAGTTCATCTATTTTATTATTGTTTATGTGACATTTGGGAGTTAGATGATAACCATTCATTTTGAAGAAGCAACTAGTTTATTTCCTTCCTGTATTCAAGGATTATATATGTAAAGAATATATCGCTGCTATCGTTGTAACTATGCTTGCACCTTTTGTCTCATCTAGTAATGATGATTTCATTGAAAAGTTAAATTCACATGGAAACATAAGCATTTCCAAATATTTTGATCAAGATGACCGCACATTTTCTGATCTTGTAGTTGATTATTGCTGTATTGATTACTTGATTTTCCACCTACTAGAATTTCTTTTTTGGGGGGGGGGGGGGGGGGTAAGTGAGTTGAGCTTTTATTTATTTACTTCAAAATCGATTTACAATCTTAACATAGGCAATCCAAGTACATCTAGCTACCCATCACCAAAATTGACTCAAGTACTTCCCTTTCTCTTTAGCTTTATCCAAGGCATTCCATTTGAGCGTATATACAAAGTTTTTGATTATGACAATAGCTCCAGATCCTTGCTTACTGAAGATTCTGTTACTCTGTTCCTAAAAAATGTAGCAAACAGTAGTTGTCAACAGGCCCAGGAAAATTCATTGCTCAAAGCTTTTGCATGTGGCAAGTTGCAGGCTTTGTGGGATGGGTCTTAATATTATGAGCATTGGGGCATTTATGTGGATGTTGGATAGGTAGATTGACACGTTTCTATTGAAACCTGAAGGCCTTCCTATCCCTTGTTGCACTTTTTGACTTTTATTATCTAGTATACAATCACCGTGAGTTTCTTGCAGCTGAAAGCAAATACATTTACCACTTTCAACTGGTTGAATTCATATCGCTGTGGCACTATTTGTTTTATGCATTACACCTGATGAGATTTTCCTCCATTTAAGGTATTACTCATTTCCTTACTAAATCTTTTTTCTTGTGTCAGAGAAAAGGTAATGCTACCTACCAACCTGACCATGAATGGGTACAATGCGAGAAATGTCGGAAGTGGAGAGTGTTAGATGTTGGCTTCGACAGCAGTACTTTGAGTGGAGAGTGGTAAATTATACTGTCAAATAGTAACAAGTGTTCATGAAGTTTTATTTTCGTTCTCTTCATGCTTGCTTCATTTGGCTGTCATGCGGGGGCACTGCTAATTTTCTTCAAGGGTTCACTGCTTTTGTGCTCTTTGGTAGTAGCATTTCTTTTCATTTTCGTGTTGGATAGTGGAATTATGTTTGCTATTGGTCCCTTAAGATAGGTTTTGTGCTTCGAGAAGTCGGAAAACCTGATTTTCATGCTTGCAGATGAAATTGCTTATATGACTCGCATCATACCAAAACAATTGTGTACATTGGCTATATATGCATGGTGCTTTTTAATGCCTAACCAGCCATGCCAGTTGTTTAAAGGATCTTCGTGTTATAGTTATTCTGCATGACACTGATGGGAGGTGATGATTATTAGGCCTTGGTTACTTGGGGCTGATTGTGTATTGAAATAATTGTTACCCATCAGAATAATGAAATGCATCAGAATCAGCATTCCTTGGACTTTCTCCTGTTTGAAATTGGTTGAAATGGTTGCCTTCATTTGTTTTTTATCTTTCTCTGGTTCTTGCTCCATCGCTTCGGTGAAAGAATGAAAGCAGCTACTGGTTCAAAGTGGTTGAATTGGCTGACCTTTGGTCCCAAATTAGTGGCAGGCTTGACAATAGGTAAAGCATTGTGCTTAGATATGTTTCAGGGTTAAATAGGACTAGAAAATATTGTCTTGTTCCTAGTTAAATCCTAGGCAGAGAAAATTTAGCTGTCTTTGAGCTGTTAAACAAATTAAGGGGCGTTTGGTTCTTAGGTTGTGCAGAAAAAGAAAGGAAGCAATTAATTTGATTAAGATAGTAACAAAATGATCGGTTGGAGTATTCATGGTCGCATAATCCAGCTGTCAAGGCACCAAATCTGGATCCTCCATCCAAAATGCGTGCCTTTGTGGCCCGGCTGTCATCGCCCACCATGGTATGTTGAGTATGAGTAAAAATGGTATGAGCGGATTCTACAGACTTGCAACGGGGGAGACTCTGGTTTTGTGGTGGTGGTGGTGGTGGTGATTGCTTTAGTTGTGTAGCCTGTGGTGATTTTTTCATTGACTAAGTTGTGATCATCAGAGATATGATTGTGTTCCCTGATAAGGGTGAATCGTCCTTGTAAGTGTAAAAGCAAACCAAAATGATGGATGACAGAATAGACATGTTGATTCTGTCGCGAGTGATATAACTAAATATCCCATAAATCTTTGACTTTGACCCTCAGGTGGCCTTTAGCTGTCACATCTGGACAGAACCACAAATTCTGATCAAAGAAGAGGAACAGGGAGGGTAGGGAAGCGAAACAGGACAAAACTGTATCTTTAATGACTTGTGATTAATGTCGCTGAATTTACGTTTATTTATGACAATCTATGGCTGAAAAAAAAGACTAGCTTAGCACCATTCTGGAACATGATCAATGTCTACTCGGTTACAACCCTTAAAAGAACAAGTACTTTTGATACTTTGTATATCAAATTTTGCAAGATATCATTGTCTTAACATTTTTGGAATTGCTTTTTGCCTTTTAGGTTCTGTTACATGGAGCCTTTCAATGGAAGATGTGAGATGCCTGAGCAAAAGGCAGGTCGTGGAGTTATCACTATTGGGACGAAGAGATTGGGTCATTCCATTGGGCCTGCTGAGGGTAAAAGTGTTCAGATTGATAACAATGGAGCTCAAGGTATTCTGTTAACTTGCTGTTTTTTCTTTTTCTTTTTTTTCTTTTGGTTAAGAATGTGAAGGATTGGCGTTCTATGTTGATTGAACACGAGTGGGCTGTGCTCCCTCTGCTTGCAAACTCTTTAAGATTACCACTTGTGGTTCCTTTGGCCCCACACTTCGCTGACTGGATTAAAATTCTGTGGGTCTCTGTCTCTCTGATTGTTAGGGGTTTTGCCTTAGACCTCCACAAATCTGGATGGGACCCACACTAGGGGTTTTATGATCCTGTGGTGAACAATTGTTAGATTGTACTCCCTAGGTTACAATGCATTTTAGTCCCTTGCAACAAGATCATTAACGTTTAGCTTCATTAGATACAATTTGCTTTCAGCTGAGCAGAATTTTTCTTTTTTAAAAAAAAAAAAAGACGCTAGGTTCAAAAGTATGAAATTAGAGATTGGATGAACCCAAAAATCGAAAAGATGAGTTTTAAATTTGGGAAAAAGTGAAACCTTGATCAATGGGAGTACAATGTATCATACTCTGGCGAGTATAAGCTAATTATATGGCAAAACCTATTTTGTTGTCCTGCCATCATTTCTAAAACGTATGGGGTTCCTTAATGTTGATTCATGTGCTTTTCTGTCATGCAACCTTGGTGGGGGCAGTAGTTTCCATGCTTGATCCATGCTGTTTCCACTTTTCCATCATTTGAATACTTGATTGCGTGCATGCACGCACGTGTTTTCTGGTCTCCTAGGGAAAACTGACTCGAATGAAATTGGGAAGGATAGCGTGGAGGTGGAACGCCCAGCACTGAGAAGACTCAGAAGAGGGATCCAGCGAAAAAATTATCGTCATTTCTAACCATCTTACCTCGTCTTTGCAAACAACTGGAGATGTTGCGGAACTGCGTAGCAGATTTCTAACAGATCTTCAAGCTGGCATCTGCTCTGTTTTGGGATCATACAGTATAACAGTAGATATTGGTGATAGCTTTTTTGGGGCCTTTTGTATATGACAGAATATGAATATGATAGTTTGCACAAAGTATAGGTCAAGTGAAAGAGATTGCAGCTTCCTGTGAAGTTGAGGGGCATAACAAGTTCACTTGCTGTTGTTGTATGCTTAGATAGTGGAGATCTCACAATCAGTTACTCTTGTAGTGGCTAATGATGTACATGTTTTGATCGATTCAGTAATTTGATAATTTTCCTACTTGAGTAGATCTTCGAAATGTCAAGGCTCGCGGATGCTATTCGGCTTTTGATTGTGAATGTGTGCACAACTTTCCAGTTTGATCTACAGTAATAAGATCAAAGTCTTAATGTTTAGAGGTCCGCTGAAGTTGCTGGAACATAGAAGTTCATACCCAAATCAACAGGGGAAATGTACAAAGAACCGTGTGTTCTTGTGCATCCAGAAGGCGTTCAGAGGTCCATTGAAGCTACTGTAACATAGAAGTTCATACCCAAATCAACATGGGAAATTTACAAAGTCGTGTGTTCTTGTGTATCCAGAAGGCGTACATACAAATTTTAAGAGTAGGTGGTGCTTGGTAGATGACTTTTTGGATGGCTTTTTGCTCAAAAATGACTTTTTGGGGTGGTTTTGGCTATTTAACTAAGTCAAATAACTATTTGGATTGTTTTGTAAATAGCTGCCAAAAAGTTGTTCTCTGACAAGCTAAAGATCGTTGCCTTATCTATTAAACAGCTGTTAGTTATTAGTTGTTTCTATTGGTTGTTAGTTGTGGATTGTTTCTATTAGTTATTTGTATTAATTGTTTCAATCAATTGTTTTTAAAAAGGTGTTTGATAAAATTAATTGTTTCTTAAAAATATATTTGATAAAACTCTATTTATGTCCATATCTCTCATCAACTGCTGAAGATGAATTTTTTTTTTTTATTAACTGGTCACTCAATTGTTTTCTAATAGGAATTAAATTTACATGATATTGCTCATATAATCCCATTTCATTACTAGCAATGAAATCTTCTTATCGATTTAGACATGACTTATTTTTTTAATTTTATTTTATTTTCAATCTAAATTAAAAGTTATGTGATGTTGAAGACCTATGACACAACCTTGTTTTGTTGTTCACTTAGAAAAATTTATATTTGTTATTAGTTTAACTTTCTTGCAATATGCATTGATTTTTTTGAGGGGTGATAAATTGAGAAGTAAAATTTGCATTACATTTAATATTACTATATAAAATTAGTAAGAATTAATGATTTTATCTTCTTATCAATCACTAAAGTATATTATTAAGGTATTGTTACTATGGATCATTAGTTAATTTGAATTTGAAGAAGCAAGCTAAAACTTAGGAGAGATAATGCAAGAGAATATATGGATAATTTGAATTTGAATTTGAATGTAAAGAATTTGAATTGGAATATATGAAGTGAAAATTAGCAACATTTTAGTCTTTTACATTAAAAGCTCAAACAGTCAATCTAAAAAAGTTGCAAATTTTAACTTTTTGGAAATCAACTTTTTGGGATGAAAAAGCTATCTCAAAAAGTCATTCACCAAACAATCCAAATAATTATTTGACTTTGTCAAACAACGAAAACAATTTCAAAAAGTCATCCAAAACGCCACCTATCAAACACCCTTTGTAGCTTTTTGAAGTTGTTGTCTGAGCTTTTAATATAAGAGACTAAAATGTCATTGAGCAAATACCATAAACAAAATCAATATATTCTCTTATGCTATCTCTCCTAAATTTTAACTTGAATTTTTAAATTCAATTAAATAATGATCCACAGTAACACATCTTTATAATTTAATTTTAATACAACAACAGCGACAACAAACTCCTAGTGTGGGTCCTGTTTTCACGGTGTCTGGGGAGATCCAACTGTAGGCAACCTTACCTTTACCGGTATTTCTACCCATAGAGAGGTTGATTCCATAAGATCCACAAAATAGTTTTGTGAAAAAAGGTTTAAGGGAAAACGATTTTGAAACCATTGACCGAGTAAGAGAAGGAGGGAGAGAAAAAGGGTCGTGTAGCAAAATAAAGAGGAAGCAGAGACATACCTCAACAAACCAGGGGCGCCTGGTGCCACCACATCTCAGAAAAGCACAGACCTGCAGACAAGCACACCAAAAACCCTACTTGTCCTTACACCGCATAAACTACTGCCCCCTACGGAGCCGGACCCCTACAATCAGAAACCTTAATCCTATCCCGCTACAGCCTCCTATCCTGAGCCATGTCCATCGTAAGACCGACAACTCTCAGGTCTTCTCTAACCACTTGTTCTAGGCTCTTCTTCGGTCTACCCCTCCCTCTCTTACCACAGGGGGGTTGATCGTCTCACACCTTCTCACTAGAGCGGCCACACTTCTCCTATTCACATGGCCGAACCATCTGAGCCTGGATTCCCTTATCTTCTTCTCTATGAGGGCCACTTCAGCTAAACCCCTGATTACTCCATTCCTAGTTCTGTCCAATCTCGTAAAACCACACATCCACCTGACCATTCTCATCTTAGCTACCATCAACCGTTGGACCTGCGTCTTTTTTAGAGGCCAACACTCCAATCCATAGAGAACAGTCGGTCTCACTACCATCCGATAGACTTTGCCTTTCAATCCCATGGGCACTCTCTTGTCACACAGCACCCCTGACGCGGACGTCCACTTTTGCCAGTCCACTCTAATCCGCTGGCTAATATCCTCGTCAATGTCCTAATTCTGCTGGATGATCGAGCCCAGATACTTAAATTTTGCGAGCTTCGGTATGACCCTCCCATCTAGTACGATTTCTCCCCCCTCTTATATCCTTCCGCTGAAACAACAGTTGAGGTATTCCATTTTCGATCTACTCAACCGAAAGCCCCTAGCCTCAAGCGTATGCCTCCAACTCTCTAACCTGTCGTTCACCCCCTGCCTAGTCACATCAATAAGAACGATGTCATCTGCAAATACCATGCACCAGGGCACCTCGTCCTGGATTCCTCTAGTGAGTTCATCCAAAACTAATGCGAAAAGAAACGGGTTTAAGGTAGAGCCCTGATGTACGCCCAAACTAACAGCAAAGTCATTGGAGACCCCTTCCGGAGTCCTAACGCTCGTCCGCCCTCCCTCGTACATATCCTTGATTACACGAATGTACGCGGGCGACACCCTTTTCTCTTCCAAACACCTCCACAACACCTCCCTTGGTACTCTATCATACGCTTTCTCCGGGGCAATGAACACCATATGGAGATCCACCTTTTTGTCCCTGATTAAGCCCATGAGCCCTCTGAGGAGGTAGATCGCCTCAATGGTCGACATGCCAAGCATGAAACCAAATTGGCTCTCTGAAATCTCTACTTCCTCTCGCAACCTTCTCTCAATCACCATCTCCCACAGCTTCATAGTGTGGTTGAGCAGCTTGATGCCCCTAAAGTTATTGCAATCTTGGATATCCCCTTTGTTTTTGTACAGTGGGATGACTGTACTGACCCTCCACTCTCTGGGCATCTTGGCGGTCCTGTAAATAACATTGAAAAGCTCCGTGAGCCACTCTAGACCCACTTCTCCCATAAACTTTCAAACTTCTACCGGTATCTGGTTCGGGCCCACTGCCTTCCCATTCGCCATCTTCTTCAAGGCCTCCCTAATCTCCTCCTTTGTTATCCTGTCGCCCGCACGCTGATCGCTACTCTCTCTGCCCCTAATACAGTCGTCACCCCCCCTTCCCCATTGAGGAGTTTAGCAAAGAAACTTTGCTATCTCTCCTTAATTTCAGCATCCTCAGTCAACACCTTACCCTCTTTGTCCTTGATACACCTTACGACTCCCAAATCCCTAGTCTTTCTTTCCCTCGCCCTAGCCAGTTTAAAAACCTCCTTCTCCCCTTCCTTCGTCTCCAATCTATGGTACAATCTATCAAACGCCTGACTCTTTACTACTGCCACCGCCCTTTTGGCTACCTTCTTGGCCGCCTTGTATCCAATCTTCTTTTGCTCCCTCTCGTCCTTCAAACTGCTACTCATTAACTCCGCGTAAGCCTCTTTTTTGCCTTGACTTTCTCCTTTACCTCTTCGTTCCACCACCAGGTGCCCTCCATCCGGTTGCCACCTGCCCTGGAAAGACCTAGGGTTTCCTTAGCCGACCTTCGGATGCAATCCGCCACAGCATCCCACATCGCATCGGCGTCTTCTGCCCTCCTCCAAGCTCTCTCCCCGGCTATTCTATCTGCTATTAACCCCGCCTTCTCCTTTGAGAGGATCCACCACTTTATTCTGGGTTTTCCTGCTCTCCTCTTCAACCTCTTAGGATACTTGAACTCTGTATCTAAAACCAACAACCTGTGTTGGGTTCCCAGCAACTCGCTGGGAATCACTTTGCAGTCTTTACACAATCTCCGATTTTCCCTCCTCGTTAGGAAGTAGTCAATCTGGGTCTTGCAAGAGCTGCTCTTGAAGGTCACTAGGTGGTCCTCCTTCTTCTTGAATAAGGAGTTGACCACCAACAAATCAAAGGTCACCGCAAAGTCCAGCATAGAGACCCCTCCCGCATTTCTCTCTCCGAAATCGAAGCCCCCGTGGACCCCATCATGACCCGCTACCTCCGCTCCAATATGGTCGTTAAAGTCTCCTCCTATGTACAGTCTCTCGGTCTGAGGTACCTCATAGGTGACCTCATCTAGGTCCTCCCAGAAGAGCTTCTTAGTTTCCTCCGGCAGGCCTACCTGTGGCGCATACACGCTCACCACGTTCACGAAAACTGAACCCACCAGAACCTTAATGGCCATAATCCGGTCGCTCTTATGCCTCACTTCGACCACCTGGTCCGCCAAATCCTTCAAAACCAGGATGCCGACTCCATTCTTCGCCTTGGATGACCCCGAGTACCAAAGTTTGTACCTATCAATCTCTCTAGCTTTCGCTCCAACCCACTTCGTCTCCTGGGCACACGCTATACTAATCTTACGCCTATGCAGAGACTTAACTAATTCTATCGACTTACCCGTGAGGGACCCAATATTCCAGGATGCTAGGCGTACCTTCCGCAGCCCTAACCCCCTCCTAACCCCAAAACCCCAGGAGGACAGGCTGAAACAGCTACATGACCTGCCAACGAACCCCGAAAGATCTACAAACTAAAAGGACACCCGAGAAGCCACAACCAATCACAAACTCAACAACAAAATTACACAAAATTACACAAAATACGGAAAAGCTCCCCAAAATAAACCACGAGTGGGCTCAAATAAAAGGAAAGGAATCAGACACTAAAACTAAAAGGAACAGAGACGCTGGCTACCAGGAACCACAGACTTAGTAAACAAACTTAGGGAACTATTAGGCAAGAAAACACCCTAGTCAATCGTAAAACTACTAGCTAAAAGGATAAAATTATACAATAAAGCTAATACGCCCAACCCAACACCAGTAATACACACACTAGTGATTTACACTACTACCGCAAACACAGACCTAGGAAAAGGAAACCGGCGCACTAATAACCACAACACTAAAAATACTAATAATAAAATTTCCAAGAGACTGGCCAAAAAATTAGAGCCCTCCACCTGCAACCTCGGTTAACCCTTCAAAACCACTAATCACCGCCACTGATACTAGCATGGAGCAAACTGAGACAGAAACACTTAGCAAAACAATCCTAAAGGTAATAATAAAAACAGAGTTGCTACTAATAAATACCAAGGATAATACACAATACTAGATACGGCAATAATAAAATACTAATATAAATGTAAGTGAAAACAATAATAATACTACTAATAATAATGGTGATGATAAGATAACACTAGCAATGCAGTAATAAAAAACAGAGTTGCTACTAACAAAGATTGCACTGATGGACGAGCTTTCACAAAAAGCAAGAGATAATAAAAACAATAGTTCTAACAATAATAGCGATAATAAAAATAACACTAGCAATACAGTAATAAATTATCTAAAGACTGATAATAATAATAATAATAATAATAATAATAATAATAATAATAATAATAATAATAATAATAATGCTAATAATAATAATTAGACTACCAACCTAATGAAAAGGAATAGTAATAAGATAGTACAAGATAAAAGACGTAAATCAAACACTAGGTTAGAAAGCAATAAAACAGACCAAAAGCAAACCTAACAATTAGGCGAACAGTAGGGAGAAATTAAAGAAGTACAGCCAAAGCAAATCAAAGCTACGGAAACACATGCCACTTTGACTTAAACCAATTTGGAAGTAAAAAAATAGCTGACCTGGTTCCTTCCTAACTTGCCTTACCGCAAACTAGTTCTTGGGCAGAGCACCCAACGATCAAGACTCCCGAATCCTCAGACCACCGAGGTCACACCACCGGCAGTCAGGTATCCTACCTAACTTGCCGGAAGGTGCTGGATTCACAGCTTGAAGAGGCAGAACAGTGCAGCGCACACAGAGAGAGAGCAAAGCCAACACTATCGATCAAATTTCACCCAACTGATGAACACGATTCAACCCAAGCTGATTTGAGCTTTTGCGATTGAAGAATACTGGAATTTTGATGAGACTAATGCCGGTAGTTAAGAAATGGTGTAGATCTTGGCCTTCTATCCTCACTCTCTCTCAGTTTATGCCCAACAATTGCTCAAAATTCTCCACCTTCCTCCTGCTGTACAGAAGCAAAAATTGAAGAATCGAGATGCTGATGGATACCGTAGTACTTCAGCCCCAAATTATCAAGCAACTGAGATTTAGATGTTTCCGAAAAACCCTAATCTTTGGTGGAGTGAAATTTCCAAGCGGTGACGAAGTTGTTCTACCACCAGTTCAATTGAAATTGCAATTTGACTGATTAATTGCTAGTGTTGATATTCAATTTAATTTTAATGATTAATAAAAGATTAAATCATTAATTCTTGTTAATTTTATACAGTAATATTAAATGTAATGTAAATTTTATTTCTCAATTTACCCCTCCCCCTAAAAAAATCAATTCATATTGGAAGAAATTTAAACTAATAATAAATAGAAATTTGTCTACGTGAAAAACAAAACAAGATTGTTTAATGGACCTTATACATCATATCACTTTTAATTTAAATTGAAAAGAAAATTAGATTCAAAAAAACAAATCATGTATAAATCAATAAGAATATTTAATTCTTATTGGCAAAAGTAGTAATAAAATGGGATTATATGAGTTAAATTATTTTGTACATGTCACATAAATTTAATTACTATTGAAAAACAAATAAGTGACCAACTAATTTTTTTTATAAAAAAATCATCTTTCAGTAGTAAAAGAGAGATATGAAGATAAATGAAATTTTATCAAATATATTTTATAAAAATAGCTCATTTTACCAAACACTTATTCTAAAACCAATTGATTCAAATAGCTAAACAGTTGATTGAAACATCTAATAGTCAATACAAAAAGCTAACAACTAATAACTGCGTGCCAAACATGGTTCATGTCTAAGGGTATAGAAACTCTAAACCTATACATGAGCTATACTAAAAAACTTCATGTAAGGTTCCAATAAACGTCATGAAAATTGACTTGGATAACTCATTTGGTGATAATGATGGTAATAAGTATATTTGTCTAATTTGCCTACGTGCTTTATGTCACAGGTTAATAATTTCACTCAAACTCAAGATCATGTAGCGCTAACAAAATCACTCAAAACCGTTTTTAGTTTGCTAGTGAGCCTTGATAGTTGCTTAACTTAGACTTAGGAGTTCAGTAGGCACAAGCACATACAATCAAGAGGACTTAGAGAGATAGAGTTTGGGAAATGCTTTGTATTGCATTTGGAACGCTTTCAATGGCTTAATGTACAAATAAGGCCCCTTGAGGGTTTATATACACATCAACCCCCTCAATGAACGGTAGAGATCTATTTGGTCATATGGTTATTATTACACATCTAGAATGTTCTGTACAAACATCCTAAATACTACACAAGTATAGAATAGTGTAGAAATTCTAGAATAATCTACTATAACCTAGAAGGTCCTAGAATACTCCACAATGTTCTAGACCTCTAGAAGGTTCTAGAATCATTTAGAAGTATCTAGAGTACTTCAGAAGGTTCTAAAACATTTTAGAATGTTTGAGTGTATTCAAAAAGGTTCCACAGCATTATGGAGGATTCTTGAACGTTCTAAAACTCTCCGGAGTTGAATTACTCGCAGAGGGTGTCCCTGTAACTCGACTGGGTTGATGTGTTGCATTTAACTGCTTGACACATCAATCCTTCACATGCTTGCATCCCATCCTTGTTATGGCATGTTTCGTCCTGTGTGCCAACTTCTCAAGCGATGTCGGAGGCATGACACCCTCAGGCCCCTCATCCCTCTTAAGGGCGGATAAGTGGCCTATCTCCTTACTCTCCGCGAATCAAAGGACAGGTAACACCATTTCCTTCTCAACTTCTCGTCTCATGGGTATTGCATGAGCTTGCCTATTGTCCGTGATGAACAGGGTGTTAGCATGGGGAACTATAACGGCTTTCTCCTTATTAAGGAAGTTCGTTCCCAGGTAAAACTTTTGATCATTAAGGGGAGTGACGATCATGTCGACCTTACCTCTCCATGGTCCAACTTGAACATCCGTACCTTGACCAACTCCATGGATTGGAAGACTCTTCGCATTAACTTCCTTCACATAGCCCTTCTCCTTTTTGTAAGATAGGCTAATCTCATCGGCGAGTTCTTTCGGCATGTACACGTTTTCCGCTCCCATGTCCACCGTCGTTTGGAATTTCTTACCTCCAACTTGGTCTCTACTACATACATGCGGCCACCGGCGTGCTCCCCCACCTTGGATTGGATGGCACTTAGGGGCGATATTGAGGCACGTTGTCCTCTTCATGCCTCTCTCTTCCATCACAAGTGAAGCAAGTTTCTCACGCTTCAGGCACTCGAAAACCCGATGAGGCCCGTTGCATAGAAAGCATGAGCCAGAATCAACCGCGAGTGAGCCAAGCACGGCTTGGGAGGTGTGCAACGGAGCAAGCGAGTGAGCGGCTTGACCATGGCTACAAGAGGCAACCGGCTCGCATGAGCAAGACGATGTCGTATGGATTATAAATTTGTGCAATCAAGAGCAGTTGGAAGAACCTGGTGGAGGACAGAGAAAATAAGAAAAGAGAAGAGGAACTAGAGAACAGGGAGACAGAAGAAGATGAAGCAAACTGAGGGATTTTAATGACATTAATTATATTGTTATTACTGTATTAATTAATGATATTTTTAAAATTTGGTCATTATAAATGTTTCACAAAATTTATAAATTATTTTTCATAACTTATCCATACAAAAATTAAAAAAAAGTAAAATTAATTAAATATATTTAGTAGTAGGATTGATAAATATCATTTTATCTGGTGAGCCAAAATTATGAACCTTATATTGGATAGGGAAAAGCTTGTGAGTTAAGAGCATATGCAAAGGTGATCCATAATTTTAGATCATACGTGGGAGCCCACACCCTTTACATCATCTCACAAACTAACTTTTTCTCTCTTCTCTACATCCTATGGATCACCAACTTAAATCACTAAATAAAATAATATTTTATGGACCTCATCACTAACATATTATTGGGTTTTAGACATTTAAGAGCTTAGTTGGTAAAAAAAAAGAGAAAAGAGAAAATGTGTGGGGGCGGATCATGACCGTGAGCTGGACCATGGGGCTCGTGAGCTGGATCACTAATGCATGGTATTTTTTACACCATGAGCCAAATTTTTGGCTCGCGAGCCTTACATTGTAGATGCTCTAAATAATTGGCTCAAAAGCTAATGTGAAAATCGTAAGCCCTAATAATGAGCCAAAATTTTCTTTCAACATATGCTCTTAATGTCAATCATGTCATGAAGGTGTCTAAGAAACCTATTAAAGACTAAGGGTCTGTTCTTTTTCACGATAAAATGTAGCTGTGTAAGCTATAAGAAAATGTAAAGAATTATAAAAAAACTGTAAAAACATGTAAAGAACTGTAAGGAGTTGTAAAGGCTTGTTAAATTATTAAAAAATTGCATAGTATAATTTTTAGATATATATGTATAATTGTTGGTGTTTAATGTATGAATTATAAAAAAAATATTTTATGAAAATAATTACGTGTCACTGATATTTATTAAATAAAGTTTATAACATCACTAAAGAAATTATATTTTAACATTACAAACAGATTTATTTTTCTACAATTATCATTTTGAATAATAAAAAATAATATTAAAATACCTTAATTAATGAAATATACCTTTAAACAAGTCAATTAACTATGAATACATAAATTCAAACCGACAAATATGTAGAACCAAATATGTTCCACACTTGAAGTGATTTTTGGTACTAACATTAATTTCACATACTTATAAGCAAATT
This sequence comes from Selenicereus undatus, assembly GCA_017589665.1. Lineage (NCBI taxonomy): Eukaryota > Viridiplantae > Streptophyta > Magnoliopsida > Caryophyllales > Cactaceae > Selenicereus > Selenicereus undatus. Next base: position 14,523,258 of record JACYFF010019584.1, read on the forward strand.
TATAAAAAAATCTCAACAAAATTTAACAAAATCCTAAAAATGAAATCCAATTTGAGGTAACCATTTTATAATTAAATTCAATCTAATGTTCAATCGTACGGCAAATAGCAATCAAGTTTAAGGATGGGAGTTGCACCCGAACCCCAAAAACCCACCCCGAACCTGCCCCATTTATAGTGGGTTTGAGTACGAAAACTTGTAAAAAACATGAGTATGGCGGGTATGGATATTGCGTTTGAAAATGGGTATGGGTATGGGTATGGATTCTTAAAACCCGTACCTGATTGTGTACCCAATTTGCTAGTAAAAGGCGACCAAAATACGGTAAAATCAAAAAATAAATGTTTGGCATAGAACTCTAAGTGTATAGTGTTTATTTATGTATAACTGAAAAATTAAATTGTTTTATATTTTTAACTTCTTGAGTTTATCTGACATGAATTTTAATAACGTCACTTGAAATTGCTAATAAAATATGTCGTGTATGTAAATATGGGTTGAATATGGATGACACTTTACACACTTTATATATACCTGAATAAAACCCGTAAACTCGAAAAACCCGATAGGTATGAATATGTGTACAACCATCAAAAACCCAATGAATATGGGTGTGCATATGAATTTTGAAAATGAGTATGGATGCGGGTATAGCTCAACCCTCCCCGAACCCGCCACATGCCCATCCTTAACCAATTTGTAACGGATAAACTTATGAGTAACATGGTTGAAACGCTTTCATCACCTACGATTTGACTATTTTCATACATAATTCACATCAAAATCAAACTTACATGCATTTTTGTATTATACTTTTAAAACATGTTAACTTATTTTCTGTATAATAGTATATATGTTTTATGGTGACACTCAAATATTAATTCACGTCATTAAATTTCATCAAAAATTTATAAGATTTTTCATATTAGTAGTATATAAATATATATATATATATATATATATATATATATATATATATATATATAAATATGAAGAAAAAATAAATAATAAATATATAAATAGATATAAAAAGATGTAAAACATTGTAAGGAGAAAGCCTTGATCCTAAAAAGTTAAGTTTGCTATAGAGTATTCAAGACCACTCAAGGGGCAATTGTCAAATGCAAAATTACTCCGATTTCTCATATTCTTTTCATATTTTGATAATTATCCAATTTTTTATAAGTTCCTAATTTTATCCTTAAACACCCAAATGTCGATTAGAATTTTTTCACACGAAGGATGGTATCTTTTGTCAGATCAGGAATTTGTTTGTTTCTTGGCAATTAGCAAATACTAAAGAGGGCTCCAACTCGTTATTAAGGGGCATTGTAGACTCACCGTATGTATATTCGAAAATCAAATACTACAAGGCTTAGAGAGCAAGTTGTTTTTCTAATACAAGAAAATTTCGAAATCGAAATATATCCCAATTCCCACCCAAATTATACGGCTAAATAATTCTTTTTAACAAAAGCTGATTTTTGAAGAGAGAATGTAGGTCTCAGATGGAACAGATATGAGCATGAGTGAGCCACAACATCTGTAACGATGAGACCCTTAATTAAATCTCGATTTTCCAGACTCGTAACTGTATCAGATACTAATTCAAATGCTCTGCTACCTGACTATGTCTGGGTTTTTAAGTTTTCCCTTGAAATTTGAATAAGATTCATATGAAATCAGACAGGAAAATCAAATTTCCCAACCTGGACAGGGATTTCCGCAATCAAAAATCACAAAAATCCGGGGAAAATGGGCAGAAAAGGGCTGGTATGGTTCGATATCGCTGGTTATGGGACGTGCGAAGAAGATTATTGCATCGAATTCTCCGCACTACATCACCAGCTGTAACAAAAAATAGAACCGAAATTTTTCAAAAATTGAAATCTGATAAGAAAACTAAAGAGAGATTAAGAGATGGTGAAATTGAGGCGATGAATTACTGATTGAAATGTGTCGGATCGAGACAAGAGCAGGTTTGTGGAAAGAGAAAAAAACCCACTCGGTCAGATGATCGACTGTAAGATTTCGATGTCGCTGGTCTCAGGAAGCATCCTTTCCACTGCTGTTTTCCAGCATCCAGGCACCGCTTAACCAGCATTTGCGCCATCGCCATGGCGACAATTCTAGAGAGACAAACAGACATAGAGTAATAGAGGGTTAGCGTTAGGGTTTAAGCGACTAGCACAATCAGGGAGAACCGTAGAAATGGCAAATGTCGGACATGATGGAGCGCATATATATAGGGAGGTAGATCAAAGTTAGGGTTTTTCGGAATGGGAGGTTTGGTTGGGCCTGGGCTACTCTATATCAAGCGCATTACATCGGGCCCATTTTCTAATTTTATTTAGAGACATGTGGGCTGGTACTTCCACATTTTAATAGGCCGATAATATGGAAAGAATTAGATCTGACAAAACTGATCTAATATCGGATTCATCTCCAATCCGATATCGAAAATAGGCTTACCAAAAAGTAAACCTGAAATCCAAATTGACCTGAATCGAACCAAATCCGACATGAAATTTTCCGACAAAGTTGATTATTTTTGCATGGTAAGTTTATTCGACCAAAAATTAGTTGACTTAAAGTCAACCCGAACCGAAATTCATCCGACTCAAACCGAACTGACCTGAAATATCGCTAACCCTAAATATGATCCGATTCAAACTTAACCTAATCTGTGCCCAAAGTGAATGACCCGTTTACCAGATCTACTAAGAATGACTTCCCTTTTCTTTTCTCGCGCCCCCCCCCCCCC
>JACYFF010019584.1:14586021-14600423 GCA_017589665.1 Selenicereus undatus
TGTATATATATATACTCCATGCATCTACTTACTTCACACAATTAATCTCTCACTCTTTTCAATCACTAGCCCTATACCCAAATTATATTTGAACATGATAAAAATTGTACAATAGAATGGGGTTAATATGGGGAAGATTGATGATTACCAGTGGTGCATTGTGCTTAGTGATATGAGATTATTGATGGATTGATGAAGAATTGGAGTTCCAGTCAATGAAAATGGCGTTTCTTATAAATTATGATTGATTGTTATTTTATTTGTTTTTGATTCAATGTATTGGGTTTAATTTTAGTTATTTCCACTGTAAATTTTTCGAGATATGTTATTCGATTTTTTCTGTATACATTATTGTTCCAAGTTTCATTCCTTGAGATAAAAAGATTTTAGAACTTCTAATCAAATAGACAAGAGGCTTGGCATTCATACTTCGCTAAATTTGTTTCCAAATTTGTATTTTAAATGTAATGGAGCTGATCATCCTGGCACCCCTTTCCACATCATCATTCTTAGTGTTTGGAATTTTATCTTTAATTTAATAATTTTGTCAACTTTAATATTTTTTCATATTTCTTAATTCATTCCCTTCAACTTATCCTTAGTTTTTCTCCATAGAATGTTTTCATAAAATCCTTCTTCTTTAAAATATTTTCACAAAATCTGATTTTTGTGGGTCGCTTGGAATCACCCTCTCCACAGGCAGGATTGCCAGTAGAGGTAAGGTTGCTTACACCTGGATCTCCCTAGACCCCGCGAAAGCAGGACCCACACTGGAAGCTATTGTTGTTGTTGTTGTTGTTAATATTTTTATTTGCTTGTTTTACCTATTTTTGCCAACAAGGTATAATTATAAACATGTATATTGTTCTTGCCATATATTTGGACAAATATACAGTTCAAATATTTTCCCTCGTAGGATGGAGCTAAAGGCTTTTAGGTTTGCGAAGGAAGAGTCCCATATATTAATTTTTATTGTAAGTTTTGGTGGAAACTCATGCAAAATCTGGCTACCTTGATATGAGATTAGTATTTTGAGAATAGCACATCCTATATCAAATTAGGGCGTTCACACATGATTTTATTAGTCAGATTACTATCTATAAATCAACATCTCTTTTTTGTTCATTTAATTAAACTTTTTTAAATCTATATTTTATGTTTATGAATAAATCAACATCTTTTCATTTCTCATCAAATACATTTTGCATATATGTAGTTTTGTTGGCTTTATTTTTCTAATCTCCTAAATAGCAACTACATTATTATGATTTGCGTGTAAAGTAATACTAGATGAAGAAGTGTGTTCTAATCTTATTGAGGTTAATATTTTGGTATATTGTAGATTTTGATTCTTATAGTAAAGAATATGTAATTGCTACTATGATTGTCTCCTCCACCCATTTTCTTATTATATTATCTTCTTTAAAATTTTAGCAAATTAGTTTTATTCTTTATGTCTCTACCCTGTGTTCATATCATATTTTAAATGAGTTCTAATATCCTTCTACAAGGTATAATACTTTCAATCAAGTATGTATTGTGTTCATAATACTATTATTAGTAGAATAAGCATAATCCTTAGTATTCATCCCTTTTTCTACTTATTTAATCAGTTGCTCTTTAAGTTTAATCTTTCCCTACTTCTTTTGTGGTGAATGCAGGAATTACAACCAAATAATTACAGGGTTCCATTTTTTTGGTTGTATTCACAAGTTTTTTCACGTAATTTTGTTCGTCCTCCTTCTCTTACAACTTGCAATCTTTTAAAGAAACAAACTAACGGATGAGATATTGATCTTTTAAAAATTGGAGAAGACATGAGTATGAGATTGGTGGGATACTAAAGTAGCATGACAATTCCAAAAGGATGCGAATACTACACAACTTTTGTTTTGTTTGTTGAAAGACTACAAAATTTGTATATCCAAATTATGTAGCAAAGACTACACAATTCGTATATACAATAGTGAAAATAATCAGAGGAGACACCCAAAGTGAAAGCACTAGAGGGGGAAAAAAGGAATTATTATTATTATTATTATTATTATTATTATTATTATTTTTTTTTTTTACGGGGTAGGGAATCTAGATCATTTTCACTCATATTATGATTTTGTGTTTCTAAAATCATTATGTACTTCTTTTCTTATAGTTCTCAACTCAATTTGTATCAAAAAAAAGTTATCAACTCAATTACTTTATTAAGAAAAAAAGGAGATGGTCAGTTTGATATAATTTTAATAAAAAAAAATTTTTTAATTTGATGCAAACCGAAAGGAAAAAAAAAATCTGGTTCAAGGTTTAAATTATTGACTATAAGATTTAGAGTTAATTAAGATTGAAAAAATGAAGTCCATACAATGTACAGATTTTTGTATGCAAAGTGTCCATTTAATTAACCATCTAAGTGAAAAGTTTTATTTTTTTTATAACTATTATATGTTTTTGTTAAAAAAATTCATACTTCTCTATTATCAAATTATCTTCCTTTGATAGATTGCTTTTTAAAATTAAGCATCCATACAAAAGTACGGGCACAAACTAGTATACTTCAAAAACACTAGAAATGAATTTAGGACAATTTAAAAGAGAAATAGAATTTAGAATGTATGGAGATACAAATATGTTACAACTGATAAAATATTTATGTCAGAATAGGCATAAATGTATAATTTTTTACTCAAAAATAATTTCCTTAATAGAAAGAATGGTACGAATCTATTCTTAAGAAAAATAATAAAATGGATTTGGAAGAACCCACGATGTAGAATAACTAGAACTCAAGAAAGATTCAAGTTAATAGAACAATACAAGGACACGGCAAAAGAAAATCTAGATAATTTACTATTTTGGCTTCAAGAAAGACAGCACCATCTAAAGATGTATACAGATAAAAATTTAATTAGAACACGAGTGAGAATATTAGACAAAATTGATCCAATAAAATATGAACTAGAAAAAAGACAAGTAGAAAATGTAGAGATAAACAACAGTGACAACCACATAATTGATACTGAACACTGATGTAGTGACGGAGATTAAAAGCTAATATGAGCTTTCCAAAAACTAAAAATTAATTAAGAAATATAAAAAAAGTCCAAGAAATAAGTCAATCAATTAAGGGTCTAATAATACAAGTGCAACTTATAATTAGCACGTTTGAAGGAACTCTAAAATCGAGACAAAAGAAAGAATATATTCCCTTGGAAATAAACTTCCAGCAAGAGCAATCCCAGGAAGCGATGATGAGAAATATTTGAAAAAATATATTAGGATAAGTTGTTAAAAAGATGGAACAATTACAAGTAGAATAGATACAAAAACCAAGAAAACTTAAAGAAAAATATAAAGAAGAACAAAGTGAAGAAAACAAATAATGGGAGAATATAATAAAACCATTGAAGAGTTATCACAAGAATGTGAAAATTTACAAATTTCAAAAATAGTTAAACAAGTAAATATGAAAATTGGAGTACCAACAGGAAGTTCTTCCAGTAACAACCTAGGATCAGTTACTTTTGAACAAGGAGAAGCAACAATCCCTATAGAACAATTTGAATAAAAATTAAGAAAAACATATACCCCTAGTATGATGCCCTGAAAATTCTATTACATTTTTTTGCTAATATTTAGCCTATTTAATGTAGGGGAAATAACTTAGTGGGCATCGCAACCGCATTTCACAATGAAATACAAGGCAAAGGGTAATTACTTAAAACAAGCAAAAGTATAAACCAAAGTCAAAGGAGGAAAGAGGCTTGGTGGCTTGGGTGGGCGGCATGGTGGGTGGTAGCGACCTAGTGGTGGTGGTTGAAGGGGAGAAGGAAAGTGGGTGTTAGGGTTGTGGGGAGAAAGAGAAGTTAGATGAGAGTTGATAGGGGATGTTTCACGTAAAAGAGATAGGCTGCTAATTTTTTTTTAGGGGGGCATCACGGCTGCATGCTCAAAGAGGGGCGAAAAAGGGTATCTAGCTAGGGTTTGGAAATATTTGAATATTAGAGAATTTTTAATATCCCAACCACCAAATACCTCCGAATTAAAAATCTTTAAAATTTGAACTTCCGAGAGAGAACACTAAATAAAATATGAATTTTATGAATGAAATTTATATTTCAAAAATCCAAAATTTTTGTTTTATAATTTATTAATTTCTCTTTAAATTGAAATTAATAATTCTTCATCAAAAGCCTTGGATTAGGTCCAAAATGAAAAATGGGCTCGGCCTGAAATCATAACTAAATAAATGACCGCTCTAAAATATTACCTATGAGTTCAAGCGACTAAGGATCATCTCAACCCTTCTTTGAGGATTATTAATATGAGTTTTCAGAGTTTTACATTCTACCCCTTTTAAAAGAAGTTTCGTCCTCGAAACTCCGTAAAAAGCTAAGTCAAAAAGCATCTAAATTCCCAGGGTTTTATATTTCACCTCTCTTAAAAGAAGTTGCGTCCTAAAAGTTACCCATACCTGGTCCCATTAATAAATGACAGTACTTGTTTGGTGAGAAGAAATGGAATGGAACTTGAAACCTTAGGTTTCAAGTTCTTCATATAAGTGTTTGGTGTGGATTTTTTGGGTATGGAACTTGAAACCTGGGGGTTTCAAATCCCTCCCAAACAAAGGAACTTGAATGCCCTCACTTCCAAGGGGGTTCAAGTTCTCAACCCCCAGGGTTCGGCATTTTAATTGAAGAAAAAAGGAAAAATAGTTTCCAAAAACCTCACCCATTATCTTGTTCTCATAACTTGCAAACCCTGGTATCTGTGAGAGAGAGAGAGAGAGAGACGACGATTGACCGACTGTACACCATTGGAAAATGCAACCTTCGGCAACTGTGACTCTACTTCACCGCAGTCGATCTCCCCTGGGTTATTAGGGTTGTGGAATTTGAAGGGGTTTTGGGAATTTGCACGGATCTATCCTTTGTTTATCACCGGCAACTACGGCATCGGCGAAAACCACTCTCGCGGCACCGGTGACTGCTGCTCTCTCTATGACTTTCGATCTCCAATGGGTTTGGATTTCTGGGTTCGTGGGTTCGTGGCTGGGAAGGATTAATAGTTGAACTTTCTTTTTAAAAAATAATTACTATATTAAAAAACTTTTTATCCGTATGCTGAAAGATTTTGATTTGGAAAACCTTACTTCTAAAGAATAAAATGAATATAAACTTATGTATAAATTTCTATTAAAAAAAGTGGTGTATAAATAAATATAAATATGTTAACAAAACAAATGGTTTAGGATTGGAACCTCAATTGGTTCAGAAATAACTTCTTAGAACTTCATTTTTAACAAAAACAAACAGTAAAAGTTAAAACAATAATTCATATTTCATATAATATTTCTAAGGTAAGAATAGAATTGATTTCATTCCAAAACTGCTCCCAAACGGCAAGGACTAGAAGCTGATTCCATTTCAGTTTTCATCAAACAACTGGGTTCAGGATTCAAGTTTCATACCCAACCCCCCAGAATTCAAGTCATGATTCCATTCAATTCCATTTTTCCTCATCAAACAGGGCCTTAGATCACATTCCTTCTTCTAGTTCCCACGTTGCCCCGTTAGCCTAGGGGATTTTCACAAGAGGAACTACTTTGTTGCGGTGCTGCTTCTCTCGGAGGTCCAAAATATCGATCGGTTACTCCTTATAAGTTAAGTCCTCTTAGAGTTGTAGAGTTCCGGTCGATCACATGAGTCGGGTCAGGAATGTGCTTATGTACTTGAGACACATGAAACACATTGTGAACCCTAGAAAGCTCATCTGGCAATTGTAGCCGATATGCTACTCCTCCAATGCGCTTCATGATTGAGTAAGGACTGATATACCTCGGGGTGAACTTGCCTGATTACCCAAACTGCATGACACCCTTGGTAGGTGAGACTCATAAGAAAACTTGGTCTCCAACCTCAAACTCCAAGGGTCTTCATTGCTTGTCTGCATAGCACTTCTTGCAACTCTGAGTTGCTTTCATCCTTTCTTCGATGACTTGGATCTTCTATGTGGTAGCCTGAATGAGTTCAGGTCCAATAGTGAATCCCTCATCAATCTCCTGCTAGTATAAGGGGGATCTACACCTTTTACCATACAAAGCTTCAAATAAAGACATTCTTATGCTGAAGTAGTAGCTGCAAAGCTTCAATGTCAATTGCTCATCCCTTGCCCTCTTGAAGTCCACTACACAGGATTACAACATATCCTCTAGTGTCTGGATAGTATGTTCGGTCTGTCCTTCCATGGCAAAGTGAAATGTCGTGCTAAAGTTCATCTTGGTCCCAAATTCCTCTTGTAGTTTTTGCCAAAATCTTATTTGGAACCTAATGTCTCGATCAAAAACTATGGTAACAGGCAACCCATGTAAGCGACAATCTCATTTACATAAGCATGAACGAGTTGATCCAAAGTCCAGGTGCTTGTCATGGCAATAAAATGTGCAGACTTGGTCAATCTATCGACAATCACCCAAATAGCGTTATTTTTGCTCTTATTTTCGATAGGCCCATCACATAATCCATGAAAACAGAGTCCCATTTCTACTCTGGGACCTCCAAGGGTTCTAAGAGTCCTGCAGGGTGCTCATGCTCTACTTTCACCTGTTGGCATGTCAGGCACTTAGACACATAATTCGTTACGTCCTAATTTATGTTACTCCAACAGAAGGTCTGCTTGAGGTCCTTGTATAGTTTATTCCCACCAGGATGCACCGAAAATGGAGTATTGTGACCCTTATCTAGAATCTTCCTTTTAAGTGCATCCACTGTAGGGATACACACTCGATTATGGAACCTTATGGTCCAATCCTCATGGATCATGAATCATGATGCTTTGTCATCTAGCACTTTCATTATTAACTTCACTAACTGCTGGTTGACTTCTTGAGTAGCTCGAATCTCCTCAACGAGTGTGGGTCGTGCTTCTATTGCAAATAGCAAAGCATTCCCTTTGTCACTGCCACATTAATCTCTAACTTTTTAAACTCCTCACACAACTCTGTTGGTACAGAGAGCAAATGGTTGAGAGTAGGGTATGGTCTACGGCTCAAAGTATCAACGAGTACATTTGCCTTTCAGAGGTGATATAGGAAGAGTACATCGTAGTCCTTAAGAAATTCCAACCATCTTATCTGCCTCAAGTTCAAGTCTTTTGAAGAGAATAGATAATTGAGAATTTGATGGTCAGTGACAATCTCACAGTGCACTCCATACAAGTAATGCCTCAAGATTTTGAGAGTAAAGACTACCGCTGATAGTTCTAGCTCGTAAGTTACGTGATTTTTCTCGTGGGTCTTCAGTAGTATGCGTATGTTATAACCCATCCATTGTGCATTAATACACACCCCAACCCATTGTGAGAGGCATCGCTATATACCATAAACCCTTCAGTTACGGATGACAACACCAATATGGGTGCAAACGTGAGTCTTTTCTTAAGTTCTTCGAATGATTGCTCACATATTCTTGTCCAATCATATTTCACCATTTTCTTACTTAAATTGGTGAGAGGCATTGCTATCTCTAAGAAATCTTAAATGAATCTACGATATTACCCCGTTAGCCGTAGGAAACTTCGCACCTTTGTAGCATTGTTTGGTGCAAGCCACTTGGTAATTACCTCTATCTTTTGTGGGTCTATTGACATTCCCCCCTTCGACAGCATGTGACCCAAGAAAGCTACTTTCTCTAACCAAAAATTGCACTTCTTCAATTTAGCTTAAAGTTCATGCTTGCTTGGAACCTCTAAGGTAGTCCTTAAATGCCAAGCATGCTCTTCTGGAGTTCTTATGTACACAAGTATGCCATCAATGAACACTATCACAAACTTATCTAAATATGGTTTAAACACTCAGTCCACTAGATCCATGAAGGTCGCTAGTGCATTGGTGAGTTTAAAGGGCATCACTACAAATTCAAAGTGCCCATATCGAGTACGGCAGGTAGTTTCTGGTATATCCTCCTCTCGGATGCCAAGTTGATGGTAGCCAGATATGAGGTCTATCTTTGAGAAGGTTGTAGCTCCCCACAATTGCTCAATTTGAGATAGTAGATAGCAATTTTTGATGGTGTTTTTATTCAACTCCCTATAGTCTATGCACAACTGCAATCTTCTATCCTTCTTCTTCACAAATATTACTGGTGCTCCTCAAGGATTGACCTAATATACTCCTTTTCTAAGAGTTCCTCAAGCTAAATCTTCAATTCTTTAAGTTCTGTTAGGGCCATTCTATATGGGCCATTAGAAATTGGAGCAGCTCCTACGACTAAGTCAATACAGAAATCCACTTCCCTAGACAGGGCATGCTATGGATTTCCTCAGGGAACACATCCGAATATTCATACACAATCGGTATACTCTATATTGAATTCTCAATTGCTACTAAGTCAACCATATTATATAAGTAGCCCTCACATCCTCGTTTCAAGAGTTTGTTTGCTTTCAGGGCGGAGATTAGCTTAACTCCTAGATTTAGGTTGGCTCCTTCATACACTATCCTATCCCCATTAGGGCCTCTTAAGGTCACCTTCTGCTTCAAGTAGTCTATTTGAGCATGATATTTTTGACAGTTAATCCATACCCAAGATTGAAATCGATCAAGTCAAAGTGATACAGGTCAGCTATGACTTTTTGCTCAGCTATTAGGGTAGGACATCCTCTAAACAACTTTCCACAACTCATTGTACCTCCCTTGGGAATAATGACAAATATTGCAGGTGATCTAAGGGAAGGAACTAACTTTAACTTATCAATAATACTAGGTGCAACAAAAGAATGGCTAGCCCCTGAATCAAATAACACAGTTATTAGGTAAGAGTGAATAGAGAAGGTACCTATAACCACATCGGGAACGTCCTCTACCTCGTCTCTCTTCATCACATACACCCTGCCTCTCATGTTACAGAGCGGTGGGTTGGGTTGTTATTGCTACCTTATTGAAGTGGTCGAGCGCGGTTTAGCTGATTTCCTTAGGTTTTCTCTTGGCTGGTTAGGAGGTTGTGCTCCACCTCGGTGGTCAATTCTTCCTTGATCAATTGTCAGTAGTAGTAGAGGGCAATCCCTTATATGCTGTTGCTAAATCCTAAATCTAAAGCATCCACCCCTGCTTTGAAAGGCCCTATAGTTGCAGGCATAATGTCCAGACTTCCTACATGCTCGACATATCACTCCCTGATGGTACCCTCTTGTCTGATTGCCTTGTATGGCCTCCTATCGTGGCCTCTTGTGTTGGGGTTGTTGATTCCGATGGTCTCCTGGCCTCGCTTTCCTCTTGTCTCCTTACTTGTTAAAGAAAGCCTCCGTTTCATTCTAAGCCCGCTCCATGTTGATGGCAGTGTCATATATCTACTGATAAGAGTTGTATGTGCACACAAACATTGATATCTTTAGTTTATTATTCAACCCGGACTCAAACCAATTCATCTTAAGAGTCTTATTTGCCACATAGGCTAGGGCAAAGCCTGATAGCTCCATGAAATTGGAAGCATATTGGAGAACATTAATCCTTCCTTGCTCTAATTCAAGAAACTCTTCTCCTTTGCCTTTTTAAGGGACATAGGGTAGAAGTTGTTCTTTATAAACTCCTTGAATTGTGTCCATCCAAATCCAGACTCATTTTGTTTCTCCTTCACAGTGGTCTATCATAAGTCTGCTTCCTCTTTAAGAAAGAAACCAGGGAATCCCACCCTTCATTTATCTGGGTACTGGAGAGCATTAAATAGTTTTTCCATATCACAGATCCACCCCTCAAAAGGTTCAGGGCCAGCTGCCAAGTTGTATGTTTAGCTTGGTAAATAGACAAGAGTTGTCATCTTCATCTTTGGTTTCCTTTTTCTCGCTCAGCTTACGTAGTTACTTGCCCTACTTCTCTAACAGCTCAATGAGTAGCAGGTTGGTAAGGACAGTCCTAGTAGGTGTAGGTTCTTCCCTGTAGCACTAGTCAAGGTACCCCCATTTCTAGGATGAAGGGCCTCTAAGCGCTTCCTTATGTCAGCCATTGGCACATGTCCTTGGTAGTGAGATTGCTCATTGCTGTCAGACATCCTGAGGGAAACAACTTTAGACTTAGGTTCTAACAGTATATTCTTTGGTTCCACCCTAATAGTTCTTTAATATTGTGTAAGAACATAACCGACATGCTTTAGCGTTTTACATGGGTCTAACTACCCTTACCTATAACTTACTGCAATACTTGGTCTTGGGCTTATAAGCGCACACATATTGGGAACAAAATCAAACATGCAACATGCATTAAATCATATGGCTAAATCACATACATAATCAAGCAACTCAATGCCTTTCATATATCCATAGATCCAAATTTCATTCAATACTCACCCAAGTGTATAAAAAGAACAAATAAAGTCTGAACTCACACTTGTAAGACCAATTAGGTTCACCATCAAGCTCTCCTCTACACTGGGATTATTAAGAAAACATTTCACACAAAATTAGCAAACAATTCAAGCTAAATCCATTAATCAAAACCCTACCCTAATGTTCTAACAAATCCTATTGTGCTTCCTCCAACATCGGAGGGCAAGGTGGGTGCTGGTGATTTTGAGGTTGGTTTCCTTGCAGTTCTCTCTTGCTTAAGCTCTTCTTCTTCAGGCTCCTCTTCAGAGTCCTTCTCAGGTTCTTCTTCAGGGTCTACCTTAGGGTCCTCCTCAAGGTCATCTTCAGGTTCTTCTTCAAGGTCCACTTCATAGTCCAGCTCCCTTTGTCGCTCTTTGCATACCCCCTCATTTGGTTCTTTGTCAGACTCATCAAGAAGATTAAGGTCATCCTCCCCAGGGTCACTCGTGTAACCATACCAAACTCCATTCCCCGCTCCCTGGTTGGGTTCACTATTTGAACCCTCCAAGTTGACCTCGATAGGGTTGTCCTCGGAGTCACCAGTTACATTTTCATGCTGTGGCGACTCTTCTTCCTCCTTTGCATCGTCCTCCTCCTTAGGAGTCCTCAACTTCATCCTCGGTGATTGGTGGTGGCAAGTCCTCGTCTGATTCCAACGGCTCCAACAACTCACCATTAGAGCCTCGATTTGCCAAGCCACCAATCAGCTCATCAAAGTCCATGGTGAGTCATCATCGATCACACTAACAACATCTACCTCAATTGCCAAGAGGGATCTATGGGGGAAGGAGCTCATTGCACCAATACCTCATCACGCAGTCATCCGCAGTGTCAAGAGGAAACAAATCACCTGGTTCACCTCATCACCTAAACGATGGTTTAGGAAATAATCTAGATAGCGATCGATAGCCTCCCAGACCCGAGTAGCAAGCTGAAGGATGGAGTGCTTTGGAAGCTACATCATCCTTTGATAAAAGCACTGTGCGTCGTGAGAGTGATGGTGTTGCAGCCAATTCATCTTCCCACAAAGTACGCAAAGAACTTATAAGTGCCTACTATAACTTAAGGATACATGTAGCCCTACCATTTAACCCACGCTCATGCTCCAGTGTCCCTATGTCTAGAAATTTTTAAGACTCCACCTCAGGGTATAGTACCCTAAGGGAGCTACTAGATCAAATCTAGAGCTCTGATACCACTCTGTGATGCCCTAAAAATTCTATTACATTTTTATACTAATACATAGACTATTTAATGCGGTGGAAATAACTTAGTAGGTGTCACTGTTGTATTTCACAATGAAATACAAGGCAAAATAAACAAAACTATAAACCAAAGTTAAAGGTCAAAATCAAGAGTCAATTCAGTCAACTGCAACTCCAACATTATTTAATGCAAGTAAAATTTTAACTAAATACCTATGCGGCCTCGCTCACATCCCATCATCATGCAGCACATCAGTACCTGAAAATAAAACATTTTACATAGTGAGACGGAGCTCAATAATGTCTACCCCTAACCGTAAAACACCTACTTAAATTCATTTCACACATTTAGGGGTGAGAGAGAACATTCAAACAGTTCGAAAATTATTCCTAACCAATTGAAGATCTTTAAACTTCTAACAATAACCATTATCCAAAATCAAAACAAGTCAATTTTTCCTTAACAAGTGACCCCACTAGAAGGTCTCATGATCTTCCGCTGAACAACCTTATAGGTGACCGGAACCCATCTTGGCATACGTCCATTTACAATGACACGTACCCGAGAACCGCATGCTATAACCTAGGGTGACTAAGTTGTCTCGATATCAAGGTAAAACTACTCTGATCTTAGGAGGCACCCTCCTGCAAACTTACCTTAATCTTTCACATTAGGATTAGTACATTATGAATAATTTTGTTTGGCTTCCCGAAAGTCCAACCCACTGCAAACAATCTTCTGTTAACTTAACAAAATCACTTCAAATATGAACTGCTCAAATAAAACATTCAATCATAACACGATGTTCCACATTCAGAAAATCATAAAATCACAAGTTACAGTTCATGTTTTACACATAAGGTGTCCTTGGCATACAACATTAAATAACAATTCATAAACATCCAAAATCATTTCAAAAGAGCAACCAAAGAGAGTTAGGACATAGACATTGCCTCAAAATAGTGTAAGGTACCTAATTTGAGCTCAAACTAGAGTATTAGGCCTAAACGATAAAATTAAAGCGTAACAACATGGACTAACTCAAGTGAGTTCTTACACCCAAAACTAATCTTTTTCAACCCAAAAGTCAACCATCACTTGGGTAGGACCAACACCACTAGATACTATCTTTTATGAACTCATGGCACTTTTAAAAACTCAAATACAAAAGAAAAAACACGTATCGAGCAGGCTTTTGTCTTCTTACAAGTCTTTGATCCTCCTCATCAACATCTTAAGTGAAGCTCATGCTTGCATTAGAAGGTTGTCAATCAACCAAAATCAAGATGAGCCATCCCTTTAAATAAATAAATAAATAAGTACCATGAGCAAGAGAGAGACAAACGATTCACAAATTACATCAATTGAAACAAAAAAGAGAGAGAGAGAAAGGGAGAGAGATGAAAAGAGAAAGAAAACCCATTAGCAAATACCTTTCAAATATCTCAAAAAAACATATGGGGAGGCCAATAATCAACAACTACCAAGTTACGAAAGAAATAATTGTATGTATAAAAAACATGCTCCCACCCATATCCCCCTCCCTAGAAACTCCCGACCATCCTGCCCTCCATTGATAGATGTATAACATTGGCTCAAGTCACACCATTGCCGATAAGTCACCACTCTAATTTTTCTGAATACATATCAATTGATACTTGAAAAAAGAATTTACTTCAAAAGTAAAATCATGAAACCAATCCATAGTACTACAACCATGGAACCGTACAACCCACAACCATATATGTCAAGAGCCAAAAAACAACTATTCTATGTATTTCAATATGTATTTTTATAACCATCTATATCTATCTTTCAAGCCACATCATACATCCCACATATAGTTTGCTACATTCAGCGAAAATGACAGTCGATTCAGAATAAATTAGTAGTCATAAGGAACTCTTTAGAATGCATGATACAAAATTTATTAATTATCGTTCTTAAGTAATTAAGCAGTATCTACATCCATTATGTAGGAAATTTGATAAAATTATGTTTGACATATAAAATAAAAGTTTTTACAATATTCTAAAATATATTATATTGTTTTGGCTAGCTAAATTCAAGTTCTCCACATTATCCCTCAAAATCCGACTATTGCTTAGTAAAAAAATTTTACATAGAAATTTGCCTAGTTAATTGCACATAAATGAATATGCTGAATAATGAGAGTTGTTGCCAAAGTCTCATGATTCAGCACATTCATTTATGATTTCTCACTAGCAGGAGGCCTTGAGTTGCAAGGGTAGGTTTGCATCAACAACTCTAGGGAAAGAGAACCTTTGAGGTTGGTGATCGTGAGGATGGGATTTGGATGGATTCAAAGTAGATATGGATTATGTGATTACTGAATTATTATTAACCGACGATGTTTTAACTGTTACACTCTCCGAATATTGTTTATGTTTGACTTTTATGGTTGAAGTCTGTAAACTTTGAGAATTAATTTATCATGATATACATCAATTTATAATATGAAGCTGACTCTAAGAATTATTGTAAAAAAATACTTTCATAAGAATATAAGCTTACAATTTTTGCTAATGCATATCGTTAGAAATTAGATGATCAAACTCTTCTTTTGAAGATCCAAAACTATCAAAATAGACAATTTTTTTAAAATGGAGGAAGTAGTCTTCCATATGAATATCTGCATTTTACCGCTCACTTTCTTTCCCATCTTCCTTCGTCTTTTTTCTCTCCACTTCATCCTCTCCACATGATATATAATTAGGCAAAACTCTAGAAAAGAAATTTAATCATGTTGTAGTCGCATTTGAAGGTTAAGTGGAGAACTTATTATTATTATTATTATTATTATTATTATTATTATTATTATTATT